>JARHVA010000476.1:205000-907500 GCA_037957365.1 Torreya grandis
AGAATTGTAATTACTTAGTAATGTATTTGACAATGGTGTCTGTAAACTTGTTTTATATGTAGATGAATTATTATGATTAATTTTTGTATTCAATTTGTGATGTGTTCTCTCATGATATTAGAGATCAATATTATGCTTGTTATTATTATCACACCTTTATTATTTATTGTGGTCTTTGTAGATTGTCATTATGTAATCTATATTTGGTATATATGTTTTATTTCAAAATAAAAAAAGCATGCTTTTCTATGTCTAACCCATCATGGTTTTTAAAAAACAAAACATTAATAAACTCAAACAAACAAAACATGCCAATAAACAAAGTGAAAAATAATAATCAAAGTTGAGGTATGTTCCTATTATGGAATAAATGATGTCAATGATTTCAAGGTCAAGATAGATGTCATTAATGTCAAAGTTATAGTTGGTTTTATGCATGATGATGTGGTATATGACAAGGAGTCTTATGAAAATAGAGAATTCGAATGCAACTTGGTAGTTCTTCTAAGGTTAATGACATGTCAAGGTCAAGATCAAGATTCAAGGTATGCTTACTTTTGAGCACTAGTATTAAGGAGCATTGGCATATCATAAGTGATGCATAAGGCTTCTTATAATTTATCTTGGTTGCATGTAAATAACAAACATATATAACTTTACCTCATACCTCTGCCAATGACTATTAACTCTAATCACCTTACTTGACTTGTTTGTCTTTGGGTTTCAAAAATTGTCTTCTCTACCTTCAAATATTCATTATATGCTAGTCCCATTCATCAATACAACTATGAACACACTGATTATCCTATACTTATTCTCATATTTAGTAACATTTACCTATTAAATGATAATATGTATATGATTTCATAAAAGCAATTTAGTCTTCAAAGCATGAATCAAAATTTCTTGAGACTATACAAAGGAATAATGTTCTTAAACATGTTCATTTAAATCTTTTGGGACCATTTATCATAGTTACAAACTTCATAATATAACCTTTACCAGTCTTACCCCTTCTCTATCAATAGGCTCAGTTACTATCCTTTCCTTCTATTTTTATCCTTATACAGATTCATACATAATCTTAATGAAAAACTAGTTCTTTCTTAAGATACCCTTTATGGTTTCTCATTGTTTCATAAAGTTTCAAGCCTTAATTCAATCATTAGATTGCTATTTATTTTCTTATTTTTAGAATATTAGAGTTATATTCCTAAATAATAAAGGGGTTGAGCAATGTAAATTAATAAATAAATATGCAAGAATTAACCTACTAATTGTGTAAATAGATTATGTTTTTACCTTTTCTAAATATAGTAGAAAGTGAGAGAGATTAGAAATTAGCTTATTTTGGCTGATTTGGACTAAGATAAGGTTTGATACTAGAGGAGTAGGACTGAGAAATAGTTATAAATAGGTCTCTAAACTTCATTTATTGACTGGATAGGAGCATCAAAAATAGGACACCTTATTGTCTAGCATTATACTCTTATTCCAATGCTATTTTCCTAATGCTAAAATCTTTTTAGGTTTTGTTTGAAATGCTTGTGTTACCCCGTCAATAAAATTTTAGGGTTTGTGACCTTGTGAATCTTATTATGTGCCTATTTAAATCTTCAAAACTCTTAGGAGCTCCTAGTTCTTAAACTTGAATGTAAACTTGGGAAAGAGATACAAGGGGTTAGTGTGTAAAGGATACAATAGATTCACTTCACACCTCGTGTGTGGGCATGCTACCTACATACCAATACTTTGAAGATGGATCGAGCTAATGTAGTTCTCCCATTGAAGTGCTTGGTGAAATTTATGTATGATAAATGCAACTAGAATGCAAAATTGGATGTTATTTATCTAGTTAGGGATTGGTACACTTTATTGATTAGGATTGAAATAGTGTTCGAAGGCTATGTGCAAAGAATAAGGAAGAGTGCTTGAGTGTACTTGCTTGTATTCTTATATCTCTCTTTAAAATAAGTGTCAACCCTTCTAAATAGACTTATAATGGCATTTTATAGGGAAACAAATGATCATGCATTAAATGAATTCACATTAGGATGACAAGGGAAAAGATAAGGAACCAAAAGAATCCAACCATTAGAGGCAAAAGCAAACTTGGATAATAACATTGAAAATAAGACACCTTGGGTTCCAACACTCTTAGCCTATTTGGGAACTATTTTACAGAGAGAAAAAGACTTGGGGGATCAATTTGGGCTTGAATAGACTACCTGGGTATAAAAAATCTAAGTCCAAAAAGCTTTGGATGACTGGGAATTAGTGAAAGAAGTAGCTTAGAAGGGTTGTGTGAGCCAATAGGAGGACCTATGGATTAGGTGTATTAGCCATACTAAAGTTGTAAAATTTCACATTTTACATGAATACATTTTCCCCCACTTTATTCTAGTGATGTAGTAAAGTAAAATCATAGAATAAAGGAAAATAAAAAGCATACCTTATCTTAACTATAAGGATGAAGCTCATGAATCTATGTGATGTTGGATGTGCATAGAGGGAGCACACTATGAATTATGAATCTATATTGAAAACAAAAAGTAAATTAGATTTTACTAGATACACTATATATAAAATAAGAATGTATAAGAGCTGAGTAAGAGGAAGAGAAAGGAATGAATACACCTCATCAGCTACATGAACAAATACAAAACCTATTATGATGTTGGAATGTGATAGATGATGTTAAGTGTGTGTTGAATCAAGAGTATTATCATAAACAAAGTTGAGTGCTCAATTCCATAGAAAGTGGCTCAAAAATGCAAAGGTTGACCATTTAGATTTATCATAACCAACTATGTGAAGTTAATGAATCATGCATGTGTTAATCAATGTCTAGATTATGTGTCTAATCCCTTTGAATAGGTATCTCAAGAATACAAAGGTTAGCTAGACCTTTGGCTCCATCATTGCTCTATGAAGTGAGGCTATGATGTAATACCACTATAAAATATATGTCATATGAGATGGCCCATGAAGTCTATGGATGTGATGTAAATATTATAATGTGGCATGGATAACATGAATTTGTGCTAGAAACTAGGCTACTCTTGGCCATTTTGAAAGATGGAGGTTGGGATTATATGAAAGCCTTTCTAAAACTGATGCAAAACGTTTATGTGAAAGCCAAATTGACTACTTATAAAGCTAAAATTATATGAAATTTTAACTCAAATGTGATGCCAACCACTTGCAAAAGGAGTAAGGCACATAACTATTGAGAATGCCTGGAATAAACTAAACTCGAAAAGAAAAGAAGATCAATGTGATACACACATTGCCCCCAATCATTGATGTTTGGAACTTAGATTCTAATTTTGAAGTTAATCCAATGTCCTAATCTAAACTAAAAGTGCAAACCATCATACAATGTATGATAAACCACTTATCTAAGTGAACTATACTGAAACTACTAAATCTAATTGATCTAGAAGTGCAAAAGCTATCCTTGTACTAAACATTTTCCTTATTTCTAGAAACCCTAAGTGTTTTCTTACCTAAAAAAGAGCACCAAAATATGTAAACCTTTGTGTTTGGTGATACTATCCATTTCTAACACTATTGTTGAATGTGAAAACTAACTACTGATCTAAAACTATCACTATTTTTTTCTCTAGTTTGACTAGTTTGGCCTTTAGATTTTATACTAAGTGTTCTAGATGCTACTATTTTGATTGTTAGGAGGTTTTATCTCTATGAAAAACCTCCATTTTATGCCCCCTCTTTTGAGGGTAGGAATGATGAATATGTCATGACTACCCTCAAAATAAAAAGAGTCCTACAAGTTTGCTAAGCTATATAAATGCAAGATATAGCATTGAATATTTGACAAGATATTTCAAGATATAGTAATATTTGAATTTATAGATTTTTAGATCAATAGGGGTATGCCTAGATATATATAATAATATAAGAGCATGTGCATGATACTAAACTAGACTGGTATGTTAGATATTACTTGTTAGTTTGTTATTAAGTATGGAGGGATGGACCATGATGTCCATCATGACATCCAAGAAGCTAGATAAATGCATGATTGGCATCATGGCATTACATAAAATGAGGAGAAAATAATAATACAAATAAATAATAAAGAAACATGCAAGGGTGGCCAAGGGGCCATGCAAATAAGGGACAATGGCACATGTCACACAAGCTTGAAGACAAGCATGGAAGTTATGTTTAAATTCCACATACACATACAAGTGGAAGAAGAAAAGTTGGCACAAGGGCCACAAGCACATGAAAGAATACAAACAAAGGACATTGGTAGATGTCGTCTGGCATACACATGAATATAATCAAAAGACATTGGTAGATTTATTAAGGCACAGAAAAAAAGATAAGTAGGAACTGGAAAGTGCAATCACACAAGCTATGCTAAGCAAGGAATGGAAGCAAAAGTAAGAACTAGAAGATACAAACACATCTAACCAATAAAAGCAAATGTGAAAGTATGTATAACATGTGTAGTACAAGACTAGGTATATGATAATAAATACACAAGTGCTAGGTACTAGTGAAATGTCAATGTAGTAATCTATGTAATCTAGTAAGTAATGTGCATCAATATGGTAACTCAGAGTGTGTAGTATAGGAATGACATAACCTAGATGGTGTAGTCTTGTAGAAGATGCCCCCATTTGGTATGTATATTTATGTGTGTCTTGAATGTATAAGTAGAAATTCCCCCTCAACAGGTAGAGTAAAGCAATAAAAGAGGCTAGATATCACTACACACACTCAAAAGAGATCAAGTGAAGCATGATAGTGTAGATAAATTGACATAAAATAACACGAAACAACAAATTTAAGTCCTAGCATGATAATGGTAATGTGAACATGGATGATGCATACAATCAAAAATGTTTTATGTGTTTTTTGTAATTTTTTGAATGTTTTTATATTTTGAAGTGCTATATTATATTTGTATTGTTGAAAATATTTAAACTATGTACAATCAAGTAGGATATAATATGTACAATCAATGCTAAAAAGCAATTATGTACAAGTAATGCATAGAAATAACATACTATACATGGAATCTTTGTAGATGTTTAATGTTCATTGAATTTTTGAGTTTCTTTCCTTCAAGTGAGGATAGATGATACACTTTAGGTCTAAAATGTTTAGTAATGATGTAAGGACCTAACCAATTTGGTTTGGATTTTCCTTTGGTTTATTCTTTGGCATTAACATTGTGAAGGTTATCTCTATGAATAAGATCATTAACTTTGAATTATTTTATATGCACTCATGTATTATAGGATCATTGGATATGTTTTTGGTATAATTTGAGGTATTATATAGATTGAATGCATGTATGATCTAACTATTTAACCTAGTGTAGATTCTTTTTATGATACTAGTCATTAGTGAGAATACCTTTAAGGGAAACATGAAGAGATGGAATTTCTAATTCCAATGGTAGAACTGATTTTATGCCATAAATGAGTGAATAAGGGATAGCCCCTATAGGTGTATGAATGCTAGTACAGTAGGCCCATAGTGAAAAAACTAGTTGATTGTGCTAATCATCACCAAATTTGGTTACTATTTTTCTCAAAATGCTATTAATTATTTTGTTAGTGGCTTCTACTTGACCATTTCCTTGTAGGTAATATGGAGTGGAGAACATGTGTTTAATTTTGTATTTGGTACAAAAAAATTTAATAGCTTCATTCTTGAATGATGTTTCATTATTAGAAATAATGGTTATAGGTGGGTTAAAACACAAAATAATATGAGTCATGATAAAATTGAAAATGTCTTCACCTATGATAGATTGAAGTGGAATGAATTCCACCAATTTGGTAAAGTATTCTATAGCTATTATTATGAACTTATGTCCATCGATGAACTCAAGGTTTATTTTTCTAATGAGGTCAAATCCCCACAACATGAATGACCATGGAGAGACAATAGATTATAATTTTTGTGATGATATATGTTGTAGATTACTATGTCATTGACATTTATCACATAACTTTATATATTGTAAACATTCATCTTCCATGATCGGCCAATAATACCCTTGCCAAAGGAGTTTTTATGACATGGCTTTTCCATTGAAATGACCACCACACTAATTATCATGTATTTGAGTGAGAGTAATTTTGGCTTCTATCAAGGTTAAGTACCATAGTAAGTGTCCATTGAAAGATCATTTTAAAAGGTATAAACCAATGATTACATAAAAAAGCACTTGTTTTTGTAATTTACATTTGTCATTTCAGGAGAAAGTGTCTGGTGTAATAGATTTGTTGAGAAAATTATAAATGATAATGAACCATTCTAGGGTTGTAGAGATTCATGTAGTAGTTAAAATGGAAAGATCAATCAAATCTACATTGGATATTGATGGTGATTATAATCATTTAATTATAAAAATTTCTTGATCATCATTGATACTAATGGGGATGAGTGATGTGGTGTTGGTTATTGCATCTACATGTTTATTGTCTTTTTGAGGAATGCCTTAAATGAAAAATAAATCAAATTAGGATGATGGACACTATAATATGTTGTGATATGGGATAAGGTGTTCTTATTTTTTTTGATAAACATTATTGACTTGGTTGATCATGAGTAAGGAATCACCAAAGATTTGAAGAGAGTTTATTGGTAGAGATTATGTAGTGAACATTTCTAAGATCAGTGTTTCATACTCTATTATGTTTTTGGTGCATGAGAAACTTAATCGGTATGCTATGGGAATTATATGTCCAAAAGGATTGATAAAGATAATACCTACCCTTGTGCTAGATGTCCATCAAGAGCTATCAAAGAACATTTTCCAAGTATCCAAATGAGTAGAGTAGGTAGTGAAATCATCTATGAATGTGTCACTTAAAGGGTTGTATCTGATAGTGGTGTTACTACCAAATATTATGCAATGATTTGGCCTTTTATCAATTTTTTGAGGACTATTTTTAAGTCAAATTCTATTAATAACATAACCCTTTTGGCGATACAACCAGAAAGATGTGGTTTGGCTAGTAGGAATTTTAAGGGGTCTACTTTTGTGATAACAAGATTCTCATTATTTACCATTTAATGTTAGAGTTTTTGTGTGGAAAAAAATTAATGCAAGATATAATTTTTCTAATAGGGAATAATTTTTTGTCATAATCAACCAATATATGACTAATGTAATAAACTACTCATTCGGTATTTTGATCATTATGTTGTGCTAAGAGTTCCCCTAAAGTGTGATCTATTACTGAGATATAAAGTAAGAAAGGCTTGTATGGGATAGGTGGTACTAAAATGGGTAGATTATCGAGATATTTCTTGATTATGATGATGTTATTTTGACAAGATTGATCCCAAATAAATTTTGCATCTCTCTTTAATAAGTGGGTGGACTATGTTTTATTAGTAAGCTGGGCTATGAAATGATGAATTGATTGAATCTTGCCTTGGAGGGATTGGATCTATTTTAAGTTAGTAGGAGGTGGAATATCAATAATTTATTTGACTTTCTTAGGATCAAATTTGATGCCCCACTAAGATATTATAAAACCTAGGAGTTTGCCAGATGTGGCTCCAAATATGCATTTTTTTGGGTTTAATCAAACATTATATTATCTGAGTCATGCAAATATCTTTTATAAATCAATATCATTATGTTGTTATTGTTTTGATCTAGCTAGTATATCATCAACATAATCTTTGAGAGTGTGGTGAATTAAGTCCTAAAAAATGTGCATCATAGTATGCTAATATGTGGTTGTAGTGTTTTTTAATTTAAAAGGCAGGATAATGTAATAAAATGTACCCCATGGTGTTGTAAAATATGTTTTTTCTTGATCTTCTTTAGTAGTTTTGATTTGATTATAACTAGTAAAACCATCCATAAATGATAGCATTTCATATCTAGTAGTAGAATCTACTATCATGTTGATATTTGGTGAACAAAATCATCTTTAGAGCATGATTTATTTAAATTTCATGAATCAGAACAACATCATATCTATCCATTAGGTTTGAATATGGGAACTATATTTGAAATCCATTTAGGAGGTGCTACTAGGAAGATGAAACCAACAACTAAGAGGCATTGGATTTCATCTTTGACTAAGAGAGCCACATTAAGATGCATTTTATGAATTTTTTGTTTGACTAGTTTAGCATCAGGGTATAAAGGAATCCTATGGACTGTTATAGATGTATCAATTCTTGGCATATCTGAATATGACTAAGCAAAGAGGTCTGAATTTTTTGTTAATGCCTGATGAATATCTACATCCTCTTCTTTCATTAGGGAAACAACTAATAAGACAATGTGGGGATCTTTATCAATTTTGAAATTAAAATTTACTATTTCTTCGTTAAGTAATATGAAATTATCAAGTGTATATGGAGTTGTAGTGATAGTATTATCTAAGTAAACTAATAAATCGAGGAATGAATCTATACTTTCTCCAAAATATGATTGGGAATTTGTGTGGTTTGAAAATTGGTTTTTATGGTGAAAAAAGGGAGGTCTTCACATGCACTAGGGAATTATAAGAAGGATTATTCATTAGAGAACATATCTAATATAAACATGTCAGTTAAGGTTGTGTTGTTGATAAGATCAAGGTAGATAGATCATAATGTGGAATTGTTATTAAATTAATTCTTGGTGAGTGTAATTGGTGGACAAAATTTTATGTGTTGTGAAAGGATGGGAGAGGATTTATCCTGATTAAGGAAAAACTCATATCCTAACCCTTGCAAGTTATGTTGTGTGGATGCCTCAATAGGATTGATTATTCCTTGTTTATTTTTCCCAAGTATTTTTCCCTAATATCCAATCTTATTAAGATATCTAAGTACAAAAGGTGATTTGAATTTGTAATCTAGTATTGGTGTTATAATAGGGTTTAAAATTTATTGATTTTGTGTGTAGTCTAAGGGTGTATTGTAAGTAACAGGTTGCATAGGTATGCTACCTAGATTAAAGTGAAAAATATAATTCTACAAAGATTTAACTTCTTGGAAATATTTAAAAGCATTGATATCTATTGGGCATATGTATATGTAACCTTTGTGACTAAATTTTAGACAAGCATGGAAGGTGGATGGGACTGCATGCATATCATGAATGTAGGGCTAACCAAGTAATATATTATAAATAAGGTCATTTTTCATGACTTGGTAGGTTGTTGGCAGTGTCTTGGGCCCTAAGGTAAAATTGAGTGTTATTTTACCCATTACTTTTTGTGGAATGTTGTCAAAACCTATAATGTTCATATTATAATGGTCTAAATCTTAAGGTTTTATGTTAAGATGTTTAGGAAAGGATGTGTTGAAAATATTATGTCTTGAACCATTATCCATTAGTAATCTTTTGACTCCCACATCACTAATTCATAAATTAATATACAAAGGTAGATTTTGTTCAATGATGTGTTGTGGGGATAAATACTCTTTTCCAAAAGAGATGTACTCTTCAGTCCATTGCATTGTGTTGAGGATGGATGCAACATAAGCTAGTTCAATAGAAATAGGGATTCTAGTATTATGAAGGGTTTCATATAATACATCTTTGTAAATGCCTGATCATCGAAGGAGTTGAATAATATAAATTGTATATGAAGGAGAGCTAGTCTAAGTAGTAAAGCATGGCCCTGGGTATAATCAACCTACCTATCTTCATAAAATTGGGTGATAGTATTGATCACATGATCTACTATAGGCATACAGATGGTAGTAGGTACGAGATAAAATTTAGATGTACCAAGTTTTAAAGGAGGGATAGATATAACCACTATAATTTGTTGATGTATAGTAATGATAGGGAGATACTAAAAAATAGATAATGAGTTATATACATTTAGGTAGAAAGCATGAAAGTGGAGTGAAATGCATGTAATTTGAGTGATTATTTGTGAAAAGATATATTTATAAAGAGTGTGTGACAAGCAAGATAACAAGTAAGATATATAAAATCTAACATTATGCCTGAATGCATAGAAATTTTTGATATAAAATAGAACATTTTGTATTTGTTGAGCATAATGAATTTGAACACTTTTACATATGACAAATAGAGATTAAAGGGTAGATAGAATGATTTTGTGTTTAAATTCATAAATATGTTTGAGTGGTAACATAATATTTCTAACATGTTGAACATAATAAACTTGAAGGTTTTTCCATAGGAGATATAGAGAGTATGTGAAAGGCATATAGAAATCTCATGTAATTTGAGCAATAAATGTTTTAATGTCATCCCTTAGTAAAAAAATTAAACATGAGATGCACAAAATGAAATTTTGTACTAACATATGATAGACTTTATCATTCATGTACATGATAGGGCCCATTATGTTTTCTTTTCTATTTTTAAAAATTGTAAGAAGAATTTGTAAATAACTAAGCATCATTTTTGTAATCTAGCTATGAATGTAAGGTGATACCTCAAGAAGCAGAAATGATTTAGTACATCAAACTAGGATTTTTTAGAAATAATTATGCAAAATACTATGAATTTTTAATTTTGAAATTGATTTTCTAAGTTTGATATGCAACTAAAAAGTCATAAAATGATGTGAGAGGTACTAGAAAATAATTGGGAACTAGTTTATGCAACTAGGGTTTGAAAAGATTTTTAAAAAAAATTAGTATAATAATTTAAAAAAATTGTTATGAATTTGTATAATTTATCTTTAAAAAATTAGGAAAAGTATGAAAATATTTCTAAAATTAACAATATATTTTTCCTAGTCGTTTGAAGGGGTTTGTATGCAAATATGACCTAGTATGTGTAGACTAGGTTTTAGGTGAATTTATTGAAAATATTTAAATTAATTTATAGTTTTATAATTTTTAAATTTAGTAAAAATTAGGAAAATATTTCAAAAAATCAAAAATAATTAGCCCTAGGGTCTCTAGGGTTTTTATGCAAAATTTAAAGTAAGTTGGGTTCACCAAATGTTTTATTGTTTTTAGAATATTGGAGTTATATTCCTAAATAATAAAGGGGCTGACCAATACCAATAATCCAAAGAGGGATAAAGATAATTTAGTTCTCCCATTAAAGTCCACGGTGTAATTTGTGTATTATCAATGAAAATAGAATTCAAAATTGGATGTGCTTCAACTAGCTAGGGATTAGTGCAATGGCTGGAGTAGGCTTGAAATAGTGTTGGAAGGTTGTGTGTAAACAATAGGGAAGAGTGTTTGAGTACACTTTATTTTATTCGTTAATATATTTTGAAAATGAGTTCTAACCCTTATAAATGGACTTAGAATGGCCTTTTACAGGGAAATATATGATCTTGGTTTAAATGAATTCATTTTAGGCCGATAAGGGAAAAGAGAAAGAACCAAAAGAATCTAACCATTGAAAGTAAAATTGAACTTGAACAATAGCACCAAAAAATATGACACCATAGGTTATAGTGATCCTATCCTATTTAGACACTATTTTTTAGAGGGAAAAAGGCATAGGGGTGAATTTGGGTCTAAAAAAGCTAAGTATGAAAAGTTTTAGATGACTAAGAATCAGTGAAAGAAGTAGCCTAGAAGGGTTGTGTGATCCAACAAGAGGACCTATGGATTAGGTTTCTTAGCCATAATAAAGTTATAAAATTTCACATTTTACATTAATACATTATTTTAAGCACTTTTATCCCTTGTATTAGGCCTTCTAGTTCTGTTAAACCATGTTTACCACATAGTCCACTCCACATATACATACTCATATAGAAACATTTTGAAAACCACATAATATTTTAGATTAAATTTAAATACATTAAATCACTAACTTTTTTATGATTTTGATTTTTATAACTCTAAAAAACATCACTTGAACAAAAAAATTCTAATACAAGGTTGCATTCAAATAGAAGAACCTGAAAAGGGTTTATTTGAATTTCTAGGCTACCAACTTCAATCCAATTGACTATGAAGGTATATTTGGGTCTGTGATAACATAATACACCACCTCCAAGTAAAATATCCCAATTATCTTATTTACATTCATTTTTTCCAATCAATAAATCTATTGACTATGTCTAAGAATATAATGTCTACAAGACTACATATAACTATTAGGGGAAAGTTGATAGTTTCAACTTCACAAAGAGTTTCATGAACCTGTATCCATTAGTCTAGGTCTATGAAATTCCACTACACCTTAATCATTAACTTAATCCCTTTAATATACCTTGTCTCATCCTTTCTCATAGGCCTTCCTTTGATTGTGAGCTCAGACATAGAAAACTATAGGTCTGTAAGCACCTGTCAAGGATATACTATACCTACAAGCTTTCAAACATCTGTCCAAACATTGAAACAATTGTTTAGAGTTTATAATGGGTCCATACTCTTATTTATTTCCCTTTGATAAAACCCAAAGCCTTTGTTTCAAATTTACCATTGGTTTCCATGGACTGCCATTTAGTATACAGTGAACTAAAATTTTGAGTATATTATTTTATGAAACTTAGATAGTTGAAGATCCTCAAGCCAATGTAAATAATAAATAGTCAATATACAATTCTATCATTACAAATTAATTCATTCACAACCCTAATAGATATTTTAGTCAATTTTTCAACACACATAATTTTAGCAACATATGGGTCTATTTTGGGTGTCTCTAGTAAAACATGGAAGAAAAAACACAAAGATTGTAATAACTTCAAACATACAAGGAAATCCACTCACCAATTTTCTTAAGATGTCAACAAATAGGTTATTATATAGTTTTCCTCATATATATTATGTGCACATTCATTATTATTACATATACAAGAATTAAAAAAACCTACCAGTAAAACCTTTTTCAAGCAATGTGCGTTCATATTCTTGGGGTTTCCTTTCAATTACATCTTTGAATCCAAAACCCCCCTTCTCTCATAATTTGAATAACTTGGATTTACTCCCAAGTAACTATCCTACTATAAAGACTCAAAATTCCATAACTACCTATATATGTTGTAACTACCTATCTTCAAGCCCACTCAATAGGATGACTCATAATGTGAGTCATGTGGATCTTGTAACACCTTTAACCTCCTACTACAACCTAAGTAAAAAAATATAGCTTTGAGACCTCATAAAACAAGGTGGAGATCTCTTAAGATTTACATTTGAAATTTGAAAATTCAAATCAATATTTTTTTAGGAAAATGCCAAAAAGGTTCTTGATTCAAATCTGACACAAAAGTCATACTTTAAAATGTTTCTTAGAGACCTAAAATGACTAAAATAACCTACTAAGGACTCTAGGCATGTAAAATAGATCATTATGTACATTTGGTAGTGATGCTCCTACATCAATAAGCATGTGTATGAAGATTTTATTCTAGTAATATGGATAAACATTGGTATGAGTGTATGTTTAAGTATGTATAATCATACATATGAAGTTATGAAAGACTCAGTAAAGTTTTAAGGTAAACCTTCAGGGGTAAGGTATTAATCCTAAGCATCCAATCAAACTAGTCCTAGAGCCTAACCTAATGAGGAGATTTGAGGTGTTATCAAGATATATTAAGGATTAAAATTAGTGATAGATAATGTGTATAAGATATATATTATTTTAGAGGAGGTTTCTAGGTTAGTTCTTAGCTTAGTCTTTGCATGAAGAGACCTAGTGAGAAGGTACAAGCTTGGGAACATGATGAGGTGAGTAGTCTAAGGATTATGAGAAGAATATTATTAGAGTGTAATAATGGTATAAATTTTTATGACATGATAATTAGGTTTTTATAATATTACAAGAGGTTTCAAGATGTGTTCAAGGTCTAAGTGTGACTGATAGTTCAAGGCCTAATGTGTAAAAAGACCTAGTGTGGCCTAATGAGGGATCAAGTTTAGTTTACAAGGTGATATATCTAATGAGATAATATTTTTAGGTGTTATAGGTTTTATAAAGTGTTTTTATCAAATTTTAGGTCATATTTTGAAGTATAAATCATGAAAAGTGGGTCTTAAGGTCTCTCGATTACTAGAATGAGGTTTTGTAAACCTGAGAAATAATTTCTCATACTCATTAGAATGTGAAAATTTTGAATGAGATAATAATAATTTCATAATATTTTGGTAAGGGTAATAGGTTTAGTTTTCTATAATTTGTTTTGGAGTTGAAGGGCAATCCTTTATGATTGATTTCTAAGAGTAGAAATAGATTTTTAGTGCTCTAAAACCTTAACTATGACCTGATATGGAATATCTTGTTGTAAATGGATTAGAATGGATTTTTAAACATATTTTTATTATTTTATAATGTATATTAATATCCTAAGTATCTCTAAGTGGCATTTTTCTGTTAGAAGAGTGAGTGGAAGCTATAAGAAACCCCATGTTTCTTGGATTTTTTTGTGGTAGGTAGGTTTGAGCAGGTCAAAGCATGAAAATGACTAGAAGATGATGTGTGATAATTTTATTTTATTATAATGTAATTTTATTATCATTTTATATAACTAAAATATTTTAAGTTGGTCATATAAGTTGGCCTATCACCAAAAAGGCCTAGTGAGGAAGACAATGAGAAAACTAGGTAAAAGTGAGAATGAGATCAGGGATGGACTATAATGGATTAGGAATGGATATAAATGTATGGGGTTATTTATAAATACCCCTAATACATATCATTAATGTAGATAAGTTTTAATAATCTTTTGTATTTCATATTGTTGATCTCAAAGTGACCTATCTAACATAGTGAGATCTTGTAGGGTGAAGACATGAGATTGGTCTACAAGATCAATATTGATATTTAACTTTGTAAAATAATTTTTTTTAATATGTTTTAGGTATGATAAATGATCATATAAACCTATTTTAATTTCATGGAAGTGAATTCATTATTTTCATGACTGTGTTTTGGATCATTCAGGCAGTTTTTTGTGTTAGTAAGATTGATGTTCCCGAGTATTTATGCATAGATTTGAAGACTACAATGCACATAAAGTTGTTATATACGTATCATAGGTTAATTTAAATGTTTTTTTATTAATTATTAACTCATATTAAGGTGTGAAGATTTAGAGGTTCTTGACTTGGTTTTTGAGCCCTATTTATAGTTTTGAGTGAGCATATAGAAGTGTTCAGTTTGAGGTCTTTTTCCTATTTGGTGAAATATAATGAACATGATGACATTGAGGTCATCAAGGATATATGAATATTAATTTTTTATATGTATTTTTGTAAAATTTGAGTGCATACTTCAGATATTTAAAGTAGACTCTCTAGTAGTGAGAAGGGCTAACTATGAGTAGGCCTAACAGTGTGATTCACGGAGTAAAATGAGCTAAATGGTGTTGAGGACATAAGGTGAGATTATAAGGGGTCTAAATTAAGTGTGTTTTATTTTTTTCATCCATTTATTTATGATCAATATGTTCCAAGGTGGCCAAGGTGAAATGTGTGATTTGAGAAGGCCTAATTACATTAGGTCTTTATTAGGCTAATGGTGGTTTTCATCCTTTTTAGTGGTGATCAAAATATGTAGTGGTTGTTTCACTTATGAAATGTTTTTTTTGATATATTAAATTTTTTATCTAATTATGGATACCCTTTTTTTTTATGAAGGTATGTGAGATTAAGAGTCATTAATAAGGTCTAATAAGCCTCATATGACTAGTTAGAATATTGAGGGAATGACCAAATGACATACTTGTTTGGAAACTGGGTAGAGGGATTTGAAGCAATTATATATGTGTTTTTAATATGTTATTATTTTATATAAATTATTATATATATGATGAATAAGGTTATATGACCTAATTATGCCAAGAAAAGGGTTAATTGAGCGAAGAGGCATAATAGGTTATTTGAAGGAGATAGAAGAGTGTGAAGAACAAAAGAATAGTATAATCATTATTTGAGTGATAAATATGTGTCAAAAGGTTATCAATTGTTACATTTGGATGAGTTGTTGTTGCATCACCTAGGGGGTCGGTTCCTCCTTTCAACTTGGTACTTGTTAAAGGACTAATTGAGTTGGTGCTTAACTAGTGAGGGGTTGGTGCTCTTTGTGGGGTTGGTGCCATAATAAATATTAATTAATTTCTTATATGACATTATTACAAGATTTGTTTCATTAAATTTCATCCCCCATGAGGTTTTACAACATATATCTTGTGTTCTTATGTTGTATGTTTTTTTAGATGTTTGTTTATGGATTGGTTAATATATGTATGTGAATGAATGCCTCATGGATGATAAGTTAAATTAAATGAATGTTTTTAGGACAATAATTTAGACCCCCTTAGTTACTATACTTCCAACATTTTTTATCATATCATGTCCTTTGAAGGATGACTAATAGCCTAAATGAGATCCTAAGCAAATAAAGATGGCTAGTTAAACACAAGATGGTTTCTTTACAAGTAATGATCCTTTATTCAATGGATATAATTATGATTTTTGGAGTAGTAATATGAGAAAATATTTTATGTCTAAAGTTCATGATGTTTATCAATCAATTTTAGATGGATATACTTCACCCTTTATTCCTGTTATAGATGTAGTATGTAAGAAGGCTAGTGACAACAATTCAAAATCAATGAATGGAATTCTTTATAGCCTATCAAAGGTAGAGCTTGTAAAGGTGATTTATTATATGTCTTCCAAATAAATGTGGGACAATTTAAATACTATCCATGAAAGAGGCTCCAAGTTAAATTTGGCTAAATTACAAACCCATAGAAGAGAGTTTGATAACCTAAGGATGAATGAAGATGAGACCATTACAACCTACTTATTAAGGGTTTATGAAGTGGTCAACATCATAAGAGGCCGAGGTGAAGAATTAAAATATTATAAAATATTTCAAAAGGTTTTGAGATATTTAACTCATAAGTTTGATTCCAAAGTATTTACTATTGAATAAATGTAATATCTAGACAAACTAGACATGGATGGACTTCATGGCACCCTAACAACCTATGAGATGAAGACAAGTGAAGAAAGACCTATAATTAAGGAAGATGCATTAAAGGTATAAAATAAGTCAAATTATAAGAATACAAAAGGTAATAAATTTAAAGATAATGATGATTCTGATATTGAAGATGATAAGTTGATAATTATGTTTGTAGGAAAGTTGAAAACTAGTTCATGTAAGTACAAGGGTAAATTACCCTTCAGGTGCTTTAATTATGGATAAATTAGACACTTTGCTAAAAAGTGACCCCATAAGCATAATAGAAATTATTATTTATATCATGATGAAGGTCATGATGATGACAAGAAGTCTTATAGGTCTGATAAGATCAAGAAAAGCTTTAGAAAGTATAATGACAAGAAGAAGTTTTTCAAGAATAAAAGAAGATTTTACACCAAGGAAGACTATAAATCATATGATGAGAGTAAGATAATTGATTATGAGTGTGACCATGAAGGTGTTAATATTGATATCAATGAATTTCTCTTCATGGATAAGGAAGCAAGCTATTTAAATCAATAAGAGTCCATATAGATTGGAGGTATTGTTGGTGATTCAGATGAAGAAGAAGATGAGGTGGACTTTGAGGTTGAGTTGATGAACACTCTAGAATAATTGAAGATGATGAAGAAGAAGAATAAGGTTCTAAGGTATATTATCAAATACTATGAGGAACAAATCAATTTGTTTGAAGATATATTGAGAAACAATTTGAAGGAATAAGAAGAAATAGTCAAACAGGTGAAGAATCAAATTGAGATTTTGACTGCAAGCCTAAAAACTAAAGAAGAAGAATGTGCAAGGTATGTAATTAAAGTATATTACTCGAGAGATTATTTGTATAAAAAATCAAGTAAGGTGAAGTCTTTTGTCATGTTTGAAAAGAGTACCAATGATCTAGACAACATTTTGAGTAGTCAAAGGACTGATAATGACAAAACATGTCTTAGTTTCAATGGAGACAAAAAGAAGAATGCTAATGTGATCTAGGAGAATCAGACATTAAAGGTCAATGGTCAATAAATAAATGATGGTACTGGTAGAATAAGTACTAATCCTATCATAAAACCTAATTCTATAAGGTATGTCAATCCTCTCAATGGTTATTATTATTCATCTAACCAATTTAGTCATAGAGCAAGGCATTGTAAAAGACCCTCCAAGAATGAATATTCATGGAACTATGAGGAGAATAATTAGTCAAGAGATATGGATAATGGTGTGTTTCCATCAAGAGAAATAGTGTTTTTTAATTTTCAAAACGTTAATCATATTACAATTTTTTTTAAGCATGTATTTTCAATTCAAGACAAGAATGTTGAGGTCCTTAAAATGGAAGAAATAAAATAAGACAATAAGTGTAAACCAAAGGTAGCTAATGATGACTAGTCTACAAGTCCAAGTGGACTATTTTCCATTGTGGAGTATATTTCAAATGAAAAAAAGTCCTAGTAATTATCCCTATCAACTTAGGTTGTGTATGAAGGAGTCATGACAAATAGACCAAGTTATAATGTTGTTCAAATAAAGCTTTAATAATTCAAGCCTAAGAGGATCATGAAGAAAGTTTAGTCTAGTGAGGACATGCAGATCTGAAAATCTTCTAAATATATATTATTTTAGTTCCCTAGAAAAGAGGTGACTCAATCATATTTAATTTAGGAATTTAGCTATTGAGAATAATCATAAATGATGTTTGGTCTTAGGGGGAGCTTTGTATTCTTTGTTTTAGATCCAAAGTTCAGTCAATTATATATTATAGGTATGATTGCAAGAGATGGGTTACAAAAAATTTATATGATGAATTGATAAAAAATAGTAACATTCATGATATTGTCTAAATACCTCCTGGAGATAAGGGGAGGAAAAAATTCTCCAAGAGCTACTGTGTTTGCCAATAAAATCTATAGTAGTCATGAATAAATTTGAGTTATAGATTGGTTTGAAAAATCAACATGTTCATGAAGTCGGTTGTGAGCCTAATCTATGTTAAATTATTGAAAAAGAGAGAGAATGATTTTTTTTAGAGAGAAAAGGTGTTTTTTTATAGGTCTAAGTATTAGATAGTTTTCAAGAGATGACCCTTTGTCATTAGTATTAAAGTGGGAAAATTTTCCAGTTTGGGAGAAAGGTTAGTTAAAAGAGATCCAGCTTGGGGAGATGCGAATGATTATCTTTGTTTAAGTGTTTTACATCAATGATAAAGGGGGATATTATTGAGGTATGTTCCTATTGTTGGTGTTTTTTCATAAATGTTGTAATTGATGTTAAGGTCAAGATGGATGTCATTAATGTCAAAACCACAGTTGGTGTTATGCATGGTGAAGTGGTATGTGACAAGGAGTCTTATGAAAAGAGATAATTTGAAGGCAACATATTATATCTCTAATTGAGAGATAATTTAAATGAAAAATATCAATTATTATTAGTTTTATGACATTTCAAGGTCAAGATTAAGATTTGAGGTAAGCATACTTTTAAGCACAAGACTTAAGAAGCATTGTCATATCATAAACATGTGTATGAGGATGGTAGTTTGGTAAGATAGATATACATAGGTATGAGTGGATGTTTAAGGATGTAAAATAATACATATGAAGTGTTGAAATATTTAGGAAGGTTTCAAGGTAAACCTTTAGGGGTAAGGTCTTAACCCTAAGCATACAACCAAACTAGTCCTAGACTCTGCTTGACCTAATGAGGAGTCTTGAGTTGTTATCAAGATATTTGAAGGATGAAAATTAGTGTTAAATCATTGAAATAAGATGTTTGAATATATGTAAACATGTTTATAAGTTATATAAGCTTTCATAAGAGGTTTTTAGGTCAACTATTGGCTTAGTCTTTGTGTATAAACCCTAAATTGGTCAAGCAGCCACACATATCATGTCTTTTCATAGTCCTTTTCATAGGAGACTCTGACTGGAGAATATGAGTCTTGTTCACATTAGAACTATCTTTTATCTTTTTTATCTTGGTCTTGTTTCAAGATTAACTCATCTTTTCACTCATTTCCAATCATTCGTAGCCTTCTAGATGGTCATTCTAACTCAGCTAGAATCATTTTCCTTGGCCAATCTTATCCCACCAAGTCCTAAACCCATAATATAGGAGCAATAGGATTAGACTATAGTGATGGACCCTATGGTGTCCCATTTTTAATGTTCTTATCATTTTGTGTTTTGATTCCCAATAGTCATTTCTCTTTGTTCAATAGGTCTTAAATATTTCTTATCCCATATTTTATGTTTTGTTTGTATTTTGAACATTGATTAATGTGAATAAAGATATAAAAACAAAAATAAAGAGTTTCATATATAAATTACTTCATAAGGCATTTTATATCTAACACTTACTATTTTGGAACAATCAATATTTGACAATTAGTCAATAGTATAGCTTAACATTCTACATCAGACATAGATTTGCATGCTTTCTCAAGGAAGGGCCTATGTAAAACTCATTATTATATCTACCATGAAAATTGATTATGAATATTCCCTAAGGAGAACTACAATTGATCTAAAACCCTAGCTTGAGGGTTAATGTAAGTAATGATCAGGATAGTAGGGGTTATAGATCATGTGATCATACTTCCCCTAACCTAGTTTTTATACATTTTAATTTTGATGTTTTTGTTGTTTCATGTGTGTACATAGAACAAGGTTATAAATATTAAAATATATTTATAGTGAGATCCATCAACATTCAACATCTAAAATTTCACAAGTAGGATCACATAGGAATAGTGAATAAAATCGAAAAAACTTAGATCTTTGTGACTAGTTTGGACAATAGTGGTAGGAGTGGACAATAGCGTAAGACCCCAAAGTGTCCTATTTTTATAAATCCTATCTTTTCACTAAATGAAAGCCAAATATAGATTCATGACATAGTCCTAGTTTTGTACAATAGTTTTCAACCTTTGAAGTATCTGTTTTATCTAGGTTTTTTTTAGATAAGTCCCTTATTTTTTGTATGCAATATATTTGATTAGATTAATAAAAAATTGAATTTTATTATATTTAATTACTTTTTACCCCTTACTCTAGACCCTCATTTCCAAAAAATAATAAAACATTCGGTGAACCCTAAATTGGTCAAGAAAACACACATACCATGTCTTTTCATAGTCTTCTTCACATGAGACATCAACTGGAGAATATGAGACTTGATCACATTAGCCATGTCTTTTTTTAATTTATCCTGGTCTTGTTTCAAGATTGAGTCACCTTTTTTCTCATTGCTAGTCATCCATAGCCTTTCAATTGATTATTCTAGCTCAGCTTGACTCTTTTTTCCAAGTCAATCCTATCCCCCTAGGTTCTGAACCAGTAGGATAGGAGCACTAGGATTGGACTAAAGTGTTATACCTTAGGGTATCCCATTTTTGATGCTCTTGTCCTTTTAATTTTGAGTCCCAACAGTCATTTCTCTTTACTCAAGAGGTCTTAAACCCTTTTTAGCCCCTCCCTTAAGTTTTGTTTGTATTTTTAACATCCAATAATATGAATAAATCTCCCAAATTTAAAATAAATAATATATTATATAAATTACTTCACAAGGAATTTAATATCTATAACTTACTACTTTGACATAGTAAATATTTAAAAACTAGTCAATAGTATAGCTTAGCATTGTACATCACCCATAGATTTGCATGCTTGATCAAAGAAGGACCTAGGTGAAAGTCATTTTTGCATCTACTATGTGTGTTGATTTTGCATGTTCCCTAATGGATAACTAAATTAGATCTGAGACCCTAGGTTGAGGGTTAATTTAAGTAGTGATTAGGAATGGCAAGGGTTCTAGATAATGTGATCATACTTCCCTTAACCTAGTTTTTTCCCTTTTAATTTTGATGTATTTTTTAATTAATGTGTGTAGGTCGACCTGGGGATTAAATATTAAAATATCTCTACATCAAGCTCCATCAACATTTAATATCTAAAATTTCATAGGTAGGATCACATAGGGACAACAAACAAAACCCAAAAAACTCATATCTCTATGACTAGTTTGGACAATAACTATAGGAGTGGACAATAGCACAGAACCTTGAAGTGTCCTATTTTTGATGCTCCTATCATTTTACTAAAAAAAATATTCATCCATATTCATGAAACTATCCCAATTTTTTTACAATAGTTTTCACCCTCTAAAACATCTTTCCCTATGTAGTTGATTTGATCAAAGTAATACAAACTTGTATTTTAATGTATTTAATTAAAAATTTCCCCTTACTCTAGACCCTCTATTGTTTAAGAACTAGACCCTAATTTTCTAAAAATAATGAAATATTTGCTGATTTCAACTTACTTTGAATAAATCTAAAACCCTAGGTACACTTAGGGGTTTTCCTTCATACTTTGTGCAAAAATTTAGTTTTAAAATTATGATTTTTTTATAATTGTTTTGTAATTTATTTTACTAAAATTTATTTTATAATTTAAATTATTTAAATAATTTTCAAAATTTATAAAACCCCTACCCAAACCCTGTATTTCCAAACTAGGTCCTCATACCCCAAGCCTTCCTTACGATTTTTAGATATTTGTTTTGAAATTTTTACAAATTATTTAGAGTGTAAAAAATATTTTCTAAATCTCTATGTTTGTATTTATTATTGAATTTATTTTCTTAATATTAATTTTACATAATATCTTTGGAAAAAATAAATAAAATGGCCACTAAGGCACTTCTTCCCTCTCATCCCATAGATTAATTTCTATTTTTTTCTCATAATTATGAAAATGATTGGAAAATTTTACAAAATTGCACATTAGTCAAAAATGTGGAAAATGATTTCATTTACAATGAATATAATTACTATTATTGTAATGAGTAATATGATCATGCACATGAAACTGATAGTGATGAAAAAGTAGATGCACCTTCTTCTGTCAAACCTATCTCTTTTCTTCCCTATTCTAAATAAAATGATTTTGATAAATGGGAAAGGTAATTTTCACCTCATTCTCCTATGAAAAATGAATCAAATGTATAAATTAGTCATGCACTTCCAAGAGAACCTTTCATTGGTGATAATTTACTTGTATATGAGCCTAGTCTCTCTCTCTTTTGCTACTTTTATGTTCAAATTACAATAATATAAACATAATAGAATCAAAATTCCAATGCATAGTTCAAATGATCCATCTCATGCTCTTAACTCTACTTTGTAAAAACAATGTCTAGATGATAACTCTCTTCCTCTTACTTCTCACATTGTAAATGAAAATAATCCATGTACTCCACTTAATGATAACATAGATGCACACAATATTCCAATTTCACATGACAATTTATTGCACATTAGAAAAGAATTAACTTCTTCTCTTACCCCTCTTCCTAGTGATTATGGAAGTGATAATGAGTATGATAGTTAACATACAAATGAATATGAAAATTAGAATGAACATGAATAAAACTCTGATTATGATAATTAATCAACTAATGATGACTAATATGCACATAGTGAAGAATAATACGCATCTCATGCTTCTAACTCTTCTCTCATTCCCTTTCTCAACCATAATGCATTACAAAATGTTGATTCTAATTTTATACATGATTCTATTTCAAATGATGCATATGCTAATGGTAATATCAAATCCTCTCCTCAATTATAATCTGATTCATTAAATAATAAAGATACCAATGAATCTCCCAAACCACCCCCTACTACAGTAACACCTATTTCTCACTCTTCACCCAAAGAGAATGGTAACCTACATCCCTCTATTAAGGTCTAAGTTACCATTCCTCCAAAGGTTCAAGTGAGCACACCCACTCTCTATGATCTAATTGATAAATGTAGCATTCCCATGGCTAAAATAAATGATAAAATTCAATGATTAAATAAACCACTTCAAGATACTAATATACCATCCCAAGAGATTATTTCTTTGATGCATGCAGTCGGTGAATTACAACACCAAGTACATCTCGTTAATTTGGAAAACAAGGCTTATAAATCTTGGATGGATGTCAATGACTTACATAGTAACCCTCTTCCAAAAACATTTGTCAAAGCTTCATTGCCTAAGCATTTATAGATACCATCATTGCCTCAATTTGATGGAACTAGATATCCTTTTGTATACCTTCAAGCCTTTCAAAAGGCTTTTCCATCTCCTATAAGTCCTTTGATTCTACTTAAGTTGTTCTAGTAGACATTAGTGGGTAGTGCATATAATTGGTTCTCTCATCTACTTCTTATTGGTTCCTTGCATACATATGATGATTTCAAGGAGACATTTCTCAAATATTACATAGCAAACATAGGGCCTCATGTTACATATGAAAAACTTACCACATTGCATCATAATACTTTAGAGATCGTTAGTGATTATATAATATGATTTGAATGTCACATGTTAAGATTAATCTAAAAACCAATAAATTTAGAATTTCAACATATCTTTGTTAAGGGACTTCTCCAACCTCTCCTAAATCACATATTTTATCAAAAAGAGTCCTCTTTTAGGCATTTATGTTATACAGTTCTATCCTTGGAAAAGAAATTAGAATTGATTGAGTCAAATTTAATTGATCAAATTAATCTAGATTTCATAACATTACCTCCATATATATTTCCTATCACATATCA
The DNA here is from genome assembly GCA_037957365.1 of Torreya grandis. Taxonomy (NCBI): domain Eukaryota; kingdom Viridiplantae; phylum Streptophyta; class Pinopsida; order Cupressales; family Taxaceae; genus Torreya; species Torreya grandis. The sequence goes on from JARHVA010000476.1 coordinate 229,516, forward strand.
TCTACCATGCAAAAAAAAGATAGGAGACCACAACCATAAAATCAACCAGTTAAGAATAGAGTGCTAGTTTCCAGAGCACCAACTATAATATGCACTACAAAGAATAGCAGCAAGTCACCACTAAAATTTATTTCAAAATGGGATAGTCCATATGTCATACTATCAATACTATTAGATAGGAGGTTAATCACATTGCATTCTACTCAATGATGATAGCTACATCTCTTACATAGACAACAACATTGACCCTTTTGTAACTATCATCATATTTATAGACACAAAGATAATGATTGTTATGGACTCAAGGATTGCATTAATAGATGTGTTGATAATGGTATCATAGAATTCACACCAGGGTAATAAATATCTCCTCCATCATTGATTCCCAAACCTCATTCCTCCATGACTGAGTCATCACATGACATTCCTTCATAAGAATCATTGGTTACTCATTGTGAGATTAATACAGTTTCTAGAATAGAGCCTCATAGGAGATCTCCTATCCCACCTACTCAAAAGGTTTAGAAACAAATAAAACATGAGCTACCTACATATATCAATGTAGTCTATGGAGTACATAGTGAAGTTCCATATACACATCCAACACAGTCATAAGCACCACATTAGAGTATAACTCTAGACATATATTCACTATAGTCAAGTTTTTAGGGTCTTATATCCCATAACAACCCGCTATGATTAAGACTAGATGATCCCACATTCAACCACTTTAGATAGATATTCATTAAAACCAAGTTTTTAGTGAATTATTTCATGTAGAAAATTTCTGCAATTGATATTAGACAAGCCCCCATCATTGGTTATAGTTACATCTTGATCTATTACTAAGTCATATGCATCACAGTAGAGGCCATAGGGTGTTATTTCATGTTGCAATCCACTATGATTTTAGATAGATGAGCCTTCTTCATAGCCAATATTTTTAGTTATGCATCCATTGATGTTGCATCTTATAGAGTCTCCACATATAGCTACAATTAGTGAAACATAGATAGCATTAGATACATGGCATGTTCCTACATAATATGAGTAGTAGGGCACTTGTTTAATTTGCCATCAGGGTTTAGATAGTGATACAACACACATTCATACTGGGATTAGTTCATAGCTTCACTTAGTGTGTAATGATATAGCTTAAGGGCTAGCCTTTGTATTCTTGAGCCATGTAATCATAGGGATTAGACACATAGTCCAAACATTGATTAACACACATAATTAGTTTAAATCTTCACTTAGTGGGTGATGATGGAGCCAAAGGGCCAACCTTTGTATTCTTGAGCGACTCTCAAGGAATTGATCACAAAATGATATGCATATAGTGATATCTTACTTCCCCTTCTACTAAAAACTAACATTCCTAGTTCCAAATAACCATACATATCCAAACCAAATTACCCAAATCTCGATCTTACCAATATCCTATTTTACCAATATTAAACCAACTCAACTTACCAAATTAGTTTTAAAAATTACAAAAAGACAAAGTTTTACTCATATATAATTCAAAATTAGACGTTAACATCACACTTATCAAAAATATTCATATAACATATCTAAAATACCATTTTACCAAAATATACCAATATAATCCAAATCCCATAACATAATATGCATGAGTCAAAATCAAATAAATATCCATATATATATATATATATATATATATATATATATATATATATATATATACATACATATATATATATAATTTTCAAATTATATGCATCACATCAAGTACAATAAATCATGAATGGGCATCATGCCCTCACTCTCAATCTCACCCTCCCCACTAGTACTAGTCCCATAATCTACATTAGCACTCGATGGCCCTACGCCTCCTTGAGTTTTTATATGGCTCCTTTAATAACTCTCTCACTCTAGTAGCTGACCATGATCCTCATGCAAGTTTTTATTGCCTTTGAAGGTCTATATATTCATACATAATCCTTCTGCTAATATAACCAAAATTAGGTGGAGGCATCTTATCCATATCCATCTCACTCTTAGCTCACCTCTTTCTCCTACTACCCTAATATATGTAGTTGTCGCTACAAAATCCCTATCAAATAGATGAACATAAATACTAGCCTTAACCATCACTCACTCTATCAATTTCTCCTCCACTACATCATCATGAACATTTTGTGTGATCTCTCAGGGTGTTGACTCAATGATGGTCTCATAATAATCATCATTTCCACTCCCCACCCTAGCATGTGACTTATTCGGTGTACCTCTCACTCCACCTACACATAAATTATGACACTATGTTAGATATATACTTTAAAATCAAACTAAAATCACAATTTTATACACAACTCAATTGAAATTTTTGCTTACCTCCTATCATCTAGTTTAGCTCAAGATCCTCATACTCTAGAGCATCTCCTCCATCAATAGGGTACACATAATCCCATTGATGCCTATCCTACCACATGGTATATGTGTTTATACATCCAACATCATATACATTAGGAAAATCTATATCTATATCTTATGCATCTAAAGGTAATGGTGTTAGCTCAGCCTCAATAGGATTCACGTGAGCTCTTACCCTCACTGGTGCCCATACACTCCTCACCCATACCCATGCTAATTAGGGCACATCTTATGATACCACAAACTATCTACTTATGAGCTCATACTAAAAACACTCATATACTCTAACCCAATGGTCATGTATCTAACAACTAAACCTCATATATTATAGCTATAATGCATCTTCAAACCACCTAGGAAATCATTTGTAAGGCCTCCATATGGTGTCACCAACCACTAATCTATCTATCACATACCTATAATACTCCATCCTAAAGGATTAGATAGCCAATGTACTCATCCACCACTCCTTAAATGGTTGTGTATGTGCCCAATTCTCCCTCAGTAATCTTATCAGTCACATACCCACTATATGATTATAAGCCCCATAATGTAATAAGGTCACTACACTCAATCTACTACTAAACACCTCCTATGTGACCCTATAGAGATCCCTTTATAGGTGGGGAAGCATAGTCCTACCCTATGAAAATATAGTGCCATATACCTCCAAACTATGCATAATCCTATGTATCCTATATGCAATAGATACTCCAATCTCATCTATAGTAATAAATGATGCCAAAACAATAGATAACCACTTTTACAAGTGCAAAAGACTAGAATGCATAATAACTAATAGTACTACATCACTATCACTCCCTCTATAGTGTATACTTGAGGGCACAGTAGTAAAATATAAGGATGCATGATCAATATAATCAAGACCCCTGTCATCCTATAATGTCACACACCATCTACTAACTAGTAAATGCAAAATGTGATACACATCCTCTAGAGTCATAATAATCTCCTCTATAAGAAGCTAGAAAGTATATGTATCTACATTCCACCTCTCACATAAGTTAATAATCATATATCGATCCCACTACACTATGCTTAGGTCATAAACATGACCCAACCCTACCCTATTCATGATATCTCTCTCATCAATAGATAATGGTAATATCCTCAAGGTGTCCATCACCTACCCCCTATGAACTCTCTCATCCACACCTCACCCTACAAAAACAATAGATAAAACACATCCATTAGTCAACAATATCAAGTCAAAATCCAAGTAAAAAACAACAACTAATAAAGTAGCATCTTAGAAAATCATGCATATATGACAATAACATTCGGTATAGGACAACAACACTAGATAAGAGAATTGTAAATTGGATAGGAGCACTGAAACCTAGATAAGAGTACTAGATGCAGGACAAGAGCACTAAAACTAGAATTTTTTTTCCTAAGCTACTTTAAAGAGCACAAAAACATTAAAATAGGTCAAAAATTTAACAAAAACTAAGCATTTAGGTTACTTATTAGGGTCACATCACCACCAACTTGAACCTGGGTTGCCAACTACTCAAATTGAGTCATGTTAGGTATTCATATCCTCAACATCTCTCTCACTCTATAGCTCAAGATCTCAGCCTATTCAATGCACAAATGAATCAAGAATCAATCCAATTTTCTATATTAGCCAAATTTTTCAAGTAAAAAAATACCATTTTGTCCATAACTTGAACCTTGTAACTCCATTTTTAAAATCACTTTCTTCCACAAAATCATGACAATGATACCTTAAAATCTACTCCAAATTTTATCTCTTGATACCTCATCTACCTATTATGGCATGCACATATATATATTTATCTTATACACAAAATGCACACCTTGGTCTTCACCAAACAAAGTATGTTCCACTTTCAAAAATTGAATGTAATCAATCAAACAACCTTTCAAATCTATTCACAACATGGAAGCTTTGTTTCTATTCCTACGCCACTAGTCATCACTTTTGGCTCGACCTCCTCTATCATGGATTTCATCCCTTTCACCAAAGGGGGGAACCATTCCTACTATTTCTATTTCTACACCTACCCAGCATAGCCACCCACTCTCATAGGTGGATACATAATGGTTCTTACACATCCAACATTTATATTATCATATTCAACTCAGATTAGTCAATATATATAGTGATTTAGATTATATGGGTCACTCAGCATTACTCAAGACATTTAGAGGGATACACCGTTAGTTTAAAGATACACAAACTTTTTAGATACAATGATTCAGATCATATGGATCCATAGTGATTTAAGCTTATAGGTACATAGACTATTTAGATACAATGATTTAGATTATATGGATTTATAGTGAATTTTGGTAGAGACACAAACTCGGATACTATATTTGGGGGCATGTAAATTACTACACATCTCACACATACATATTTATACAGCATGACATAGTTACAAAAACAAATACTAGACTATAGGCATAGTATAAAGCATAGTGTTTTGGTATCCAATTTTAAACATGAGGTATGGAAAGATATGTCATATCACATGTGGTTATATAGATTACTAGATTATATAGATATGTCACTAACATACTAGATTTAGGGGCATGACATAGATGTTCATGTTCTTCATCATTCCAAATTATATAGATGAAAAGGAAAGATAGGACATTTTATTCTTGTACATTAACCATATTTATAGATTACATACAACTATACCCTAGTTATCACTAGTCTTGACCACATGGCCATCTGTAGGGGTTGGTCCATTAAACTACCCAGACCTAGACTACATGAGTTTATGCAAGATAGAGGACAAACATTGATTTTGGGTCCCCAAGAATTTATTAGTTTTAGTTCAGATATTTAGTGTGGAGGCATAAATTTTTTTAATCTTAACAACATATATATTTTGTACACACATTCTAGATTACATAAGTTTATGTGGGACAAAGAGTAGACATTAGTTTTGGGCCTTTGAGCATTTCTCATCTTTAATCAAATTTAGCATGGGGGAAAGCATTTCCCTCCTCCATGTTAAATGGATTCCACATTTACATTATGTAAAAGGAGCATCCACACCATGGATTCTTACTCTCTCCAAGCACTATTTGGCTCTCCATCCACTTCCCTAGCTAGGAAGTGAGTTGGACCCTTCTAGAATATTTATCTCTATGAAGGTAAGTTTAGGTAAACATTTTCTTATTCTTTCTTTTACTCTAGTACTGCATTTCATTGTATCACTAGAATAAAAGTGGGGTAAATGTATGTACCCTAAATTGGTCAAGCAACCACATATATCATGTCTTTTCATAGTACTTTTAATAGGAAACTCTGACTGGAGAATATAAGTCTTATTCATAATAGCCAATCTTTTTATTTATTTATTTTGGTCTTATTTCAAGCTTGAGTCACCTTATTTCTCATTGCCAGTCATTTGTAACCTTTCAGATGTTCATTCTAGCTCAACCATACTCTTTTTCCTAGGATAATCGTATCTCTTAGGTCCCAAACCTATAGGATAGGATCATTGAGATTGGACTATAGTGATCGACCCTAGGGTGTCCCATTTTGGGCACTATTGTCCTTTTGCATTTTGAATCCCAATATTCATCTCTCTTTGCTCAAGAGGTCCTAAACCCTTCTTAGTCCCTCTCTTAATTTTTGTTTATATATTGAATGTATGAAAAATTAAATAAATCTCCCAAATTCAAAATAAAGAGTCGTCTATATAAAATAATTCAAAATCCCTTTTATATCTAGCACTTACTACTTTGGCATAGTAAATAATAAAAAATCAATCAATAGTATAGCTCAACATTATTAATCACACAGATTTTCATGCTTGATCAAGGAAGGGCCTAGGTGAAATTCATTCTTGTATCTACCATGTACATTTATTATGCATGCTCCCTAAGGGAGAACTACATTTGATCTGAGACCCTAGCTTAAGGGTTAATGTAGGTAGTGATCAAGACAATAGGGGTTCTAGATTATGCTATCACACTTTCCCTAACCCATTTTCCACCCTTTTTATTTTGATGTGTTTTTTATCTTGTGTGTGTAGGTAGACCTATGATTTGAAGATTAAAATATCTCTATAATTAGTTCCATCAACATTCAACATCCAAAGTTTCATAGACAAGATCACATAGGGATAATGAACAAAACCTAGAAAACTCAGATATTTATGACTAGTTTGGACAATAAAAATAGGAGTGGATAATAACACAAATAGTGGAGTGGATATATTAATGTAACTTCTTATGACTAAGACTAGATGAACCCACATTGAAAAGTACCACTTCAAATAGATATTCACTATAACCAAGTTTTTAGGGACCTATTTCATGTAACAACCCACTATTATTGAGAGTAAATGAGGCCCCATCATAGGTTATATCTCCATCTCAATCTATTTCTCAGTCATATACATTACAACGGAGGCCACAAGGTCTTATTTCACATAGCAATCCACTATGATTGTGGATAGATGAGCCTTCTTTATAGCCCATATTTTTAGTTGTGCATCCATTGAGGTTGCATCTTATAGATTCTCCACATATAGCTACATTTAGTGCACCACATATAAGATCAAATATAGGGCATGTTCTTACATATAATGAGAAGTATGGGCACGTGTTTAGTTGGTCATTAGGGTTTAGATAGTGATACAACACATATTCATACCAATACCAGTTCATAGCTTTAATTAGTTGGAAATGATGGAGCCAAAGGGCCAACTTTTTCATTCTTGAGACACCTACTCAAATGGATTAGACACATAGTCCAAACATTGATTAACATATGTGTGATTAGTTCATAACTTCACTAATTGGGAAATGATGGAGCCAAAAGGCCAACCTTTGTATTCTTGAGCCACTCTCAGGGAATTGATCACAAAGTGATACACACAGAGCGATATCTTACATCCCATTCTAATAATAACTAAAATTCTTAGTTCCAAATAACCATACCTAGCCAAACCAAATTATCCAAATCTTGATCTTACCAATATCCTATTTTACCAATATTAAACTAACTCACCTTACTAGATAAATTTAAAAATTAAAAAACAAATAAAGTTCTACTCACATATAATTCAAAATCAGACATTATCATCATGCTTATCAACAAAAATCAAATCACATATCCCAAATAACATTTTATCAAAACATATGCAACCTCAACATCAATGACAAATTAATTACTTCTAATCAACTATTTGCAATGAATATACCAATATACTCCAAATCAAATAACATAATAGGCATGAGCTATCACAAGAGGCATATGGTATCTCAAGGAAGTATGGGGCCATTGAGTGCTAGGGTGGATTACGGGACTAGCGCTAGTGGTGAGAGTGAGACTAAGAGTGAGGGCATGATACCCATTCATGATTAATTATACTTCATATGATGTATATTCTTTGAAAACTATATATATATATATATATATAGTTTTCAAAGAATATACATCATATGAAGTATAATTAATCATGAATGGGTATCATGCCCTCACTCTTAGTCTCACTCTCTTGACTAGCACTAGTCCCATAATCCACCCTAGCACTCAATGGCCCCATACATCTTGGAGATACCATATGCCTCTTGTGATAACTCTCTCATTCTAGTAACCAACCACGCTCCTCATACATGTCCACATATCACCTCCAAATGTCTATATACTCATCTATAATCCTCATGCTAATATAACCAAAATCAGATGGAGGCATCCTATGCCTATCTAGCTCATCTCTCTCTCTCTCTCTCTCTCTCTCTCTCTCTCTCTCTCTCTCTCTCTCTCTCTCTCTCTCTCTTGCTACGTTAACATACATAACTATCACTATAGTAGTGCTATCAAATAAATAAGCATGAATATTAGTCATGACCATCACTATCTCTATCAATCCCTCATCCCATACATCATTAGGAACATACTGCGTGAGCTCTTAGAGTGTCAAATCAATGATGGTCTCCTAATAATCATCATCTTCACTCCCCACCCTAGCATGTTCCTCATCTTATGCACCTCCCACTCCATCAACACACAAAGTATGACACTATGTTAGCTATATACTTTAAAAGAAAACCAAAATAACAAATGTCTACACAATTCAAATGAAATTGCTACTTACCTCCCATCATCTGGATCATTTAAGGAATATATACAGAAATTGATGCAAAACAATTTCATAGAATCACAATAATAAATATGATTAGAGATTCATAAAGAATAAAAATAAACATGCAAAATAAGAAGACTAGATTTAACATGGTTCACCTAATGTAGGCTACATCTACCAAAACATAATTATTTTTCCTGAGACAGCTCCTTTTGGTTGCCGTCCTTATGTCCAACCACGACGCTAGCAGAAGCAGCGACGTAGACATCTAACCTACAAGCACCGCTCCTTTCCCAAGAAGCATTCTTATGCTCCTCCTCATCGTTTCCTCAAGAAACGCCATACCGCTCTTCCTCCTTCTCACAAACCCATTTGCTACATTTGCTGCAAGCCCGGTCATATTGCTCCAAACTGCTCTTGTAAAAATCCCACAGTTAAAGCTGTTTTCTCCTCCAACGGAGCAGCGTGGTGGGATGTCATTGACGCAGATGAAGATCTTTACCTCCAAGAAGACATTTATGAACCAGTTCTCGAAGATCTTCCAGAAGAAGCATCTGACGATGAAGATGCAGCAGAGTTAGATTCTCTAGCTGATGAACTAGAGCAACCCATGACAAATATGTAGCGAGGATCACGTCCTCATAGGACCCGAGGCTATAATCATTCTTATGAAACATATGAAGTTCCTGAACGACCAGAAAGACCAAGAGGAAGAGGTATATCCAGAGGAGAATCATCCAGAGGGAGATAGCCCTCTCAGCCACGACAACCACCAACAATGCATAGACTACAACATCCTCCTATGCATTTTCCAAGCCAATTCAAGCCAAGCGACTCCTGGATCAAGAACAAATTCACCAGCAGAGAGCCATCGAAAGAAATAAGAGAACCCATCTGGGAACAGGTTATGCCTGTAGAAGAACCTGTACTAGCAGCAGATCCTAGTTGGGATGATGGCTATGAAGAAGAGGATGAAGTCGGCAGTATTTTCTACTCCGACCAAGATTACTGCCCTGGAGAATGCAGTAATCAAGAAGAAGAAGCAGAACCAGAACTACCAGAAGATATCTACATAGAACCTATCACTGTGCAAGATCCAGGAAGACAAAAGCTGGTATGTACTAGTATCCCTTCACTGGAATTGCCTCAACTTGCCTATCTCAACCATCTTATCAATGATAGATTTGCGTAGTTCTTTACTCTAGAAATAAATGGTAGATATGTTGATGCCCAAGTAGATACTGGAGCTTCTTTATCATTTGCAAAACCTCAACTCATCAGTGATTGGGAGACACTAGATGAGAGATTAGCTTATAAGAGCATAGATATCCAGGGGAACAGTTTTACCTGTAACAAATATAAACATCAGCAACCCCTGAGAATCCAAAACAAAATCTTCCATTGTGATTTCTTCGCCTTAGAGAAGATGCCTATAGATATCCTCTTAGGAGGATCTTTCATTGATAGATATACACCCTATGGTGCAACAGCCAAAAGCATAATGTTCACCATAGAAAATGAAAGGTTAAGAATACCAAGGCTCATATATGCTACAGAGCAATTCCCCAGTGTAATGACTCAAAGTCCTGAATCTATTCCTGCTGAAATTCTTGCTATAGGAGAAAGGATCAAGTCCTCTATCTGTTCGGATAATCCGCAACAGTTTTGGTCCAAGTCAATGCCTGAGATGGAAATTAAAATCATTCCAGGTAAACATATGAAAATTGGCAAAAGAATTCCTATCCCAGCACAGGACTATACTGATATGGAAAATCAGATTAAAGAGTTAGAAATTAATGGTTTCATTGAAAAATCAACCTCTCCATATTGTTGTTATGCCTTTATGGTAAACAAGCATTCAGAGCAGAAGAGAGACAAAAAGAGAATGGTCATCAATTATAGGCCATTAAATGCAATAACGGAACCATTTCCATATCCAATCCCTGATAAAAGCTACTTGCTTGAAAAGGTTGCCTCCTGTCGATACTTTTCACAGTTCGATTGTAAATCAGGTTTTTATCAGATCAGAGTCAAAGAAGAAGATAGAGCCAAGACAGCATTTAGTTGCCCATTCGGCCACTACCAATGGACTGTCATGCCTTTCGGCCTGATGAATGCGCCAGCTTACTACCAGGCGCATATGGATAAGATATTTGAAGGCACTTCTCAATTCTTATGTGTATATATAGACGACATATTAGTTTTTAGCAATTCTCTTGATGAACATGCTACTCATCTTTCCAGATTCTTTCAGTTGGCTTCTGATGCAGGAATTGTATTATCAGAAATGAAGATTCAGCTGTGTTCAACTGAATGCAATTTCCTCAGATTAATAATTCGAGATTCAAAGCTGCAGATCCAGCCACACATAAAAGAGAAAGTCATCGGTTTCCCTGAGCATTTAGATAAATCTCAATTACAAGCCTTTTTGGGATTATTAAATTATCTTAACAGTTTTTATCCTAATGTTGGTGAAGACAAATTTTTACTGCAAGAGCTTCTCCAGAAATGCAAAGCTTTCCGTTGGGAAAACCAGCATACAGAAGCAGTGCAGAAAATCAAAGCAAAGGTTGCTACCCTGCCAGCTTTGCATATCCCAAAATCTGACGAAAGGAAAGTATATACCGATGCTTCCGACCTCTCCTGGGGAGGAGTACTTGTTTGTGTTGTAAATAATGTTGAGTTTGTTTGTGAATTTGCCAGTGGTGTTTGTAGCCTTGATGTACTGAAATGGATTTCCTCTGATAAGGAAATCTATAGTGTGAAGAAATGTTTGGAAAAGTTTATGCTTAAATTGTTACATCTGCCACACTTCACTGTTGTAACTGACTGCACCCAATTTTTAACCTTCCGAGAAAAGGATCATGGTAGGAAGGATGGTCGTGGAAAGTATGTCAGATGGCAAGCCTTTTTCAACCAATTTAATTTTTCAGTACAGCATATAGATGGTAAAAGTAATGTGATTGCTGATTGGCTTAGCAGAAATCCTTCAGCTTCTTTGATGCACCAGCCTGCACCAAGTTTTAACCTGACAAGAATACTCAACCAAGCATTTGATTCTTTGAATCCCTTGGTTCAGGAATAGATCCTCCGAGAAGGTATGCATCCTAGATTTACCAGGATTTCATATGCAGCTGCACAAGACCTGCAGATGTCTGCAGCAGCGAGAATCCAAGCTAACCGCAGGAACAACACAGGGGTCATTAGTATAAAATGGCTGAACAGTGAATATTTGTTTAATCAATTCACTGATCTTTTGAAAAGACCACTTTGGACATGGCGAATCCAAATCAGATCAGCCCATAATGAGCATCTGTATAGGTGGATTGCAAGATATGGTCCACATCGCATCCACGAAGAACAGGATCATGATCAAGACACGGTGGTCCATACCATTATTCACTGACAACTTGAGTGGGAATCCCACTACCATTGTACCCCACGTCACATGCCTTGTGATAATGGCCGTTGTCGACATTGGTACCTCCAAAGCACATTTCAAATAAGGTGCCTTTTTCAGCCTATCTCTGAAGATGACTTATTCGATGAAGCAGAAGACATGTTGGGTCCACAACCCATGGTCCCTTCCTCACCATCACCAACGCATCAATCAAGTGGTGGGTCCAACAGCATCTCGCTTTAGTAATGCACTGTAAAGCATGAAGAGACAGACACCGCCTAGCTAGCAAGCAGGCAGAACCTCTCTAATGCTATAAATAAGCCATGCTGCCTTAGTATTGATATCGAAATATTTTGCATTGAAAGTTTTCTTTGTAAGATTTAGTAGCCTTGTAAAGAGTATGCTCTTCACTTGCCCTTTTTGAAGGATCCTGTGAATCAGAAATTTAACAAGGATATTGTAAGATTTGTAATAGTGTGATTATAATAGTGAAGCCGTAGCCATTCGGCCCCTGCCTACTGCTGCGGGTTTCTTTGCTAAAGATCTGTTGGAGCTGTCTACTGACGCGATAAAAAGATTAGTATCAGAGCCTTGTTTCAAAGATTCTCAATTATTTCTACCTGTAAGTTGTGATTCTTTTCCAATTTCGTGGATCAGACTTTGGGAAGTTCTTTGCTTTGTCTAATTTCTTTGGGAAGTTATTGCATCGAATCTCAGGCCGTCTACCCTTATTGTCATAGGCCATTTATCTCTGCATATCCTTTTTCCCTTACCAAAAATTGCTCGCATATCAGAATCCCATCTCCCCACAATGGAATTTGGAAAAATACCATCCACATCTACCGTAGAAATTATCAATGAATCTGAACTTGAAGGAATGTATGAAATGCCTCCTTTTATCCCAGAACAGTTATCTGACTGTATGGACATTGAAGTTACTGAATCTGATCTTGAAAAAGAAACCAGTATGTTTAAGCCTCCGGCTTTAAAAGCTTCTAGTGTGTATAAGCAATCTGAATTAGTTAAATCTAAGTTTTTGTATACCAGTACTTATATGTCTTTTGTCAAGCCCAGAATCAAGTCAGTCGAGCTTACTCTCTGTTATAAGCCTAAGAAGACTTTTCAGACAAATCTGCTTCCTTTGTTACCCGAACCAGAAATCCTATATATCCGATCTCATAAGGATGTAAAGTTTGTCCATTTTGGTTTGATAAGGATTTATATTAAGCCTTTAATCCCTTCTAATATAAAGCCAGTTTTATATCTAGCTCTGTGTGACCGTCGCCAAGTAAGTTTCAAGCATTCATGCCAGTTATCCAGTCTTGGCCGACTAAATGATGAAAATATAATATGTTTTGAATTTTTTCCTAACCTGTCAGTCGCAGTCCGCGACAAAGGTTGCAAAGAAGTTAAGCATGGATCCTTAGATTGTTGGGGTTTGTTTACATCATTGTATGGTTTAGAAATGTTTGCTCAGATTTTATTACAGGCCATAAGAGTATAATCACTCTCATATCTTTCTTCACAATTATAATGCACAAATATTATTTTGAGCTACACTCAACAAACCCTCCTAAATTCACACTTGAATTCACACACTTTACTTTTCCTTCTCAAAACCCTTGTTATCATAATGTATTACCTATGAATATCTATCTATACATAGTATATCAATAAATTGGTATTACAAAATAATGGGTACCAAAACCATGGGCAAAGTTAACCCTAACCCTAATTTTTTGGGGGCTACCACCTCCAAACCCCTATTCAAGGCTTGGCCTAACCCCAAACCCTAGAGATAATACATATATATTATATAGTATATTTAAAATGTATAGTATTTTAAAATACATTATAATTTATAAATAGGTTCCACAACATAATAGATCATCTCAAGATCCTTATACTCTAAAGCATCCCCTCCATCAATAGGGTACAATGGAGGCCCCCAAAGCCTACCCACCATGTGATATACATGTTTTTACATCCAATGTCATCCACATTAAGAATATCTATAACTACATCCCATGCTTCTAAAGGTAATAGTGTTATCTCGGCTTTAATAGGCCTCGTAAGAGCTCCTACTTTTGTTGGTGCCCATGCACTCCTCACCCATACCCATGCTACTAAAGGCACATCCTATGGTACCCAAAATTGTCTAGTCACATGATCATACTAAAATTTCCCATATAATCCAATCCAATGGTTATGTATACAACAACTAACCCTCATATATTGTAGTTGTACTCCATCCTCCACCCACCTAGGAAATCCTCTATAAGGCCTTTATATGATGTCACCATCTACCAATCTATCTATTACTCACCTATAATGATTTATCTTAAGGGATAAAATAGCTAATGTACTCATACATCACTCCCTAAATGGCTATGGAGGTGCCCCCTTCTCCCTTAATAATCTTATCAATTACATAAATTCTATGTGTTCATAAGCTCAATAATGCAATGAAGCCATTACTCTCAATCTACCACTAAATGCCTCCTATGTAAACATATAGAGATCCCCATATAGGTGAACAAGAATAGTCACACCCCAATAGAATAAAGTACCATATGCCTCCAAACTATGCATAATCCTATGCATCTTATATGCAATAGATACTCCACTCCCATCCACAAAAATAAATGATGCTAATAAAAAAACTAACCACTTTTGCAAGAACAGAACACTATATTGTACAATAACTAATAGTAGTACATCACTATCACTCTATTTTTGGTGTATACCTAAGGGTATACTAGCAAAATACAAGGACACACTATCAATAGCATCAACACCCATGTCATCCTGTAATGTCACATACCATCCACTAACAAATAAATGTAAAATGCGATACACATCCTCTAGAGTCATAGTAATCTCTCTTGTACGAAGCTAGAAAGCACATGTATCTATATTCTACATCTCACATAAGGTGGTAATCAAACATTATTCCCACTAAACTATGCCTAGGTTGCACACATAACCCAAACCTACCCTATCTATGATAGCTCTCTCATAAACAAATAATGATAACAACCTCAAGGTCTCCATCACCCGGCCCTTATAGAACTCTCTCATCCATACCTTACCCTAAAAAAAAATAGAAACAACACATACATTAGTCAACAATACCAAGTCAAAATCCATGAAAAAATAATAACAACTAATAAAATAACATCTCAAAAAATCTTGCCTACAGGACAATACCACCAGGTACAGGATAATAGTGCTAGACAAGAGCATTACAACCTAGATAAGAACACTAAAACTTGGATAAGAGCACTGGATTTAGGATTGGAATATTGGAACTAGAATTTTTTTTCCTATTTTACTTTAAATAGCTCAAAAAACACCAAAATAGTTCAAAAAATGATAAGAACCAATCATTTGGGTTACTTACCAGGGTCACATCACCACCAGCCTAAACTTAGGCTACCAACTACTCAAATTGAGTCATGGTAGATGCTCATCTCCTAGACATCTCTCTCACTCTAGAGCTCAATATCTCAACCTAGTTAATCCATAAATGAATCAAGAATCAATCTAATTTCCTATATTAGCCAAATTTTTCAATTAAAATAAAATATCATTTTGTCCATAAAATGAACCTCATAACTCTATTTTCCAAACCATTTTCTTCCAAATAATCATGAAAATAATACCTTTGATGTCACTCTAACTTCACTATATTTCTACCTCATCTACCAATTATGACATACACATCTCTATATTTCTATTATACCTAGACTCACACCTTGGTCCTCACCAAACAAAGCATATTCCACTTTCAAAAAATAAATCTAATTAATAAAACAACCTTTCAAATCTATTCACAACATGTTAGCTTTAATTTTGTTCCTACACCAGTAGTCCTCACTTTTGGCTTGACCTCCTCTATCATGCATTTCATCCCTCTCCTCAAAAGGCAGACACCATTCCTACTATTCTTATTTCTACACCTACCCAACAAACCCACCCACTCTCATAAGTGGATACACTATCGTTCTTACACATCCAACATCCAAATTATTAGATTTAGCTTAGATTGGTCAATACATATAGTTATTTAGATTATATGGGTCACTCAACATTACTTAGGACATTCAAAGGGATACACCTTTAGTTTAGAGATACATAGACTATTTAGATACAGTGGTTTAGATCATATATATCCATAATGATATAAGCTTATAGGTACATAGACTATTTAGATATAGTGTTTCAAATTATATGTATTCACAGTGATGTTTGGTATAGATATAGACTCAAATACTATATCTGGGGGCATGTACATTACTACATGTCTCACACATACAACTTTAGACAACATGACATAGTTACAAAATCAAATAGAAAATTACAGGCATAATGTTTTGGTCTCCAAATTTTCACATGAGGCATGGAAAGATATGTTATATCACATGTGGTTATATAGATTACCAGATTATATAGACATGTCACTCACATACCAGATTTGGGGGCATGGCATAGATGTTCATGTTCTTCATCACTTAGGATTATACAGATGGAATGGCAAGACAAGCTATTATCTTCTTACACACTAACTATATTTTCAAATTACACCTAGTTATACCCAAGTTATCACTAGGTTGGACTATATGGCCATCTACAGTGGTTAGCCTATTGCATTACCCATACCCAAAGTACACAAGTTTATGTGAGATAGAGGACAACCATTTTTTTGGGCCTCTGATCATTTTTTAGTTCTACTTCAGATATTCATAGTGGAATCATAATATATTTATCTCTTCATAGAATATAGATTTTCTACATACATTCCAAATTACATGAGTTTATGTGGGGCAAAAGATAGATATTGGTTTTGAGCCTCTAAGCATTTCTCATCTTCAGTCAGATTTAGCATGGGGGAAAATATTTCCTTCCTTCTCCAAGTTACATGGGTTCCAAAATAAGATTCATTACAGGGGCCATCCACTCCATGGAATCCTTCTCTCTCCAATAACTATTTGGCTCTCCAACCACTTTCGTATCTAGGAAGTGAGTTATACCTTTGCAGCACATTTATCTCCACATAGGTAAGTTTAGGTATATGTTTTCTTCTTTATTTTAATCTAGTACTTCATTTCATTTCATCACTAGAATAAAAGGGGTAAAATGTATACACCTTAAATTGATCAAGCAACTACACATATCATGTCTTTTCATAGTCCTTTTCATAGGAGACTCTAACTAGAGAATATGAGTCTCATTCAGATTAGCCATGACTTTTATTTTATTTATATTTATCTTATTTCAAGCTTGATTCACCTTTTTTCTCATTTCCAGTCATTCATAACCTTCTATATGGTCATTCTAGTTTATCCAGACTCTTTTTCCTAGGCCAATCCTATCTCCCCAAGTCTCAAACCTATAGGATAGGAGTGTTGGAATCAGACTATAGTGTTGGACCCTAGGGTGTCCCATTTTTGGTGCTATTGTATTTTGTCATTTTAAGTCATAATGATCATTTCTCTTCACTTAAGAGGTCTTAAAACCTTCTTATCCCCTCCCTTAAGTTTTTTTTGTCTTTTGAATGTAGGAAAATGTGAATAAAGATCCCAAATTAAAAATAAAGAGTATCCTATATAAAATAATTCTTAAGGCATTTTATATCTAGCACTTATTACTTTGGAATAGTAAATAATTAAAAATAAATCAATAGTATACTTCAACATTCTACATCACACATAGATTTTTATACTTGATCAAGGAAGGGCATAGGAAAAAGTCATTTTCACATCTACCATGTGCATTGATTATGTGCATTCTCCAAGGGTGAAATACATATGATTTGAGACCCTATCTTTAGGGTTAATGTAGGGAGTGATCATGACAATAGGGGTTCTAGATTATGTAATCATACTTCCCCTAACCTAGTTTTCTACTTTATTTCTTTTAATGTCTTTTTTGTTTCATGTGTGTAGGTAGTCCTAGGGTTTAAATATTAAAATATATCTATAGAAAACTCTATTGACATTCAACATCTAAAATTTTAAATCTATATCTCTATAATTAGTTTAGACAATATCAATAGGAGTGGACAATAGCAAGGGACCTCAAACTGGATCTATTAATGAAACATAATATGGTTAATACTAAATGAACCCACATTACAAAGTACCACTTCAAATAGATATTCTTTATGACCATGTTGTAAGGGACCTATTTCATCTAGAAACCTACTATGATTGAGATTAGATGACCCCCTATCACAGGTTACATTTCCATCTTGATCTATTTCTCAATCATATACATCACAATAGAGGCCATAGGGTGTTATTTCATGTAGTAATCCACTGTGATTATGGATAGATGAGCCTTTTTCACATCCCATAGTTTCAATTGTGCATATATTGAGGTTGCATCTTATAAAGCCTCCACATATAGATATAGTTAGTGCATCATATATAACATCAAATACAAGGCATGTTCCTATATAACATGAGTACTATAGGCACTTGTTTAGTTGGGCATCAGGGTTTAGATAGTGATACAACACACATTCATATCAGTATTAGTTCATAGCTTCAATTAGTGGGTAATGATAGAGCCAAAGGGCTGACCTTTTTATTCTTTAGCCACCTACTCAAAGGGATTGGACACATAATCCAAACATCAATTAACATATGAATTTTTAGTTCATAGCTTCACTCATTGGGTAGTGATGGAGACAAAGGGTCAGCCTTCGTATTCTTGAGCCACTCTTAGGGAATTGATCTCAAAGTGAGACATGCAAATTGATATATTACATCCCCTTCTACTAACAACTAACATTATTAGTTATAAATAACCATACCGAACTAAACCAAATTATCTAAATCCCAATCTTACCAATATCCTATTTTACCAATCTTAAACCAACTCACCTCATGAAATTAATTTATGAATTACAAAACAAACAACGTTTTACTCACATATAATTTAAAATCAGACATTAGCATCACAATTATCAAGAACAATCAAATCACATATCCCAAATGCCATTTTACTAGAACATATACAACCTAAACATCAGTGACAAATTAACTTTTTCTAATCAAACATTTACAACAAATATACCAATATACTCCAAATCCCATAAGATAATATGCATGAGTAAAAATCAAATAAAGACACACACACACACACACACACACACACACACACACACACACACACACACACACACACACACACACACACACACACACACACACACACACACACACACACACACACACACACACACACACACACACACACACACACACACACACACACACACACACACTCACACTCACACACACACACACACACACACATAAATTTTTCAAAGCATATACATCATATTAAGTACAATCAATCATGAATGGGCATCATGCCCTCACTCCCAGTCTCACTCTCCCCACTAGCACTAGTCCCATTAACCACCCTAGCACTCGATGGCCTAGTACCTCCTCAAGCTAATGTATTCCTCTTTCAATGACTCTCTCACTCTATTAACTTGCCATGCTCCTCAAACAAGTTTGCATATCACTTTTGAAGGTCTATATAATCATCCATAATCCTTGTGATAATAGAACCAAAAGTAGGTGGAGGCATCCTATGCTTATCCATCTTATCTCTTTCTATCTATTAATATCCTAAAATATGTAGCTATCATTATAATAGCCCTATCAAATAGATGAGCATGAATACTAGTCATTACCATCACTCGATATTTCAATCCCTCCTCCACTTCATCATTAGGAACATGCCATGTGAGCTCTTGGAGTGTCAACTTGATGATGGTCTCCCAATAATCATCATCTCCACTCCCCACCCAAGTGTGTACCTCATCTTGCAAACTTCCCACTCCACTTGCACATAAATTATGACACTACATTATCTATTTACATTAGAATCAAACTAAAAGCACAAATTTGTACACAATTCAAATGAAATTGCTACTTACCTCCCATAATTTAGATCATTTTAGGAATAAATATAGAAATCGATGTAGAATAATTTCATAGAATTACAATAATAGATATGATTAGAGATGCATAAAGAATAGAAAGAAACATGCACAATAAGAAAACTATATTTAACTTGGTCCACCCAATGTGAGCTACATCTACTAATAAATACTTGTTTAGATTTTATTACAAGCCACCAAAGTATAATCACTCTTAGATATTTATTCATAATTATAATGCACAAATATTTTTTGGAGCTACAATCAACAAACCCTCCTAAATTTGCACCTAAATTCACACACTTTGTTCTTCCTTATCAAACCCCTTGTTCTCATAATGTATTACCTAAAAAATATCTATCTATACATAATACATCAAAAAAGTGGTATTACAAAAAAATGGGTACCAAAACTATGGGCAAATTCAACCCAAACCCCTATTTTTTGGGGGCTTCCACCCTCAAACCCCTACTTGAGGCCTGACCTAAAATCAAACCCCAAAAAGAATACATATAAAGTGTATAGTAAATTTAAAATGTATAGTATTTGAAAATACATTATAATTTAGAATTAGCATCCTCATACTCTAGAGCATACCCTCCATCAATAGGGTATAACAGAGCCCATCATGCTTGCCCACCATGTGGTATATGAATTTTTACATCCAATGTAATCGAAATCAAGAATATATATAGTTACATCCTATGCATCCAAAGGTAGTGGTGCTATTTTAGCCTCAATAGGCCTCACATGATCTCCTACCCATGCTAGTGCCTATGCACTCCTCACCCATAGCCATGCTACTAGGGGCACATCTTGTGGTACCCCAAATTGTCTAGTTAGGTGCTCATAATGAAATCACTCATATACTCTAACCTAGTGGTCATGTATCTAAAAAATTACCCTCATATATCGTAACTGCACTCCATCCTCCACCCACCCAAGAAATCCTTTATAAGGCCTCCATATGATGTCACTAGCCACCAATATATCTATCACATACCTATAATGATCCATCTTAGGGGATCATATATCCAATGTACTTGTCCACCACTCCCTAAATGGCTCTGGAGGTGCCCACATCTCCCTTCCTCTATAATCATATCAATTGTACAACTATTATGTGCTCATAATCCCAATAATGCAATAAGGTCACTACACTCATCCACTTGTGAATATGTTCTATGTAAAATTGTAGAGATCCCTATATAGGTTTGTAAGCATATTCATACCCAAAAAGAATATAGTACGATATAAATTCACACTATGCACAATCATATGCATCTTATATGCAATAAATACTCCACTCCCATCCACAATAATAAAGGATGCCAATAAATTGGATAACCACTTCTACAAGCACAAAACACTAGACTCCACAATAAATGATAGTAGTAAATCACTATCACTCCATTTATAGTATATACCTAAGGATAAACTAGTAAAAAAGGACACATGATTAATAGCATTAGCACCCATGTCATCCTAAAATGACGCATGCCATCCACTAACTGGTAAATGAAAAATGTGATACACATCCTTTAGAGTCACAGTAATCTTCCCTATAAGAAGATAAAAAGTACATGTTTCTACATTCATCCTCTCACATAAGGTGGTAATTATATATCAATCCCACTACACTATGCCTAGGTCAAACACATGACCAAACCCTACCCTATCCATGATATTTCTCTCATCAGTAGATAACGGTAAAAAACTCAAGGTCTCCATCACCTAGCCCTTATATAATTCTCTCATTCATACCTCACCCTATAAAAACACCAAAAACAACACATCCATCAATCAATAATACCAAATAAAAAGCCATGTAACAAAAAAGAACTAACAAAACATCTCAGTAAATCCTACATATAAGATAATATCACTCGATAAAGGATAACAATGCTAGATAAGAGCACTGTAACCTAAACAAGAACATTAAAATCTAGATATGAGCATTGGATATAGGATAGGAACATTGGAAATATAAATTTATTTACTAGGCTACTTTAAATATCTCAAAAAATTCTAAAATACTTAAAAAAGATGACAAGAACCAAGCATGTGGGTTACTTACTAGGGTCACATCACCATTAGCCTGAACATGGGTTGCCAACTGCTTAAACCAAGTCATGATAGGTGATCATATACTTGGCATCTCTCTCACTCCATAGCTCAAGATCTCAACCTAGTTAATGCACAAATGAATCAAGAATCAATCTAATTTCCTATATTAGCCAACTTTTTCAATTAAAACAAAATAACATTTTGTCCATAATTGAAACCTCATAACTCTATTTTTTAAACCATTTTATTCCATGGAATCATGACAATGATACATTTGATGTCACTCCAAATTGTTTCTATTGATACCTCATCTAACTATTATATAATGTACATATTTATATTTCTCTTATACCCAAATGCATACCTTGGTCCTCACCCAAAAAAACATGTTCCACTTTCAAAAATTGAATCTAATCAATCAAATAACCTTTTAAATCTATTCACAACATTCTATCTTTATTTATATTCTGATGCCACTAGTCATCACTTTTGGTTTGACCTCCTCTATCATGGATTTTGTCCCTCACCCAAAAAGGTAGGCACCATTCGTATTATTCCTATTTTTACACCTATCAACATAATCACCCACTCTCATAGTTGGATACACCATGGTTCTTATGCATACAACATTCATATTCTTAGATTTAGCTCAGATTGGTCAAGATATATAGTGATTCAGTTTATATGGGTCACTCAACATTACTTAGGACATTTAAAGGGATACACCTTCAATTTAGAGATACACAAATTATTCAAATCATATGGATCCATAGTGATTTAAGTTTATAGGTACACAAACTATTTAGATACATTAGTTTAGATTATATGGATTCATAGTGATTTTTGGTATAGATATAGACATAAATACTAGATTTGGTGAATGTACATTACTACATGTCTCACAGGTATAGCTTCATACAACATTACACAGTTATAAAATCAAATAGAAAACTACATGAATAGTGTTTTAGTCTCCAAGTTTGCACATGAGGCATGGCAAGATATGTATTATCACATGTGGTTATAAAACTTACCAAATTATATAAACATATTACTCACATACCATATTTGGGGGCATGGTACAAATGTTCATGTTCTTCATCATCCAAGATTAAATAAATGGAATGATAATATAGGCCATTATTTTCTTAAAAATTGACTATATTTTCAAATTACACCCAACTATACCTAGGTTATCACCAGGTTGGTCCATTACATTACCCAAACCCAAACTACATGATTTTGTGTGAGATAGAGGACAAACATTGGTTTTTGGCTTTCAATAATTTCTCAGTTCTAGTTCAAATATTAAAAGTGGGGACATAATAGATTTTTATCTTTGCAACATATAAATTTTGTACACATTCTAGATTACATGAGTTTAGGTGGGACAAAGGATAAACATTGGTTTTGTGCCTCTAAGCATTTCTCATCCTTAGTCAGATTTAGCATGGGGGAAAACATTACCTTCCTTCTCCAAGTTACATGGATTCCACATTCAGATTCAATATAGGGGAATCCATTCCATGGATTCCTTCTCTATCCAAGCACTATTTGGCTCTCCATCCACTTCCCTAGCTAGGAATTGAGTTGGACCTTTGCAGCACATTTATCTCCATGTAAGTTTAGGTACATTTTTTCTTCTTCTTTATTTTACTCTATTACTTCATTTCATTACATCACTAGAATAAAAAGGGGGTAAATGTATACACTCTAAATCAGTCAAGAAACCACACATATCATGTCTTTTCATAAGAGCCTCCAACTAGAGAATATGAGTCTATTTTATCTTATTTATATTGGTCTTGTTTCAGGCCTGAGTCATGTTTAAATCATTGCCGATCATTTGTAGCCTTTTAAAAAGTCATTCCAACTTATCTAGACTCTTTTTCCTAAGCCAATCCTATCCTCCTAGGTCCTGAACCTATAGGACATGAGTGCTAAGATTGGACTATAGCATTGGACCCTAGGGTGTCCCATTTTTGATGCTCCTATCCTTTTGCATTTTAAGTCTTAATGTTCATTTCTCTTCACTCAAGAGGTCCTAAACCCTTCTTAGTGCATCCCTTAAGTTTTTTTATCTTTTGAACTTTTGCTAATGTGAATAAATATTGCAAATTAAAAATAAAGAGTCTCCTATATAAAATACTTCATAAGGCATTTTATATCTAGATCTTACTAATTTGACACAATAAATAAATAAAAATTAATCAATAATATAGCTCAACATTCTACATCACACATAGATTTACATGCTTGTTCAAGGAGGGGCCTATGAGACATTAATTCTTACATCTAACATGCACTTTCATTATGCACATTCCCTA
The DNA here is from genome assembly GCA_037957365.1 of Torreya grandis. Classification (NCBI taxonomy): domain Eukaryota; kingdom Viridiplantae; phylum Streptophyta; class Pinopsida; order Cupressales; family Taxaceae; genus Torreya; species Torreya grandis. The sequence goes on from JARHVA010000476.1 coordinate 253,768, forward strand.
AGGGAGAACTACATTTGATCTTAGACCCTAGGTTGAGGGTTAATGTAGCCAGTGATCAAGATAAAAGAGTTTTTAGATCATGTGATCATACTTCTCGTAACCTAATTTTTCCCCTTTTTATTTGATATGTATATTATTTTATGTGTGTAGGTAAAGCAAAGGTTTGAAGATTAAAATAGCTCTATAGTGAGCTATATCGACATAGATCATCTAAAATTTCATAGGTTGTATCACATAGGGATAATGAACAAAACCAAAAAAACTAAAAATCCTTGTGACTAGTTTGGACTATAGAGATAGGAGTGGAAAATAGTGATAGACCCTAAAGTGTCATATTTTTGGTGTTCTTATCCTTTCATTGAACAAAATATGGATCTAGATTCCTGACACTTTCCCAGTTTTGTACAATAGTTTTTAGCCTCTAAATCATCTATTTTAGCTTATTTTTTTAGAGAAGTAACTTATTTTCCCTATGAAATTGATTTAATTAGATTAATAAAAACTTTTATTTTATTATATTTAATTACATTTTTCTTGTTACTCTATAATCTTTATTTTTCTTGTTACTCTATAAGCATTAAGAGACCTAGTGAGAAGGCACAAGCTTGGGAACATGATGAGGTGAGCAGTCTAAGTCTTATGAGAAGAATATTGGTAGTGTTTGATAATTTTATGTGTTTTTATGACATAATAATTAGTTTTTGAGAATATTAACATATGTTTTGAGGTGTTTTCGAGGTCTAAGTATGATTGGTAGTTCAAGGCCTAATATGTAAAGAGACCTAGTGTGGCCTAATGAGGGGTCAAGTTTAGTTTCCAAGGTGATAAAGATCATGAGATAATTATTATAGGTGTGATAGGTTTTTTTAAGTGTGTTTATCAAATTTTAGGTCATATCATAAAGGATAAAGGATGAAAAGTGGGTCTTAAGGTATCTTGAGTGCTAGACTTAGGTGTTGTAGACATGATAAGGATTTTTTCATGCTTGTTGGCATGTGCAAATTTTTAATGAGATCCTAATAATTTCATGATAGTTTTGTAATGGTCTTAGGTTTATTTTAATATAATTGGTTTTTTATTTGAAAAATAATCCTTTATGAATGATTGGTAAGACTAGAAATAGGTTTTTAGTGCTCTAAAACCCTAAATAGGACCTGATATGGAGATCTTGTTTGAAATGTATTAGAATGGATATATTGACATATTTTTATGATTTAATCATGTATATTACTCTCCCTAGTATCTCCAAGTGGAATTGGTTTGTTATAAGAGTGAGTGGAAGTTATATAAAACCCCTTGTTTCTTAGAATTTTGATGTAGTATTCAAGGTTGATTAGGTCAAAGAATGAAAATGATTAGAGGATAATGTGTGAGATTTTTATTTTATAATAATGTATTTTTTTTTAAGGTTATATAATTAAAGTATTATAAATTTGTCATGGAAGTTGGCTTATCGCTAAAAAGGCCTAGTGAAGAAGACAATGAAAAATCTAGGTAGACATGAGAATGAGATTAGGGATAGTTTGTAGTGGATTAGGGATAGATCCAAATGAATGGGCTTATGTTTAAATACTTATAAAACATATACCTAATTTATCTAATTTTTAAATAATATTGTGTTTCATATAAATTTTACCTTAAAGTGACCTATCTAACACAGTGAGGTTTGTGTAGGGTGAAGACATGAGATTGGTCTGCAAGACCAATATTACTATTGATCCTTGTAATATATTTTTTAAAGATGTTTTCAGGATGATTAAGTATAATATTAGTCTATCATAGTTTAATTTAATTTAATTTAATTTATAGGTTTTCTAAGTCATTATTTCCATGACTATGTTTTAGAGCATTCAGGTAGTTTTTTGTATGTCAATAAGATTGATGTTCTTGATTATTTATGCAAAAAGTTGAAGAATAAAATGCACATAAAGTTTTTATATATGTGTCATAGATTAATTTAAATTTATTTATGAAAAAATATTGTGAAGGTGCTATAATTCAAAGGTTTTTGATTGGGTTTTTGAGGCTTGTCTATAGTTTTGAGTGAGCATATAAAAGTGGTCATTTTGAGGTATTTTAACCTATTTGGTGAAATATAATGAATATGATGATGAAATTGAAGTAATTAAATTTATATAAATATTTTTCTTATATTTTTTTAAAATAAATAAATAAATTGAGTGTATACTTCTAATATTCAAAGCATATTTTATGGTAGTGAGAAGGGATAATGGTGAGTAAGCCTAATGGTGTTGTTTAAGGAGTGAAATGAGATAAATGATGTTGAGGACCTAAGCTGAAGTTATAAGGGTTATAATTGAAGCATGTGTGTAGTTTTTCATCCATTTTTTAAGTCTCAATATTTTCCAAGTTGGCCAAGGTGAAATATTTGCTTTGAGAAGGCCTAATTACATTATGTATTTATTGGGCCTAAAGGTGGTTTCAGTCCTTATGAGTGTTTACTAATATATATATATATATATATATATATATATATATATATATATATATATATATATATATATATACTGGTTTTTAACTTATTAAATTTTATTTTTTATATATTAAAAGGGTGATCTAATTATTTATATTTTTTTGGTTGACCAAGGTATGTGAGAGAAAAAGTCATGTATAAGGTCTAATAGGCCTAATTTGACTAGTTAAAATATTGAGGGAATAAATGAATGATATAGAGGTTTGGAAAATAGGTAGAGGGATTAAAGACCATAAAATAGGTATGTTTAATGGTTCATAAAGTTATAATATTGATTTTATAGATGATGAACAAGGTCATATGACTTAATTATGACAAGAAAAGGGCTAGTTGAGCAAAGTGGACTAAAACACTATTTGAAGGTGATAAAAAAGTGTGAAGAAAAAAATAAGGGGATCATCATCAGTTGAGTGAGAAAAAGGTGTCAAAAATTTATTAGATGTTTCATCTAGTTGTGTTACTATTTATTAACTTAGGTGGTTGGTGCCTCCTTACAAGTTGGTACTTGTTAAAGGACTAGTTGAGTTGGTGCTTGACTAGTGAGGGGGTGATGCTCCTTGTGGAGTCAGTGCCTCACTAAATATTAATTAATTACTTATAGGACATAATTACAAGATATTTTTAGTGTTTTTATCTCTAATTAGGGTTTACCACATATATCTTCTATTTTTATTTTGTATTCTTTTATAGATGCTTGATTATGCATTGGTTAATGTATGTATGTGAATGAATGCTTCATGGATGATATGTGAAATTAAATGAATTTTTTTAGGTCATTTTTCAATCCCCCTTAGTATCTATACATCCAAAAATAGAAATAAATAAAAATTTAGTGAAAAAAATAATTTAAATATATAGAAATAAATAAATGAAGCTAAATAAACAACATTACAAAAATAATGGTTAGTCATAATGTTGGTACAAATAAGAAACAAATTATTCATGAATGTTTAATAGAGGTATTACTCTTGGTGAAAGAGTGACCCCTAAGCTAGGTGTCAATGACATATGTAAAATAATACAATAACAAAAGATTGAAAATTGCCCTTATGTTATATGGAAATAATGACATAAATAAGATGACAAACATTGCCCCTAAGTAATATGAGACAATGAGATAAATAGAAAATAATATTTTCCTTATGTTATAGGATACAAATACACATAAAAATATAAAATGGAGGAAATATAAAAATAATAATGGGTAGCCAAGATGAATCCAGATGCACTAGGTAAGTGGACGTTGTATACATAGTTCTATGGACAAAAGATTTAATGTGAACTTTATGCCAAATGTAGTTCTCAAAAGATGTCGGATAGAATAAAATAGATGATAATAAAACATGATTGAATCATATAGGAAAATTATAATGGTCTCAAAAAATGGAAAAAGCATAAGATAAGAGGGGATGATGTTTCACAATCATGAGAAGGTCAACACAAATAAATTATACAAGTGTAATAGTGTGGTTTAGGATAAAACCACACTAAAAGGTAATAGATGAGTATCCACAAATGAACTAAATTATTAATTTATAGTGTCTACTACCTCTAAGGCTTGAAATGGGAATTATCTCATAAATTGGTGAGAGCATAAGATGAAGGTTGTCAAAAAATGTTGAGAGCGTAAGATAAAGACAAGTGGTCATTATTGTATTAAAGTCGAATACATAATACTCACAACATGAAATTGTAAAAATTCAAGAGAGTACCACTTAAATCCAATAAGTATGGGGAAACTAGATTAAAAGTGTTTTATCATGAAAAAATTAGGATCCCCAATATCCTCAAGGTAAAGAAGTGGTCAAAAAAGAAAAGAATGTGAAGCTAAACAAGCCCAAGAAACCCCATGTATCCAAGTGCTTCTTACATAGTTAGTGTAGACCTCAAGATGATGTATTTCAACCATAAATAGGAAGAAAAAATACCAAGGTGGTATATAAATGAAACTAAATAGATAAAATGTCACACCCAAAAAAAATTGATGGCTTTATATATTGCATGGAAATTCTAAGACAATTTTCATGATTTTGTGATTTTAAGATTTCCTATATCTTTTACAGATGTTTATGGATATTGAAAGTGTTAGAAATGTTTTTAGAATTTTATAGCCATCTCAACTCAATCAATAATTATGAGACATCAAATGGTCCAACTCATAAAATGGAAAGAGTATTGCTTAGGATGATTATAAAATGGTGAGGGCATTCAAACATAAATTGCTCATAAAATGGTGAGATAAAGGGGTGAACTCAACATTAATCAAGTTTTTACTACATAGTACTATAAGACCTCAAGTCACTATAGTTTTAACTTCTACCTTAATTGAGAATTATGAGATACAACACATTCCAAACTCACAAAATGGTGAGTATGTTGTAAAGGGGTAACCGAGATAACCTCAACATGAATCAAGTGTGGCCAACATCATCGTATAGGACCTCAAGTCACTATAGTTATACATTCACAAAATCCATCCAACTAAGTACCAACAAGTTTAAGTAAAAATCAAAAGCAATGTAAATGATAACAATAATGACAAGGTGATGCATTTAATGCATGATAAAGGTTTGGATTCTAATTTTTCCCATAAGAAGTTAAATTATGAAGAAACATCAAATTTTTATGGTACTAATTTTCCCATAGGTGGTTATAATTAGTACTATAAGGTGTGAATGCAAAAAAAAAAATTAAGGATGTAATTGCCAAGATCAATGTCATATTGCTTTTGTATACTTCCATTCAAACATGTAATTATGAAGCAACTATTATAATTAAATTTTTCATCAACCAATGAATGTGCTTCAAGTATAAATGAATAAAAAACAAGTTAAAAAATGATAGTAAGGGTAAGGTAAAAATATAACTATTTTCCAAAGGGTTAATAGTATGGTAGAATGGTAAGTGATATAATACAAAGAATGGGTGTAATGTGGCATAACTTAGATGATCATTGTAGAAAATAATTTGAATCCTTTAAGCATAGAAATTTTTGAGGTATATTATGTTCATTAGTTCATTAATTTTATATACTTTTGGTGTAGCAAGCCTATATGCTCCAAAATCATAATTATCAACAACTACATAGGGTCTTAACCAGTTTGGTTAGAACTTTCCCTTTTTATTGGACTCATCATTAACATTCTTATTATTATCTTCTAGTACTAGGTTACCAAGATCAAATTAAAAATGCTTAATGTTCCTATTGTATTGGATTTTTAATCAATTTTGATAAGTTTGAAGATTATTTAGGGTAGCCAAGCATTTACCACCAAGTAGATCTATCTCCTACAAGAGATCCTCTCTGTAGGCTTCATTGTTAATGATGTGCTAAAATGAAATTTAGAGAGAATTAAACTTGACCTCAACAAGAATAATGGATTTACTTCTATAAATAAGTGAATAGGGTGTAATACCTATTATAGTATGGAATGTAGTATGGTATGCCCAAATGGCATTAAATAACTACAAGTGTCAATTAAAAATATCATAATTAATAATATTATTTATAATATGAATAATGTTTTTATTACAATCCTTAGCTTAACCACTACATTATAGATAGTAAGTAGTAGAAAATATTATTTGATGTGGTATTGAGAATAAAGTGCTTTCACATATTTATTCTTGAATGATCTACCATTATCAGATATAGTGTTGGAGGGGATGACATAAAATCAAATGAGATATTTGAATATGAATTTGGATATCTACTTACCAGTGATGTAAGTGAGGGGAATGGCTTCCATATTATTATTAAATTACTTAGTAGTAGTTAGCATGTCTTTATGGCCATCTAAATATGCTAGAATGATTTTCCTAATAGTGTTTATTCTCTATGTTAAGAATGACCATAGTCTTGTCAATGGTTTGAGTGTTTTGGTAGGAGTATGGATCACATTAACATGATTTTGAAACTTGACACACCTATTCACATATGTAGCTATGTCTACTTCCATTATTGGCCAATAATAACTAACACACAATAAGTTTTTCTCTAATATTATCCTATTAGTGTGGGCTCCACATACTCTATGGACTTCCCTCAACACTAGTCTATATTTTTTTAAATATAAATAATGAAGAAAATTTACATCATAACTTATTCGATATAAGGTTGGTCTAAGTAGGGTATATCACGAGGCTTTATGGGTGAAGTATTTTTATTTTTTACATGATAAATTAAGAGGCATGGTTTGGTCTTGAAGATAGGCATATGCATTTGAGAACTAGGGAGATGTGGGACCAATAATGTAACAAACCATCTTAATGACTAATTATTCATGTGATGTAACTAAGAGATATTCAATAAGATATTGGTAATTCTTGACTCTTTGAATTATATGGATCATGGAACCAATATTGGCCGTAGAATCTATTTTTTTATTGGCCCATAATAGCCATTCAAATTAGATGTATGAAATCTACTCTTTGAGAGTATCAACCATATTTTTGTAGGGTACAAATGTATCATCTTGATCTATTATTGATCTGTGTCCTAATTAATGATTAGTTAAGAATCACCATATACCAATAAATGTTGAATGTTCCACTATACTACTTGATGAATCGTTATAATGAGTGATTCATACTCTACCATGTTATTGGTAGGTAGAAATATAATGCAAAAGGACTTGGGAATAATATTTCCTTATGGCCTAATAAATAATAATTTTCCCCTTGATCCATGAGTTGTGAAGGATACATCAAATTAAATATTCTACCATTTAGCCTCAAGAGGTAAATCTTCTTCCTCAGTGGTCATAATGGCCTTATATAGAAATCCAAATGTAAGAGGTTGAGTATCTTGAAGAGGATTTGTAGCAAGATAATATATGATTAATTTCCACTTAATGGCCTTCTAGTTCACATTTTTAGTTTCAAACTCACTCATTAGCATGATATACTTTACCATATATCCATGTAGAGTTAATTTTTAAAGTATATACTTGAGTGGATTTACTTTGTTGATAATAATGGTCTTATTATTTATCATATAATAGTGTAGTTTTTCAACTGTGAACACCATCAGTAAATATGATTTTTTAATCAATGTATATTTATGTTCATATATAACTAATTTTTAGTTCAGATAGTATATGGAATGTTCCTTTCCATATTTATCATGTTGTGACAAAAGTGTCCCCAAGGAATTCTTGGCTACTAATAGGTAAATAAGTAATGGCTTTGTTTGGCATTAGTGGTAACCAAATAGGTGGGTTGGAGGGATATTCTTTAAGATGATCAAACTCTTTTTGATACTCTTAATTTTAGGAGAGTCTAACACCTTTCTTCAGTAAGTGCATTAATGTATGGAATTTTTCAACTAATTATGAGATGAAGTGTCTAATAAATTTAATATTTCTTTGCAAACTATAGAGCTAATTCAAGATAGACAATGGTGGCATTTCTATAATTGCACATAATTTTAGCTAGGTTGACTTTAATGACCTTGTAAGAGATAATGAAACCTAAAAATTTTCCATAAGTGATTCTAAATGCACATTTATTTATATTAAGCTAAGCATTATACTTGTAAAATATCTCAAAGATTCTTTGTAGCACAAATAAGTGATTGGCATGATCCTTTGTTTTACCCAAGATATCATCGACATAGTCCACAATAATATTGTGCATCATGTCATGAAAAAATATTATAATATCTCTTTGGTAAGTGGATCCAACATTCTTAAGTCTAAAAGACATTACTTGATAATAAATCATTCCCCATAGAGTGGTGAACATTGTCTTATGTTGGTCTTCTGGTGTTTTTCTAATCTAATTATACCCTAAAAAGCCATCCATTAAAGATATCATTTCATAACCAATCGTTGAGTCCACTATCATGTAAATATTAGGTAGAGGGAAATCATATTTTGGGTAGGATTTATTGATATCTCTAAAATCTATACAAATCCTAATATCCTATAGATTTTTACTTAATAGCACAATATTTAAAATATAATCTAAATAGTCGATTAGCCTAATTCATTTCACATATGAGAATTTTTTCCAACTCTTTATTTACTAGCAAAGCAGTACGAGGATTCATCTTACACAACTTCTATTTAATAGGATTGACCTCAAGATATACAATGAGATGGTGTTCAACCAATGTGAGGTCCAAACCTATCATGTGCAAATAGGCCCATGCAAATATGTTAACAAATTCCCTCAAAAGGGTTGTAAAATATTCATGTTCCTCTATAATGAGATATGTGCCTAGTTTAATTCACTTTGGATCCTATAGAGTACCAATATTTACCTCTAAAGTTTCTTCTACTAGAAGTGTAAAAATATCATCTAGAATAGTTGGAAAGGAGTTAAACTGATTAGTAATGGAAAGTCTTCTAGATGGACTAGTTCATCTAATTCTCCTAAATAGGATGAATAAGAATCTATTAATGTTGGCATCAAACATGATACAAATACCTCAGGGCACTCTTGAATAATATAACAAAATATTGTCACTTCCTAGTACTTATATTTGATTCATGAATAGATTATGGGATATTGGTCTCCTATGCTTTATATGAAGAGGGGTAAACATCCATGTCTAGTGGTGCCAGAAACTAGTTTTTACCAAGAGACTTGACTTTCTCTTTACTTTTTTCTTGGTTAGAAAGAGCCCTAAAGAGGTTTTCACTTTCAGACCTTAATGTTAACTTTTTTTTGTTTTTTATAGGGAAGTTCACCTAATAATCACTTTCCCATAAAACATTCACAATTTTGAGATATTCCACTTTCAAATTGCTTACTCATCTCTTTCTTGCCTCATGCAAAATTGGCTAAGTATGGGAAAATAGTATCAAACTTCCTAGGAGCCCAACTTTGAACTTAAATATATTTTGTCATGCTTAGGTAAATGTCCTAAAATTTAATTTATAAAAAATAGCGACAAACTTTATCATAACCATATAACCAAATCCCCTTGACTCATCCACATGTGGTAGTGGTGATGTCATCAAATTGCCTACTTAGATTTTCTCACACTGCACCCAAAATGTCTAGATGACAACAATGATCAACCAAATGAAATTAAATCATTCACACAAGAACTAAAATATTATAAAACATCTTATGGATATTTTTCACATTATCAATACTCCATACTCATCCTTTAACATCTCTAACCATGCCAAAATAGAAGATCAACAAGCATACTTCAAGCATATTAGGACAAACACATGGCACACTTTTTCATTGTCACATAGACTATCAAGGAACTTAATGAACTCACCTAAAAAACTTCATGAGATCAATGACAATTCTCCAACATTATGATGACCAAAATATCTAATGAAATTACTTACATGTTTCACAATAATGGAATAATATATCATATAACTAAGAGTAAAATAATTAGATCGATAATATTGATTGAAAAAATACTATAATACTTTATAATTATGACTAATCTGATTTGATGGGGAAACTTACATAATAATTTAATAAGATCATAATTCATAATATGGAAATAAAATACTAACCACTATTTCTTATACATGGTCTACTTATCCATGGTTAATCTATAGGCTGATCATACTAAGAACATAGATAAATGGAATAATATAATATGAAAGGTATGTAAGCCAAAAATAATCCACACATATCCTTAGACACACTATAATTGAGGTCATAACATTTATCTTACCTTTAAAACAATGTTGATTCAATGTTGAATCAATTCTAGATAATGTTATAGGAATGCTTCTTCCTCTCATATTGTATAATCATGATTCACAATTTTCCACTAGATTAGATACTCCTTAAGATATATTTTTTTAATTATTTTTGTGTATGTCAAGGATCTCCTCAATTTTCATAATAAATATATCTTAATCATATAGTTAAGGTAACTTATTATATATATAAAAACCCTATTTCCAATAGCCTTATTTTAGTACGATACATGAACTATAAGATGTATACAATTAGATTGGGGTAGCTCCAACTTAGATTCCACACTACCAATTTCTTATAGGATCTGATAAGGGACATAATGATTAGGTTAATTTATTTTATCCTTTTTATATTTATTCAAATATATCTACTTATATCATTATAACCACATAAAAACCTAATCATCGATACCAAAATTCCTCTCACTATAATTATGATTAGTTTTCTTCTTCATTATATTTTTTGTCATTATTAAATTATCCCTTATACTATTTATTACATCCTATTTATGTTAAATATACTCATCAATAGCTCAAACCTTGGGTTTCACCTTCAAAGAATAAGTTATTTATGGGGGATGATAGCCATAAATTCCCACAAACTGAGACATTTTATAATAGGTATCAAAGGAAGTGTTGTACCACCATTATTTTAATGGAATCTAATGGAACCAACATTTATGTTTATCTAATGCAAAATAATGGAGATACCCTTTTAAGCATTTGTTGGCAACCTCTGATTTCCCATTAGATTAAGGATGATATGATAATCATTGAGCTAACTAAGTACCCAAAAATTCAAATAACTCAAACCAAAATATAATGGTGAATATCATATCAGGATCACTTACAATGATTTTGGGAGCACCATGCAACTTTTGAACTATATTGAGGAAAGAAACAACTATTGTGTTAGATACAAATTGTTTTGATAAATAAAAAGTGAGCATAGTTTTTTAACATATCCAATAATAACATGATGACATTTTTACCTTCAAACCTTAGTAACCCTATACTAAAATCCATGGAAACATCCTCCCACGTCTATCTAGGGATGGATAATAGTTGTAGAAGACATGGTGTCTTAATGTTTTCTACTTTGTTTTGTTGACAAACCAAGCATTATACCCTAAATTTTTGTATATCCCCTTGAGTCATTCCTAAAATAAATCTTCCTTTATTTTATGATATGTATTTAAAAATCCTTAAAACCCCCCTTTAGATATGCATTAAGGTTGTGAATGATCTTGTATTTTAGGACAAAATCATTACATAGGTATAATCTATATGTATACCATAATGTGTTCCCTTTCCACTTAAACTTTTAAGTAACACTTGAACCATGTTGAATATTTAGGATCAAGACCTATGTATCATTATAATTCACCCATTATGATATTTATTCTACTAATAAATCTACTTGTCAAATGGTCATTGCACATACTAATGCCTCAATTGTTGTATCCCTCATGTAAAGTGCATCTTCTACAACACTCTCTTTTCCTTTCTTATATACTATTTCAAAATCATATCCCAAAATTTTAGTCACCCATTATTTTTAATTATTATTATGATAACCATTCTTCTAAAAAATATTTTAGACTATCATGATCATATATAATTGAAAGTGTCTACCTATCAGGTAAGGTCTGCATTGCTAGATTGCATGAATAATAACCATCATCTATTCCTCATAGATTGTATTAATATTATTTTTTAAATTTAATTTAAGTTGATTTATTGTAATTTATATTAATTATTAAATTAACATTTACCCCAAGCAAGGTGTTGATGCATCATATTCAATAATAATTTATTTTGGAAAAAATAGGGGTTGTCAAAATTAGAGTGGTGAACATAGCCTCTTTTAGCTTATCAAATGCTTTGGTAACTATTTTAGTCTAATAGAAGGAATATTTATTCAATAAGTCTATGAGTGTATTTTTTATACTACCATAATTTTTTACAAATTTATTATAGTAGCCTTTTAATCTAATAAATCCATGAAGGTTATGAAGGGTATTTGGCACTAGACACTCTATCATATCCTTGACCTTCTTAGGTTCATCTTTGAATCCTTCATGTGAGACAATGTGACCGAACTAATACACCTCATATAATCCAAAATCACATTTGGAAGGTTTGTCATAAATTTGATATTGTTCCAAAACTAACAGTACATGTTTCACATGATTTAAATGTTCATCCCAAGTTTTGTTGTAGATTAGGATGTCATAAAAAAATACCAACATAAACTTTATTAAAAAGGCATAAAAATATAATTCATAAAAATTTTAAATTTAAATGGTGCACTTATGAGACAAAAATTTATGACCAAAAAATCATAGTGGACTTCATGAGTTATAAAATCATTTTTATGGATGTCCTCATCTTTGATCCAAACTTTATGGTACCTAGAAAAAATATCTAGTTTGGTAAAAATAAACAACACCATGTAATTCATCTAAAAAGTTATATGTTACTATAATAATGAACTTATCTTTGATGGTATACTTATTGATTTATTTTTAATTAGGGAACATCTTCCAAGTGTCATCATTAATTTGCACCATAACCATTGGGGATTAATATTAACTTTGGCTATCTCAAATAATCCATGTCCCCAACATATCTTGTACCATGTTTTCAATTTAACTTTTATAGGCATATGGATACATGTATGGTTTGATTTTTGGTGGTGTAATAACCAAAATTATTAATATGACATGATCAAGTTCTCTACTTGGTGGTGATCCTTTTGGCATCACACAAAAATATTTGGGTGGTCATCAAGAATCATTTATAAATTGAGATTTATAGAAATATTTGTTGGCTGAATTTATATAGAAAATAATCATGTTATATATCCTTTAGCTCACTTATTAAAAATATTTTCCATCTAATGTGAACTAAAAAATTGGGTATAATTTGACTTTAATCCCCATAGTTCAAATGACATACCTTAAAAATGAAATAACATTAACAATTCTTGTGAACTCATTTGTATTGTACCCAAATTAGTGAGCCATTATACTCTGAAGATAATTTCAGCCCCACTAATGCGAACATCAAACATATTCTAATTAATCATTTAGTCCCATATGATAATATTAATACTATGACATTTTATAGAACCCCATCTACATTCATGAATTTAAATTCTAGATTTGTATGAATAAAAAAAGTTAAAATGAGTAGCCAACTTACTGTTCATTAAATTATGACATACTATTGATTAAATTATGTGTACTGCCTGAGTTAATCAACATTGTCACCTTATGATTCTTGAGTAATCCCACCATATTAATAATGTTATGGGTAATAATACATGAAATGGCATGACAGGAGATAGTAGGCCAAGAATATTCATATTCTTCCTCCATTTTTTCCATACCTTCTGATTCATCATCATCTTCTTTGTATTCATTGTCTCTTTAAATGTAGAACAAATTATTTTCAACATATTCATGTCCTTTGATCCAGTTACTATAAAAATCAAAACATAACATTTTGGCTCATTTCTCTTCGATTTTATGAGGGCTCAATCTTCTAGGTTTAGAAAATGATGGTGATGTTTAAATTGAGTTCTCAGCCATGGGTGAAGGCCATTACTTTTACCAACTCCTTTTTATTTTTAATAACACATGAATGTTATGGATTCATAAATGAATGTTGTATTAAACATGTGAACCTGAAGTTGGATATTATCCTTGAGACCCCCCATCTCCTAAGAATAGGTCAATCATGTTGTTCCCATTAATGTCATCCATGTGTAAAGATAAATTATGGAATTACTAAATATAATACTTGAGATTACCTATTTACCTAAAAATTTATAATTGACTAGAGTAGTTTTTTGATACATTTTTTTGATAGTAAATCTATAACTCCTTAGTAAAAATAACTAGGTAACATGAACACCCTTATTTTTATATTAGTACAAAATCACCTATACCAAATGAACTGCTCAGGTTCAAGATATAGAGATGATATGAATAACCTTTTGTGATCATGGGGTATGATTTACATCAAATAAATTTTCTATTTTATTGTTCCAAGTGAGTGGATCCTTACCATCAAACTTGTGTACTTCAAATTTTATAAACATGTGTTTTGAACAAGTATTTGAGTTATGATTATTTAGATTTATTGTATTTGGTTAAAAAACTAAGGCCTCCAAATGAAATGTATTTATATTATAAGACTTTCACATGAAATTTACAATGATTTACAATTGAGAAGAAGTATGGATAAAAAGAAGAAACGCATGGCTATTAGGTAGTGGAATTTTCATGCACACTCCCCCTTAATGGAAACTATAAGAGACCCATGTGTAGACACCAAAAACATGTATGCACCTTTGTCGTCTTCACCCTTAACCCCCTTGGTCTATGTCCTAACCCTTACCTTAGTCCCCTCCATTCATTAAATTAAAATAACTTAAATATTTTAATCTAGTGGCCCCTTTTCCACCTCACCCTTGCCACCTTGGATCCCCTCCTTGGATCCCCCCACCTCTCTCCTAGCATTTATTTCCCAAATCTCCCCTTTATCCTTCCTCCCGCATCCATTTATGCCTTCCTCGACCATTTTCCCATGACCCCTTGACCCAGCAGCGTGTAAGAATGGACAGAGGCTAATTTTAGCCTCTGTGCCCATTCTTCAGCCGCTGATGTCGGTCATTATTCGGCTGACGTCGATGGTTCTACCGCCGTTGGTAGCCTTCAAAATGTTTTCTTGTAACCATTCTACCGGCCCCTATGAACAAAACTCTCTTGACACTTTTGCATTCATATTTTCTTCTTTTCTCTCTCATACAAAAACACCCAACAAGCTACAAGTACCTTGCAGAGTAGATCCAAGCAACAGCTCCATTTGTAGGTTCTTCAACAGCTCTGACAACATGTTTCTCCATTCTCCAACCAGTAAGCAAGAGGTAAGAGTTCCATTATTTCATTTCATTTTATCATTTGATTTCATCTACCTATCCTATCCACTATCCACCACTTGCCTTGTCCTTCCTTGAGAGGCTGAAAAGCCTTCTCAGACCCCTATCTCCCATCCATCTTCCTTTTGCCCTGTCACCTTTTCAGTCCAATCCCAGACAACATTCTCAGTCCCTCAGACCCAAAACAAGTCCCTCAAACCTCTAGGTAATCTCACAGACCTCTAAATAGACCTCCCTGACCCTTAGATGAAGCCTTAGTCTATTCTACAGACCAAGACCAGCATTGTAACTCGTCCCTGACTACTACCTTGACCGACCTCAGATAGTATCCCTATCGACATCGACAGTCTAACCAACGTCGGCAACATTCCTGACCAATGCCGGCAATACCATCGACGTCAGTGACTATGCAAAGGCAGATTGCTTCTAAATAGGTACGCATTTGTCTTAAGTTCTTTCTTTCTATCTTTCATCATTTATCACTTTCTATTTTTGATTAGCATTTTGTTTTAACAATGGACTGGCATCCTCCAAGAAGCCTTTGTGCTTCTAGGACCAAGCTCTTGCTTGGCAGTCCACCCTCTTGTCATCTAACATTTTTTGTGTCTTAGTGTTTTCTCTTTCAGGTGGCATCCTCCACAACCAAAGAGTTCTCACAATGTCTGAATTCTGGTGCGCACATCTACAATTCGGGTATGTACAAACCCTTGTCCATTTCCTTAGTTTCTCATTTCCCTTTTTTGAATGTGAAAAGTGAATATTAGCATAGAAACACCATGCATTATATGAAATGAACATTATTTGGTAGAACCAAGTACTTTTGTGAACATATCTTCCACTTTTTCATCCATAGGATAGAAATATAGATCAATATCATCATTGAGGACTTTCTCTTGGATAAAATGCACATGAATTTAAATATGTTAAAATTGTTCATGTTGTGCACTTACACAAAACATAAATACATATCCAAACATAGATTCATGATAGCATAGTATGGTTAACATCACAATAACCAAATACGTAAAAATATTACATATGTTTTATATGGTAAAACACATTAAATATAATCAAGTCATATTTGAGGCAAACAAATTCACTACTTTCATTATAAATTTTAGGTAAAAAATATAGATTATTGTCTGTAATTCAATATTAGATGTCTTCAATATTGACAAGATGAGTGTTTCCAATTGTGATGTGTTACACATACTATAATCTAATAATAATATGATACTAAATTAAGATAAACATTATATTTATTGTATCAATAACTCATTTTATAGTTTAAGTCTTATCAAAACTTTGCAAGCTTAATATGATTCAATAGAAGATTGAGGTATAAGCTCTCATACATCAAATATGGATAATTGTAGAATGATACACAATCATCGAATAAAAAATACATGAGTTTGAAAGAAATAATTTTAGAGTTATATGAATAGAATGGTTAGTAAATTAAATTATGAAGAGTTAATAATATAAGCTCCATTTACACTTTACATTCTATAACATGTCTTATTATCAAATGAATCATATATGGATGTTATCATATAATATCAAATGATAAAACAATAAAATGAGATTATCTAAGCAACTAAAACAAAAAATATCCAAACTTACTAATCATGATATTCTTACCACAAGAAGTAACTAATCATGATCATCTTGTCAAATTAAGCATGATGTTATGCATATAATATATTTCAATGCTAACTCATATGAATTGAAATTAATAATAATATTTATATATTTTATTTTATTTATCATCAAAGACAAAAATAGTTATTATAATATAATTGTAATAATTATTTTTCAAGTATCAAACTAAATTATTTTTATAAAAGATACAATGTAGATGAGACACTATCATTATAGTTAGTATCTCAAAAGTAACAAAAAAATAGTTTTATCAAAGCAAGTTAAATTCCATGATCATACATGTATTTTGATGTAAAAAACTATAAATATTAAGAAGGGATTATATTTATAATATGAATAGCATTATTCATTGCTTTAGCCCATAAGAACTAGGAGGAATATTTTTAGAATGCAAAATTATTCTAATCATTTCTATGATGATATGGTTTTTCCTTTTAGAAATACAATTTTGATGAGTGAAATATGGAGTTATAGTTACCTTTAAATACTGAAAACTAATGAAAAAATAATCAAGGACCATATTAACATATTCATCACCACTATTAGTTTTTAATCTATTAATATAAAAATTAAATTTATTTTCAAAAAAAGATTTAAATTTTTTAAATTTAAAAAACACATCATATTAATTTTTAATGAAATATGACCAAATCAATCTAGTGTAATCATAAATAATAATAACAATATATAAATAACCATTAAGAGATACAACTTTAAGAGGTCCTAAAAAGTCACTATGAACTAATTCTAAAGGATGTGGGGAATTTTTATCATGATTCTTGTGAAAAATGTTAGTATGTTTCTTACCATGTAAGCAACCCTCATAATTTTCATGATGAAAAAGTATAAAATGAAGTCCATCAACACTAATCTAAATAGACATATCATTTTAATTTCTAAAATTAACATTTCTTAATCTTTCATGCCATAATTGAGATGCATTATTACTATATGATAAAAGAAAACATACAAAAGGATAGGTATTATATAAACCATTATTTTGAACAACTTAAAAAATAACACACACACTATCTTTAAGAAATGTTATAATGAAATTATCATTAGTAAGTTGTCAATGAGATAGTAAATTCTTTTTAAGCTTTAATACATAGAAAACATCATTTATAACAATATTTAAAAAATTAGTTTTTCCTTATTTAGTTGTTTCTAAGAAAGAATTATCTCCTAAACAAATATTTTTAGACATAAATTTATAATCCCATAATATATTAGATAAACAAGTCATATGGCGTGATTCACTGGTATCTAAAACCCACTCATTTTCAATTGAAATTAATAAATCAACATATAAAACAATAACAATTGAATCTTGATTATTAATATGATTAGGGATTTAATTCTACTTGATTTGATTAGATTTATTCTATTTATTATTTTTAAAAATTTTATTTTTAATTTTATCTTTATTTTTAAAACATGTTTACCTATTATAACCAATTTTACCACAAAAATTACAATTCCCATTAAAATTAGGTTTATGATTCTTATTACTAGAATTTTTATTCTTGTTTGAGCTAGAAGTAGAATTAGGGTTAGATTTATAGTTCTTATTATTATTAAAAATAATATTTAAGGTGAGAATTGCTTGAGTAACATACTCTTTTGAATAAAAATTGGTCATAACTTGATCTTTTTAAATCAAGAGAGTAGACAAGGTGGTAAGGTCAGAGATATCTTACTCAATTTGATATTCAGAGTTTAAAATTGAAATTAATTCTAAACTATTTATGAAAATTTAATTAAATTATAAAATAGAGTAGTTAATTTTAAATCAATTTATAGTCATAACCATCTAACAAAGCTTTAATGTTCTTAATTTTAGTAAAAAAATTCACAACCTTATCATCATCTTACATAGATGTAGTTAGAAATTCAAAGATTAACTTAATAATTTTTGAGAGGTGAGTTACTTCATGCATGGATTTAAGGAGTTTACAAGAATAACTATGAGACTCCTAATTACCAATGTTGATAAGCAATTCATCCTGAACATTCCATAAGATAATGGACATATGTTAATTTAATTTTTGTTGAAATGTATTGGTAAGCTCAGGGGTCTTATGTTATCTAGACAAAAAAAAATTAGTCCCAATGATAATATTTCATAACTTATAGTATATAATTTATATTTTACTTGAATTTTACATATATTATTGTTATTTTCATTAAGAATTTTGGATTTATCTAAGGAAAATGAGGTGAAGCCATAACTTCTTTTTAAATAACATAGTAACCAAATGCTTAAAATGAATCCTTTTTAGTGTGAATTTTAAATATTTGATAGTAAAATAAATTTAGTTTTTCCTTATTTAGTTGTTTCTAATGTAGACACCGCAAACGTGTCTGCACCTTGGTCCTCCCCCTTGTTCACCTTAAACCCATATCCTAACCCTTGGCCTCCATTTGATTAAAATAAACTTAAATATTTTAAAAAGTGGCCCCCTTTCCACCCCACCCTTACCACCTTGGATCCTCCCTTGAAGCCCTCCACCTTCCCCCTAGCATTTATTAGGTCAAATCCCCTCATTATCTTTGCCCCACGCCCATTTAAGTGTCTTCATAACCGTTCTTCCCACAACCCCTCGCTCGGCGGCGTGCAAGAATGAGCAGAGGCTATTTTTAGCCTCTGTCCCCATTCTGCGACCGCCGACGTCGGCGACCCTTCGGCCGACGTCGGTGAAACTACCGGCATCGGCAGCCTTCATTACCCCTTTCTGCATCTGTTGCAGCCCCTGGACCCTTGAGCTCGCAGACAGAATTCTCTTGGCATTTTGGTATTCGTCTCTTCTCCATTTGGACCTCGTGCAACAGTAGCAACAGGTGCAAAGGCTCTAGACCAGGAATCTCCTCTTGCAACAAGTCTTCTGTGGCTCCAGCAATAGCTCTCCCACTCTTCATTCGGCAAATAAAAAGGTAAGCATAGTCTTTATTTCATTTCGTTTCATTTCTTTTCCAGTTATCTGGTATATCTGTTGTTTCCTGCTCCGTCTATTCTCCCCCCCTGAGAGGCTGAAAAGCCTTCTCAGGCCCTGTCCTCTGTGCATCTTCCTCTCACACTATCCCCTTTTCTATACAACCCCAGACAACTTCCTCATCCCCCTGTCAACAAAGACCCTATACAGGGCACCTAATCAGAACTAGCCCATTCCCCAGTCCATCCAAATTCATCTCTGAACTCTGTCTCGCCCCTGTCCATAAACCGGACCCGTTCACAGTCTAGAAACCAAACCAGACCTGACCACAGGCCACAACCCCGACCGACGCCGATCACTTCCCCAACCGACGTCGGCAGGATAACCGATGTCGGCAGATCAGCTAACCGATAGCGGCAACATTTCCGACCTCGGCGACTGTCATCAGCCCGACAGCTCCTTCAGGTAATCATTTTGTCTTTTCTTTCCTTTTTAATTTGTTTATCACTTCTATATCTTGGCATTCTGTATTTCCTTGGTCTTTATCTGTCTGTTATCAGTGGGTTGACCTCCCTTGAGGAAGTTTTCACACTTCTGGAAACAAGCTTTCGCTTGGCAACCCACCGCCTATCCATCTAACATTTTCTTGTCCAAGTTCTTCTTCTTTGCAGGTGTCATTCCTCCACAGCCAAAGAGGGGTGCTCACAAGCGTCTAGATTACGGTGCGCGATCTTCATCCAGGTACTTCCCATGCCTTATCCATTACTTCTTTAGTTTCTTCTCTCTTTATAATCTGAAAAGCAAAATTTGAATAGAAACATTCTGGCACGCCCAGTGGGACACTAGGTTCCTCCTGGGTTCCTTTTCTTCTTCATTCATTTAGGAGCATTAGGTTCTTACCTTTTCTCCTCCTTCTTTTCTTCTCAATGACACTATAAGCAGGACTAAAACGAATCTTTCCTCCTTGCATTTCTAGACTAGTCTAAACATCATACTCTCAACCCTTTCTCAAACTTGTCTTCATAACAAACATCACATTTCGACTTGGGCATTAAAACACTTTGCATTCATTTCTGCTTGTGCTTGCATCTTCTTAGTCCACATCTAGTAACTTAGACGCATATTGAATAAACCGTAAACACTTGATGTTACACTACCGAACCACATGCACTAAAACGAACATAAAACTTACTTGAGACAAGGCCCGACTGGGATTTCATCCCCCAGTGGATACCTTACCCATCTCGGTGACCCTACTTGGATTTCATCACCAAGGGGGAAGCCCACTCCGTTCTCTGGCGAAGGATAAACTCTAGGCGAGGTATATCTTGGCTAAGCGAGACCAGCTAACCACTGGAATCGTGAAGTGAGGGGAGCTTGCTCCTTAGCACCAGGCCACGTACCAGACCCTAACACAGATTTTTGAGCACCTAAAACAAGACCCAAAACCATCTTTAGACTGCCTTCTTCTAGGACCCTTCTTGCAGCCAATCTCCCCAAACATTCATTTAAGGCATAAGCCACAGCTTCTAAAGTTAATTCCTAGGATTTATCGCTTAGGCTTGTCTGTCTCTCTCTTTTTTTCTCTTCTCATCTGTTTGTTTGAGTGAGGGATGACGCTTTCTTCATTGTTTTTCCAAGAATCTTCAATATCTTTTGGTTCTCTGGAAAACACAGTCACCGACATCGGTTCTTCCACCGACGTCAGCTTTCATCTCTTACCGACATCGGTTATCTGACCGACGTCGGCTATCTTCCTTACCGACATCAGTTTTTAAACCGACGTCAGTCTCTGTCACTATCCTTTTTCTCAAAACTAGCAACCTAAAACCTATCCCTTCTCTGTCAAAAACTCCATTCTAAGTTTCTAGAACTGCAAAAACATAGTTTCTAGAATCTGACCCTCCTTTTTGACCATGCTCCCTCATCCCTAACCAGTCCTATCATGGAGTTCCTCTCAGAGACTGAAAGAACTCCTACAGGACCAACCCCGACTCAAATTTCCATCATCCCTGAAGGGGACCCAAATTTCGAGAGATTCTTGGACCTCAATACCGCAGCCCTCCAAAACTATCTCACGAGAAACCCAACGCGAGACCTTTCGGGTGACGTGGTGATGACATCCACACCATTCACCACCCAACCCTTTATGACTCAGCCTTTTGCCTCAACTATTAACCCAGCCATGGCCAATACACAAAGTTTAGCCTCCCCATCTATTTTTAGATCGACCTCCATCGGGGTTCCATTACCCCCTCAACCACCTGCAATTCAACCAAGTTCTACATCATATCGGAACTTGATTGTCTCGAGCCCTCACACTCTTGCACCCACAAATGTAGGAGTGCCAACCTCTCTTTCTACCAGTGCCGCCATTCAACCACCTTTGGTGGTGCCCAGTCAACTTATACCTTCGACCTTCATAACGTAACCACCTTTAGCCTCCACTTCTGCCCCTGCAACTAGTCATCCGTACATTGTACAACTGACTATGTCGCATGCCTCCTCTAGCCTCTTCCAAGCGCCTTACAACCTAAGGGGTGCTCAACCCACCAATTCGTCATTAGACATCATTAAGATGCTGATGGATAAAATGTCTAGTCTCGAAACCTCCATTTCTGGTTCAAGCAATACTTTGTCATATGAGCAAATTTGCCATGAACCCATCCATCCTTCTATCCCTATTCGACCATATCCTAACCATTGGGAGCTTCCTAAATTCACTCGCTTTTAGAGCAAGGAAGACCCACAAAAACATCTACGGGCATTTAGACATGCCTGTTATCTTATTGCCCACAATGATGCGTTATTATTACGCACGTTTCCTATGTCACTTTCTGGCCCTGCCCTTGACTGGTATAGTTCTCTTGCCAAACACTCTATCTTTTCATTCATCCAACTCGCCCAACTATTTCTCGACCATTTCTCAATCAACATCACCAAACAAGTCTCAATCACAGACCTTTACTCCATCAGGCAATTTGACGATGAATCTGTAGTCGATTTTGTCACTCGTTGGAGAGGCTTGATTAACCAGCTCTCCTTCTCCTTGCCTCAACCCGAGCTCATCGAGCTCTTTTCTCGAGCATGTGCCAACCACATCTCTTCTACCTTACAGATTCAGACATTCCACAATTTTGACGAAGCTTTCATCATGGCTCGAAAGCTTGAACTCTACGCCCTTGAAGAAGATAAGGTCAAATTGCGTAATACCAACGCAAAATCTACTGACCATTCTTCTTTCAGACCTTCTTCTTCTGCCAACTCCAAGTCCAAAGGAGTGGCCAACACTGTGGTCATTAGATCACCATCCTCAACAACAATGAATTATTCCCAACCTTCGACATCTTCTAGCATCACCAAACAATTCCAACAACGGTACATTCAGCGTTCTTACACTCCACTTGGAGAACCATATGCTTCCATTTTGGAAAAACTTCTCAAGCAGGGGGTCCTCAATCTCCCTCCAATCCGACCACTTCAATTTGACCCCTCTAAAGCCCTCCCTACATGGTATAGAGAGGCCAACTTCTGCCACTTTCACCGCGTCCAAGGCCATGACATTGACAACTGCCGAACTTTCAAAAACATCATCCAAGACATGATCGACAAGGGGGATCTTGTTTTAGATAACCCGAACGCCCCACCCAATCAACATATCGACATCTTCAAACACCCTTTTCCAAATCATCCACCTACTCAGAACAATGTCCAAACCATAACCAAAGATTCTCATGACCATGACATTCACATGATTAACACTATCTTACCTCTTATCTCGGACCAATCTCTTTCACAGGTAGCAGAGTCTTCTTCTCCTATTCGTCTATCACTAGATGAAGAACTCTCTTCTCCTATTAGTCCTCCATCTATTTCTCCTATATTGGAGGATGCCTTGACCACACCTACACCATTAGCCTCACCTTCATCAAATGACCATACCTTGCCTACTCCTCAAGCACAAGCAGAAGGCACAATCATCCCTGCCCTCTGCCCACTTGAGGAGCCACACTCTCTTATTTCTTCTCCACCAAGAGAAGAACCAGTCTCTTTACCCATTTCAATCAAGGAAGACCCAGTCACGATTTCCTCTTGCCCTTTGCTTGAGATTGTTACATCTCACTCACCTTTGTCCACATCCAAACCCAAACCCACATCTGACCTTGCCTCACATAATAGTGGCCCTCGACCCAAACTAATGAAAGTCACTAGACCACATCGGAGAACTCCTCCACCTTTGTCATTACCTTCAATCTTGGGCCCGCATCCATCCACTTTAATAGGAGTACTGCCTACTCCCATCCTTCACAGAGGCACGTCGCCTCCATTACTCCCTCAACCCATCAAACATATATCTCCCTCAAACCATCGACCAACGCCTCTTATGCCTCTTAAACCAAAGTCATCAACCCCTACTACAATAAGACATCTAGACCCATTAGCAGGTTCTTATACCTTGCTTTTACGGCAACTATTGCAGTCATCTCGTATCGACCTCCCGCCTCTTAGACAATATCAATCTCTCGGACCTAAACCACCTTGGTTCGACGACACTTGCATTTGCGCATATCATCGCACACCTGGACATGACACGGAGCATTATTGTGCCCTCAAGGTTGCCATTCACCAATGTCTGGCGAATGACACCTCTCTTCTCGACCACGTTATCAATAAACCCTCAACACCGCCTCTCTCATCGACTCTCGGATCAAGACCCTCTTGGTTCGACAAATCTAAATTTTGCAACTATCATCACACTCCAGGACATGACACTGAGCATCATTGTGCTCTCAAAGCTATCATTCGTCAACAACAGAGAAATGATTTCCTTCTCACCAAGGACCCTCTTAACCACCTCTTCAACAAAACATCAACCCCGACTCATGCCTCTCCAACCTCATCACCTAAATCAAGATCCCCACGCCAGACTGTGGTCCCTTTGCCACCTTTGACCCTCTTATTCAACATTAATACCATCCATCTGACCACTAAACCTCAACCGACCTTAACCAATCTTTCAAACATTCTCCCTACCCGCTGGGGGAACTCATCCTTCATCCAAACCTCGACCAACTTTTCAACCCAATCTCTACCACATATCAATCACTCATTTAATCTTAAATCTCGACCAAGTATCCATCGACCCAACCCCCGACCAATTATTCGACCAGTCTCAACCAAACTTCAACCAAATATCAATCAACCAGACCTCTCGACCAAACATTCAACCTTTTTCAACCAACCAACGACAATGTCAACCAACTTCACATCCACCATCAACACCTGACCAATCTCGAAAGAGCCAAATTGGGGCAAGTTTGCTTCTAATTGACTCAGACCTTAACGCACTAGCATGGCCCAGGGACTTATCAGACCATGAGCCCCCCTTTCTATCTTGCATCTTCGAACATTTCTACTATTAGTCGAGTGTTCGATCACTTGACGTTTTACTTGAGCTCATCCCTTGAGCAACCCCTTGTCATTGTCATTCCTTTTCCTATCAACCCTGCTTCCTAACACTTGTCAACCCTTTTTTTGTCAAGCAGTAATGCTTTGTCCTAATAAAAGGGAACCCTTAAACCTCTACAAGCTCGTCCATGGCCAAACTTCAGTCAATAATTATGTCAAAAATAATATATCATACCAGGTCATAAATGTAGACTGCTCCCTCGAAGGACAGCTACATAATTGCTGTATTACTAGACTGATCCCTTGAAGGACAACTAGGCCAACTTTTCAAACATTATAAAGCAAAAATATAGACCACTCCCTCGAAGGATGGCTATGACTAAATCTTGCTACAAACAGCAACCTTTCTTAGAAGCTTCCCGCATTGATCAGCTTCACAACATGACCACTACATCAAAAGACATCTCTATGTAGGCTTCCCGCATCGATTAGCCTGCACCAAAAAAAAAATGGGTCATGGACTTGGCTTGCTAGTTGTCTCAGGGTCTCCTATAAAAAGGGGCAAGGTTATTCCTGCTCTTAAACTGGGTTACCCTATCCTCCTCCTATCACCTGCTCAGGGGACTTCGAGCTCACTTTAATGTCAAAGTGATTCGATTACCGTTCTAACGCCACACTGGTCAACGACGTAATTCATGAATGGGGCTTTGGTTCTAATAACCCCTATCTATGCTTCCTTTCTGGTCCTTGTCAATGAAAGAGCAATTTGCCTTTCATCTTTTCTCTACACTTTGGTCACATTTAACCACATCAATTATCGACTCATCCTTAACCAAGCCATTTTCATCATTTTCAGCTGACATCATCCTAGTCCATTTCACATAGTTTCTATGGACACCAATACACATGGAAATTACCGACCAGACCCAATTTATGTTACGCATAAACCAATACTTGCTGAAGCATAAATAGACTTCCATTCATTTTTAGCATACATCCATCACGACTATGGAAACTTGCTAGGGATGAAAGACCTTTCGACCAATGTTGCAGAATACACCATTTGGAAAAGGCTGCAACATCATCTTATCTTCATCTTACCCTCATCATTTTGACACTTGACCACATCCAATCATTGATCAATCAAACCTTTAGTCTGAACTACATTGGTCTGAGGCCCTATGACCAGGGCTATGTAGGCAGCACTCAGATAACACATTTTCTGAGGTTAGCTCGACCACCCCCATTTGTTCATCTCTATGATGGACAAACCTTCTCTTCTTTGACTTTTATCACACCCAACTCTGTTGAATTTGACCAAGACCAATCATTTTCTTCAACCAAGACCAATCATTTTCCTTGACCAAGACCAATCAGTCTCTTTGACCCTTCCTCCCTTTTAGGGAGAACTACATTGGCCTGAGGCCCTTCACACAAGGGCTATGTAGGTAGCACTCAGATCACATGACATTTTCTGAGGTTAGCTCAGCCACATCCTTTCGTCCATCCATCCCCTTGACCAATGACCATCCTTCGACCACTTCCAAGACAATGTTGCCTTGGTTGTTTTGGCGCGTATGCTACCTCACGGCTGGTTAGCAGAATTGTCCGCAGACCTTATTTTTGACCCTTCACAAGTATAGGATCGCAAGCCGGTTGATCCCTACTACTTGTGGCCTTTTCGTGTCTCTGGGAGCACTTCCTGAGCCTGGGATACCTAGAACACGATGACCATTTGGAGCTTTGGCTTAGATTGAGTGACCCGATCAGCAGACGACTAAATGCTGGGGCCCGGTTACTTCAATTTTGGCACTCCTTGACCATGCGACAATTTGACCCAACCCTCCCATGAAGTGGACTACGCGCAATCACGACTACTACAACATTTTCACTCACTCTCTTCTATCCATTTCTCTCTCAAATCGACACTCGATCTTCGGTTCCCTTCTCTCGACTATCGCTTTGAGGGGGGAACACCTCATCCTTTTCTTGGGGCAACCAACTCCTATTTTTGTCTTGCAGTTCGTCAAGAACAACCAACAAGACAAAAAGGGGCAAATGTAGACACTGCAAACGTGTCTGCACCTTGGTCCTCCCCCTTGTTCGCCTTAAACCCATATCCTAACCCTTGGCCTCCATTTGATTAAAATAAACTTAAATATTTTAAAAAGTGGCCCCCTTTCCACCCCACCCTTGCCACCTTAGATCCTCCCTTGAAGCCCTCCACCTTCCCCCTAGCATTTATTAGGTCAAATCCCCTCATTATCTTCCCCCCACGCCCATTTAAGTGTCTTCATAACCGTTCTTCCCACAACCCCTCGCTCGACGGTGTGCAAGAATGAGCAGAGGCTATTTTTAGCCTCTGTCCCTATTCTGCGACCGCCGATGTCGGTGACCCTTCGGCCGACGTCGGCAAAACTGCCGGCGTCAGCAGCCTTCATTACCCCTTTCTGCATCCGTTGCAGCCCCTGGACCCTTGAGCTCGCAGACAGAATTCTCTTGGCATTTTGGCATTCGTCTCTTCTCCATTTGGACCTCGTGCAACAGCAGCAACAGGTGCAAAGGCTCTAGACCAGGAATCTCCTCTTGCAACAAGTCTTCTGTGGCTCCAGCAATAGCTCTCCCACTCTTCATTCAGCAAACAAAAAGGTAAGCATAGTCTTTATTTCATTTCATTTCATTTCTTTTCCAGTTATCTGGTATATCTGTTGTTTCCTGCTCCCTCTATTCTCCCCCCCTGAGAGGCTGAAAAGCCTTCTCAAGCCCTATCCTCTATGCATCTTCCTCTCACACTGTCCCCTTTTCTATACAACCCCAGACAACTTTCTCATCCCCCTGTCAACAAAGACCCTATACAGGGCACCTAATCAGAACTAGCCCATTCCCCAGTCCATCCAAATTCATCTCTGAACTCTGTCTCGCCCCTGTCCATAAACCGGACCCATTCACAGTCTAGAAACCAAACCAGACCCGACCACAGGCCACAACCCCGATCGACGCCGGTCACTTCCCCAACCGACGTCGGCAGGATAACCGACGTCGGCAGATCAGCTAACCGACAGCGGCAACATTTCTGACCTCGGTGACTGTCATCAGCCCGACAGCTCCTTCAGGTAATCATTTTGTCTTTTCTTTCCTTTTTAATTTGTTTTTCACTTCTATATCCTGGCATTCTATATTTCCTTGGTCTTTATCTGTCTGTTATCAGTGGGTTGACCTCCCTTGAGGAAGTTTTCACACTTCCGGGAACAAGCTTTCGCTTGGCAACCCACCGCCTATCCATCTAACGTTTTCTTGTCCAAGTTCTTCTTCTTTGTAGGTGTCATTCCTCCACAGCCAAAGAGGGGTGCTCACAAGCGTCTGGATTACGGTGCGCGATCTTCATCCAGGTACTTCCCATGCCTTGTCCATTACTTCTTTAGTTTCTTCTCTCTTTATAATCTGAAAAGCAAAATTTGAATAGAAACATCTAAGAAAGAATTATCTGATAAATAAATATTTTTAGACATAAATTTATAATCCCATAATATATTAGATAAACAAGTCATATGGCGTGATTCACTGGTATCTAAAACCCACTCATTTTCAATTGAAATTAATAAATCAACATATAAAACAATAACAATTGAATCTTTATTATTAATATGATTAGGGATGTAATTCTACTTGCTTTAATTAGATTTATTCTATTTTTATTTTTATAAATTTTATTTTTAATTTTATCTTTATTTTTAAAACATGTTTACCTACTATAACCAAATTTACCACAAAAATTACAGTTCCCATTAAAATTAGGTTTATGATTCTTATTACTAGAATTTTTATTCTTATTTGAGCTAGAAGTATAATTAGGGTTAGATTTATAGTTCTTATTATTATTAAAAATAATATTTAAGGTGAGAATTGCTTGAGTAACATACTCTTTTGAATAAAAATTGGTCATAACCTGATCTTTTTAAATCAAGAGAGTAGACAAGGTGGTAAGGTCAGAGATATCTTACTCAATTTGATATTCAGAGTTTAAAATTGAAATTAATTCTAAACTATTTATGAAAATTTAATTAAATTATAAAATAGAGTAGTTAATTTTAAATCAATTTATAGTCATAACCATCTAACAAAGCTTTAATGTTCTTAATTTTAGTAAAAAAATTCACAACCTTATCATCATCTTACATAGATGTAGTTAGAAATTCAAAGATTAACTTAATAATTTTTGAGAGGTGAGTTACTTCATGCATGGATTTAAGGAGTTTACAAGAATAACTATGAGACTCCTAATTACCAATGTTGATAAGCAATTCATCCTAAACATTCCATAAGATAATGGACATATGTTAATTTAATTTTTGTTGAAATGTATTGGTAAGCTCAGGGGTCTTATGTTATCTAGACAAAAAAAAATTAGTCCCAATGATAATATTTCATAACTTATAGTATATAATTTATATTTTACTTGAATTTTACATATATTATTGTTATTTTCATTAAGAATTTTGGATTTATCTAAGGAAAATGAGGTGAAGCCATAACTTCCTTTTAAATAACATAGTAACCAAATGCTTAAAATGAATCCTTTTTAGTGTGAATTTTAAATATTTGATAGTAAAATAAATTTAGTTTTTCCTTATTTAGTTGTTTCTAAGAAAGAATTATCTCATAAATAAATATTTTTAGGCATAAATTTATAATCCCATAATATATTAGATAAACAAGTCATATGGCGTGATTCACTGGTATCTAAAACCCACTCATTTTCAATTGAAATTAATAAATCAACATATAAAACAATAACAATTGAATCTTTATTATTAATATGATTAGGGATTTAATTCTACTTGCTTTAATTAGATTTATTCTATTTATTATTTTTATAAATTTTATTTTTAATTTTATCTTTATTTTTAAAACATGTTTACCTACTATAACCAAATTTACCACAAAAATTACAGTTCCCATTAAAATTAGGTTTATGATTCTTATTACTAGAATTTTTATTCTTGTTTGAGCTAGAAGTATAATTAGGGTTAGATTTATAGTTCTTATTATTATTAAAAATAATATTTAAGGTGAGAATTGCTTGAGTAACATACTCTTTTGAATAAAAATTGGTCATAACCTGATCTTTTTAAATCAAGAGAGTAGACAAGGTGGTAAGGTCAGAGATATCTTACTCAATTTGATATTTAGAGTTTAAAATTGAAATTAATTCTAAAGTATTTATGAAAATTTAATTAAATTATAAAATAGAGTAGTTAATTTTAAATCAATTTATAGTCATAACCATCTAACAAAGCTTTAATGTTCTTAATTTTAGTAAAAAAATTCACAACCTTATCATCATCTTTCATAGATGTAGTTAGAAATTCAAGGATTAACTTAATAATTTTTGAGAGGTGAGTTACTTCATGCATGGATTTAAGGAGTTTACAAGAATAACTATGAGAATCCTAATTACCAATGTTGATAAGCAATTCATCCTTAACATTCCATAAGATAATGGACATATGTTAATTTAATTTTTGTTGAAATGTATTGGTAAGCTCAGGGGTCTTATGTTATCTAGACAAAAAAAAATTAGTCCCAATGATAATATTTCATAACTTATAGTATATAATTTATATTTTACTTGAATTTTACATATATTATTGTTATTTTCATTAAGCATTTTGGATTTATCTAAGGAAAATGAGGTGAAGCCATCACTTCCTTTTAAATAACATAGTAACCAAATGCTTAAAATGAATCCTTTTTAGTGTGAATTTTAAATATTTGATAGTAAAATAAATTTAAAGTGATAACAGACAATAATTTTTCAATTTATTCCTAGATAAAATAATAAAATTGTGAAAAATTATAATAAGACAGGGTGTCACAAGTGTCACAAAAGAAATAATATAAGAATAATTTAAAAGAATAAGCTTTTTAGTGTGTTTTATAATATTTTTTTAAAATAAAGTAAATATAAGTGCAAATAAAATTAAGTATCTAATTAGATATAGAATAATACAACATTTTGAAACAAAATTGTAGTAAACTAGGTGTTAAAAGAGTCACGTAGAACAACCATTTAGACACTATTACTAAAAAGGTTTTAAACTTAAAAATAAGATATTTAAAAATTAAAATGGACCATGTACACATGTCTATAAGGTTACAAAATCTAAGGATTGATTTATTACATGATTATATTTGAAAAAACATTCATTGGGTTAAATGTTGTAACAAGGTCGACAAGTTAACTAGGTTTTTGAACATGTAAGAATTTAACATGAAAACTAAAAATATAATTAAAATTATACTAAATTTTATCAAATTAAAAATTAATTTTTTTTTTTGAGGATTTTGGGGGTTTTGAACACTAGACATCCCAAATTAAAAGCTTTTAACAAAAGTACAACCAGCCCTTCTACAAGCCTTCATGAAAGTTTACATGCACTAATATATATTTAAACATTTTTATTTATGGTTTTAAAAAAAGGAATATATATATATATATATATATATATATATATATATATATATATATATATATATATATATATATATATATATATAATGCATCTAAATTAGAAGAGTAAAAATAATTTTGTATTTTTAAGTTTTGTGGTTGTAAAATAAAATCTTGGATAGAGAAGGTGGGGGCCATTGGTTTAGGTGGAAAATATGAAAATAAAAAAGATTTATTTTTTCAATACTTTCAAAAAATAATTACCATACCTTTGTAGTTGCCTATAGCTAATCATGGCACCTAGTAAGAAGTAGAAGAGTTTAGATCACTATCTACATGCCACCTAAAATGTATAATTTAACAAACCTCTAAAATTTACAAACCTGTTTGAATCCTTGTAACTAAGTAGATAGAACCCTTAAAACTAAATTTTCATACAAAAATATGATTTTTATATTGTTTTTGTTTTACCAGAGTCATAAATGTAGAATATGGCACAATGGAGGTAATAGTAGAGCTTTTATAGGCTAAAAGAGGCCAAATCATGCCATGTAAATCTTCAAAATTACTTGAAATGGCCAATTAAGCATTTGGAATAATTAACACTAATTTTTATTGCCTAAAATTAAAATTCTTAGAGACTCCTTTTTAGGGGATGAAAATTTACAAATGGCCTTAAATATAAAACTAAGTAGTTAGAAGCTTCAAAAATAAATTTTCAAGCCAAAAACATGTTTTTTTTTTGTTTTTTTATTATTATAGTGCCATACATGGTCATACAAGGATGCTAAGGAGGATTTTTTTATCAATTTTGGATTTCATGTTTGCTTCAAAGTTGTACGGAATAGATGTCTGGATAATTACTTAATCAAAAAAAAACTTGATATATGTAACCATATATTCCACAAGATTTTTGTAAAGAAAAAACTTTGTTGCAATGTATTACAAAGACCATATAGTGAGTTTCAAGATGAAATATCTTTGTACAAATATCTTTCAATCCATAGAAAATAATTCAAATTTATTTCCCATCACATACACCCTACAAGCTCTAATTCTATGTCAAAATTAATAAAGTAATGTACATGATTGATCTAGAGTGAATAATGACAAGAAAAGCCTATAAATGAGCACAAATCAATTGACATAGTACATAAGGATTTAAAGCGGGAAAACCTGTAGGAGGTAAAAAACCATGAGTGATATTTAATGATCGAGAAACTAATTATAACTCTAATACATAAAATCTTCATGATCTCACTTCTCATTATTTTCTCACATCTTGTGTCAATAATAATCACCATGTATTCAAGATATGAATTTACAATAACCCTATTTATAATATTCATGAGGGGAGATGATTGTTATAACCAATGGTCCCATATTTTCCCTAATGAACATTTAATTACATTGATAATTATTAAACAAATATAATTTAATTATTTATTTTTAGGATTTTTTCACCTTGTGTAAATAAATAATAAATTATTATTATTTAACTCTTAAGGTAAACAAAGGGTGAATAAAGCACCACCTAGGCATTAAATAATCTAAAATATTCTTCATATAATCCATTTACACTTTTAATACATCGATATCATCCTTCTTGACGATGTTTTGTTTATCTAACTAATTTTTTTTAATATAATTAGAAATCAATGCATATGAATGTATGGACTTCATCATTACGAGGATGTTTTGGAATGCCTTGACATTTCTCACATCTAAGCATGTTAGGACTAGAAATGGTTTTGAGTGCCTTGAATTTTCTCACATCTAAGTGTGTTAGGACTAGAAATGCATAAAACCTAATGTTTATGTCAATTTATACACACCCCATTAACCTTACGAGGTAGCCTCTAACATTTTAGGACATGTGAAATGTATTCATTCTAAGGCATGATTTATAGGGTATTTAGTTTTATAAATAACTCGATGTTGAAATGGTGGCAAGAAAATTAGATTGTTTATAATATATGATATGGATAATGATTCTAATATGAAGTGGTAGGACTTAAAAAAAAATCAAAAATGAGGGAAAGGATAAAGTAAAAAAGAAACTATGTTAACCACACAAGATGAAACCCTTATAGGCCAGTACTTAAACTCAAATTTGGATAAGTAATCAATAAACCAATATCCACTACAAGGGGACATAATCACACTAATAATTTAGACACAATTAGGAGTCAAAGGAAAAAAAATAGGGAACTTAAGCACATCCAATAAAAGGTCGTCACATTTGTTAGATTGCATTAACACATTCACAAAGTGGGATTATGATTATTATACAAAAGATATTCAAATATACAATAGCATAAAGTGAATAACTCTATTGATATAAAATTCATATAAAACAAATAAACTAAGATACTAGAGTGAGATCCCTTCTTACATAGTCCATAGAGTTGGAGAAGAATAAAATTTTACACATCAAGGCTGAAATTGCAAAACTTCTCAAAATTTCCTATTAATATTAAAAACCAAAATCCTCCTCATTTTAAAATATGAGGATAGAAGTATAAAAGATTTCGGATGGGAAAATCCTCATATTTATAGTCAGTTATAAAAATACATTGTTGAATATAAGACTTGTGTACAAACCTTATGCAAAGGATGCATGTATAGTAATCATCCTAGAATACAATTTTATAACCAAAAATACAATATATACATGCAACGTAAATTTTTAACTAAATTTATGAATTTTCCAAACATGAAAGTACATATTTATATTTATATGGGTAGTGGATGTAGCATTGTTAGCTTAAAAAAATGCAAAAGTGATAACGGGAGGAACTGCAGTAGTCACTAGAGTTATATCTCAAGAAACTAGGAGTGGAACATAAGTAGGCTCAATATGTATCTATACCAATGTGTATCTAGGAAATTGAGTAGCCTAAAGAGGTGGCTGAGATGACCTTACTTATGAGGTTTTTTTGTCCACTTCCATTTATGTATAAAATGTATGGATTGCCTAAAAATCTATGTTAATGGTCTTAAAATCAAGCAATGGTCTCTTGAGTAACTATGAAATCTTGTTAATCAAATTATGGTTTAAAACAAATATAGCATTGACTCTTACATGCAATATCTCCACACAAATAATGCATTCCCAAGAAAAATTGACTAGTTTTATAATTTCATCATTTATTTTATAGATTGTGATTTTAATCTTAGATTGAATGCTAATAGTTATAACTCTGAATAAATTTTTAAAACTACGCATTGAGACCCATTACCCCCGAATGGTGCTCTCCTTAGTGATTATTAGATCTTTACAAAATTTCATTGACTCTTTTTCTTGATTAAAAATTACGTGTATGTTTTATTCCATGTAGTTTGGCTCAAGAAGTTTACTTTCCATCAATGTCTTTTGTATTATTAAATAACTACATAATATCTCCCCATTTGGTTTATGATGTGGTATTTTTAGACCTTATTATTTTAATTGTATCATACAACTTCCTAGTATCTCCCTATAAGTTGTCCACAATTTATTTAAGTGCCTAGATTTTAGTCTTTTATAGTGTTATTTGTATTACATGATCAAAACTTATGAACATTTCTTTGTTCACTCCCCTTTTGCATCCACATAACTATAAGGCTCTTTTTTTCACCTATTTTGGTCAGAACGATTCACCTTAATTCTTTTAATTAAGGAGAAGATGTTTTCTCTCTACTCCAACTTATTTGATGCACTTTCACAACCACAATTGTTATATTAAATTTTCTTAAATTACTTGTTTGTCTATCTAAATGAAACTTAATTATTAGTTTCTTTTTTAAACTAAATCTTGTCATCTAACGTCTTCCTCTTAATTTAGCTACCTGATCCATGAAGGAACATTTATTGTAACTTATTGTTTTGTTTGGTTTATGTGTTATAGGAATAATTGAGTGGGATTAACCTAGATGTATCTTGGCCCTTGGGGAGGATGTATATATTGCATAAAAAGGAGGAATTACCTTCATCCAACAAGTAACCTACCTATGGACTAATGCATTAATGATGTCTTTGGACTTTTCTACTACTTGTTGGACTGAGATGGTAGGTGATTATACCTAGGGTGCTCATATAATGGACATCCCTAATTGTGTTATCAACCTAAAAGAGGTATCTAGGGTAGAAAAAAATGATGTAGACACTAGGTTTTCAAAATTTACCCCTTGGCCTTACTAAGGGGAATGTGGACAAGTTCCACTAAAGAATAAGTAGGTTATTGGGGTGCTCTATAAAATTTTAAAATAGTAAGTTATTCATGTGTAGGTTACCCTAATAGTTAGAGTAGTGGTGATAGAACCCATACTAGTAGGCTGAGCTATGGTATGAAAAATTGACATTGTAGCTACTTGGAGTTCATTTATTTAGCTTCACCAAAATGTTTCTCATGAATTTCCTGTGGCTTCAAAAAAATACACTAACACTTATCCTTTCATTATTATTCTTCTCTTAGCTTATCTAAGTTGTTTAGAACTAAATGAATTTGAATGCAAAGTAAATTTTAAATTTATTAATTCAATGGTTTTTAAATGTCTTCTTCCCCCTTTATATACTTGTAGAGGTCAACATTTGAAGGTTTAGATAATTATACCCTTTCCCATAATAATGTTATTAACATTTATCTCTACCTTTTTTTATGAGATTGAATAATATCCCATTCCACCATGTTTTATGGGATTTATATTATCCCTTTATAACTTGATATGTAATTTTAATAATATCCTACTTATTTAATTCATCGAATTCCACATAATTATTATGGCTTTAAGTTAATCTAAAATACAAATTAATTGCATATGTGAGGAATGGGGTGAATTAATAAGTCATAAGTTGGCATAGGTTATGTGGTTTTATCCCACATAAAAATTATTTTAGGCATGTCTAAAAATTCATTTTTTACATTTATAATTCACCTTAGCCACATGTGTCAGCCTTAGACTAGTCTACTCTTAGCCACATATCAACATCATAGTAGTTCACTTATCAAATTATGACTAGTCTTTATCTACCATGTCCATGCCACATGTTAGTCTTTTTTTAGCCCATGTCACTTTGACTATTTGGACCAAATTTAACCAAAACTTTGACCATCCATATCTTTTGCATACAAAATTTATTTTTTGAACTATAAAATATGCTAGAAATCTCTTGATGAGATATATGTTATGCATACGTTTTGAATAAGAATTGGGACCATTAAGTTTTGGCCCTTGTAGAGGATATCTAAATCACACTTCCCCACTAAGAAGGCTTTTAGTCTCCAAAAGTCATTTCTCTTATAAATAAGTGAATGTATCATTTTTTTACCCTTCCAGTTCTAGATATGGTTGTTTTGGGTTCCCTTCTCCTCTATAGATTGATTTTTGTAATCTCTTTGTTATTCAACATTATTACAAGGATAAAAACCTATGATGTATTTTAAGTGATGTTATAACAAGTCATCACTTATACAATTTTCCAATCTTTGGGTCTTATATTCAACCAATGCATTGCCCTTCATGGGGTCTTATATACAACACACATATTTTACAAACATTAACTAATTTTAATCTTTTATAAATGTGCATACAATGATTACACATACATTAAAAAAATATATTTAATGAAAATGAATATCAAAATTGATCCATAAAAACAACAATGTCTAAGTGAGTGTCATTTACTATGGAATCACTTCACATGTTGAAAGATGCCTACTTGTCTTCCTTTTAGAAGAAACACTTCAACTATGTGAAACATGTCTACTACTATGGTTATACTTAAAAAACTAACTTGGAGAACCTTTTAATCATTTCTCTCAATGGAGCCTCTTTACCATCTTAGCAACTACTACAAAAAAAGGTAAGTAAAATATACCAATATGAATGTGAGAATATAAAATAATAAATGATACAACCTCTAACCATGGGCTACTCATAAAATTCTTATTAGCTATATGGATAATACATATTAACTTTTCAAGAGTGATATACCTTCACACTTACAAATTATTAATTTCCTTAAACTTATCAACAATAAAAACCAAATAAGTGAATTTAAGGTGATTTTAGGCATCCTAAATAAAAATTAGTTATACAAAAATTATATCCATTTGATACCAATCCAATATAATTTGTAATCCTCTTTTGGATGCCCCTTCTTGATGGAATTTTCTTTGGATATGTGAAATTCTTCATGGGATGTCTCTTAGACTATTGATGTTTTACCAAATCTTTCATATGCTATCTTCTTTTTCATCGGTGTTTGCATAAATACCTTCTTTTAATTATTTATAAGGAGTTGTGGACAAAGTTTCCAACATTTATCAACCCAATGGCCACTCATGTTAAAATGAGTGTAAAAATTCTTATCTATTTTCAGGGACAACAAATCCCTCTTGCCATTCTCAATATTTTGTCTTGGAGTTTGGTTTTTACAATTTCTCTCCTTCTTGAGTGACATGAACTTTATTTCTAAGAATTTTATCTTCCAACACATGGTCATACAATGGATAATTAATCCAAAAAAATTAATTAGATATTTATACCAAAAATTATGTGTACCAAGACCATTCTTCTCATAATTAAAGAAGACAATGGAATACTAATGTTTTCAATACCTTTTAGCATTATCATATTTTCAAGCATGACGAGGAAAAACTATTTCACCTTCTCCATTGGAATGTTCATATCTCAATAGAGATGCCTTAAATTCATTCTGGATGCCTTTTTTAGGATTAAAGGTTTGCCCTTTTATAGATTTTAGATTATAAATTTCTCCATCTCTTTGAATGGACTGAATAATTAGTGGCTTGGGATCATATTTTGAAGCTTCTCTTGCTTTAGCTATTTTGGAGGATTTTATAAATTCTCCATTACCACCATCATATCCCAAACATGCATAAAGAGGTTTTCTCTCAACCTATATGGGATTAGTAATTCTTTATCGATTGATGTTGAGGCCATTTAAATCAAAACCCATCTTGGTTAGTAACTTAAAGCTGATACCATGAGTATGCTTCTCAAATTGACCAAAATAAATAGATTCATGAGAAGAAAATGAATAACATGGATAATTACTTATAATACAAACCTCTATTTGGGTTTGTTCAACTATGGTAGAGGATGGTATCCTTTACATGTTAGACAGTAATTTATCCTTCATTCCTTCACCATTTTTTTAATGTGATAATAAATTGTCATTGGATTGAAACTCAAGTTGAAACCCCTAGATGATCCTTATGAGAAAGTCCCCTTGGGATAGTAATCTATCTTGCAGATCCTAATTTTCATCTTCTAAGGACTTCAAAATCCTTATTAGTTTAAAATTTTCCATCTAAATCTTATGGTTAAATATTTCTAGCTCCTCAAGTCTTTCCCTTTGTATGCTTCTCAAATTGACCAAAATAAATAGATTCATGAGAAGAAAATGAATAACATGGATAATTACTTATAATACAAACCTCTATTTGAGTTTGTGCATCTATGGTAGAGGATGGTATCCTTTACATGGTAGATAGTAATTTATCCTTCATTCCTTCACCATTTTTTGAATGTGATAATAAATTGTCCTTGGATTGAAACTCAAGTTGCAACCCCTGGATGATCCCTATGAGAAAGTCCCCTTGGGATAGCAATCTATCTTGTAGATCATACTTTTCATCTTCTAAGGACTTTAAAATCCTTATTAGTTCAAAATTTTCCATCTGAATCTTATGGTTAAATATTTCTAGCTCCTCAAGTCTTTCCCTTTCCAGATATTTACCTATTTTATAACATTCACTTTCATATAAAACAACTAAAAGCATTTAGAACAAAAATTATTAGCATCCCCTAGAAAGAAAAATCTTATTACAAAACATGATCTATATATAGTAATTAACTCCCACTTATTAAAAATTATTTAAAAGTGAATACTCATTGATTATTTAAATTTTCCCCATTTTATAAAATATAAAATTATCACTATGAATAATTTTGATCAATGAGAGTGATTTTGAAAAACTCCTAAAATTGATTCCAAGCCTTAATCATTCACTTTACATAATTCCTTTAAAATTATTTATAATTCTATTAAAACTATAAATATAACTAAAATGGAAAGAAATAAGCAAATTTATGAGAAAATACAAAGACAAGAAACTCTAGAGTTGATAACATAGCTCACCCAAATCAAGCTATCTATGGATTCACTAAGAAATAGCTAAATTGATATATTGATGCAAAAGTGAAGTTTTAAAACTCTTACATAATTAAAATGTGAGAATTAGGGTTGATAGGAAATATATTATGCAAAATATAGTCTCGTGATAGAATAACTTAGGAACAATACCGAGCCACATATCTAGTTCAAAAATTTGATTAGAATTAACTTCAAAACTCTCTACCAATATGCTTTTTACAAGTTTCCTATGGCTTAAAAAAATGCATTTATGATTCTCCTTCTATGATTATGATTATCTTAGATTCTCTTAGCTCTTAAGAATTTAATGAATTGAAATAAAACACTAAATTTTGAATTTATTAATTCCATTACATGCAAATGTCTACCCCACCCACCCCCCTTTATATACTTGCGGAGTTCCACATTTAAAAGTTTAGATAATTATACCCTTTCCCATAACAATGGGATTAACATTTATCTCCATCTTTTTTGATGGGATTGAATAATATCTCATTCCACCATGTTTTATGGGATTTATATTATATATTTACAATTGAATATGGAATTTTAATAATATCCCACTTATTTAATTCATGGGATTCCACATAATTATTAAGGCTTTGAGTTAACCAAAATACAAATTAATTTCATATGTGAGGAATGGGGTGAATTAATACACCTTAAGTTGGACTAGGTTGTGGGATTTTATCCCACATATTAATTATTTTTAGGCATGTTTAAAAATACCTTTCTTTAACTTTATAATTTATCTTAATTGTATATGTCAACTTCAGATTGGTCTATTCTTGGCCACATATCAATGTCTCATTGGTTCACTTATCAAATTCTAACTTGTCTTTATCTACTGCATCCATACCATGTGTCAGTATTTTATTGGTCCATGTCACTTTGA
Source organism: Torreya grandis (assembly GCA_037957365.1). Taxonomy (NCBI): domain Eukaryota; kingdom Viridiplantae; phylum Streptophyta; class Pinopsida; order Cupressales; family Taxaceae; genus Torreya; species Torreya grandis. Next base: position 294,406 of record JARHVA010000476.1, read on the forward strand.
CTATTTTGACCAGCTATGATAAGAAATTTGACCATCCATATCTTTACATATAGACTCCATTTTTTGAACCATATAATGTGCTAAAAAACTCTTGACAAGCTCTATGTTGTGAGGATGTTTTGAAGAAGAATTGAGATGATTTAGTTTTTGCCCTTGTAGATTATATTTAGATCAATCACTCTTTAAATCCATGATTACACCTTTTGAGTGTGTAAGATATGCCATTTAAGGCCTTTTTGAGTATGAAATATATTTTTTAAAGAAAGTGTAATAATTATTTCTCTTGGAGTGTGTAAGAGGGGTGTAAGATATATAAGAGTGTGTGTAAGTGTCCATGTCATAATCCACCTTGTCCATACTCCACTCCATTTCACTGACATACTCTTATGACAACACCTATGTGAGGTAATAATTTAATTTTGATTTTAAGAAAATAGGCTATTCTACATTCATGGAATTTAATATTAGAATAATTAATTGAGGTGATTAATTATAAATTAGAGTAAATGTAAAGTTTGCAATGTTTTTTTGTCAATCAAGTTTTCACTAAATTTACTTGTGAAGATAATTGCAAATAGCTAATTTAATTTAGGATGCAGTAGATAAGCTAAAAAATTCAATATGATCCATTTCACCAATCAGGGATGTATCATTATGATTTTGGTTTAAAATTATAATTGTGCAAGTAAATTTAGGTCCAGTTTGATTTTTATGGTTACCCTTTATGTGATTATAAAAATTTATTCTAAACATAGTGTAGACATTGAAGCAATTAAATTAAAATGCCTACATTTATTACTATTTGAGAAGGCCTTGTGAGACACTATGCATAGAAACATCTTCTTGAATATGTAAAAATTCATTAAGAAGAAACTTGCTAACACTTGAAGAATTAACTTTTCACTCTTCCCTTTTTTAAAATTTTATATGTTAGTAAACTCAAATTGATGCCATAAAGGGTTATTATTTATCCCTAGATTCCCCCTTGAGGAAATGGTTGGGGAAGAATTTTAAATAGACAAGCCCTCAAAAAAGAGAGGAAGATGACAAAATGAAAGAAGTGATGGACATAAAGATCAATTATTGTTGATCAAAGTAATGTTCCCTACTAGGTCAAATTTGATCATGGATATAAGGAACTACTATAGTAGGGTAAATTTGATCACTAATTAATCTCAATGTTTTACCATAGGAGGGTGGATTTTCATTTTGAGAAATGATGATTAGGTAATTGAGGAATTGGTTGGGGCTTAGTAGATAAGGAGAGATCTTGCTTCAATATTATTGATTATACTTCCATCATTTTGGTTTACGATAAATCACTAAAAACTATGCATCATGATATAACCATAATGAATAGATTATAATGTGTCTAAAGACTGACCCTCAATCCAAGAGATAATTAAAAATAATTCACAAATGATAGAAACCATGATGACAATGTTGACATATGCTAATGGATGGACTCAACCACTATTATGTGAGAGCAAACAATATGATGATGATCATGCTAACATAGTTGACTTATTCAAGGTCATAATAGAAAAGGGAAATAAAATAGAATGTAAATAAAAAATTACACATAGATTGAAATAAAAGAAACATAAATAATTCAATTTATCAAATAAATGCATAAAGAACACTCAATGATAGTCATGTTATAAAAATAAATAAACACACCATGAATGAGTAGTTACTGAATAATTTTTGCATGTGTAAATATGAGGCATTAATCTTGTGCATTATACCCCTAAACTCTAGAGGATATCTACTAGGTTAAGAGGACAACCTAGATAGAAGGGGGGAATAACACAAAAAGGAAGGGGTGCTCGAGCTGACTCTAATTTCCCCAAACAAGTGGATACTCTCTACATAGTCATATAAACTTCAAGTCAAATGTAGTTCTCATATTGATATGGGATAGAATAAAAATGATGAAAAATAAGAGATTTTATTTTAGAGGAAATGGGAAAAGGTAAAATCATAAAATAACAAGATCATTTTGATGTAAATGGAAATAAGATTGTGTTTTCTAACAAAAATAGATAAGCTGACTTAAGATGCCCCATACATTTAATCACTATTTGAATAGTATATATGGACCTCAAGCTAATGCATTTATCCTATAAATGGGAGTGAACGTGATCAGGAATGGAAAAGGCAAATGGAAATGGTCATGATTGGGTAAGGGGTTCCCACCCGATAAATACGATAACCCACACAATCTAGAATAGAGCCAAAGGTTACTAGAAAATGGGATGATAAAGTAAGCATAAATTTTATGGCTTGATATCCCCCATGAATATTTTAAACATTTTGGAACATTTTTAATTTTTATGGCCATTTTAGTGATTTTCAAATTTTTAGGGTTTTGTAAAGTATTTTAAATGTTTTTAGTTTTTTGGATATGTAGCTTAAGTTATTCACTAAATAGTGAGAGTGTGCCTTAGGTTTCTCATAATATGGTGAGATAATGAATTAGGTTTCTCATAAAATGGTGATATCATGGCTTAGGTTGCTCACAAAATAGTGAGAGCATGGCTTAAGTTTCTCAAAAAATGATAATATCTTAGAAAAGGGGTGATCAAGATCACCTCAGAAACTAAATATTGCCTACATAGTATAAATTAACCTTAGCTCAATGCATTTTAACCCTCATAGAAGTTAAAATGAATCAATAATAGGGTTAAAAACATGAATGAAACAAAAATAGGTGAAATGGTATCAGATTAATCAAGAGATAAAATATGTGCTGCTAAATACCATCTTATAGTGAAATCATTTGTAAGCTACTCTGAGATATCCTTTATCCTAGATGTGCTGATGGTAACCAAATCTAAATATTTGACTTGAAACTTTCTCTAAAATCTAAAACCTAGAATCATCTATTGTACTGATAAACCATAATTAAGATTAGGAATGGTAATATGATGAGCGAGTAAGATCAATATGGACTGACTCAATTGGAAATGGGATGAAAATATAATGTTGTGAAGTTTCACCCCCAAGCTAGGGTCTTCATGAATCAGTGACATCTGAGAAAAGACAATCAGATATAATAAATCAAACAACATTAACTAAAACTCAATCAAATACACATTACCACCATAAATTTTAATGTTCTTATGCTACACCCTCAAATTATTTACTTCAACACTATGCACCTTTATTAGATAAAATTTTAATAGGATATGACAAATGGAATGCTATAACCAAAATTTCACATCTTCCATCTCAAATCAATTTCTTATAACTCATGATAACTTCTCCTCATCATCATAACCATCTAATTTAAATTTTATTTTAAATGAATATTTCTCATCCACCACATGTGGGCCAAGAATATACTTTGTCAAGATATAAAGACAACATCCTGAAAGAGCTTGAATAAATAAATATCCCCATTGATGAAACAATAGATACTTCTCTTTCACTCAAATTCCCTATATCTTCACTAATTCTTGATAATATATTACTTCACGAGGATGATATTCCACTATTCATTAGTGTCTAAATAGGAGATATCCAAGTTAAACATGCATTAATTGATGAGGTTTTAGGCACTTTTTGGCCTCCCTTGATTTCATTAAAACACTTGGATGTTCTTAATTTAATCTCAAATATACTCAAAGTACATGTCAAGAATAATATAAAAGACAAATGCCTCCCTTACAGTGTGTTTGGCTTGTTATAATAGTTCCCCCAATCAAGATACATTTCAAAGTCATGATATTTAATATATCACATTATTATAACATTCTACTCATTTTAACTTTCACACACCATATGAGAGTAGTTCCCTCATGAACATTCCAATGTGTTAAGTTTCCCCAAAATGGTGATATATAAAAAATTCAAGGAGATACTAGTCCTTAGAATTTTGAACAATTCCAAGAACTAGGTGTTTTTAAAATACCTAACCTTGAACCTTTAAATAACATACCATTTAATGAATCACAACATTTCAATTCTACTAGATGTTAAAATAGTCACCCTAAATTAATAAGAAATATACATCCTTATATTTTAGATTTAAATGATAATGAACTAGGTGATATCAATTTGAAAATAAAAACTTCTTATCTCTCTTCATAAAATTTCACAATTACATTATTCTCTATGACCTCAATCTCATAAAAAACCATTACACAAAATTCTAGCCACTCTAACAAAAATGAAACACTCCATTCATCGTGCCTCTTTAGCTAATAAAATTGTCAACACACATAATATTGGTATTCATAGTCCTTATTATAATGATGGATATTCTTTATATTACCACTTTTTATCTATATTTTCCCAAGATAAATATATAAATACACTTAGATATTAGTCTTATTTATAACATTTTCTTAGGTCTATTAATGTAGTTTCTTCTCCTTCTATAATACCTAGCATTAGTTCTTATTCTGATGTGCATAGGTCTGAGATGGAGAACACACACACTAATCATATAATAACTATTGATCATATTATCAGTATAATTTTTTACCATTCTATGACAATATCTTATCGGTTCAGTAGATACTATGATCCTTACATCTTACTTCCTCTAGAGATGTTGACTACAATATGTTGACTTATTTTGAACTAATCTATAGACGTGGCCCAACATAGTATTAACCTTATTTTGAGTTATCCTCTTATTTTTTATTTCATAATACCTTTACCTAAGCTTTAACCTCTACTGACATGATGAGAAGATGAGCCATATTATGAGATCCATAGAATTGTTGGTCATTGGGCCAAGGATTGTCATGCACATTAGTAGTAACAATTTTTAGGCTCTAATTATGTTATAGATAGTTGACCTTCAAATTATACTCCTAGGCGCACTTTTTTCTTTCTTGCTAAACATAATCATTCTTCTACCCATTACTAATAGCATTGATAGTACATTGATACACTTCACCCAAAGAAGGCATAGTATACAAATAAGAGCACATCTCCTTCTAAGATACTTATAGATTATATCCCTAAATATAAGGAAGTTTATTATCTTTGGAATAAATTTACTACACATCATATAAATAGATGTTGAGTAATACAATAACATTTTCATGATTTTTCATACCCATGCCTTCATAGGCTCAACCACATTCTCCATAACATTCAAGGACAAAGGTACAATCATCTCTATATCCCATATTTACTCACATATCTCAGGATGTTCATCATAAATTGACATCAATTCCTTACATTGAGTATCCCTCATAATACCCTATGAAGATCATTCTTTTTTATCACATCCATTTTTTTAGTAGAGACAATGTGTGAAGAAGGTTTTTCACAACTTTCTATAAATATTTAAGAGAAATTGATCTAGGTTATAATACAATTACACAACGATGTATTTGATGTTATTGATGATGTTTGATGTGAAATTTATCAGTACTTATGAACATATCATGTTGATTCATCACATTATTTATTACAGTTTCAAATCATTTGTATTTTATTTATGGTCATATGTCTATCCTATATTTTAGTTATCACTTGAAAATATTTTAGGGATTAATATATGTTTCCCCTATCTATCTTTAGTATGATTTTTATTATTATGCTTTTCATGTCATTTTTTTCAAATATGATAGTTATTATTATGACATGGTTCTAAATTCATACCCTTTAATATCCTATATTTACCATATGGTCAATTAAAAAGCATATTTCTCATTGTATAACTACAAACATAAATCTATTTGATCTCCATTTCCCCCTTGTTTTTCCCTTCATACTAACCACACATATGATTAATATTAACATCTCATACTCATTTATGGGTAAGCACAAATATTTAGAAACATGAAAAAATATTTAGGTATTTCATATCATGTAACCATAGCCTAAAAGTTTTTTATGTTTGTCACTTTTATCACTCATGTTTGGTTAATATGATTCCATGTGGAGGAGGAATAAAAAAACATAAAATATTAGAATTTAAATCATTTAAATAAAAATGAAAAAAATATATTCGAAATTTAAAATCACAATAAAAGACGTGATTCATATCTTAGCACATGTCCCATTCCTAGTTAGATCTCAAACTCCATAGTTGGCATCATGATAGATTTGAGGTCCATTTGGGTGTAGTTGGTTAGTATTCTAGGATAAGAGATATAAAAAATTCTCCATAAGTGATACCTAATTTCTCTCTCAATTAAACAATCTTCATAGAAGATCAACAACTCTGCAAGGGGTCATGAGGAATGGTGAACATGTTATGGGAAGGTACGTCCATTTTATTGTTATTTTATATATAACCTTTATGAGATGATATTAGTACTATAATTACCCACCTAATAATTTTTGTGCTTATTAAAAATAGAAAAAATTTAATTTAGCATCCACCAACTTATTAACATCTAAATTTTTTACTTAGGATGTCTCGTATCTACTAAGGTTTATTACAAATTCCTATGTCATGATTTTTCCATTTATTCTTTCATTATAGCATGCACAATATTCTTACTTAATGATTATTGTTTATTATCTGATCACTCTTGATGATCATCATCATTCATTAATCTGCATATAACCACACTCTAATGCCTTTAGATCTTACATATATCCTTCATGCATTCGCACACTCTATTATGCTTACTCTCACTTATATATTATCAAAACCTATTATTAAATCCATAGACAAATATATGTAAAACACTAAAATAACTTGTTACTACATATATAAATATTTTTGGCACACGAAGACCCCACTATAATATTTTAATCCTCATTAGCATTTATATTCCACTCTACCTGTGAATTCTTTAAAATTCTTTAACTTTGATAAATCACTTCTTATTCATGTTTCATACATATATAGATAACACAAAGTTTGTAAAATATTAAATGAAAGTCTATAAACTTCAATAGAGACTCACATGCTTTGCATGTGTTGATTTTAGATCTTAGTTCCTTTCACCTCTATCTATATTACATGTTTCCACAAAATTTCACTGTAAAACTCCCTTTTATCTTATTTTTGCCATTCATCATGTTTGAAATCTTAATCCCTATTCTTCCTTACATGCAAATATAGATAGAAATAATCAACCTCAAAAACATCATTTTATAATTTCACTTGCCAATTTGATTTGTCTTCAACCATCTTGACATTCCTTGAAATCTTTGTACTTTTTTTATTCTACTTTAGAATTTTAAAATTCTCATTTTTACCTTCTTATGACCCAAATATATTTTTGATATATATATATATATATATATATATATATATATATATATATATATATATATATATATATTAATACATACCTAAATTTTTCAAGACTATACTCATTGAATTTGTATTTTCAAGGCATCATTGATTTCCATTTTTTGTTATTTTTCATTTCATAGTTTTTGAGATATATCCATTTTTCTAGTCATGCCCTAGTTCTCCTTTTACATAGGGTTGTAACAAATGGTCATTCATATATTATTTGTATAAATAAATTAAAACTTATTTTCATTTTGATACATTTAATATCCTTATTCTACATCTACACACAAAATTTCATCTTAAATGGACAAATAATTCAAAAGTTATGGTCATTTCTTGTTCACTACTTATGGAAAGAGTTTACATAGTAACAAAGAAATCTAAGAGCTTAATATTGATTGTTTATAAGGTATAAGAGTTTTTTTAGCTTGAAACCACTTTAATTATGATCTAAAAAAAAACTTATCTTACAATTCTATCCTTTGATTCCATCTCTCTTTCACTCTGAAAATGTATGAATTCAAACTATATTATACTGTAAATTTATTTTAGAACTCGAGAGAGTATAATTGAATCAAATCCCTTATTTTAACTAATTAATTTAAGAATAATTGAGTAAATATATTATAAATAACTAATATATACCTTTAATATGGTTATTAGACTCCCATAAAAATCAAATTATGTCTAAATGTCCTCTTATAGACCTGATTATATGGAATTTTTTGTATTTCTTCTACACAATCATAAGAATAAGAGATTACAAGCATATATTAGCCTCATTTTCATATGTAAATACATGATTAAGCATTAAAATAACATAAAATAATTATCATACTCAAATAAATATCCTCCCTTATTGATCAAAAGATGAAATATCAGTATTTGGTTAAGAGGATTGTAGTGATTGAAAATTTTACTATCAAACATTTTGACATTTTTCCCTATTTTCCCTACAACTAGAAACCCTTATCTAACACAAAATATGTTTATCCCAATTATTCAACTCAGAACTCATGAAAATACTACTCAAACAATTTAAACTAAAAACTTATTATCTTTACCCAAGAGCTTAATCTTCAACTTGATCTAATTAATTTTCGAACTTATTCCAAAACTTTATACCTTTCTCATATTTCTCCTTGATATGGTACAAAAAATGATGCATAACATCATTCACTAATTTTCATATAACCACACTTTGATGCCTTTAGATCTTGCATATATCCTTCATGCATTTGCAGACTCTATTTTGCTTACTCTCACTTATATATTCCAACACATGTTATTAAATCCAAAGACAAATATATGAGAAAAAACTAAAAGAATTTCTTGCTATCTATATAAATATTCTTGGCACACAAAGACTTCACTATAATATTTTAATCCTCACTCACCTTTATATTCCACTCTGCTTGTGAATTTTTTAAAATTATTTAAATTTGATAAATCACTTCCTATTCACATTTCATACACATATAGATAACACAAAGTCTATAAAATGTTAATTGAAAGTATTTAAACTTAAAAAAATCCTTACACACTTTTCATGTGTTGATTTTAATTATTGGTTCCATTCACCTCTATCTCTATTACATGTTTCCACACAACATCACTCTAAAACTCCCTTTTATCTTATTCTTGTCATTCATCACGTTTGAAATATTAACTCCCATTCTGACTTGCATGCAAAGATAAATAGAAATCATCAAACTCAATAACATCATTTTATGATTTCACTTAACAATTTGATTTGTCTTAAACCATCTTGAGATTCCTTGAAATCTTTGTACATTTTTATTCTACCTTTAAAAATTAAAAATTCTCATTTTTACCTTCTTGTGACCCAACTATATTTTTTATATATGTCTATCAATTAGTTCAATACTAGATATATTGTATTAATATATTCAATTTGCCCTTACTATCCTTTTTTTTTATTTTTTCATCATGTAGTTTTTGAGATATATCCATTTTTCTAGTCATGCCCAAGTTCTCCTTTTGCATAGGCATGTAGAAAAAAGTCATTCATATATTATTTGTCTCAATTAATTAAACCTTATTTTCATTTTTATTCATTTAATATCCTTATTATTCATCTACACACAAAATTTTAGCTTAAATGGAAGGATATTTCAAAAGTTATGGTCATTTCTTGTTCGCTATTTATGGAAAGAGTTTACATAGTAATAAAGCAATATGAGATATTAATATGGATTGTTTATAAGGTTTGAGATTTTTTTAAGATTTAAACCACTTGAATTATTATCTCAAAAAAACCTTACCTTACTATTCCAACCTTTGATTCCCTCTCTCATGCACTCCAATAACATAGGAATCTAGACTATATTATATTGTATTAAACTATCACTTTATTTTGGAACCCAAGAGGGTATAATTAAATCAAATTCATTATTTTAAATAATTAATTAAATAATAATGGATAAAATATATTATAAATCATTAATACTTACCTTGAATATGGTTATCAGACTCCCATATAAATCAAATTATGTCCAACTCTCCTTTTACAGACCTAATTATATGTAATTTTCTATATTTCCTCTACACAATCACAAGTATAATATATTTAAATAATATATTAGCCTCATTTTAATATGTAAATAAATTAGTATTAATAATAATAAAATAAAATACTTACCATCCTCAAATAAATTTCCTCATTTATTGATTAAAACATGAAATATTTATTTCATACCTTTAGCAGATTTCTATGTCTACCCTTCTTACTTCCTAAACCTCTCTAATACATAAATCCTTTTCTTTATCTTTTTATCCTATAGATTATATCCTTCTTGACATTTACATAGGAATTTATTAGTTCCTTTTATGATATTAACAATCCCTTTTAGTTGGTTTTAGCAACTAATATCATAAACTTGGTTTTGGATTAGAGGAAATCCTGAGTTTTTCTCAACTCCTTGCTTAAACGTAGAATTGGCCTTGTTTTGTATTTCTAAATGTATAAATATATTTGAGATAGGTATTTTACATTAAAAAAATTAAAATACCCTTTAAAACATCAAATATGGAATATCATGACTCTAGACCCACTTAACTTACCTTATTGACTCACACTGACTATGTTTGTTCAAAATTTTCATAACTGAGTTGATGCTACTTCATCAACTCCCCTTTTATTCTCTTTTTTGGTGATTCATAATATAATACCATGGATAGGATTATGCATTCCTCAAAAACATCCCATTTTACCATCCATTACTATTTTTCATTATTTATCTCATTGGTTTATGATTTGTGAGTTGCATTATAAGACCTTGGATAGGACCAAAATTTCCTCAAAAAGTATAGTCAAGCCTCATACCATGTTTCAATCACAAAATAAATATACTCATTATAAATAAATATGATAGCAAAAATACATATACCAAGCACTAGAGCTTCCATTTCCTTTTAAAAATATCAAACAATAGAACACATATTAGCCCTTGATATCAGATAATCATCAAATTACATCACAATGATAAAAAATTCATGCATTTACATAAAAATTAACTACTTCATTAACCTATTATGTCATTCTATTCATATTATCTAATACATAGTTCACATAACTAACCATATTAACCAAGAATAATTTTGATACTAATATGCCACATATCGAACTACGTCAACCACTGTTAAAGTCAAAGTGAATCATTTAATGAATGTAACTACATCAGTGAATTAATACACATTTGGTTAGATAACCCAAATGGATCAACCATTCCATGTAGAATCATCCATTTATTCAAACTAAATCAACCAAATCAACACATTAAAAAATCATCTAGGATATACAAGATCAACTGCCTAAATATTATCACACTAGATTGACCCATATACAAATAGTAGACTGGCTAATAACTAAGTACATTAGCTTGATACTACATAAACATCCACTATCACTAACATATTAATTTATAACTACATCAACCTAGCCAACCCCATTAAATAATTACCTTGATTTTTTAAATATTTTTCATTAATGCCTTAGGAATTAATGACCCTCTTTACTCCTAACTATTATCTACCTAAATTCCTCATCTAACCTAAAATTAAAGTGGGGAAAATTTTGCTACACAAAATTTCCCTGGTAACTAATTTTTCAAATCTACCTCATTTTCAAATAAAATTGAAAAAAATTCAAAATTACGTACATTTTATACCTTGATCATTCTAGCCATAGATATTATGCATCCTCTATCTCATTCTCCTCACCACCATGCCATGGTCTCTCTCATCACTTCTCTATTTCATATAAATCTCTAATTTATCATAATATTAAATTTGCAAATGAATAGTTAAAATCATATTTATTTTTATTTTTAAAATTTACAAATTATTTATTTACAATTATTTATAAAACAATCTGTCTTATATCATAACTATGTTTCTATAAGCTCTTTTTATAAACCATAAAAGGTTCTGAAATCCTGACAATGTATAAAATTTCTATATTCTTAACCCTTATTTTTTTAAAAATTTAAAATTTATAGCTTATTTTTTAGGTCCACCTAATGTCATGTACATTAAATCCCTTTTCCATTTGCTTCACTACAACTTCTATTATATAGGAACAAGGTAAGTGAGGCTACGTATTTTTTAATTTGTTACTTTCATTTATGTTTCCACTTTGTACTACAATTTATTTTCTCAATGTTTTATGGTGTTATGTTCTTTATCACTGAATCATACCGTATTACAAGTGTGTGACATGTCATTAACTTTGAGTGGGGAATATGTATATAAATAATATATTTAAAATTTATCATTTGATGACACTTTCTCTCTTGAAGGAACTTATCGAGTTTCAATCTCTCTTAGTGTGTACCTAAAGGGCGCACTATGAAAGTGGTGGGTAGAACTTTGGTGCTTCATAAGATTTGTGGTCCCTATAACATTACCTAAAACCACTACAAGTCACTTTTATCAAACTCCATATGCAATTAAAACTTATTTATAAACTCCTCCAAAAAGCTCACCTTCCAAAATAGCCCATAATTAAACATACACCCATTTTATTCATTTTCCTACTATGCCATATTTGTCAACTTTATTAGGGATTGATCACACATTATAAAACTATGTCAGCCTAACCAACCTATTTTGAGGCCTCAAAGCTCTTTTTCACACCAAATAAGGTCAAACTAACATAAAATGTCTTCTAAATTCCTAGGGGGTTAAGGTCAATCCTTGGATATAAATACCCCCTTTAGTTCATTTTTAAACATAGGAACATTCATTGTCACATTTTCATAGATTATAATTCTACTATGTCTATACTGGAGGAGTCATTGCTTAGGGTTTTACCTTGGAGGGAAAGAAGATTGTTTTGTGGGAAAGTCTTGGATACAAAGTAGGAGTCTTTTAGTCTAAACTATATTTATTTAGTGTGATCCATACAAAGCCATAAAAACCTATTACAAAATGCCATTGGCTAAGGGGAAGACTAAGGTATGATAGGTTTAATTCAAGATAAGTATTCACAAATTTTACTCTTTGATTTGGTATATTAAATACTAGACAAAGTATTAGGATGAATGTTGTAATCCTTTCTTAGTTTACCTCTACATTGACTTGAGTAGAGTTATCTTTTCATGTTTTATTTTATTTATTAATAACTATCCCCCTTTTTTCCACAAGATTTAATGGCCAATAACTTAGATTTATTTTATGTATTACAAGTCTATCTATGATTATTTTATAATATTATTTGTCTAGAGGCTTTAGAACCATTGCCTTTAATGTTGTGTGATAAGAGAACTCTTAGTTAGTTTTGATGGATCTAAACTGGTCATGTCCCAATATAAATGGATATGTAATGAATTTTTTTGGTAACATTGGTTTCTTTGATCTTAGAATTCACTAAGTAGGAAAAGTTGTAGATCTATCCTAATTTGTTGCATACATAATTTCCCTGAATGCACTTTCAATCTACTATCATACAAAATAAGTCTTTGTTATGTTTGAAAGTCCTTTGATAATAATTTTCAATATTTCCAAGCATTTAAAATTTCCTTTTTAACCTTTTAAATACAATTATCCCTTTGTCTCTTTTCTTCTATGTGAGATAAATCAAATAGTCGTTCCTAAAGTTTCTCCTCATCTCTTAAACTACAACTCATAAGATCACAAAAATATATTTCATAGGCATTAATACTTTCATGAAATTAACCAAATGAAATGGTTTGAATCTCATAACATGTTTAAAATTAGTTTTATAAGCTCAGAGGAGTATAGGTATGAGATCTTCCTAGCCATCGCTTGTAACATTACATATATTTGTAGTCTTATTTTCTAACACCTTATTTGATGCTTCTAGTTGGTTGTTTTCTTGGGGATGGTAAACTATGATTTTGCGATAGGAGACCATGAAATATTATAATAAGGTTTTTATGGTATTTTTAGATAAATGCATACCTTGGTCACCAATTAGATTCAAAGGAAACCCAAACCTTGTGATGATAATTTTCATGTAAAAAACTAGTTACATCTCTCACATTATAACTTGGTGTTATATTAGCTTCTACCAATTTTTAAAGATAAGTAGTTGCACTTATTATATACTAGGAATTATTACATTTAGGATGATTTATGTGTCCAACAAAATTAATGACCCATTTATCAAAATATTATATAGAAATAATTATATTCAAGGGCATTTCATGTCACTAATTTATCCTTCCAATCTGTTGACAAACATCACGGTATTTTATGACCTTATGGATAGCCTAAAAAATATTAGGCCAACATAGACCACTCTATAATATATTTATCATAGTTTAATCACCTATGAAATTACCTATAGTGACACTTTGGTGTGGTTATTCTAAGATTTGTGGTCTTTCTTGATCTAGAGCTACCTTATGAAATAAATCATCTTTCCACATTTTTAAAATGAGTCCATTTATAATGATGAAAGGCAAGGCTCATTTGAATAGTTGTTTCTTTTATTTTTCCACATAATAAGTAGGGAATACACCCTAATCTATAATTTTTTTGATATCTTACATATTATGTAAAATCGCATCCACATGGAATAAGTGTGTATTTGAGGATTCATCCTTTATCTCCTTTAGTTATTCCCCTATTCAGATGCAACCAAGGTGATTAGGACCCACATTATCTCTATTAGGATTCACATTTATTTTAAATTCAAACTCATGAAATAACATTAACCACATGGATATTCTCCCTCCTAACATTGGAATATTTACCAAGTATCAATGTGTTTGGTGATCAGTGAAAAACTTAAATGGATGAACTAATAGATAATGTTTGAATCTATGTAGTGTGGACACCATGGATAAATATAATTACTCAGTGGTGGTGTAATTTTTATCCATATTTGAGATTTTATAGCTTACAAAATTGATTGGGTGATCAAATCCTCCATCTTGTGGTTGCACCGATACCACATGGGAATGAGAGATATTATTCTAATTAAGAAATACTAGGATCAAATCTATGACTAACCTCTACTTTGGATCCACAAAATACAATTTAATTTAAATATCCCATTTAAATTTGGTATCCTTTTGTAATAGTTAATCTAGTGGTCTTAGTATGGGGGCATATCCTCAGATAAATTTTTGATAATACTTGGTATGTCTCAAGGGTGACCACACTTCATAAGATTTAATTAGAGGTTATAGTCCCACAACATGTAATATTTTCCTTATCTAAAAGGATACCATAATTATAGACTACATGCCCTAAATTAACACTCAAAGGTGTGAAAAAATAAGCATTTATTTAGATTCAATTCTATTTATATATCCTTAAAAATTTACAACATTTGTCACAACTTTTTAAGATGATATTTGAAAAAATATATTGTATTCCAATCATATAGATAGGCCTCCAAAAATTCATGAATTAAATATTTAAATGGAGTAACAAATTCTCTATAAAATACTATAAGATAATTTTTGAGACTGAAAGGTGTTACCATTTATGAAAATGAACACCATTTATTTTTAATTTATTCTTGATGTGGTCCTTAGCTATTATAAATATTCAGTGGTACCCACTTAACCCATATTTGTAATATTAAATTCCATAGCCTACAACTAGTTGCCTCCATAAATTCATCTATGAATAGGATTTGGAATGAATTATTCACATGTGCATCATTCAAGTAATTTTGGCCATAAATAATCAAATTCAACACATTTTATATGGTTAAATCACCATAGGACTCATACAATCTAAATTTTGAATAGAATATATTATGATAGCTTCTTACATCTAGTCGATCTCTACCTTGACTTTCATCTTCATATTTGGGGTCAACTTATATCATCACTTTTTATTTGGCCTTATGAATTCCTTTATCTCAATATGCATTTACCCTAACCAAGTGTCTACACCCTTCAGTTTTTATAATATAGTTTGAAATGCATCCTCATAATATCACAACAATTTTACTACATATAATTTTTTTATTGAGTCTAATAATATCCAATGGTCACAATATAAGGTGTTTATACCAATGTTTTCAACTATATTATTTATTTACTCTTGATATATTTACTTTGCATACTCAAAATGGAGTTTATTATCTTTATTTCCCCTTCCTATTCTTGAAAGTTGATGTTTCACAGTTTTATTTCTTCTTTTTTCTCTATGGTTTTTTTTAAGGATCCTACATATTCCTCTCTAGCTCAAACAATCCTTTGATTTTTAAGTCTTCTTAAATTTCAATGGAATATACTTGTTTTGTATTATCCAATATTCTATTACAATATGATAATGAAAATTCTTTTTTTTTTAAACCCTAGTAGTTCTTGATGGTGTTATGAAACCCAATAATTGATTATTATTATGGTGTTTACTTATGTAAAATATGTATGTATTTTGCTCATCCATGACATGAAATAATTTTCAACTTTTGTAAATATTTTACACCATTGGATTATCATTTTCAAACACAAACATTTATATAAATCTATTGCCAATTTTATATTCACATGTGCACTCCCAATGCATATATTTTGATAAAGGTGTTAAGGTATGCTGAAATACATACACTAAACATATAGGATCCAGACATTGTGATGACCAATTTTTTTTTATGAAATTACTTACATGTTTCACAATAATCAAAAAATATATCATATAACTAGGAGTAAAATAATTAGATCCACAATAATAATTGACAAAATACTAGAATACTTTAAAACTATGATTGATCCTCTTTGATGGGGAAACCTCCATAATAATGCAATAACATCATAATTCATAATATGGAAATAACATACTAAAAACTATTTATTATATATGGTCTACTTATCCATGGTTATTATATAGGCTAACCATATTAAGAACATAAATAAATGGAATAATATAATATGAAAGCTATGTAATCCATAAGTCATAGATACATATCCTTAGACACACTATAATATAGGTAATAACATGTACATCCCCTACAAAACAATGTTGATTCCATGTTGAATCAACTCTAGATGTTGTTATATGAATGCTTCTTCCTCTCATGTTGCATATTCATGATTCACACTCTTCCACTTAATCAAATACTCCTTAAGATATCTTGATCATATTATTTTAATGTATATGAAGGATCTCCTTAGATTCCAAAATGACTCTACTTTATAGAATTTAGGTAACTTATTATATATAGAAATCATGTATCCAATAACCTTATTTTATTATGATACATGAACTATAAGATGTATTTGATTGGATTGGGGTAGTTCTACGTTATATGCCACACTACCAAATTTTAAAGGATATGATAAGGGACATAATTATTAGTTTAACATATTTTATCCTTTTTATACTTATTCAAATACATCTACTTACATCATTATAAGCACATAAATTCCAAATCATTGATATCAAGATTCCTCCCACTATGGTTATGACCAGTTTGTTGCTTCATTATATTTTGTGCCATTATTAATTTTTCCTTTGAAATAGTTATTACCTCCTATTGATGTTAAATGTATTCATCAATAGCTCAAACCTTGTGTTGCACCTTCAAAGAATAACTAATGGATGGGGGATGATAGCCATAAATTCCCACAAAGGGAGACAATTTATAACAGGTATTGAAGGAAGTGTTATACCACCATTATTTTAGTAGCATCTAATGGACCCAAAATTTATGTTTATCTCATGCAAAATAATGGAGATACCCTTCTAAGCATTTTTTCACAACCTCTATTTTCCCATAATATTTAGGATGATATGATGATCATTGAGCCTATTAAGTACCCAAAATTGAAATAACTCAAACCAAAATTTATTGGTGAACATAGGATCATGATCATGTACAACAATTTTGGGAGTACCATGTAATTTTTAAACTATATTAAGGAAAGAAACAACTATTTTGTTGGCTAAAAAATATTTTGATAACGAAAAAAGTAAGCATATTTTTTGAAAATATCCACTACTACAATGATGACATTTTTAGCTTAAATTTTTAATAACCCTATACTAAAATCCATATAAATATCTTCCAACCTCTAGCTAGGGATAGATAATAGTTGTAGAAGACTAGGTTTCTTAATTTTGTCTCCTTTATTCTATTGACAAACCATGCATTATATCATAATTTTATGTGTATCCCCTTGAGTCCTTCCTAAAATAAATATTGATTGATTTGATGATATGTCTTCATAAATCCTTAATGGACCCCTATTGGAGATGCATGAATCTCTTGAATGATCTTGTGTATTAGGAAAAAAACATTACATAGGTATAATCTATATGTATACCATAATGTGTTCCCTTTCCACTCAAAATTTCAAGTAACACTTGAACCATGTTGAATATTTAGAATCATGACCTATTTATCATTGTTATTTAACCATTATTATCATTATTATACTAACCAATATACTTATGAAATGGTCATTGAACATAATAATGCCCCACTTGCTTCATCCTCATGTAAAGTGCATCTTCTACAACACTCTCTTTTATGTTATTATATACTATTTCAAATTCATATCCCAACATTTTAGTCACCCATTTTTTTCATTCTTATGATGACAACTATTGTTCCAAAAATTATTTTATACTATCATGATCATATATAATTAAAAGTGTATACCTATCATGTAAGGTATCCATTGATAGACTACATGAATAATAGCCATCATCTATTTCTTGTAGATTGTATTAATCTTGGTTTTTAACTTGAGTTATGTCTCTTTATTGTAATTGGTATTTATTATTACATAAATATTTACCCCTTACGTCTTGATTTATTGCATTCAATAAAGTTTTTTTTTTTTTTTTTAAATTTAAAATTAGGTGTTGTCAAAATTAGAGTTGTGAACATATGCTCTTTTAGCTTATCAAATGCTTTAGTAACTAGTTAAGTCTAATAGAAATAATATTTATTCAACAAGGATATGAATGGAGTTGTTATGCTACCATAAGTTTTTACAAATTTCTTAAAGTAACCTCTTAATCCAAAAAATCCATGAATTTTATTAAGGGTATTTTTCACTAAACACTCTATCATAGCTTTACCTTCTTAGGTTCATCTTTAAATCCTTCATGTGAAACAATTTTACCCAACTACTCAACCTCATGGAATCCAAAATCACATTTGGAAGGTTTGTCATAAAGGTTATATTGTTCCAAAAATAAAAATACATGTTTCACATTGTTTAAATGTTCTTCCCAGGTTTTATTGTAGATTATGATGTTATCAAAAAATACCAACACAAACTTTCTTAAAAAGGCCTCAAATAAAATTCATCAAACATTGAAATGTAAATGGTGCACTTATAAGACAAAAAGGTATGACAAAAACTCATAATGGTGTTCATGAGTTCTAAAATATTTTCTATGAATATCCTCATCGTTGATCCAAACATTATGATACCTAGAACAAATATCTAGTTTGGTAAAATAAACAACACAATGTAATTCATCTAACAAATCATAAGTTACTATAATAGCAAAGTTATCTTTGATGGTATACTTATTGAGTTGTTTTAAGTTAGGGAACATCATCCAAGTGTCATCCTTCTTCTGCACCATGACTAATGGGGATGAATATTCACTTTGGCAAATAATACAAGTCTCTAGCATATCTTGTACCATATTTTCAATTTCATTTTTCTAGGCATATGGATGTGTATAGTTTGATGTTTGGTGATGTACTACCTAGAATTAGTATTATGACATGACCATGTTATCTTCTTAGTGGTGGTCTTTTTTTAAATTAACAAAAAAAAATTGGTGGTCATTAAGAATCATTTGTAAATTGAAATTTATAGACATACTTGTTAATTCAATCTATATGGAAAATAATCACGTTACATATCCTTTACCTCACTTATTAAGAATATTTTCCATCTAATGTGAACTAACAAACTGGGGATAATTTGATTCTAATCCCTATAATTCAAATGCCATACATTAAAAATGAAATAAAATTAACAATTCTTGCAAATTCATCTATATTGGACCCAAATTAGTGAGCCATTATACTCTTAAAACAATTTTAGCCCCACTTATGGGAATATCAAAAATAGTATAATTAAGCATATAGTCCCACATGATAATACTAATACTATGGAATATTATATAATTCCATCTACATTCATGAATTGGAATTATAAAGTTAGATGAATAAAAAAATTTAAATGAGTAGCCAACTTACTATTGATGAAATTATGTGTATTTCCTAAGTCAATCAACATTTTCACCTTATGCTTCTTGAGGAATCCCACCATATTAATAATTTGATGGGTAATAATACATGAAATGGAATTATATGGGATAGTAGGCTAAGAATATTCATATTCTTCCTTTATTTATTCCATACCCTCACCTAGTTACTCATCATATTCTTCATATTCATCAGCTCATTAAATGTAGAGCAACTTATTTTCAACACATTTATGTCCTTTTATCCACTTACTCACACAACTGAAACATAACATTTTGGCTCGTTTCTCTTCAATTTTATGAGGGGTAAATCTTGTAGGTTGAGAAAATGATGGTGATTTTTAAATTGAGTTCTCAACCATGGCTGAAACCCATTACTTTTACCAACTTCATTATATTTTTGATGACATATGAATGTTATAGATTCATAAATTAATGTTGGATTAAACATGTGAACCTCAAGTTAAATTTTATAAGTAATTCCCCCCCCCCCCCCGCCATCCCACCCCCAAAAAATAGGTCAATAATGTTGTTACCAATAATGTCATCCATGTGTAAGGATAAATTCTAGAATTACTGAATATAATACTTAATAGTACCTATTTATCTCAAATTTTCTAACTAACCAAAGTAGTTTTCTGATACATTGTTGTGATAGTACATCTATAACTCCTTAGTAAAACCAACTAGCTAACATGAGAACCCTTATTTTTATTTTTAGCACAAAACCACCTATACCAAATGAACTACTTAGGTTCAATATATAGAGATGACACGACTCACCTTTTGTGCTCATGGGGTTTGATGTACATCAAATAAAATTTCAATTTTATTGATCTAAGTGACTAGATCCTTACCATCAAACGTGTGTACTTCTAATTTTAGAAACATGTGTTTAAACAAGTATTTGAGTTTTGATTATTTAGATTAAGAAAACCCAATTAGCGAAGTGGAGGATTATATTGTAGAATATGATCTTGATAGTGGTCAATTGATCACTCATCTTTAACAATGAATTATATAAAATTTGATAAAGTAATGTACATGATATATATAGACTAAATAATGGGAATAAAATAATATAAATGAGCATATATCAATTGACGCAGTACACAAGGATTTAAAGTGGAAAAATCTCAAGGATGTTTAAACCCCACAAGTGATATTCAATGATCTAGAAGCCAATTATAGCCCCATTACATAAAGTCTTCACGTTATCACTTCTTCTCATAATATATTCATAAAATATTATGTGAATAATGATTATCATGTGTTCAAGATATGATTTTACAATAGGGGTAAACTATGTTTATAATATTCATGAGGGGAGGTGACCATTATAACTAATGGTCCCATATTTTCCCCAATGAACATTTAGTTACGTTGATAATTGTTAAATAAATATTATTCTATTTCATTATGTTTTCACCTTGTGTAAATAAATAATAAACTATTATTATTATTTATTTAACTCTCAAATTAAACTAAGGGTGAATAAAGCACCACATAGTCATTAAATACTCTAACACTTCCCCTTAATTCTAAGTGGGGATAAATGTCATAGTCACCTTATAAAGGAATTATACTATGTACACATTTTAAGGATTTAAAAATATTCATCATGTCGAACCCCACCTTATGAAAGAAAATGAATTACAATCACTAAATTACTCGAGAGTATGTTTAGGCTATTATGATCATGAGACTACATCTCACAATTTATCATGAATAATCACTAAGTATATTTGGAGCATTTTATAACATAATGACCTCCATTACAAAGTATGATTTTAATGTATTTGGGTACAAAATTAAGACTTCCAAATGAAGTTTACTTAAGTTATAAAACTTTCACATAAAATTTAAAATGCTTTACAATTGAGAATAATTATATAGAAAAAGAAAAAACACATGCCTATTAGGTAGTGGCATTGTCATGCACACTCCCCCTCAATGTCAACTTTAAAAGACCCATACATTACATGAAACTAGAAAAAATTGGTAGCACCAAGTAGTTTTGTGAACATATCTTCCACTTGTTCATCTATAGAACAAAACTATAGATCAATATCATAATTGAGGGCTTTTTCTTGGATAAAATGCACATAGACTTTAGAATGCTTAAATTATTACTGCTATGCACTTACATAAAAATTTAACACATATCAAAAAATAGATTCATGACAACATAGTATGATTAGGATCATAATAACCAAACTCATAAAAATATGACATATGTTTTATATGGTTAAAATCATTTAAAATAATGAATTCCTATTTTAGGCAAACAAGTTCACTGCTTTCATTACAAAGTTTATTAAAAAAATATAAATTATTGTATGTAATTCATTATTTGATGTCTCTAATATTGAAAAAATGAGTGTTCCCAACTATGATGTGATTAACATACTATAATTTACTAATAATATGATACAAAATTAAGATAAAAATTAGATATCTTAGAATAATAACTCATTTTATAAATTGAGTCTTATCAAAACTTTGCAAGTTTAATATGATTCAACAGAAGAATGAGATATAACCTCTCATACATCAAATATGGATAATTTTAGAATGATACACAATCATCCAATAAAAAAGACATGATTTTGAAACAAATAATTAAGAGATATATGAATAAAATGACTAGTAAATTAAATTATGAAGAGTTAATCATAGAAGCTCCATTTACACTTTATATTCCATAACATGTCTTATTATCAAATGAAGCATATAAGGATGTTATTATATACAATCAAATGATAAAATGATAAAATGGGATTATCTAAGAAATTCAAACACAAAATATCCAAACTTACTAATCATAATATTTTTACCAAATGCAATGCAACAACTAATCATGATCATCTTGTCAAATTAAGCATGATGATATACATATAGTGTATTACAATGCTAACTCAAATGAATTAAAAATAATCATAATATCTATATATTTTATTTGATTTATCATATAAGGCAATTTTTTTTATTATAATATAATTGTAATAAGTATTTTTTAAGTATCAAATTAAATTATTTTGCTAATAAATACAATGTAGATGAGATACTATCAATATAGTTAGTATCTCAAAAGTTAAAAAAAAAATAGTTTTATCAAAGCAAATGAAATTCCATGAGCATACATGTATTTTTATGTAAAAAAATATAAATATCAAGTAGGGATTATATTTATAATATACATAACATTAATCATGGCTTTGGCCTATAAGAACTAGGAGGAACATTTGTAGAATGCAACATTATTCTAATCATTTCTGTGATGATGTGGTTTTTCCTTTTAGCAATACAATTTTGATGAGTAGAATATGAAGTTGTCAATTCCATTTGAATACCAAAATGGAATACCAAAGTTAATGCAAAAATAGTCAAGCTATTTATTATCATACTCATCACCATTATTAATTATTAATATCTTAATAGAAAAATTAAATTTATTTTCAACAAAAGATTTAAATTTTTTAAAATTAAACAACACATTATATTTATTTTTAATGAAATATGACTAAATAATTATATTGTAATCATAAATAATAATAAAAATATAAAAATAACCATTAAGAGATAAACTTTAAGAGGCATGAAAACATCACTATAAAATAATTTTAAAGGATGTGAGGAATTTACATCGTGATTCTTGTGAAAAGGGTTAGTATGTTGCTTACTGTGTAAACAACCCTCACAAGTTTCATGATGAGAAGGTATAGAATGAATTCCAATAACAATATTCTAAATATAAATACCATGTTAACTTCTAAAATTAACATGTCCTAATCTTTCATGTCATAATTAAGATTTGTTATTACTATGTGATGAAATAAAACATGGAAGATTGAAAATGTATAAACCATTATTTTGAACACCTTAAACAATCATATATATATATATATATATATATATATATATATATATATATATATATATATATATATATATATATTATGTGTGTGTATATGTATATGTATATATACATATTCATATACATGCATACATACATACATATGTATGTATGTATGTATGTATATGTATATGTATACACACACATACATATACATATACATACATACATACATACATACATACATACATACATGTCCTAATCTTTCATGTCATAATTAAGATTTGTTATTACTATGTGATGAAATAAAACATGGAGGATTGAAAATGTATAAACCATTATTTTGAACACCTTAAACAATCATATATATATTATGTGTGTGTATATGTATATGTATATATACATATTCATATACATGCATAAATACATACATATGTATGTATGTATATGTGTGTGTGTGTGTGTGTGTGTGTGTGTGTGCGCGCGCGCGCGCGCGTGTGTGTGTGTGTGTGTGTGTGTGTGTGTGTGTGTGTGTGTGTGTGACCAACTATCTTTAAGAAATTTTATAATGAAATTATCATTAGTAAGTTGCGAACAAGATAATAAGTTCTTTTAAAGATTTGATACATAGAAAACATCATTTATAAAAGTATTTGAAAAATTAACTTTTCCCTATTTACTTGATTTTAAAAAAGAATTATCTCCTAAATAAATAATTTTAGATATAAATTTATAATCACATAAAATATTATATAAACAAGTCATATGGTATGATGCACCACTATCTAAAATCCACTCATTTTCAACTGAAATGAATATAAAAACATATAAAGAAATAATATTTGAATCTTAATTATTATTATGATTAAGTTTTTGATTATTATGCTTATTTTTATTTCCTTTGTTATTTTGATAATATTTATTGTTAACTCTATCCTTGTTTTTATAACAAGTTTCCCTTCTATGACCAAATTTACCACACATATTACAATTCCCATTAAACTTAGGTTTATGATTCTTATTACTAGAAATTTTATTCCTATTTGAGCCAGAAGTAGAATTATAGTAGATTTCCAATTCTTATTATTATTAGAAATAATAGTTAATATGAAAAGTGTCTAAGTAACATACTCTTTTGAATCAAAATTGGTCATAACTTGATCTTTTTAAATCAAGGAAGAAAATAAGGTGGTAAGGTTAGAGACATCTTGTTCAATTTGATATTTAGAATTTATAATTGAAATGAAATTTCTAAATTATTCATTAATATTCAATTGAATGATAAAATAGAGTATTTATCTTGAATCAATCTACAGTTATAAACATCTAATAGATCTTTAATGTTCTTAATTTTTTAAAATAAAATCACAACCTTTTCATCACCTTTCATAGATGTAGTTATCAATTTAAGGATTAACTTAATAATTTTTGAGAGGCGAGTGCCCTCATGCATGGATTTAAGAAGTTTCCAAGCATCACTAGGATACTCCTGATTACAAATTGTCAAGAATGAATTCATCTTTAACACTCCAAAAGATAATGGACATAGTTTCCTTTAATTTTTTCTGAAATGTATTGGTAAGATCAAGGGTCTTATGTTATTTAGAAGAGGATTTCTTAGTTCCAATAACAATATTCTATAAATCAATGCCATAATTCAGTTATAACTTAAATTTTACATATATTATAGTTATTTTCATTAAGCATTTTGGATTTATCTATGGAAAAATGAGGTAAAGCCATATCTTCTCTTTAAATATCATAGTAACCAAATGCTTAAAATGAATCCTTTTTAGTGTCAGAAAAATAAATTTAAATTGAAAACACACAACAATCATTCAATTTAATACTAGATAAAATAAGAAAATTTTGAAATATTGTGATAAAATAGGGTGTCGCAAGTGTCACAAAAAAACTAATATAAGAAAAATTTAAAAGAATAACATTTTTAATGATTTTTTATAGTATTTTTTAAAATAAAGTAAATATAACTGCACATCAAATTAAAAAGCTGGTTAGATATAGAATGATGCAAAAATTGTAGTAAACTAGATGTCAAAAAAGTCACACTCAGAATAGCCACCTAGACACTATTATTAAAAAAAAATTAAACATAATAATAAGAGATTTAAAAATTTAAATGGATGATGTATATGTGTTTGAAAGGTTAAAAAACCTAAGGATTGATTGATTACATGACTATGTTTGAAAAAAACATTTATTGGGTTGAATGTTGTAACAAGGTCGACAAGTCAACTAGGTTTTTTAACACATGAGAAGTTAACATGCAAACCAAAATTATAATTAAAATTAAACTAAATTTGATGAAATTAAAAATAAAAGAATTTATTTTGGGGGTTTTGGGGGTTTTAAACACTGGACATCCCAAATTACAAGTTTTTAGTAATATTACAACAACCAAGCCTTCTACAAGCCTTCTTGAAAGCTTACAAGCACTAACACATATTTTAAAAAATTCATATCTGATTTTAAAAATATATATATCTAATTCATATCTGATTTTTAAAAATATATATAATGTGCATGTAAATCAAAAGATTAAAAATATTTTTTTATTTTTTTGGGTTTAAAAGAAAGTCTTGGATAGGAAAGGTAGGGGCCATTTGTCTAGTTGGAAAAAATGAAAATAAAAAATATTTATTTTTTAACTACTTAAAAAAAAATATTACCATACCTCTATAGTTGATTATAGTTAATAATGGCACCTAGGAAGAAGTATATGAGCTTAGTTCATTGTTTACATACCACCATAGACCTCCAAATTTTGTAAACCTTCTGGAATCCTTGTAACTAAGTAGATAGACCCTCAAAATTGAATTTTCATGTCCAAGTATGATTTTTATATTGTTTTTGTTGAACCAAAGTCATAAAACCAAAATATGGCATAATGGAGGTAGTAGTGAAGCTTAAATAGGCTATAAGAGCCCAAATCATGCCATGTAAATCTCCAAAATTCTTTTAAATGGACAAACTAAGCATTTAGAATAACCAAAAATGAATTTTATTGCCTATTTTTTTTAAATGCATGGAGAATCCTTCTTAGGGGTTGAAAATTTACAAACATCCTTAAAAATACAAAACTAAGTAGTTAGAAGATTTAAAAATAAATTTTCAAGTCAAAAACATGGTTTTTTTTCTTTAATGTTAGCATGCCATACAGGGTCATACAAAGATGCTAAGGAGGATTTCTAATCACTTTTGGCTTTCATGTTTTATTCTTTGTTGAATATAATGGATGTTTGGATAATTGATTGATTAAAAAAACTTGAGATATGTAACCATATACTTGACAAGATTTTATTTTAAAAACAAAAAATTCTTTCCAATGTTTTATAAAGGCCATATAGTGAGTTTCATGAGGTAATAGCTTTGTACAAATGTCTTCAAATCCATATAAAAATAATTCAAATTTATTTTCTATCACATCCATCCCACAAGCTCTAATTCCATGTCAAAATTGATAAAGTAATGTACATGATAGATCTATAGTGAATAATGTCAAGTAAAGCCTATAAATGAGCACAAATCAATAGACATAGTACATAACGATTTAAAGTGGGAAAACCTCTAGGAGGTAAAAAATCCATGAGTGATGTTCAATGATCAAGAAACCAATTATAACCCTAATACATAAAGTCTTTATGATCTTCTTCTCATAAGTTTTTCATAAAATCTTGTGTGAAGAATAATCACCATGTATTCAAGATATAAATTTACAATAACCCTATTTATAATATTCATAAGGGGAGATAATTGTTATATCCAGTGGTCCCATATTTTCCCTAACGACCATTTAATTACATTGATAATTATTAAACAAATATAATTTAATTCTTTATTTTCAAGAGGTTTTCACCTCGTGTAAATAAATAATAAATTATTCTTATTTATTTAACACTAAAGGTAAACTAAGGGTGAATAAAGCACCACTTAGGCATTAAATAATCTAACAAATTATTCAAATAATCCATTTCCACTTTTACTACACCAATGTCATCCTTCCTCACCATGTTTTTTATATCTAACTAATTTTTTTGAATCGCCTTAGAAACCAATGCATCTGAATTTATGGACTTCAAGATTGTGAAGATGTTTCGGAGTGTCTTAACCTTTCTCACATATAAGAGTGTTAGGAATAGCCATGCATAAATCCTAATGTTTATGTGGGTTTATACATACCCGATTAATCTTAAGAGGTAGCCTTTAACATTTTAGGATCAGTGAAATGTATTCACTCCAAGGCACGAGTTGTAGGGTATTTAGTTTTATAAATAACTTAGTATTGAAATGGTGGAGAGTAAATTAAATTGTTTAAAATATATGATATTGATAAGGATGGGTATAAATATGTTTGATATTATTTAATGGATAACGGTTCTAATCTATGGTGGTATTACTTCAAAAAAACTCAAAAAGGAGGGAAAGGGTAGAGTAAAAAAGAATATATGTTAACCACACAAGATGAAACCCTTATAGGCTAGCACTTAAACTCAATGTTGGATAAGTAATAAATAAACCAATAGTATTGGGGTATAATCACATTATTAATTTAGACACAGTCAGGAGTCAAAGGAAAAATATATAGGGAACTTAAGAACATCTAATCAAAGGTTGTCACATTTGTTAGATTGCATTAACACATCCACAAAGGAGGATTATCATTGTCATAAAAAAAGTCAATCAAATATAAAATTGAATAATTTTTTTGAAATAAAACTCATATAAAACAAATAAAATAAGATACTATAATGATATCCCTTCTTACACAGTCCATAGAGTTAGAGAAGAATAAAATTTTGCACATCAAGACTAAAATTGAAAAACTTTTGAGAATTTCATATTAATCTTAACAACCAAAATTCTTATCCTTTTGGAATATGAGGATACAAGTATAAATAATTTTGAATGGAAAAATCCTCATCTCTCAATCAAAGTCTAAAAATACATTTACGAAAGTAGGACTTGTGTACAAACCTAATGCAAAGGATGCATGTACAATAGTCAACCTAGAATATAATTTTACAACTAAAAATATAATATATACATGAAACATAATTTTTTTTTATAGAACTTATGTATTATCCAAAAGTGAAAGTACATATTTATATTTATATGGGTGATGGATGTGGCACTACTAACTAAAAAAATGCAAAAAATGATAATTGAAGGAACTGCAGTAGTCACTATAGTTGTATCTAGAGAAATTGGGAGTGGAATGTAAGTAGGCTTGGTCTATATCTATACTAGTGTACATTTTGGAGATTGAGTGCCCTAAAGAGATGGTTAATATGGCCTTACTTCTAGGGATTTTTTTGGCCACTTCCATATATACATAGATATACATACATACACACACATATATATATATATATATATGTATATGTATATATATATATGTATGTATATATATATATATATGTGTGTGTGTGTGTGTGTGTGTATATATATATATACATATATATATACATAAATATATATATACATATATACATATATATATATATATACATATATATATATATATATATATATATATACATACATATATATATACATACATATATATACATATATATATACATATATATATATATACATACATACATACATATATATATATATATATATATGGATTGCTTGAAAATATATGTTAATGGTCTTAAAATCAAGCAATGGCTTTTTGAATAACTATGTATGCTTGTTAATCAACTTATGTTTTTAAAACCAATATATCCTTCACTCTTAAAAGTAGTGTCTCTACTCAAATAATGCATTCCCTAGAAAAATTGACTAGTTTCATAATTTCATCATTTGTTCTATAGATTGTGCTTTCAATCTTAGCTTTAAAGCTGGTAGTCATAACTCTAAGTAAATTTTAAAAGTTGGGCTTCAAGATTAATTACCCCTGAATGATGCTCACCTCAGTGATTCTTAAATCTTTCAAAATTACCATTACCTCTTTATATTGATTAGACAATTGTTTAACTAGAGTTCACATCTCTTGATGACACTTGAACAAGTTGTCCCTTTTTATTGTAATAAAGTTATGTGCCCATGCAAACTCATATATTTTTATTAAATTAAATTGGGTGTATCTTTTATTCTATGTAGTTTGGCACAAGAAGTGAACTTTCCATTAATGTCCTTCTTATTATTAAACAACTACAAAATATCTCCCCATTTGAGTTGTGATGTTATCTTTTTAGACCTTATTATTTGAATTGTAGCATATAACTTAATAGTATCTCCCTATAAGTTATCTATAATTTATTTGAGAGCCTAAATTTTAGTCATTTCTAGCGTTATTTTTATTACATGATCAAAACTTATGAACACTTCTTTGGTTACTCCCCTTTTACATCCACACAACTATAAGGGTCTTCTCTATAACTATTTGGGTCTGAACGATTCACCTTCCATCATTTAGTTAAGGAGAAGATGTCTTCTCTGTACTCTAACTCTATTTGATTCCTTTTCATACCCACAATTCTTCTATTGACTTTTCTTAAAGTATTAGTTTATCTATCCAAATTAAACTTAATTATTGGTTGCTTTGATTTTACTAAATATTTTCATCCTACTTCTCCCTTTTAATGTAGTTTCCTAATTCATGAAGAAACATTTATTATAACTTATTTTTATGTTTCATCTATGTGTTATAGGAATAATTTAGGGAAATTATCCTAGAGTTATCATGGCCCTTAGGTAGGATGTACCTTTTGAATGAAAACAAGGAATTACCTTCATCCAACATGTAATCTACTTATGGACTCATGTGTCAATGATGTATTTGGCCTTGCCTACTACTTGGTGTATTGATATGGTAGGTGAGTATACCTAGGGTGCTCAGCCAATGAACATCCCTAACTATGTTATCATCCTTAGAGGGGTAGCTAGGGTAATACAAATTGATGTAGACACTAGGTTTTCAAAATTTATCCCTTGGCCTTACTGAGGGGATTATGGACTAGTTCCACTAAAGAATAATTAGGTTATTAGGTTTCTTGATATATTTTTCAAATAATCAGTTATTGATGTGTAAGTTACCCCAATAGTTATAATAGTGGTGGCAGGGCCCATACTATTAGATTGGGCTATGGTATCCAAAATTAGTATTGTAATTGATTGGGGTTTGTCTATTTGGATTCACTAATTATTTTTTTTTAAAGTTGCCTATGGTTTTAAAAAATACACTTATGCTTCTCCTTTCATTATTATGCTTCTTTTGGCTTATCTAAGCTGTTGAGAATTGAATGAATTTGAATACAAATTGAATTCCAAATTTCTTAATTCCATGATTGGTAAATGTCTTCCTCCCCCTTTATATACTTGTGGAGGTCCAAATTTCAAGGTTTAGATAATGATACCATTTCCCATAATAATGGTATTAACATTTATCTCCACCTTTTTTGATGGGATTGAATAATATCCCATTCTATCATGTTTTATGGGATTTATATTATCCTTTTATAATTTGATATGTAATTTTAATAACATCCCACTTATATAATGCTCAATCTTCTATATAATTATTAAGGATTTAAGTTAGGCCAAAATACCAATTAATTACATATGTGAGGAATGGGGTGAATTAATAAGCCATAAGTTGGCCTAGTTTTGTGGTTTTATCAGACATAAAAAATATTTTAGGCATGTTAAAAATTTCCTTTCTTTACCTTTATAATTCACCTTAGATGCATGTGTTAGCCTGAGACTAGTCTACTCTTAACCACATATCAACATCTCATTAGTTCACTTGTCAAATTATGAATAGTCTTTCTTTGCCATGTCCATGCCATGTGTTAGTATTTTATTAGCCTATGTCATTGTGACTATTTGTACTAGGTTTGACCAAAACTTTGACCATCCATATCTTCTACATATGAACTCTTTTTTTTGAAATTTAAAATGTTATCAAAATCTTTCGATGATATTTATTATGTGTAAATTTTTTGAATAAGAATTAGGACCATTCATTTTTGGTTATTTCTAAGAAAAATGACTTTTAGAGACTAAAAACATTTGATGAGATCTATGTTGTGCAAATGTTTTGAAGAAGAATTAAGACCATTCATTTTTGGCCCTAGTAGAGGATCTCTAAATCACATCTCCCCACTAAGAAGGATTTTAGTGTGCACAAGTCATTTTTCTTGGAAATAAGTGAATGTGTCACTTTTTCACCCTTCTAGTTCTATCTTTGTTTGTTTTTTATACCCCTCTCCTTTGGAGGTTGATTTTTGTAATCTCCTTGTTGTTAAACATTACTATAAGGATAAAAACTATGTTTTATTTTAAGTGATGTTATTATAGGCCATCCCTTATAAAATTTTCCATTATTTGGGTCTTATATGCAACTGATGCATTGCCCTTCTTGGAGTCTTATATACAACACACATATTTTTCAAACATTACCCAATTTTAATATTTTACAAATTCACATACAATGATTATAAATACATTAAAAACATATATTTTAATGAAAATGGATATTAGACTTGATCCATAAAAATAATGTTGTCTAAGTGAGTTTAATTTATCATTGAATTACTTCACATGTTGACACATGACTACTTGTCTTACTTTTGAAATAAAAAATTTAGCTATGTGAAACATGTATACTACTATTTTCATACTCCAAAAATTTAATTGGAGAACCTTTCAATGGTTTCTCTCAATGTAGCTTATTTTCCATCTTGCCAAATGCTACAATAAAAGGTAAGCAAAATATTCCAATCTAAATGTGAAATATAAAATAATAAATTATACAACATCTAACCATGGGCTATTCATAATATTATTATAATCTAGATGGATAATCTATATTCACTTTTCAAGAGTGATATACCTTTAGACTTACAAATTATTAATTTCCTTAAGATTATCAACAATAGAAACCAAATAAGTGAATTTAAGGTGATTTTAAACATCCTAAATAAAAATTATTTATGTAAAAATTATATCCATTTCTTACTGATATAATCTAATCGGTAATCCTCTTTTGGGATGCTCCCTCTTGATGGAATTTTCTTTGGATAGGTGGAATTCTTCATGGGTTGTCTCTTACACTATTGGTACTTGACTGAATCTTTCATCTATTACCTCTTTTTTCATGTGTGTTTGCATAAATTCCTTGTTACAATTCTTTAGAATGAGTTTTTGACAAAATTTTCAACATTTATCAACCCAATGGCCACTCATGTTACAATGAGTTCAAAAATTCTTATCCATTTTCATGGACAATAAAGCCCTCTTGCCATTCTCAATATTTTTTCCTAGAGTTTTGTTTTTACAACTTGTCTCCTTATTCTTGAGGGACATGAATTTTATTCTTAATTATTTTATATTCCAAAACATAGTCACGCAATGGTTAATTAATCCACAAAAATTACATGGATATTTATACCAAAAATGATGTGTACCAAGGCCATTCTTCTCATAAATAAGGAAGATAGTGGAGTACTTATGTTTTTAATACCTTATAGGGATATCATATTTACAAGCATGACAAGGAAAAACTATTTCACCTTCTCCATTAGAATGTTCATATCTCAATGGACATTCCTTACATTCCTCCTGGATGAATTTTCTAGGATTAAAGGGTTATCCTTTTCTAGAATTTAGATTATCAATTTCTCCATCTCTTTGAATGGACTGAAACATTAGTGGCGTGGGATCATCTTTTGAAGTTTCTCTTACTTCAACTATTTTGGAGTATTTTATAAATTCTCCATTACCAAAATCATATCCAAAACATGTATAACAAGTTATTTTCTCAACCTATATGGGATTAATAATTCTTTGTTTGTTGATGTTAAGGCCCTTTCCATCAAAACCCATCTTGGTTAGTAGATTAGAGCTGATACCATGAGTATGCTTCTAAAATTGACCAAAACATGTAGATTCATGGGAATAAAATGAATAATATTGATAATTAGTTATAATACAAACCTCTATTTGGTTTTGTGCATCTATGGTAAAGGATGGTAACTTTTGCATGGTAGTCACTAATTTATCCTCCATTCCTTCACCATTTTTTGACTGTGTTAATAACTTGTCCTTGTATTGAAACTCAAGTTGCAACTCCTTGATGATACCTATAAGAAAGTTCCCATGGGATACTAGTTTGTCTTGTAGCTCTTACTTTTCATCTTCTAAGGATTTAAACATCGATATTAGCTCAAAATTTTCCATCTAAATTTGATGGTTAAAGCTTTCAAGCTCCTCAAGTCTTTCCTTATTTAGATCTTTACTTATTTTTCAACCAATACTTCTAAATAACATGACTAAAAGAATCTAGAAGCAAAATTATTAACATCCCTTAGAAAAATAACTCTGATGCCAAAACATGATCTATAAATAGTAAGTGACCCCCAATTATTAAAAATTATTTAAAAATAGATATTCATTAATTAATTTAGTTTTCCTCATTCTATAATATATAAAATTAGCACTTTGAATGATTTTGATGAGTGAGAGTGATTTTTAAAAACTACTAAAACTAATTCCAAGCCTTAATTATCCACTTTATATAATTCCTTTAAAATTAATTATAATTCCATTAAAAATAGAAATATAACTAAGATGGAAAGAAATAAGCAAATTTATGAGTAAAAACAAAGACAAGATACTCCAGAGTTGATAACAAAGTTTAGCCAAATTAGGCTATGTTTTTGGACTCGTTAAGAAATACAAAAACTTATATA
Organism: Torreya grandis; assembly: GCA_037957365.1. Lineage (NCBI taxonomy): Eukaryota > Viridiplantae > Streptophyta > Pinopsida > Cupressales > Taxaceae > Torreya > Torreya grandis. Next base: position 328,892 of record JARHVA010000476.1, read on the forward strand.
TTGATGTAAAAGTGAAGTTTTAAAACTCTTTTATAATTAAAATGTGAGAACTAGGGTTGATAGGAAATATAGTATGTAAAATATAATCTCATGATAGAATGAATCGGGAATAATACTGAGCCAAATAGCTAGTTTGAAAATTTGATCACAATCAACTTGAAAACTCTCTGTCAAAATGCTTTTGGCAAGTTGCCTATAGCTTCAAAAAAATCATTTACAATTCTTCTTTAGTTCATATGATTATGTTGGATTCTCTTAGCTCTCGAGAATAAAATTAATTCAAATACAACACTAAATTTTTAATTTCTCAATTCCATGATTTGTAAATGTCTTCCTCCCCCTTTATATACTTGTGGAGGTCCACATTTCAAAGTTTAGATAATTATACCTTTTCCAATAATAATGGGATTAACATTTATTTCCACCTTTTTTATGGGATTGAATAATATCTAATTCCACCATGTTTTATGGGATTTATATTATACATTTACAATTTAATATGGAATTTTAATAATATCCAACTTATTTAAATTGTGGGCTTCCACATAATTATTAAGGTTTTGAGGTAAGCCACAATACCAATTAATTCCATATGTGAGGAATGGGGTAAATTAATAAGACATAAGTTAAACTAGGTTGTGGTGTTTTATCCCATATATAAATTATTTTAGGCATGTTTAAAAATACCTTTCTTTTCCTTTATAATTTGCCTTAGTTGTATGTGTCAACTTGAGACTAGTCTATTCTTGGCCACATATCAATGTCCCATTGATTCTCTTTTCAAATTTTGACTTGTCTTTATCTACTGCATCCATGACATATGTTAGTATTTTATTGGTCCACGTCACTTTGACTATTTTAACCAACTTTGATCAAAACTTTGACCATCCATATCTGTTACATATGGACTCCATTTTTTAAACTATATAATGTGTTAATAATATTTTGTTAAGCTTTATGTTGTGAGGTTGTTTTGAAGTAGAATTGAGACCATTCATTTTTTTCCCTTGTTGATGATCTATAGATCAATTAATCCTTAAATCCATGATTACACCTTTAGAGTGTGTAAGATATGTGGTTTAAGGCCTTTTGGAGTATGAAAGATATTTTGTAAGGATAGTGTAGTCATTATTCATCTTGGAGTGTGAAAGAGGGCAAGACTGTGTAAGAGGGGTGTAAGAGATGTAAGAGTGTGTCTAAGTGGCCATGTCATAATCCACCTTGTCCATACTCCACTCTATTTCAATGTCATGCTCTTATGACATAACCTATGTGAGGTAAGAATCTAATTTTGATTTTAGGAAAATAAGTTATTCTAAATCCATGGAATTTACTATTATAATAATTAATTGAGGTGATTAATTGGAAATTAGAATAAATGTAAAGTTTGTAAAGTATTTTGTCAATCAAGTTTTCACTAAATTTCATTGTGAAGATACTTGCATAGAGCTAATTTAATTCAAGATGGACTATAAAAAATAAATGATGAAATATGATCCATTACCCCAATCAGGATTGTATCATTATGATTTTGGTTTAAAATGATAGTTGTGTGAGTAAATCTAGGTCTAGTTAGATATTTATGGTTACCCTTGTATGAGATTGCATAAATTTATTCTAAACATAGTGTAAACATAGAAGAAGTTAAATTAAAGTGTCTACATTCCCTCCTCTTTGAGTAGGCTTTGTGAGACACTATTCATAGTAACATCTTCTTAAATATGTAAAAATTCGTTAAGAAACTTGATAACACTTGAAGAATGAAGTTTTCACTCTTCCCTTTTTGAAAATTTTATCAGTTAGTAAACTTAGATTAATGCCATAAATGGTTATTGTTTATCCCTATATGCCCCCTCAAATAAATGCTTCGAGAAATTTTTTAAATAGATAATCCCTCAAAAAAGAGGAAGATGCCAAAATGAAAGAAATGAAGGACATAAAGGGTAGTGATGGTCGATCAAAATAATGTTCCCCACTAGGTTAGATTTGATCATGGATAGAAAGAGCTACTCTAGTATGTAAAATTGGATCATTGATCAATCTCAATGGTTTGACCTAGGAGGGTGGATTTTCATTTTTATAAATGATGATTAGGTAATTGAAAAATTGGCTAGGGCTTAGTAGACAAGGAGAGATCTTCCTTTAACATTACCATTCAAACATTTTGGTTTTTTATAGATCAAAAAATAGTATCCATCATGATATTAAAAACCATAATTACCAAACTACAATGTGTATAAGGACCAACCCTCAATCTAAGTGATAATTGAAAACAATGCATAAATGATAGAAAATATGATGATAATGTTGACATATTCCAATTGATGGACTCATGTATAACTATGTGATAGGAAACACTATGATGATGACCTCACCAACATAGTGGAATTATTTAAGGTCATAACAAGAAAGGGAAACAAAAAAACATGTAAATAAATAAATAAACACAAATTGAAATAAAAGCAACATAAAGAATCCAATTTCTCAAAGGATTACACCAAGAACACTCAATGATAATCATGATTGAAAAGTACATAAACACATCATGAGATGAGTAGTTAGGGAATAATTTTTGCATGTGTGAATGTAAGGAATTAATCTTGGGAATTTTACCTCTAATTTCTAGAGGGCATATAATAGGTTAAGAGGAAAAACTAGATAGAAGGGGGGAATAAGAGAAAAAGGAAGGGGTGGTCAAGTTGACTCCAAACGCCCCAAGAAAGTGGATACTACCTATGTAGTATTATAAACTTTAAGCTAAATATAGTTCTCTTAGGGATATGGGATATAATAAAAATGATGACAAGTAACAGATTTTATTTTAGAGTAAATGGGAAAAGATAAAATCACAAAATAACAAGAGCGCTTTGATGTAAATGGAAATAAGATTGTGGTTACTAACAAAAATGGTTGAGATGACCTAAGATGCCCCATACATTTAAGCACTACCTGAATAGTCTATATGGAACTCAATCTAATGTATTTATCCTAGAAATGGGAGTGAACATGATCAGGGATGGTAAAGGCAAATTGAAATGGTCATGATTAGGTAAAGGATTCTCACTTGATAAATACGGTAAACCACACCATCTAGAATAGAGCCAAAGGCCACTAGTAAATGAGATGATAAATCAAGCATAGATTTTATGGATTAATATCTCTCATGGATATTTTAAACATTTTGGAATATTTTTATATTTTTTAGGCCATTTTGTGGATTTTTAAATTTTATAGGATTTTGCAAAGCGTTTTGAATGTTTTTGGATATTTTTTTGTTTTATTCCATCTCAACTTAATAAATAATTATTAGATGCAGAATGGTGTAACTCACAAAATAGTGAGAGTGTATATTAATTTACTCTAAAAATAGTGAGAGTGTGGGTTATGTTTATCATAAAATGGTGAGAGCATGGATTAGGTTTGTCTTAAAATGGTGAGATCATGGATTAGGTTGATCACAAAATAGCGAGAGCATGGCTTAGGTTTCTAAATAAATGACAAGATGCTAGAAAAGGGGTTATCAAGTTGACCTCATAAACTAAGCATTACATACATAGTCTAAATTTATCTCTGGTCAATGTAGTTCAACCCTCATGGAAGTCACTGTGAATCAATAATAGGGTTGATAACATGAATGAAAAAAAATAGGTCAAATGGTATAGTATTAATCAAGAGATAAAATATGAGGTGTTAAATACCATCATATAGGGAAATCATGTGTAAACTACTATGAGGTATCATTTATCCTAGATGTGTTGATGGTGACCAAATCTAAATATTAGACTTGAAACTTTCTCTAAAATCTAACATCTAGAATCATCTATTGTATTGATAAACCATAATTAAGATCAAGAATGGTAATAGGATGAGGGAATAATATCAATTTAACTAACTTAATTGGAAATGAGATGAAAGGATAGTGGTGTGAATTTTCACCCCAAAGCTGAGGTCTTCATGAATTAATGGCATCTAAGAAAACATAATCTGATACAATCAATCAACCCACATTAACTAAAACTCAATTGAATACACCTTACCAACATAAATTTTAATGTACTTATGATACACCCTCAAAGGATTTCCTTCACCACTATGCACATTTATTAGATAATATTTTAATAGGATATGATAAATGGAATTTTATAGCCAAACTTTGACATCTTCCATCTCAAATCCATTTATCATAACTCATGAGAGCTTCAACTCATCATCATAACCATATAATTTAAATATCCCTCATCCTCCACATGTAGTCCAAGAATATACTTTATCAATATCTAAAGACAACATCATTAAAAAGTGTTAATAAATGTTTATCCTTATTGAAAAAACAATAGATAATTATCTTTCAGTCAAATTCCCTATCTTGTCACTAATAATTGATGAGATATTTCTTCATGCAGATGATATTCCATTGTTCATTAGTGTCCAAATAGGATAAATCCAAGTTAAACATGCATTAATTGATGAAGTTTTAGGCACTTTTATGGCCTCCCTTGATTTCATTAAAACACTTGGATGTTCTGAATGTAATCTCAAATATACTCAAAGTACATGTCAAGGATAATATAAAAAATAAATGCCTCCCTTACAGTGTGTTTGGATTCTTATAATAGTTTCCCCCATCAAGATACGTGTCAAAGTCATGATATATAACATCTTACTTTATTATAGCATTTTAATCATTTGAACCACATGAGATGAGTACCCTCATTGACATGTTAATGTGTTAAGTTTCCCCATAATTGTAACATATATAAGATTAAATGATACACTAGTCCTTGGATTTTTGAATAATTTCAATAACTAGGTGTTTTTGAAATACCTACCCTTGAAACTTTACCTATCATACCATTTCATGAATCATAACATTTCAATTATCCCTTCAATTCTAATAAAGGTTATAATAGTCACCTTGAATAAATAGGAAACATATAACCTAATATTAGAGATTTAGATGATGGTGAACTAGATGATATCAATTTAAAAATAAAAAAATTTGATCTTTCCTCATATTACCTTGTTCTCTATGACCTCGATCTCATAAAAACCATTAGATACAATTTTGGTCACTCTAAAAAAAACCAAACACTTTATTCACCATGCTTCTTCAACTAATAAAATCATCAACACATATAATATTGGTATTCACACTCCTTATTATGATAATGGATATTCTTTAGATTACCCCTTTTACCTAAATTTTCCCACTATATATATATATATATATATATATATATATATAGACACACACACACTTAGATATCAGTCTTATTTATAACATTCTCTTGGGTCTATTCATGTACTTCCTTCTCCTTTTATAGTACCTAACATTAGTTCTTATTTTGATGTTCATAGTTCTGGGATGAAGAATAGATATACTACTCATCCAATCATTGTTGATCCTCTTAGGAGTATACTTATTTTCCATTCTATGAAAATATCTTACTAGTTCACTAGATACCATGATCCTTACATCTTACTTCCTCTAGAGATGTTGACTACATTACACTGACTTGTTTTGAGATAATCTATTGATGTGGCCTAGCCTAATACTAATCTTATTCTGATTTCTTTTGCTATTGGTGATGTCATACTACCTTTTCATAAGTTTGAACCTCTACTGATGTGATGGGAAGATGAGCCATATTATGAGATCCATAGATTTGTTGGTCATTGGACCAATGATTGTCATGCACATTAGTAGTAACAATTTTTAGGCTCTAATTATACTACATATAGTTAACCTTCACATTATACTCCTAGATGCAATTTTTTCTTTCTTGGTACACATAATCATTCTTCTACTCATTATTAATAGCTTTGATAATGCATTGATACACTTCACCTAGAGAAGGCATAGTTTATAGAGAATAGCCTACCTCCTAAGATACTTATAGAACACATGACTAAATATGGGTAAGTTTATTATATTTGGCATCAATGTACTACACATCATACAAATAGATGTTGGGTAATGCAACAACAACTTCATGATTATCCATGCCTATACCTTCACAGGCTTAGCCACATTCTCCATGATGTTTGTGGACAAAGTCATAGTCATATCTATATCCCATATTCACTCACATATATAAGGATGTTCATCATAGTTTGAAATCAATTCCATATATTGAGTATTCATTATAGGAAATACCCCATGAAAATCATTCTTATTCTAGCACACCCACTTTTTTAGTAGAGACAATGTGTCAAGAAATCTTTCATAACTTTCTATAAATATTGAAGAGAATTTTATCTAGGTTAGAGTAAAATTACAAAAATATCTTTCAAATATTATGGATGATGTTTGATGTGAAATTTATTAGTACGTGTGAACATATCATGGTGTTTCATCAAACTATTTATTAGAATTTCATATGATATGTATTTCATTTATGATCATACATTGATCTTATATTTTACTTATCATTTGAAAGTGTTTCAGGGATTAATTTCATTTTAATTTATGTTTCCCCTATTTATCTTTAGTATTATTATTGTTTTTATGATTGTTATTTCATTTTGTTTGAATAAGATAGTTATTATTGTGACATGGTTCTAAATTCATACCCTTTTAATATCATATATTTACCATATGATCAATTAGAAAGCATATTTCTCATTATATCACTAATTACATAGATCTATTTGATGTCCATTTCCCCCTTTTTTCCCCTTCATACTAACCACACATATGGTTAATATTAAGATCTCGTACTCATTTAGGGAAAGACTAATTATTTATAAACATGAAAAAGAAATTACATAGTTTATATCTTATAACCACAACCTAAAACTTATTTGTGTTTGTCACTTTTATCACTCATATTTGGTTATTTTTAATCCATATCGAGGAGGAATAAAAAATTCATAAAACATTAGAAGCCAAATCATTTAAACAAAAGGAAATGATCAAAATGAAAAAATATATATTCAAAAGTCAAAATCACACTAAAATACATGATTCATATCTTAGCACATATCCTATTCTTAGTCAAGTCTCAAAATCCATACTTGTCATCATGATAGATCTATGGTTTATTGGGGTATGGTAGGCTAGTAGACTGGGATAAGAGATCTCAAAATTTTTGTATAAGTGATACTTAATTTCTCTCTCAATTACCAATCTTCATGGTAAACTGACAACTCTGCAAGGGGTCATGAGTAATGGGGGACATGTTGTGGGAAGGTAGGCACATTTTATTGTTTCTATATATATATATATATATATATATATATATATATATATATAACTTGCATGAGCTGATATTAATACTAGACTTATTCACCTAAAAGGTTTTATGTTTATTACAAACAAATATATTTTTAATTTAGCTTCCACTAACTTATTAACACCTACCTATTTTACTTACTATTTCTCATATCTACTAAGGTTTATTACAAATTCCTATGTCATTATTTTTCCATTTATTCTTTCATTATAACATTCCCAATTATTCTTCCTTTATGAATATTGTTTGTTGGATGATCATTCCCATTTCATTCTCTTTTTTGTGGTTTGTAATATCAGATCTTTGATATGACTACACCTTCCTCACAAACATCCCATTTTACCATTCATTGATATTTATCATTATTTTCCTCATTGGTTTACCCTTTGTGATTTGCATTGTAAGACCTTGGATAGGACCAAAATTTCCTTAAAAAGTATATTCAATCTTCAAACCATGATTGAATCACAAAATAACTATTCTTATTCTAAAAAAATATGATTGCCACCCTAAATCTACCAAACACTAGAGCCTCCATTTCTTTAAAAAATATCAAACAACAAAACACATATTAGCCCTTGATATCAGCTAATCATCAAATTACAACACAAAAATAAAAAATTTATCCACACAAAAATAAAAAATTTATCCATTTACATAAAAATTAACTACCTCATTAACCTATTCTATCATTCTATTAATATTTTCTAATACATAAGTCACATAACTAACCTTGTCAACCAAAAATATTTTTTCTACTAATCTGCCATGTATCTAACTACGTCAAATCACTGCTAGAGTCAAATTGAATCAACCACCTAATGTAACTACATCAACTACTCAATACATAGTTGGCTAGATAACCCAACTAGATTGACCACTCCATACAGAATCATCCATTTATTCAAACTAAATTGGCCACCTCAACACATTAAAAAATCATCTAGGATGTACAATATTGGCCACCTAAACACTATCCTACTAGATTGGTCCTTATATGCAGTATACTAGCTACTAACTAACTACATCAACTTGATACTGCATAATCAACCACTATCATTATCCTCCTAATTTATAGCTACATTAGCCTAGCTAAACCCATTAAATAATTATGATGTTTTTTCACACATTTTTCATTAATGCCTTAGGAATTAGTGACCCTCTTTGCCCTTACCTATTGTCTATCTAAATTCCTAATATAACCTAAAAATTTGGGGAAACATTTACTACATAGATTTTCCTTGGTACCTAATTCTTCAAATCGACCCCATTTTAAAATAAAATTGACAAATATTCAAAATTAAGTACATTACATACCTTGATCATTCTAGACATAACTATTATGCATCCTCTACCTCATGCTCCTCACCTCCATCCCATGGTCTCTCTAATCACTTCTCTATGTCATAAAAAGCTCTGATTTATCAAAATAGTAAATGTTTAAATGAATAGTTAAAATAATATTTATATTTATATTTATATTTAAAATTTATAAATTATTTATAAAAATATCCATGGTATATCATAACTATGTTTCTATAAGATCTTTTTATAAACCGTAAAAGGTTCTAGAATCCTGACAACGTATAGAATTTTTATATACTTAACCCTTTTTTTTTTAATTTCAAATTTATAGATTATTTTTTAGGTATAAATAATGTCCCATACATTAAATACCTTTTCCATTTGCTTTAGAACAACTTTTATTCTATAGTAACAAGGTAAGTGAATGTATGTATTTTTCAATTTTATACATTCATTTATGTTTGCACTTTTTACTACAATTTATTAGTTTAATGTTTTGTGTTGTTATGTTCTTTATTGAAGAACAATATCATGTTAAAATTGTGTGACATGTGATGATATTTGAGTTGGGAATATGTATAAAAATAATATTTTTAAACTTTATCATTTGCTGACACTTTTTCTATTGAAGGAACTTATCGATTTTCAATCTCTCTAAGTGCATGTCTTAAAGGGTGCACTAGGAAAGTGGTGGGTAGATATTTGGTGCTTCATAATATTTTTGGTCCCTATATCATTACCTAAAACCACTACAAGTCACTTTTATCTAACTCTCTAAGAAATTAAAACCTACTTATAAACTCCTCCAATCAATTCACCTTCCAAAATATCCCATAATAAAGCATACACCCATTTTATTCATTTTCATACAATGTCATATTCATCAACATTATTAGAGATTGATTGCACATTATAAAACTATGTTAGCCTAGTTGACCTAGTTTGGGGCCTAATAACTCTTCTCCCCACCAAATAAGCTTGATCTAGCTAACCTTGTCTAATAAATTTCTAAGGGGGTTTAAGGTCAATCCTTGGCTATAAATAGCCCCTTCAATATTTTTAAAGAGAGGATCATTCATTGTCACATTGATATAGATCATAATTATAATATTTATATATTGGAGGAGTCATTGCATAAGGTTTTACCTTGGAGGGAAAGAAGCTTGTTTTGTGGGAAAGTCTTAGATGCAAAGTAGGAGTCTTTTAGCCTAAAGTATATTTATATAGTCTAATCCATACAAAGCCACAACAACCTATTACAAAGCACCATTGGTCAAGGGAGATACTAAGGCATGACATGTTTAATTCAAGATAAGTATTCCATAACTTTTACTCTTTCATTTAGTATATTAAATATTACACAAAGTATTAGGATGAATTTTGTACTCTATTAGTTTACCTCTACATTGACTTGAGAAAATTTATCTTTTCATGTTTTATTTTATTTTTTATTAACTATCCCCCTTTTCCACAAGATTTATTGACTATAAAATTAGATTTATTTTTTGTATTGAAAGCCTATATAGGGTTATTACATTATATTATTTTCCTAGAGGTTTTAGAACCATATCCTTTAATTTTTTGTGATAAGAGATCTCTTAGTTAGTTTTAGTGGATCTGAATTGGTCATGTCTCAATATAAATAGATGTGCAATGGATTTTTTTTGTAACATTGCCTTCTGTGATCTTGTAATCCATGAAGTAGGAAAAGTTGTAGATCTATCCTAATTCATTGCATACATAATTTCCTTGAGTGCACTTTAAATCTGTTATCATAAAAAATAACTCTTTATTATGGTTAAAATTCCTTTAATCATATTTTTCAATCTTGACAATCATTTCAAATTTTGTTTTGAACCTTTTGAGTCTAAGAGTCCAATTATCCATTTATCTCTTTTCTTTGATTCGAGATAAATCAAATAGTCATTCCTAAAGTGTGTATTTGAGGATTCATCATGTATCTCCTCCAGTTCTTTTTGTATTTAGATGCAACCAAGGTGATTAGGACCCACATTATCTCTACTAGGATTCACGTTGATTTTGAATTAAAACTCATGAAAAAACATTAATCGCATAGATATTATCCCTCCTAACATTAGATTATTGACTAAGTATCATTATGTTTGGTGATCAGTGAAAAAATTTAAGGGACTAGCTGATAGATAATGTTTGAATCTATGTAGTGTGAACACCATACATAAATATTATTACTTAGTGGTGGTGTATGTTTTAGCCATAGGTGATATTTTTATCTTAAAAAATTGATTGGGTGATCAATTCCTCAATCATGTGGTTGTGCCAACACCACATGGGAATGAAAATGATTATTCTAATTAGGAAATACTAGGATTAGATTTGTGACTAAACTCTTATTTAGATCAACAAAATACAACTAACATTTATGATTCCAATTCAATTTGGTATCCTTTTGTAATAGTTATTCTAGTGGTGTTAGTATAGAGGTATATCCTCAGATAAAATTTTGATAATACTTGGTATGTCCCAAGAGTGACCATAATTCATAAGAGCTAATTAGAGGTTGTAGTCAACAAATATGAAATCTTTTCCTTATCTAAAAAGATACCATCACTATAGACTATATACTATAAAATAACACCAAAAGGTATGAAAAAATAAGCATTTATTTAGATTCAATGCTATTTATATATCCTTACACTTTTACAAATTTAGTCACAACTTTTACAAATGGGATTTGAAAAAAGAGATTATATTCCAGTCATCTAGATAGACCTCTAAAAATTCATGAATGAAATATTTAAATGTAGTGACAAATTCTCTATAAAATACTACAAGATATTTTTCTAGATTGAAAGGTGTTACCATATATTAAAATGACCCATATTATTTTTGAAAGTAGTCTTGATCTGGTCCTCGACTATGATAAATATTTGGTGGTACCCACCAAACCCATCTTTGAAATTTTAAATTCCATGGCTTGAAACTAGATGACTTCAAAAATTTAGATATAAATAGGATTTGGAATGGATTATTCACATGTGCATCATTCAAGTCATTGTGGTCATAAAAACTCAAATTCACCACATTTTATATGCTCGAATCACCATAGGAGTCACAAAATATTTTTTTTTAATAGAATATATTATGTTAGCTTCTTACATCTAGTCAATCTCTACCTTGACTTTCATCTTTATATCTAGGGTCAACTTATATGGCCACTTTTAATTTTCCTTGTGCATTCCTTTATCTCAATGTGAATTTACCCTAATGAAGAGTAGACACCCTTGACTTTTGTTAATTTAGATTGAAATGCATACTCATAATCTTAAAACAATTTTACTGCATCTCAAATTTTCTATTGAGTCTAATTGTATCTAATGGTCACAATATTTGGTGTTTGTACCAATGTTTTCAGTTGTCTTCTTTATTTAATCCAGATATATTTTAATTTTCCCACTTGAAATGGAGTTTTTTTATATTAATTTCCCCTAACTCTCTTAAATATTGATGTTTCACATTTTTATTTATTCTATTTTCTCTATGATTTTTTATGTAGGCTCCTCCTTATTCCACTTTATCTTGAAGAAACCTTTGAGTTATAAGTCTTCTTAACTTTAAATGTAATATACTTGCTTTGCATTATCCAATATTATTTTATAATATGTTATAAAAATTCTTATCCTTCTTTTTAGTCCTAGTAGTTCTTGATGGTGTTATGAAACTCAATAATTGATTCTTATTGTGATGTTTACTTATGTACAATATGTATGTCTTTTTTTCATCCATGAAATGAAATAATTTTCAATTTTTTTAAATATTTTACACCATTGGATTATCATTTTCAAAGAAAAACATCTATATAAATCTATGGCCAATTTTAGATTCACATGTGCACTCTTGATGCATATATTTTGACAAAGGTGCTAATGTATGTTGAAAGACATACACTAAACATATAGGCTCAAACTATTGTGATGATCAAAAATTTTAATGAAATTACTTACATGTTTCACAATAATGGAATAATATATCACATAACTAGGAGTAAAATAATTAGATCCACAATGATAATTGACAAAAGACTAGAATACTTAATAATTATGATTGATCCATTTTGATGGGGAAACCTACATAATAATGCAATAATATCATTATTCATAATATGGAAATAAAATAATAGCCACAATTTCTTATATATGGTATGCTTATCCATGCTTATTTTATAGGTTGATCATACTAAGAACATAGATAAATGGAATAATATAATATAAAATATATTTAAGCCACAAGTCAGCCACACATATCCTTAGACACACTATAGTTAACGTAATAACATGTCCCTCCCCTTTAAAAGAATGTTTATTCAATGTTTAATGAACTCTATATATTTTTATAGGAATTATTCTTCCTCTTATGTTGCATATTCATAATTCACACTCTACCACTTGATCAAATACTCCTTAAGATATCTTGTTCATATTATTTTTATGTATGTGAAGGATATCCTTAGGTTATATAATGACTATAATATTGGAACAAAACTATCTACTAAGAGGGGGAGGGGGGTAAATTAGTATATTGACTAAAGTAGTCCTTTTTAAATCCATTTTAAAAACAAACTCAAAAATATATGTAGATTAAAACATATAAGCATAGATCACACACAAAAAAACACATAACACCATATGTATACATGGAAAATCCAATATGGGAAAAACCATGGTGAGAATAGATGTACTAATATACTATTATAATCTAGCCTCACAATAAAAACCTCATTGGTTACACATTTAAGGGCATTGGCCCTAAAGAGACACCAATCCCCTAGTTTAAGAGCACCAACTATAAGGAAGCACTAACTCCCTGATTTAAGAGCACCAACTCTAAGGAAGCACTAACTCCCTAACCAAGAACCAATTAGATTATTTTATATCACCCACCAAATAGATCTATATGGAGTTACAATTCTTAATTATAATATAGATTCATAAAATAATCCAATCTCAATTCTTTGTTATACGTTTGATTTGTAATTGCTCATACTTTGCACATTATCTCTCTCTACTATTTCACTTTTACCCTATGTCTTTGTGTCTATATATATCTCTTAATTAACACACTTCATCTCTCTCTAAAACCTCTTATTTTATCTTCTAGATATGTGTCTCTTATATTTATTTGTTTGACACAATTCAACTACACTAGTAGCATCAACAACTCTAGTAGCATTTTCTATATCCTAGATGACATATATATAAGCATTTGATCTAGGGTTCCATATATTCTCTATGTTCAAAATTGTTCGATAACACATCACACTTAGTTCTATTGGGCTTTATTTCTTGTCTTTAACTACATGTATCTTGAACTCATGCTTCACCATCATCATTATTGGTCTCATTACTATTTTTAGCATTTACTGGGCTTTGGTTTTAATGCGCATGCCATATTACACAAATTTGATCGATTACAACAATTAATTTCATTATCTATGTCATAATTTATGGCTTGACTATATGTTCCTACATGTTCCACCATGTGACCATTGGGATGAACATATATTTAAATATCAACTGTTGATCCTAAGTTTTTTTCCATAGTTTGATGCTCTTCATTAAAATTTCTCAACATTAAATTTTTTTCATTAGATAAATATATGACAGGATCATTCACTCCATTCAATATTTATACACTTATATAATTTAACTTATCAACTTTAAAATGCATCTATTGACTTTTCTATTTAGGGCTCACACATGCCATTAGTTTTTCAAAGTTTCACAAACTTTATCTCTATCTATGGTTAAGCCTTGAGCTCCTAATCTCATCTCATAGCTTCCTAAGTATTTGAAAAAAAAATGATCTATCAATCTCATTAAACTAACTTGTTATTTAACTCACCTTTATGTCAATAACCATTAAGCAATTTATCCCATTGATTCCACTCGCTCTATTAGATCTTCATTGCATGATCAACCACTCAGCCTTTGATCTTCTGACAAGCTCAAAAAATTTCTTTGTTGAGCTCCCATGAATGTGCCACTTTGCATTATCATATGCCTTCTACACATTGATATCATTTATATCTATTGATACACTTGTCATTCCAATCTTTCTCATTGATTATTTGACTTTGAATCGTATTGTAGATTTACTATTCAAGCTTTGTGATTGTGACAGTTATCACTAACATGTTCACTTTTAGGTACTTTGACATATTGAATTCACTACCTGTCATTGGATATTTAATGTATGATTAATATATAACCATTAGATCTTATAACAAGCTCTAACTTTACCTTGTCTATATTTGACTAAGTATGGGGACCATCTCAATATGCTTGGAAGGCTAACTTTTCACCTTTATATCTTTAGCTTCACTTATCTGCCTGATATGAAATTTTGATGATATAAAATAGGATTGATAATTAACAAACCTATATGCTCATATATTTTTGAATCCTTCACATGTGATGGATATAATTCAATTAATCTAATTACTCAAATTCCTTTGCCACATAGCTGACTATGCTTAGAACTACTTAGAAGACCAACTTTGTTCTTGCATAACTTTTGATGCACTTCATCGCATGACCTTTAATTTTGTGCATAATATCCTTTCATATAGGGGATTCCATCCATATATTACTTTTTATATAAACCTTCATATCGTAGATATATGACATCATAAAAATGCTTATTTATCTTTTTCTTTCTATCTATAAATTTGACTAAGTGTCGAAAAACACTGTCAAAATACCTTGGAGCATAAATTTACACATGCACATCTTTTTTCATGCTACATCACATGACCTAAGTTTCATCACATAGAAACTAGGAACAAAAATTAACAAACACATATGATCATTTAGTCCTGACACCTCCATGCATGTGAATGCTAACCTCATCAACATGCTTACATGGCTCAGCTTCAACCCTTTTGTAAATTTGGCTAAGTATAGAAACTTAGTGAATTTTATCTAAGTAGCCAATTTTTCATCCACATATCTTCTACTATGCTTCATCACATGAATTTAAATTTGGTGCATAATAACTAGGGACCAATGTGATCATAACCAAATGACCAACTCCCCCAAACTCATCCACATGTAGCAATGGTGACATCAACAAACTACCTATTTAGATTTTCCTGTCATAGAACCAAAATGTTTAGATGAATAAAATGAAGAACCAGATGTATTCCATTGATGAACACAAGTATTCCAATCATCCTCAACCTCTGACAGGATCCCTTGCATATCCTCTCATCACTATATTCAGCCCTGAGCATCAATGACATCCATAATGTTAATAATCTCCCTTTTAACATCAATGAAAATCATATTGCCAACATCTAACTTCTTCATAAAGTTTAGGTAACTTATTATATATATAAATCCTATGTCAAATAACCTTATTTTATTATGATACATGAACTATAAAATGTATATGATTGGATTAGGGTATCTCCAACTTATATGCCACACTACCAATTTCTTATAGGATTTGATAAGGGACATAATGATTAGGTTAATGTATTTTATAATTTTTATAGTTATTTAAATACATTTTATAATATCATTATAAGTACATAAATACATAATCACTAATATCAAAAGTCCTTTCACTTGGTTATGATCTATTTGTTGTTTCATTATATTTTGTGCCATTATTAAATTCTCTCTTGAACTATCTAGTACCTCCAATTGATGTTAAATGTATTTGGAAATATATCCATGAATTCCCACAAAGGGAGACATTTTATAATAGGTATTGGAGGAAGTGTTTTACCTCCATTCTTTTAGTGGCATCTAATGGACCCAATGTTTATGTTTATTTCATGTAAAATAATGGAGATAGCCTTCTAAGAATTTTTTGGAAACTTATGGTTTCCCATTAGATTTATTATGATATGATGATCATTGAGCTAACTAAGTACCCATAAATTCAAATAATTCAAACCAAAATTTACTAGTGAATATAGGATCATGATCACTTATAATGGTTTGGGCAATGTCATGCAACTTTTAAAATATATTGAGGAAATAAATAATTATTATGTTGGATAAAAATTGTTTGGATAAGGAAAAAAGTGAGAATATTTTTTGAACCTAACCACTACTACTAGGATGACATTTTTACCTTCAAACCTCAATAACCCTATACTAAAATTCATGGAAACATCCTCCCACCTCTAGCTAGGGATGAATAATAGTTGTAGAAGACCTAGTGTTTTGATGTTTTTTCATTTATTCTATTGAAAAACCATGTATTATACCATAAATTTTTGTTTAACCCCTTCATTCCTTCCTAAAATAAATCTTTCTTGATTTGATGATATGTCTTCAAAAATCCTTAATGGCCCCTATTAGAGATTCATGAAGATCTTGAATGATCTTGTGTTTTAGGATAAAATAATTACATAGGTATTATTTATATGTATACCATAATTTTTTCCCTTTAAACTCAAAATTTTAACTAACACTTGAACCATGTGATGCAGAGGTTTCAGTATATTTCACTTACTTTGTCTTAGTCTTGCTTCTTAAGAAACAATTCATGAATTCATTGTATATTCAATAGTCCATGGATTAATCCTTAGTTTAATGTTTTTAAACACATCATATTTACTCATTTTATGTTATTATAATTCTCCAATCATTATTAACCTTTCTCACAACAACAATTCATTCCTTGGACAACTTTCACTTCCCCTTTGTTACACTATTCACTCTTAAGACCAGAGTGATGGTTTCACATGAAAATTAATGGTTATACATAATATTTTTGTTTTAAATATTATAAACACCTTAATAATGTTTATCAAAATCAATAATTATCCTTATATCATTTTACAAAGCAACAATTCCTCACTACACCATTCTGCCTACATATCACATAGACCTTCTAAAGTTTGACTTATTCATATGGTTACAAGTTATAAACATAAAAATATATTTATAAACATTAAATACAATTTAATCACTAATTTAAAATAATATTTTATATTTCCAACAATTTTTATAAAGGTTTTCTTTTGAAACCTTGATGCAGGGTTATGCACAGGGACTGTAGACTTGAAAGTGTGAAACTTAGGTTATTAAATTTCCAAAGGGAATGAAAATGATCTAAAGTTTGGATGATTTTTTTACTTACCCTATCCACATTTTTAAAAAAATATTCCATGCCTATACCCATCTAATATAAACTTCTAATATTGACTATGTTATCAATATATGACTTTGTGCATAATTGTTCACTGTCTGATTAACCTAAAAAGGGTTTGTTTTAAATTTAGAACTACCAAAAAAAAATTAGAAAATATAAAGGTTAATTTATAGTTATGTTAAATTTATACATTTATTTCAAACATATTATTATCTCATTAATACCTTTGTTCAGTAAAAATGGCTTATTCAATGCCCTATTATGTATGCAAACACAATCTATCAAGGCAGAGAGTTCTTTGTTCACTATGGAATTAATTTAGGTATTGTTTTAAAATATTATAGAATTGAAACATTAAAAAAATATTATTAATCATTTTCCAATATTCCCTACTCATCTTGCAAACCTCTAATTACTCCTTCGTTCATGTTCTTTATCCTAGTTCTATGACTGACTATATTTGCAAGCGTAAATCAACAGGGTAAAATGTTTTCTTTGTAAATAAATATTAAATTTAGGAAATTATTTATACAACCCTGCTCAATGGATTTGAAAAGGACTCACCATTCTATTTTGAGTGTCATAAACATTAATATTGAATTTTGTTCCTTCAAAAAATGACTTCACACAATCAATATATATGAAAATGTGAAGAAATAGGTTTCAGTTCTCTATCACTAAATTTTATCAAAATATTATAAAAGTGACTAAGAAAATACTAGAAACACCATTCAGGAATACATAACTACTTGATATATTTACTAAGGTTACCAATAATTACTTTGAATTACACTTATCATTGTTAAACCTTCTTGCACAATCAGCCATTTATTGCATGTTACATAAAATAAAAAATATGTCAACATAATATCTTTCAAGAAAAGTAATGTATATTCATATCCTTGGGGTTTTATTCACATTTATTCCTTGTATCCACAACCCCATTAATTTGGTACATTGAATGACCTACCTATTCCATGCCAAAAACTACTATATATTCCCAAAGGCTTTGTAACTAACTTTGTAACCTCCTTATAACTCTTATTTCCATGGAAAGAGTACAACCTAACCACTAAGTAGTTACCAAAAATGCCTAAATAAATATTCGTAAGTATGTAACTAGGTTTTATTAACTCCTAAAGACCATGACAACCTACCAAGACTCTAAAACATGATAATTAGAATAATATTTACAAAAGGGGTAGTGACACCCCTAAATCATACTATCAAGGAGAAAATATAAACTTCCCTAAAAGTTATAAGTGTTTAATCTTTGATGTTCATTTTTAGCACCTCTTATATATGCATGTTTACTCTTTACAACCCTAGACAAGGTCTATATCAGTCGACACAACCCCACTCAATGGATTTGAAAAGGACTCACCAGTCTATTTAGAGCATCAAAAATAATAATATTAAAAGTTGTTCCTCAAAAAGAAACTTCACATAGTCAATATATATGAAAATGTGAAGAAACATGTTTCAATTCTATATCATTGAATTTTCTCAAAAGATTATAAAATTGATTGAGAAAATACTAGAGATAAAATTCAAGAATACATAACAAATTTATATATATACTAAGGTTATAAATATTTTCTTTGAATTACACTTATCATTATTAAACCTTCCTACACAGTCAACCATTTATTACATCTTATAGGAAATACAAAATCTATCAATAGAATCTCTTTCAGGTAAAGTAATGTATATTCATATCCTTAGGGTTTTCTTCTCATTTATTCCTCATATCCATAACCACACCAATCTAGTACATTTAATGACCTACCTATTCCATGTCAAAAGCTACTATCTATTCCAAAAGGCTTTGTAACTAACTTTGCAACTTACTTATAACTCCCATTTATATGAAAAAAGTTTAACCTAACCACTAGCTAGTTACCCAAAATGCCTAATTAAATATTCTTAAGTATGTAGCTAGGTTTTATTGACTCCTAAAGACCAAGACAACCTACCAAGACTCTAAAACATGACAATTAGACTAATATTTACAAAAGGGTTAGTGATACCCTTGCATTACCATGTTGAATATTTAGAATAAGGACCTATGTATCATTGTCATTCACCCATTGTGATCTTGATTATACTAACCAATCTACTTGTCAAATGGTCATTACAAATAATAATGCCTCAATTTCTTCATCCATCATGTAAAGTGCATAGTATACAACACTCTCTTTTTCTTTCTTATATACTATTTCAAATTCATATCCCAACATTGTATTCACCCAATTTTTTTCATTATTATGATGATAATCATTGTTCTAAAAATTATTATAGATTATCATGATCATATTTAATAGAGAGTGTCTACCTATTAGGTTAGGTTTCCATTTCTAGACTGCATGAATAATAAACATCATCTATTTATCATAGATTGTACTAATATTATTTTTTAACTTGAGTTTATGGCTCATTATTGTAATTGGTATTTATTCTTAATTGAACATTGATGCCATGCAAGGTCTTGATGCATCACATTCAATAATATTTTTTTGTGGAAAAATTAGGGGTTATAAAAAATGGAATGGTGCACATAGCCTCTTTTAGCTTATCAAATGCTTTGGTAGCTAGTTTAGTCCAATCAAAGGAATATTTATTCAACAAGGCTATGGGTGGAGTTGATATGCTACCGTAATTTATTACAAATTTGTTATAGTAGCCTTTTAATCCCAAAAATCCATGAAGGTTATTAAGGGTATTTGACACTAGAAACTCTACCATACCTCTGATATTCTTAGGTTCATCTTTGAAATCCTTCATGTGAGATAATTTGACCCAACTACTCTACCTCATAGAATCTAAAATAACATTTAGAAGGTTTGGTATAACACTGATATTGTTAGAATACTAACAGTACATGTTTCATATGATTTAAATGTTCTTCCTAAGTTTTTTTATAGATTAGGATGTCATAAAAAAAAACCAACATAAACTTTCTTTAAAAA
The DNA here is from genome assembly GCA_037957365.1 of Torreya grandis. Classification (NCBI taxonomy): domain Eukaryota; kingdom Viridiplantae; phylum Streptophyta; class Pinopsida; order Cupressales; family Taxaceae; genus Torreya; species Torreya grandis. The sequence continues at coordinate 349,548 of JARHVA010000476.1, forward strand.
GGCCTAAAAATAGAATTGTTCAAACTTTGAAATGTAAATGGTGAACTTATGAGACAAAAAGGTATGACCAACAACTCATAATGTCCTTCATGATTTATAAAATATTTTTTAAGGATATCCTCATCTTTGATCCAAACTTTATGATACCTAGAACAAATATTTAGTTTGGTAAAACAAACAACACAATATAATTCATCTAAAAAATCATAGGTTACTAGAATAGGGAACTTATCCTTGATGGTATTCTTACTGAGTTAATTTTAGTCAAGGAATGTCCTCTAAGTTTCATCCTTCTTCTGCACCATCACTATTGGGGATGAATATTCACTTTGGCTATGTCAAATAATGCATGTCTCCAACATATCTCGTACCATATTTTTAATTTAAATTTTCTAAGCATATGGATACATGTATGGTTTTATGTTTGGTGGTGTACTACCTAGATTAGTATTATGACATGATCATGTTCTTTTCTTTGTGGTGGTCCTTTTGGAATTGCACCAAAATAATTTGTGTAGTCATCAAGAATAATTTATAAATTGGGATTTGTAGACATATTTGTTGGTTGAATCTATATGGAAAATAATCATGTTACAAATCCTTTAGCTCACTTATTAATAATATTTTCCATTTAATGTGAAATTAACAATTGGGGATACTTTGACTTTAATCCCCATAGTTAAAATTCCATACCTTAAAAATGAAATAATGTTAAAAATTCTTTCAAATTGATCTATATTGAGCCATTATACTCTTAAAATAATATCAATCCCACTGATGGAATATCAAACATAGTATAATTAAGAATATATTCCCCAATGATAATATTAATACCATGCCATTTTATAGAATGTCATCTACATTCATGAATTAAAATTCTAGAGTTAGATGAATAAAAAAGAGAAAATGAGTACCCAACTTATTTTTGATGAAATTATGTGTACTTCCTGAGTCAATCAACATTGTCACCTTATGCTTCTTAAGGAATCCCACCATATTAATAATTTCATGGGTATTAATACATTAAATAGCATGATAGGAGATAGTAGGCTAAGAAAATTAATATTCTCCCTCTATTTCTTTCATACCCTCATCTAATTCCTCATCATCTTCTTCATAGTCATTATCTTCATAAATGTAGAATAACATATTTTCAGCACATTTTTGTCCTTTGATCCACTTACTATCACAACCTAAAAATAATATTTTGGCTCATTTTTCTTTCATTTTATGAAGGTTCAATCTTGTAGGTTGAGAAAATGATGATTTTTTTTTAAAATTGAGTTCTTAGCCATGGGTGAAAGCGATTACTTTTACAAAATCCTTTTTATTTTTGATGACACATGAATGTTATGGATTCATGAATGAATGTTGGATTAAACATGTGAACCTCAAGTTGGATTTTATCCTTGAGCCCCTCCCTCCCCCCCACCCCCCTCCCTCCCAATTAAGAATAGGTCAATCATGTTCTTTCCATTAATGTCATCCATGTGTAAGGACACATTCTAGAATTACTAAATATAATGCTTGATAGTACCTATTTGTCTCAAATTTTCTAACTTACCAAAGTAGTTTTCTGATACATTATTGTGATAGTACATCTATAACTCCTAAGTTAAACCAACTAGGTAACATAAGCATCCTTATTTTTATTTTAATAAAAAACCACCTATACCAATTGAACTACTCAGGTCCGAGATATAGAGATGACATGAATCACCTTTTGTCTTCATGGCGTCTAATGTACATCAAATAAATTTTCTATTCTATTGATCCAAGTGAATAGATACTTACCATCAAACTTGTGCACTTTCAATTTTAATAGAAAGTTTTTTGAATAAGTATTTGAGTTATAATTATTTAGATTAGGAAAACCCAATTAGAAAAGTAGAGGATTATGTTTTAAAATGTGATCTTAATAGTGATCAATTAAGCACTCATATTTAATAATTAATTCTATAAAATTTGAAAAATTAATGTACAAGATAGATCTTTGAGGAGGATGATCTATCTTAGGGATATGGTAGCTTTGGGATCCATACTATCAAAGTAGGGTATGACAAGTCAATTCTTAAACCTCCTCAAAATGCTTGTCAAGTGGATGATTTGAGAAATATTTGGTAGCCCAATGGTTGGCCGAAGATAAATTTTGTTCATGGTTGTTTATGCATAACAAGATTCTAACTTGTGAAAACCTTAGACAAAGAGGTGTCATTGGGCCTTCCCAATGTGTTATTTATTACAAAAAGGAATAACTATCTAACCATTTGATGTCTAAATGCTCTATTACTTGACAAATATAGGAGAGATGGTTTTTGGCTTTCAAAATTAGAAATAATAGTGACTTGAATCATAATAACATTTCAAAAAAATAGAAGAGGAAAAAATTTAAATATGTATATGTCCAGCTCGGATGGTAGCTTGGATTAAATATTATTTGGTGGAAAATATGGTTAGAATGGAATGGCAAGGATTTTCATGAAAGTTTATTATGAGAATTGTTTGGCAAGTCATTTGGAGCAAATTAATGAAAATGGTTATGGCTTACACTAAAATAGAACCCAAAGAAATATATGGCAGAATGATGATGAAATTGATATGCAAAGAGAGTAGGTCACTAAAAGATGGAAACCACCTCTAGATGGTTGGATAAAAATAAAGATTGATTGAGCTACCAAAGACAATCTATGTAGAGCCATAACTAGAATTGTTGACAGGAACCAGGATGGGATGGTACTCTATTGGAAATTGTAGGTGATCATAAAAACTACAAAAAATGAAGCAAAAACTTTAGCCATAAAAGATGCCTTTTTTGGGTTATGAGCCAAGGCCACAAGAAGATAATCATATAATTTGACTCTCAAATTTTAGTAGTATCTTTAGATTATATGACAAACTTTTCTCTAGAGTCATAATATCTAAGTATTTTAGTTTCTCAAATTATGCAACTATGGAATGACTTAGATGATGTTATTCCAATCTATGTCAGAAGATATTTGAATAAAGTGGCTGATTTATTGGCTAAGACTGGTTCTAACAGAGAACTATGAGTCTAGTGGCGTATTGATATGATTGATAGTAAAGAGAGGATTTGATTGATTGATGAGAAAATTCAAACATTAGCCAGTCTTGAAAGATAATTTTTAGATCAGTTTTGGGAGTTATGTTTCTTTAGGCATCTTCTTACTACTACTTGTAGTTTGAGTTAGTACCAGTGTTTGTTGGCCACTCTCTCCTCCATATTAATTTTGGTGTTTAATATATTTTTTCAAATATTTTTCTAAAAAAATGTACAGGATATATCTAGAATGAATAATGAGAAGCAAATCATATAAATGAGCATAGACCAATTGACACAATACACAAAGATTTAAAGTGGAAAAATCTCAAGGAGGTTTAAACCCCACAAGTGATATTCAATGATCTAAAAACAAATTATATCCCTATTACATAAAGTCTTCTTGATGTCACTTCTTCTCATGATTTATTCATAAAAGATCATGTGAATAATATTCATTGTGTGTTCAAGATATGAATTTACAATAGGGGTAAACCTTGTTTATAATATTCATGAGGGTTTTTCTCTTAATTTCTACTCATTTCTTAATTTTGGAAGAAGATAAGAAACTAGTAAGAAAGGTGTGGTAGAAATACCTAGTTAGTGATGCACGCATAATCTAGAAAAATGTTGAGAACTCCTCTTTGGATATGAAAGAATAACCTACATATAAGAAAGCACTGACAAAGGGGATCATTAGCAATATATTTAAGTATATTACTTAGTATGTGCTAGATCTAAGAAGCATACACTTTCTAGGAGGCTATCAATCCCCTATTAATAACAATCAAGTTGAAAATGGTAAAAATAATTTCCTTGCATAAAGTAATTGAAATGAAATACAAGAAGAAAGCATAATGCTATTAGAGAAAATGACTAAATATATTAAAATAAAATCAATAATTATGCTAAGGTGGGTGAAGTTAGGTTCAAAAATTTAGAAAAGGGTCTGCAAATAGGTAGGAACACAAAAATTTAGGTTTGGTTGGGGTTAAGGGGTTGCAAATAACTCATTGTTATTTTTTACCATAGTGACCATCAGTGGTTAGGTGAATTATTTATGGTTGGGTTTACCATCGGTGGTTGGGTAACTATCACCAATTGGGGGTGACCATCAGTGATTGTGTTAACCATTAGTGATTGCTTATGAATTTTTGAAGGTGCTCAGAAGAGAGTTTAAAAATAGGTAGATGGTTCAATAAGGGTCCTATTAAGGATCTGGTAGAGAGGAAACAACATGTGGATAGGTGTGATCATATATAGGGGTTAAAATTTTGAAATAATAATGTTAAAGTATTGATATACCTATAGCTTGCTAGTTGGTTGATGGTTTGAGGCTAAAGCAATTATGCCAGAGTCAATACTTTAGCCTCAAAAGTAAATTTAGTAGAGGTTTGGGTCTCTTTTGCTAATGCTGAGTTGCTAAAGGAAGACTAGATGTGGAGATCTTGAATACCTATGTACAAAAATATTTGATATCTTGAACATGGATATTTTTCACCTCCCACTCCCCTCCTTTTATAGAAAAAGAGAGATGGAAGATAGAAAGTTTCATAAAGGCTGAGGTTGTTGATTGAGATGCTTGAAAGTTAATTAGTACTACATAAGGTGAAAATATTAAATTTTGCCTCATTATCTCACACATAGCTAGGGATGTGTTACGAAGGTGAGGAGGTGAGGAGACTTGATCATTGATGGTTAGACTAACTATCAATGGCTAAGCTAACCATCGAAGGTCAAATGTCCAAAGGTGGAAAGGGTCAAAAGGGGTTAAAAGGGTAGGTTAAATTTTAGGTTAGTAGGTTGATGAGTATAGCTAACTAATGAAAACTGATATTTACACAGCTCTAAAACCATCAACAAACTGATCCAGACCTATCTAGATCATTCATTCCTTGTAGCCCTGTTTTCCCTATTTATTGGCCATAACATTTTATTGGTTAGCTCAATCATAAAATTAAAACCATTTATGGATACCCATTAAGCTCTTATATAACATACTAAAAAATATCTTGAGGTTGCTTTGTATGGAATTGTACTTCCTTCTTTATGCCTTGTTTTAATTAGCCCTCCTTGAATGCAAAACGTCTTGTCTAGAGTGATGTAAAGACTTTCTAATCAAAATAAGCAACATTAAAGATACCCATTACCTTCTTATAGGTGAATCAATCATTTTTTAGTGCACTTCTTTGGAAAAATCCACTTTTCCTATATTGGCCTATGCTCTACCCTTCACATGCACCTAGGCTCCACTTGGCAATTGACTTTTTCCGTACTTCTCCATACTGTGGAACCTTAAAACCACTTCCAAAAGTTTTCTAACATAATCAAGGGTAAAATTACAAAGTTTCAAGAGTTTTCAAGCTTTAAAACTCATTTTGAGGGTTTGAACCTAATTCAGAATTTTCCCATGACAGTCACAGGCCGAGAGCTTATTATTTTTTCTGGGAGTGTTCTAGACAGTTTCAAGGGTTATAATCACTTTTATATGGTATTTTTTAACCCCCTACACCTTCTCCAATAATCATCCAAGTCATATCAACCCTCTGTACCTTCCTTTGCTTAACAATTTAGTGTCTTTTCACTGTATTTTTATAACAATCAACAGGGTTCTTAGTTTTCTCCTCCATTTCAATCTATCAATAGGATCTCAAGAGGATATAAAAATATTTAAAACTATAAATGACTTCCCCATTCATATGCTATATCAAATATAACCTGATCAATCCATTTTCTATGCAAAACTTGCAAATCTCTTGACTTTTCCTGTATTCTGTCATACACAGACCCCAGAGCCAAGAGTTGGAGTTTTTTGGATATCCAGAAGGGTTTCTAAACCTGTTTATTCCTTTATTGGTCTTATACTTGCCTTATAGACCTATTTCCATGTCATTTTCAACTCCATCCAAACATTTTCATGTGGATTTTACCTTAGACAATGAGTAGTATTTTTTTAAATTCCTGAATATCTAGTTTAGGCCTGTTTGGGCTTCTTATACATTCAAAGTACTTTTAAGACCTCTTATTCACAGAATATCAGTTTAAAATCATTCTCAACATTCCAAATAACCAGGTTACATGTAATTTACTCAATGCTTTATATAAATCCATCATTCATACACATTCACATATACACACACAAGCCTGTCACCATAATTTCATAAAGAGACCATAACATAATCACATGAAGCAAACCATTCATTCTTTCATAGATCAAATAAGAAACTTACAGTTCAATATCAAATGTTCCATGGCTTCCAAAGCCTTTTCTATTCCTTCACACATTCTTCACATCAAATTTGCTCCTTTTTCCTTAACCTTATCATCTCTTGAGTGAGATCCTCCCTCACTAACTCTCCTCTCTATCCTTCATTCTTTCTTCTTTCCTTTGAAGGAGAGGACTTTTCATCTCTATCCTTATCCACTTCTACACCCCTCTCATCCTCTCTTCTCTTCTTTTTCCTCTCTCCTCTTAATTAATTCTTCTTTGTTTTTCTTTCTTTTCAAGAATCTCTCTTCTAACTTCTACGCCCAAATTGGGCTTAAGGCAACAAAAGACTGTTTTTATGTTTTAACAATTTACTAAGGTTGAAAATAGTTTCAACCATTTCCCCCTAATTTTCTCAAGAATCTACAATCACTTTTCACCTTTTTACTTTCACTTTTTGATAATTACATTTACCTTGAAGGTGAATTTTTGAAATCTCACAATTTGGAGGGAAAACCAAAATTTGAATTTTTACACTAGAATTTGAAAATTTTATAGATGATCCTACATCATACTCTCATTTTATAATATATTTGAACCTTAGTTCAAATGGGATGCTTCCTCCATGCTTTAGCCTTCATTTGTATACTTGGATCCCACGGTCTTGTTGTCAATACCAATGCTTGTCTTTGGTAGTCTTTGTCTTTCATCTTGCTTTTCTTCTTCTTCTGGTATGTTCTTCTTCTCATTTCTTTCTCAGTTGTTATGTCCCATCTCCATGCTTCATTCTCATATGTCTTCAAAATCTACTTGATCTTCTTGATTCAAAAATTTGTCCATTGAACTATGGACTTCATTCATCTCCACAACTTTAACACCTGCATTCAAAACATCAAAAGCAACCTTAGTAGAGAAACATTGAGGCCATGAAGCCTCTTGATTATCTTCATACTGTTCTTTGTCCAAATCTGCCTTCACTATTTTTCTTTGTTCTTGCCTCAATTCATTTTCCATCTGATCAATGGTGTCACCATGTTGATAGGTGTTTCTACACAACTCTCTTGGAGGATTCAACAACTCTTCTATCCTCTTCATTTCTTCACTCAACACAAGTTCATCCAAATCTTCATGTCCTATATCAAACTTAGGACCAGATTATTTTTCATCCTCTATAAATACATTCATCCACTTTATAGTTTCTTCATACAAATCAGCTTCTTTATCATCATCAATATACTTATCAAAAACAATAGGAGTACTATTACCTTGTCTCTCCTTGTTCGTTTCAAACATGTGAACTGATTTCACATCTCTACTTTCATCATCCATCCTCTTGGAACTTCCTCCTTGATGAATATTAGTTTTCATAGACATTTTACATTCTTCATTTTCCATAAACATATCATTAAATGATTCAAACAAATCATTATCCCATTCATTGCAAGCAGTTGACTTACCTTTTATATTTGTATCCTCATGCTCCATCTCACCTTTAGCTATCCATACCTTCTTCATAGCTTTAGGATGCCACTTGTTCAATTCACCAACCAATTTCTACTCTTTGACATTTTCATGTTGTCTTGCTTGATGGCTGGCCTTGCTCACTTTGCATTCTACCTCTTCCTTCTTGGTTTGTATTTGCTTCTTGCTTGAGTCATCATCTTGATTGAACTTTGTGTCTTTCATTACATTTGCTGATCCCTTAAGCCATTTTGGTATCACATAGCCATGGTCTATTGCTGGATTTGAAGGCTTGTTATTAATCTTCTTCATCTCCATCTGTACAGAAGTAGTCTTACTCTTATAGGCATTTGAAAAATCAGAATTTGAACTTATTTTTACCTTTTCAATGGCTTGATGTTTAGCCATACTCTTCCTCATAGTTTCCTTGCTTGCATTCACTTTCCTTAGGTGTGTTTCCTTCCTTTGTTCTATTGGAATGTTTTCCAAGTCATCATAATATTCTATACCCTCTTCTTCATTGGCAAGATGATGGACTTCCACTACTTCCTTGTGGAATTTTGCAACCTGTTCAACAGCTGTTCCATAATTAAGTGGATGAGAAAAATCAATACTATAATTCACCTTTACCTCCTTGATGGGCTGCTTCATGGTTTCCTTCATTTGCATGGCTTCTTTGATTGCACTATCCTCTTTTGTGCATAGTTTTCCATTTGCTTCTTCAAGGTACTCCATGACATCATGGAATTCATCTTCATCTTCTATCTCTCTTACTTGTATGGGTTCTTCAACACCTCCATTATGCATTAACCAATCCATCTCTTCTTCTTTATCAATAGCAAACTCACTTGTCTCTCTTGCACCAATCTTTTCATTATTCAAGGCCCTTCTCTTGACCTTCATAAGGCTGCTCATACCTGCATTTACCCACTCAAAAACAGCATTAGATATAAAAACAAGAGACTATAATGTCTCCATGAGTGCTCTCTTCATCCACACTCTCATCTTTTCAAGTGATCTTCTTGGCTCTTCATCTTTTCTCTCTTCTTTACCCTTGTTCTCCTCAATGAGAATCTTCTACTCAACTTCTTTCTCTTGCTGCTCACTTGGCAACCTTCTCATACTCTTGCCTCTATGGGCTTCTCTCTTAATGGCAATCTTCTTTTGCCTTCTTCTCCTCTTCATTAGGAGATCTATTGGCCACTTCAACCTCCTCCTCATTGGCCATACCCATGCTTGCTTATCCATCTGCATCCAAGACTCATATTCATCTTTAATCTTAGCTAACTCTCTCTTCAAATTAGCAATTTCTTTATCAAGTACAAAATTGTCCATACCTTTGATGCTTGTTTTCTTCTTGGTGCCCTCCTATACCTTGCTGCTTTGTAGTGCTTTCAACAACACTTCCATCTCTAATATATTCACCCAAGTCTTTTCCACCTTGGTCTCTTGATCTCTTGTCTCACCCAAGCCTTTTCTCGTTTACTGGTCTTTTGACAATCTCCTTGATCTCACCTAGGCCTTTTGCATCCTAGTCTTTTGACCCTTTTCTCAATCCTGCAGCAACTCTTATACAATACTTCATCAAATACAAATCATAAATCCAAGCTTACCTTGCTTTGGATCTTCTTCTTGAGCATTCACTTTCTCTCTTACTTTTGAGCTCTCCAAGCTTCAAACTCCATCCTTTACCTCACCCAAGTCTATTTCACTTTTGTCTTTTGGCAAACTATCCAAGCTTCTTCGTGGACCTTCACTAAGCCTTCCTTGGCTTCTTCTCTTCTTAAGCCTCAATGGCTTGGCTACCTTGAACCTACAACTCTTTCACTTCATTTCTTCTCATCACAATAACTCAAATCAAATAGCACAATTATGCATACCTTTTCTCCCCAGGGTCTCCTAATGCTTGTCCTGCTGATCCTCTTGCCAAACCCTGTAACAACTCATTAGAAATCATAGCCATCAAAAAATTTCCAATTCCCAAGAGCTTCAAGCTTTGATACCAAATGATGAAAATTGATCTTTACACAGCTCTGAAACCATCAACAAACTGATCCAGACCTATCTAGATCATTCATTCCTTGTAGCCCTGTTTTCCCTATTTATTGGCCATAACATTTTATTGGTTAGCTCAATCATAAAATTAAAACCATTTATGGATACCCATTAAGCTCTTATATAACATACTAAAAAATATCTTGAGGTTGCTTTGTATGGAATTGTACTTCCTTCTTTATGCCTTGTTTTAATTAGCCCTCCTTGAATGCAAAACGTCTTGTCTAGAGTGATGTAAAGACTTTCTAATCAAAATAAGCAACATTACAGATACCCATTACCTTCTTATAGGTGAATCAATCATTTTTTAGTGCACCTCTTTGGAAAAATCCACTTTTCCTATATTGGCCTATGCTCTACCCTTCACATGCACCTAGGCTCCACTTGGCAATTGACTTTTTCCGTACTTCTCCATACTTTTGAACCTTAAAAACACTTCCAAAAGTTTTCTAACATCATCAAGGGTAAAATTACAAAGTTTCAAGAGTTTTCAAGCTTTAAAACTCATTTTGAGGGTTTGAACCTAATTCAGAATTTTCCCATGACAGTCACAGGCCGAGAGCTTATTATTTTTGCTGGGAGTGTTCTAGACAGTTTCTAGGGTTCTAATCACTTTTTTAACCCCCTAAAGCTTCTCAAATAATCATCCAAGTCATATCAACCTTCTGTACCTTCTTTTGCTTAACAATTTAGTGTCTTTTCACTGTATTTTTATAACAGTCAACAGGGTTCTTAGTTTTCTCCTCTATTTCAATCTATCAATAGGCTCTCAAGAGGATATACAAACATTTAAACCTATAAATTACTTCCCCATTCATATTATATATCAAATATAACCTGATCAATCCATTTTCTATGCAAAACTTGCAAATCTCTTGACTTTTCTTGTATTCTGTCATACACAGACCCGAGAGCCAACAGTTGGAGTTTTTTGGATATCTAGAAGGGTTTTTAAACCTGTTTCTTCCTTTCTTGGGTTTCTACTTGAATTATAGACCTATTTCCATGTCATTTTCAACTCCATCCAAACATTTTCATTTGGATTTTACTTTAGACAATGAGTTGTATTTTTTTTAATTCCTGAATATCTAGTTTAGGCCTGTTTGGGCTTCTTATACATTCAAAGTACTTTTAGGACCTCTTGTTCACAAAATATCAGTTTAAAATCATTTTCAACATGCCAAATAACCAGGTTACATGTAATTTCCTCAATTATTTATATAAATCCATCATTCATACACATTCACATATACACACACAGGCCTGTCACCAAAATTTCATAAAGAGACCATAACATAATCACATGAAGCAAAACATTCATTCTTTCATAGATAAAATAAGAAACTTACAGTTCAATATCAAATGTTCCATGGATTTCAAATCCTTGTCTATTCCTTCACACATTCTTCACATCAAATTTGCTCCTTTTTCCTTAACCTTATCATCTCTTGAGTGAGATCCTCCCTCACTAACTCTCCTCTCTATCCTTTATTCTTTCTTCTTTCCTTTGAAGGAGAGGACTTTTCATCTCTATCCTTCTCCACTTCTACACCACTCTCATCCTCTCTTCTCTTCTTTTTCCTCTCTCCTCTTAATGAATTCTTCTTTGTTTTTCTTTCTTTTCTAGAATCTCTCTTCCAACTTCTATGCCCAAATTGGGCTTAAGGCAACAAAAGACTGTTTTTATGTTTTAAAAATAAGGTTGAAAATAGTTTCAACCATTTCCCCCTAATTTTATCAACAATCTAACAATCACTTTTCACCTTTTTACTTTCACTTTTTGATAATTACATTTACCTTTAAGGTGAAATTTTGAAATCTCACAATTTGGAGGGAAAACCAAAATTTGAATTTTTACACTAGAATTTGAAACTTTTGTAGATGCTCCTACATCACTAACTAGGTGCTTAACTAAAATCGTGGTTTAATAAGGGTCCTAAGGAGTTTCAATAACTACAACTATCATGTGTAGTTTTATAGTGTCTACATTTTACCACTTTTTTATTATTCAGCTTTAATTTAACAAGCTATAGAATAAAAAATATATTGTTGGTCGAAGGTATTATTACCTTGAGTATGGGAGGAGGTGTTATCCCTCAAATTGGGAGTCAATGAGTTGAAACCAAAATCAAGCCAAGGTTTGATAAGTGGTTGATGGTGAGTCACTAGGTGGTGACAAAAGGGTTGGGCATTTGAAATGCAAACATGCACACAAAATGTGACTAAGTATGATAGTTAAGATCATGAAAATACTATAGTTGCCAATGTTGATAAAAATAAGGTTGTTTATATAATAATAAGTAATAGGTTAATTGGTCCACAACATTGGTTGTAGATGATCAGGTCACTCTATAAGTCTCCTGGATAGGGTTAGTGTATTTGTAGGTATCCAAGGTAGGAAGTGCTCCCTTGAAAAATATAAATGGTCTGGTCATGAACTACGTGGTGTAAATTCAAATGATCCACATTGAAAAAATGTTAGTGTAGTTAGAAAGACCATGTAAGGTTATCGTAAGACATGTAAATATTTTGGGTTAAAAATGGGCAACATTTAGGTGGATGTGGTCTAATGGTTGGGTCAAAGAAGGGTAATCTCTAAAAGTTCAAATTTGGTTTGGGGGAGATTAGGTGATCTCTAATGTTTTGGCATTTAGCTATAAGTGCCTAAAATGAAAAGAGAGTGAGACTCTGACTATCGATGGTCAGTATTTTCTAGGGTTAACCATCGAACATCACCCTGATTATTGATAGTCAAAGGAAAACCCCAAAATGTCAAAATATAAAAATTGAAAAGGAAATTTCATTTTCACTTTTGACAATTTAACTTTGTGCTTTTCATACTCTTGTGATTTTTCACTTTGGAATTTTACCAGGAGTTGACTAAGCATTTTGGCTAAGGTGGAGGTTGGTGATTAGTTTATTTTGATTTTTAAGGTGATCAGTGAGGACTAGTGATGTAGGGTGGATAAAGTCACGACTAATTAGCTAGATACATGATCCAACCTTGATAGTGATCGAGGAATGAGGTAAGATATGTTTAAATATTTTTATCTATTTAATTTGTTTTCAATGTTGAATTTGATTATTTGTGGTTGGCTTGATAGGTTTTTTTGGGGGTTTTCAACCTAGTTTTAGTTTTTAATTGGGATTGGAAAATTTATTAGGTGAAACTTGAAATTGGGGGAGGAGTTGGGTTGGGGGTGGGTTGTAAGATAGAAATAGGTAGTTTGTTTTGTTATAGTTGTCATTTGGTTGTGTTTCTAAGAAGGTAAGATTAAGGGTTTCATCACTGACAGTCACAGACAATGACCATCAGTAGTCCAACCCTATTATTGATAATTGGCCTAACCATCAACAATCAAATACCAAGGGAAAAAGTGGTAATAGCACCATTGATGGTTGTTTTATTATCATCAATAAAATGTTTTTGGAAAATTTATTTAAAAGGTGTATATAAATATTTTTTTAAAAAGGTTTGTTTGAAAATGGTGTGGGTGGATTAAAGGGTTAAGTGTAAGTGTAAGATAGGTAATGTGTTTGTGTGATGGGTTGGTGGTCTTGGTTGAAGAATGGTTATGTAGGAATGGATTTAGGTGTTGTTTGATAGGTTAAGATAGGGTAATTGTTAAGTAAGATTGAATTTGTGAAATAGTTTATTGGGTAGATTTGTTTGAATTTTATAGGTAATGGTGGATTGTTGTTCAAATGCTAGAGTAATATGGTGTATATAATGGGTTAGTTTGAAATAGGTTGAAAAATGTGGGTGTAGGCAGGTATTGAGCTAGATTTGGAAAACTAAGTGTGCATGCTAACATGGTTATTTGATAGGAATTAGACCAGATCTAGATGAGGGATTGAGTCCCTAGGATCTTTGTGGAGATCCATGATGGGATGACTATGGATGAATATGGATGAGGTTAGTATAGGAGACATGGTTCACTATCAACACCTACCATGGGATGTATCTATGATTATAGCCCTCATCAAGAGATGACACCTGACTATGAACACATTTTTGTTACTGATAGGAGAGATTAGCATCTTAATAGAGAATGTGCATAGGATTACATTTTTGCCTATTAGGGGGAGCTAATTTACCACATTAAGAACTGTAGACACCTAAAACTAGCCATCGATAACCTCCAACTAGGGTTTTGACCAATTCTTACCAAAATGTATAATTTGGCTTGAAAATACTAAAATGCATTAAATGAGTTGAAATTTATATATTAAAGTGTCAATTTTGTCTAGGGTATCATTAAATGGTGTAATGTAATTTATGAGATAGTTAACTTTGATCAGATTATTTCAAGTCAGAATGACATTTTCATACCTAGGTACTTTAGATTGTTTTTTGCTATCAAATTTCTTGTAAGAGACATGTGCCTTTGTTATTTTGAGTTTGAAACATCCTAAATGGGATAATGAATCCAATGCATTTGACATTACATCTTAATTTCAATCTAGTCAAATTTTGAGCCAATCATAAGACATTTTAACCAGTTTGATTGATTTGTGCACTAAGGGCCAAAATTTACACCATAGAGACTAATCATGTTTAAATATAATTAATTAAAATCATGAGCCTAATTGATAATTACATGGATATTTTTTAATATTTCTTTTTGGAAATGAATATTGAATATTTGCATCATCAAATGACATCATTTCTTGGGAAGGCATACCTAAGCCATAAATACATAAAATATCAAGGTTAATCCCCCTCATACCTCATTAAGACCCTCCATGCCTCATAAATTCTCCTTCTTCCCTTAAAATGATGAGGGTATTTATGGATTTAATTACATAATTAGATTTATTCATGGACACATATATCAATCTTGAGATGGATGGTCATGGTCGATCCTAAACCATTTTGAAAATATATAAATAAAAGAGCCATGAACATCATTTTTAAGCTTGGATAATGCAAAGTTATAATACACAAATATTTACAAAAGCCATTATAATTATATTTATAATACCAAATTATTGATCCAAACCAATTACAAAGCCATCATAAAGGTGACAAGGAGAAGAGGAGATAACCAAGCCTCTTTTGATGAAGACTCATTGCGCACAAGCTATTAAAGCCAATTAAACAAGATATTTGGAGCATCCAAGGAAGGTGAAGGATTTATTTTTCTTTGAATTCTAATTGTGTTTCTCATTTGGTTTTTTTAATATTCTCCCCCATTGAGATAGGCTTAGGGTGTAAGCTTAGTATGTTCTTTGTTTAGATTTGATTTCATTTACTAACACCATACTAATATTCCCTTATTGTAATACTATGTTCACAAATGGCACACAAAGAACATATGATTGTAATAGGGGGAGATTAATATGGTGTTAGTGAAAGAAATCAAATCCAAATAAAGAACACACTAAGCTAATAGCCTAAGCCTATCTCAAGGAGGAGCATATTAACAAAACCAAATGAGAAACACAACTAGAATGTAATGACAAAGAAATCCTTCACCTTCTTTGGATGCTCCAAATAACTTGTTAAAGTGGTTTTTTTGGCTTGTGCTCAATGAGTCTTCATTAAAGGAGGCTTGGTTATCTCCTCTTCTCCTTGGTACCTTTGTGATGTCTTTGGCTTTGACTTTGGATTAGCTCAATAATTGGCATTATAACACTAATTGAAATGGATTTTGGAATTATTTGTGAATTATAACTTTACATTATCCAAGATGAAAATTAATGTGCATGGCTCTTCTATTTATATATATTTCAAAATGATTCAGGATTAACCATGACCATCCATCTTAAGATTGAGATGTGTGGCCATGAATAAATCAAATTACGTAATTAAATCCATAAATATCCTCTTCATGATCTGGGAATAAGAGCCATTTATGAGGCATGGACTGGCTTAACCTTGATATTTTATGCAGTTATGGCCTAGGGATGCCTTCCCAAGATATGATGTCATTTGATGATGTACATATTCAATATTCATTTCTAAATACAAATATTAAAAATTTTCCATGGCATTATTAATAGGCTCATGATTTGAATTAATTAACTTTAAGCATTATTAGTCACTTTGGTGCAAATTTTGGCCCTCTGATGCATAGATTAATCAAATTGGTCAAAATGTCTCATTATTAGCTTGAAATTTGATAGGATTAGAATTAGGATGCAATGTCATATGCATTGGATTTATGATCCCATTTAGGATGTTGAAAACAAAAAATAACAAAAGCATGTGTATTATGTAATAAATTTTGTAGAAAAGAGCATTCTAGAGTACATAGGTGCAAAAATGTCATTTTGACTTGAAATAATATAATCAAATTTATTTATCTCATAAATTTTATTACCCCATTTAATGATACCCTAGCCAAAATCGACACTTGAATATATCAATTTCAACTCATTTAATGCATTTTAGTGTTTTTAGGCCAAATTGTGAATTTTGGTAGAAATTGGTCAAAAGCTTGGTTGGAGGTTATTAGTGGCCAATTTTAGGTGTCTATAGTTTTCCCTTGTTTGGGAAGGTGTTTCAAGTTATAGGCATACTAACATATTATAAAATAATGAAAAGGTCATATATAAGTACAACTACAATGATGATGAACTAACTATATATTATTCTTTTGAGGTAATGGTTGGCACAAGTAGGTTGACAAAGGGTCCTATGAAAAGAAAGAAGTGAAATAAGGGGACCAAATAATGAAACATGATGGGATGAAAACATAATGAGTTTTAAAAATTAGTCAAAATCATTGAGAATGCAAGTGGGATGTGTTAAATGGTTTTCCAAAAGGTAATTATAAGTAGTGTACCCTAATAGTGGCAACATGGTATGATAACACAATGATTTTCCTAAAGGTGGTTATAAACATTAAGAAGATGGAGTTGCCCTAGTTAGGATAGACAAAAAATATAATAACATGCCCCTATTTGGGTAAAAGGAATGTAAATTGGTGAGAACACAATGATTTTCCTAAACATAGTTATAATCATTGAGAAATGTAGGTGGGACAGTGTGCAATGATTTTACCATAGGCAGTTATAATTAGTGGACCCCGATTATGGAAAACATGATTGATTAGATGATGATGATGATAAATTGACATAGAGGGTAATGATGAATTAGAACAACCTATTAGTATGGAGATGCTCATTTTAACTAATAAAGGTTGAAATTATTTTTTGGTTAATTACTCTACTTGGGATATGATTGGGATACTGGTATCAAGGAGTTGTTACTGCCACCCTTCATGAGTAGACTTCCTGAAGCTAATTTTTGTTATAGCACTTGATGGTAGGCATCATGATAGAACACCATGAATATCGGGAAAAAATATGTATAAATACTAACTCCCAATATCCAATACTTAATATAAAATAATATACCATTGATAAAAACCATGATGATAATGTAAACATATGAATATGAATAGATTCAAGAATAAATGCACAAAGAATCACCCAATGAATGCATATAAAATGATTCAAGGTGACAGTGTTGAAAGAAAACAAACAAGCACACAAATAAAAAATAAATAATTAATTAAACAAACAAATAAAGAGACAAATAACAATTAGTCCTAATGTTAGTATAAATAATATGATGAACATTGCCCTTAGTAAATAGATGACAACTTAAGAAACAAACATGACTGGGGGGAATAGAAGAAAAGGAAGGGGTGGCTGAGACTTCTCTATATGCACTAGGCAAGTGGACTCTACCTACATATTTACATGGATGTAATATCCAACAAAATCTTTAGGCTAAATGCAGTTATCCCAAGGAATGAGAAGAAAATGAGAACTGATGAAAACAAACATGATGGATGTGATATAAGAATATGAATGAACTCACAAAATGGCAAGATCATGGAATAAAAAGTCCAAAAAGGATGGGGAAAGTAAGTGACAAGTGATTTACTTGTGACTTAGTAAGGGTTCCTAGAATCCTTAAGGCAAAGAAGTGGTCAATGTTTTTGGTTTTTCTAATGATTTTAAAAATATTTTTGGAATTTTTGGAGTATCTCAACTTGATCAAGAATGATGAGACACTAAATAGTTAAAGATCACAAAATGGTGAGAGTAGTGCTTAATATGATCACAAAATAGTTAGAACATGGCTTAGGTTGCTTGTAAAATAGTGAGAGTGTGTCTTAGGCTTCTCACAAAATGGTGAGAACATGGCTTAGGTTACTCATAAAATGGTGAGAACATGGCTTAGGCTGCTTGCTAAATGGAAAGAGCATGGCTTAGTTTGCTTGAAAAATGGTCAAAGTGTGGTTTAGGTTGCTCTAAAAATGGTGAAAGCATGGATTAGGTTGTTCAAAAAACGTTGAGAGCACAATTTTAATTACTCACAAAATGGTGAAAGCATAGTTGAAAGGGTAATTAAGCTAAACTCAACATGTATTGAGTATTGCCTACATAGTCTCAAGATGGGACCTCACGTCATTGTAATTCCACCTTAGAATGGAGAAATATAACTAGTATATTAGCTAATTCAAACAAAATAGGAATAGTTGGTATGATGGCATAGTACAACATAGAGAATGGCTAGTTGTTATAATCAAGACATGATAAACAAGTGTTGCCCCTAATTTTCCCATAGGTGGTTATAACTAGGATACAATGACATAAGTCACTGAGACTAATTTTCCCATAGGAAATTATAATTAGGATCAAGACATTGAGATAGAATGAAATAATAAATGAAGGATGTGATGACCAAACATTTGTCTTACTACTCTAAAATACTACTTCTATCTAGAATATGCGAAACAACTAGTAAAATTGAATCTAAATCCTCTCAATGAAAGCATTGATGGAACCAAATGTAATGGAACCAAGCTCATAGATCTAGGTAGGGAGGGAGAGATGAACTAGGTTGATGGGGAGGGTATGGTAAAATAGACATGTGATAGGAAAAATGATATGGTTGTAGGATGATAGAATGATAAAATGGTATAGTACAAATAAAATTTGAAAAATGATACAACTTGTAATAGTCCTTATAGAAAATACACCAATTCACTCAAGAGTAGTACCACTTGAGGTGGTTAATGTTCATTGGCTCATTAAGTTCATGGCCATCTAGTGTGACAAGATTATATTCTCATGTTCTAAAGTTTACTATAATGATGAGAGGACCAACCCAGTTGGGTTTGAACTTACCTCTATGCTTCTTTTCAACCATGGTATTCTTTTTAGGAAAAGATCACCAAGTTCAAATTCTCTATGTTTCACATTCTGATTATAGTGGCTTCAAAGTTTATTTTCATATGCTTGGAGATTTTTCACTACATCCATACATTTCTCATAAAGTAACTCTAGTTCTTATAGCAAGCTACTCAATAGTCATTATCATCCAGGACATCCTTGAACTCAATGGGAAGGATGGCTTCTATACCATAAACAAGTGAATATGGAGTGGCTCCTATTGGTGTATGGTGATTGGTACTATATACCCAAAGAACATAGAATATCTGAAGGTGATAATCATGACTAGAATCATTGACAATATTTTTGAGAATATTGACAATGGTTTCATTTGATGCTTCAGCTTGTCCATTACCTTGAGGGTAATATGTCATACAAAAGTGTTGTGTGATGTTTTATTTAGCACATATCTTGTCAACAACATTTTTATTGAATAATCCTCCATTATCAGATATAATGATGGAGGGGGTACCATAGTGACCAATAAGATGGCTGAAGATGAACTTAGAAATTTGATTTCTACTCATGTGTTGGTAAGGATATGTTTATGGCCATCGAATGAGGTGGGATTGATCTTCCTAATGAGGTTAATACCATATGTAGTAAATGGACATGGTGTCAACATTGGTCTTAGAGTCTTGGATAACACATGAATCAAATTAGCATGACATTGACACTTGTCACATTTATTGATATATGTAGTTGCATATGCATCCATTATCAACCAATAGTAACTAGTACGCAAGAGAATTTTGGATAAAATGCCCCTACTAGTGTGGGATCCACATACTCCTTCATGAACTTCCCATAATGTTAGTGTAGATTCTATTGAATTTAAATAAGGAATAATAATTCCATCAAAATTATGGTGGTAAAGGGTTGATCCAAGTAAGTTATAAGAAGTGGTTTGGTGGATGAAAATTGGTTTTTTTTTGGGATAGGTCAGGTGGTAAAACCTGGTCATGGAGGTAGTTATAAAGGTCTGAGTACCAGATAGAACTAGGACCAATAATATCTCAAATCATCATGATGGTTAAAGGTTCATGAGCTAGTGATAACAATTTCTTGACAAGGAATTGATACTCTTTAGCTATGTCTATTTGTCAAATAAAATATCCAATTTTGGCCATATCATCTATAGTTCTATTACTTTCCCTTGGCATATGCTCAAATTGAATGTTGGTAATCTATCATTTTTGAGTGTCGACCATAGCCTTATATAGAACTAGATTACTATATTTTGTCTAAAAATGGTCTATAACCTGATTGATGATTAACTAAGAATCACCATAAACCTTGATATGAGATACATTCCATTAGAACACTTGGAAAAGCCTTGCAATAAGTGCTTCATATTTGGCCATGTTGTTGTTATAAAGAAAACTAATCTTGAATGATTTAGGATTAGATCCCCTTATGGTGTAATAAATAAAAGTCCTACCCTTAATCTATGTGTTATGAATGATCCATCAAAATATATCTTCTAGTGCTACTCTTTAAGAGGTGTGTTAATGATGGTCATTATGGATTCATCAGGAAATTTGAATGTGAGTAGCTTTATATCAACAAAGGGTTCTTTAAAAAGTTGATCTACAAGAACTTTCCCCTTAATGGATTTTTGATTGATATATTTGATGTCAAACTCACTTAGAATCATGATCCATTTAGCTATGTAGCCTTATAAATTTGTTTTAGATAGTAGATACTTGAGTGGATATACTTTTGAAATAACAATGGTCTTATTATTTAACATGCAATGGTGTAGTTTCTAAGCTGTGAAGACCATGGCTAAATAGTATTTTTCTATGGGAATATAATTGTGTTCATATGTGACCAATATATAGGTTAAATAGTATATCTCATGCTCTTTTCCATTGTCATCATGCTGAGTCAAAAGTGCCCCCAGGGCATTGTCAGTAGATGATAGATACAACAAGAATGGCCTTCCTGGGATAGGAGGCCACAAAATAGGTTGATTTTTTAGATAATCCTTTAGTTGTTGAAAGGTTATTTGGTGGTGATCATCCTAATGAAATGTGACTCCATTATTCAAAAGATGTGTAAAAGGATGGCATTTGTTAGCTATTTGAGATATGAAGCATTAGATAGACTTGATCTTGCCTTGGAAATTATGGAGTTACTTCAAAGTAGTCAGCGGTTTCATCTTTATTATAGCTTGGTCTTTGGTTTGATCAATGTCAATGCCTCGATAAGACACAATGAAGCCTAAATTTTTTTTAGATGTGAATCTAAAGACATACTTCTTAGGATTAAGTCTAACTTTTTACTCATGTAATCTTTCAAATATTCTATATAGAACTACTGAGTGATCAGCCTTGGTCTTTCATTTTTCAAGAATGTCATCAATAAAGTCTTCAACAATATCATGCATCATATCATGAAATATGATGGTTGTGGCTCTTTGGTAGGTGGCCCTTGTATTATTAAGACAAAATAGAATAACCTGATAACATAAGGTTGTATCCCAAAAATTCATCCATTAACAAAAGCATTTCATAACCCACTATGGAGTCAATGATCATGCCAATGTTTGGTAATGAAAATTCATCCTTGGAGTAAGATTTTTTTTATATCATAAAAATATGTATAGATTCTAATTCCTTATAACTTTTTAATAAATGTTACAATACTAGATATCCACTCTAAGTAGTCAATGGATCAAATACTTCTTGCTTCTAAGTGTTTTTTAAACTCTTTATTTACCAATATAATAATGCAAGGATGCTGTAGACACCTAAATTGTGTTGACTCCCCTTGGTCTTACCCCACATCTTATTAATTTAAAATAAACAACTTATTTTAAATTATGACCTCACCCTGACACATCACCTAGGACACCTCACCTAGGACACCTCACCTTGGACACCTCACCTTGGACCATTTCCCACCCTATGACTCATCTTGAGACTAAGTCATCTCACGTAAGAACTATTCTTACTCCTCCCTAACCTCCTAACTCGTGCTTAATAACCCTGCCATTTGACTGTTCAATAATGGACTATGCACTTGGCAGTGAAGAACAGGCTTCTCAACCCTTTTACACATTTCCACCCACCGATGTCGGTCAACTGTCAGCTGACGCTGGTGGAACCTCTAACATCAGTTACATAAATTGACTTCTCATGTCGAGTTACAGTCTCTTTGACTCGATAATCAAAAAACCTAAATCTCTTAGCTCTTATCAATCATTTTTAGGACTCTCTCTCTCTCTCTCTCTCGAATCTAGCTTTCTCTCTTCCTCTCAAACTTTGAGACATCCACAAGCATCAAACTTCAACTAACACTCCCTTGGCCATAGAGACTCTACACTAGTCACTCCAAATTGGACTGAAGCATTGCATGGGGACCTGGACATCAGTCGTAACAAGCACAAGCGTTCAACACCTTGGTTCTTCATCTCACCAGAGCTAAGTATTTTTTCTACCTTTCATTTTAGTATTTAAAACACATTATTAATTAGTCAATTTTCTATCTCTAAATACTACTAGACCAGATTTGACCTTCAACCAGACCCGACCTTCAACTAGACCTGGCTTTCTTCCTAGAGAGGCTATAAAGCCTTCCTTTTATCTTGACCCTTTTTGACAACCTATCATCTACCTTTGTCCTTCTGTAGACCTTATTTGTCTCACTGCAACCCTGCACAGACCCTTTTAAACCCATAAATTCCGTCTGTCGACCACGAACATAACCCTCAGAGCCATCGAAGGACCATTGCCCCTACTGATGTCAGCAGCCTAATCGACGTCAATAACTTACCAATCGACGCCGACAGACTAATTGAAGTCAAAAATAGTGACAGACTGATAGTAGAATATAGGTACGCATTATCTCTATTTATTTTGTTTATTCTTTCACCATTTCTTTTCTAGCATCAATCTTTTTGTCAATAAGTGGATTGTCATCCCTCAAGTAAAGTCTTTGCACTTTTGGGACTGAGCATATCGCTTGGCAGTCCACCATATCTGTCTCTAACAATCTCCTTGTTTGAGTTTCTTATTCTTATCTACAGTTGTCATCCTCCACATCCAAAGAGGAGCTCCTTCAATCATTTGGATACGATGCACAACTTCATCTAGGTACGTATAAACCCCTAACCATTATCTTTAGTTTCTTATTTCTTCTGAATATTAAATAGCAAAAAATGAGTAGAAACATTTTGGCATGCCTGGTGGGACCCCCAAAATTTTCCTTGGGTTCTTTCTTCTTAAAGGCAATCATTCATATAGCTGCATTCTGTCCTTGTAGCCTTCTTCTTTCTTTTTCTTTCAAAAAGAAACCATAAGCACAATTTAAAAAGAACCTCTTTCTTTTTCTTCTTGTCATTTATTTCTACATCTTAGAGTAGTGAAATTCATGCTCTTAAACCTTTTCCCACTTGTCTACATCTGAACAAACATTTCAATTTGGGTTAAAAATTAAATGCATTTCACTCCTGCTTGAATGCATATTTAGCTCATCTAGTAATTAAAAATGCATTATGAATAAATCATAGTGCACATATGTTACATGATCTGACCACATTCACAATCAAACATCTAAACATACCTGAGATAAGGCCTGACTAAGATTTCACCACCTAGCGGATACCTTACCCTTCTCGATGATCCTACTTGGACTTCACAACCAAGGGGAGAACCCACTATGTTCTCTGGTAGAGTATAAACTCTAGGCAAAGTATATATTGGCTAAGCAACCCAGCTTGGCTCTGGGCTCGTGAAGTGAGGGGAGCAAGCTCCTAGAACCAGGCCATGTATGGAACCTAATACAAATTTTGAGCACCAAAACTTAACCCAAAACCAACCTTAGACTGCCTCTTTTAGGACCCGTTCTAAAAGCCCATTCTTTCAAACATATTCTTCTAAGGCATAAGCTGCCACAACTCTAAAATTTATTCTTAGGAATTAATGTTTAGAGGTCACTTGTCTTCATCTACTTTTATGTTTTTATCTATTTTTCGAGATGGTAAGGATGTATTATTCTAAGTTCTTAAACAACTTGGAATTTTCTTTTTCATCCAAAAACTTTCAGTTCTCTGAGTTTCTGGGCACACACAGACACTGACATCAATTTTTTAAACCGACGTCGGCAACTTCACTAGCATCAATTTTTCCACCAACGTCAGCAACCTATATTCACTGACATTGGTTTTTCAACCAACGTTGGTCACTGTCCACAAACTTTTTCCAAAATAGCAAGCTTAAAACCCAACTTTCTTGCTATAAAACACCCCTTCTAGTTTTTTGAAACTAAAATATATAGTTTATAGAACATAGACACCTTTTGCCTTGGATGGATTTGACACACAGTCAAACCAAATCCTTTATTGACCATGCAAGGAAACAACCACTTCCACCTTCGCCTTTCATCTCAAGTCCCCAAATGGAGCATACTTTAAACATTGAACATACTCCTGTCCAGCCTACCCCTGACCAACATTCAATTTTTCTCAAAGGGGACCAAGAATTTGAGAGACTCCTTGATCATACATCAAGGCTCTTCAACACTATCTCATGAGAAGCCAAATGCGAGACCCTTCAGGTAATCCTATTTTTGGGATGCCAACTTCTCTTGCTGAAGCGGCAATGACATCAACACCATCTGCTAGCCAACCCATCATAACTCAAACTATTGCCTTGACCAATAGCCTAACCATGGCCAATCTTCAATATTTGACCTCCTTTTCTATTTTTAGACCTACCTCTATCAGGGTTTTTGTACCCCCTCAACCACAAACAATTCAACCAAGTTCTACACCTTACCAGAACTTGATTGTCTCGACTCCACTCACTCTTGCACCTATAAATGTGGAAGTGACTACCTATCCTTTTCGTAATGCCATCATTCAACCACCTTTGGTGGTATCTAGTCAACTTGTGCCATATAGCTTCATGGTACAAGCCCCCTTGACCTCAACATCAGTCCCTATGATGAACTACCAATACATTGCACCTATACAAGCACAACCAAGTACGTCATACATCCCTCCTAGCACCTTCCAGGTACCTTACAACCTAGGGGGTGCACCTCTTGCCAATCCATCAGTCGATTTGATTAAGATGCTGATGGATAAGATGTCTAACCTTGAGACATCCATTTCTGGTTTAAGCAATATTCTTTTATATGAACAAATATGCAATGAACCCATTCACCCTTTGGTGCCTATTCGACCATATCTTAACTAGTGGGAACTCCATAAATTTTCTCATTTTCAGAGTAAAGAGGACCCACAACAACATCTACGAGTGTTTAGATATGCTTGTTACCTTATAGCCCATGACGATGCGTTATTACTTCACACATTTCCCATGTCACTTTTTGGCACCACCCTTGACTGGTATAGCTCCATTACCAGTCATTCTCTCTTTTCCTTCACTCAACTCACTCAATTATTCCTTGACCACTTTTCAATTAACATCACCAAGAAGGTCTCCATTACATACCTCTATTCTATTCAACAATTTGACGATGAATCAATAGCTGACTTCATTGCCTGTTGGAGAGGTTTGATTAACCAACTCTCCTTTTATTTACCTCAACCTGAGCTCATTGAGCTCTTTTCACGAGCATGTGCCAAGTACATCTCTTCCACCTTGCAGGTTCAAACATTCCACACATTTGACGAAGCTTTCACCATGGCCAGAAAGCTTAAACTCCACATAGTTGAAGAAGATAAGGTCAAATTGCGTAGTAATGAAAAATCTAATAACCCTTCTTCATCTAAACCTTCTTCCCACTCCAAGTCTAAAGGAGTGGCAAATGCTATGGTCCTTAGACCATCATCTTCAACCACAACCAACCCATCTCAACCTTCCACATCAAACTACATCACAAGACAATTCCAACAACGGCATGCACAGCGTCAATATACTCCAATAGGAGAATCATACGCTTCCGTCTTGGATAAACTAGTCAAGTAGGGGGTCCTCAATCTCCCTTAAATTTGACTACCCCAATTTGACCCCTCAAAAGCCATCCCTACCTAGTATAGGGAAAATGACTTCTTTCATTACCACCATGTCAAAGGTCATGACACATACAACTGCAAAACCTTCAAGAACACCATTCAAGACATGTTGGACAAGGGGGATCTTGTTTTGGATAACCCAAATACACTAGCTAACCAAAACATGGATGTCTTTAGACAACCATTCCCTAACCATCCCCCAAGTTAGCATAACATTCAGACCATAGCCAATGACCTTTAAGAGTGTAATATACACACAGTCGACATGGTTTCTAACCAACCTCTCCCATAGTCTAAAGAGGTTAATCAACTTATTTGTCCACTATAGGTAGAAGAGCTTTCTTCTCCTATTTGTCCAATATAGGTAGAAGAGCCTTCTTTTCCTATTTATCTACCATGGGTAGAAGAGCCTTCTTCACCTATTTATCCACCACAAGTAGAAGAGCCTTCTTCTCCTATTTGTTCACCATAGGTAGAATAACTCTCTTCTCCTATTTGTCCACCACAGGTAGAAGAACTCTCTTCTCCTATTTGTCCTTCACAGGTAGAAGAGCCTTCTTCTCCTATTTGTCCTCTATCTAACCCCGTTTCACACGTGGAAGAGTCTACTTTGACCTCTCCCATATTGGAGGATGATTTGATGGCACCAACACCGGCTGCCTCACCCTCATCTTTCTTATCATCATTAGGGGATCATACTTTCCCCATTATTTGACCACATGCAAAATCCATAACCATCCCATGCCTCTCAAACCTCACTCACCCACAAGTGAAGGTAGACTTGAACCTCACCTCACCCAATAGTAGTCCTCACACTAAACTAAAGAAGGCTACTAAACCACATCAGAGAACTCCTCCCCCACCTTCATCTTTACCTTCCATTTTGGGTCCACATCCTTCTACTTTAGCAGGATTGCTCCCACATCCAACACCTCTCAACAACAAAATGTCATCTACATGTGTGGCCATATCACTCATGAAAAAGATGATACGACAAACTCCCCAAACAACTCCTAAAAAGGAGTTGTCAATGCCAACTACAACAAAAAGCACAAAGCCATTAAGGGGATCCTATGCTTCGATGTTATGCCAATTGTTGCAGTCTTCTAGCATAACTCTCCCATCTATTAAACCATATCAACCTCTCAGATCAAAACCATCTTGGTTTGGTGACACTAAAATTTGCTAGTATCATCGCACACCTGGGCATGATACTGAGCGTTATTGTGCCCTTAAGGTTGTTATTCATCAACACTTGAAAAAGGACCTCACATTGAGGCTTCTTTTGACCACTCTTTTGACAAAAAATTTGACACCATCCCATGCCTCCCAAACCTCTTCACCTAAATCGGGATCTCCATACAAGACTATGGTCCCTTTACCACCATCCACTCCTTTATTCAAAATCAACACAATTGATGTGGCCACTAGGCCCCAAACCATAAAGAATAAAGGAAAAGACCAGACTTGTACACCTTTGACATATCCATTATTCATCAAGACCTCTCAACCCACAACCCAAGATTTCTATCTTGGACATGTCTCAACCAACATCACTAAGGGAAATTCCTCCTAACTGATCTAGTCCACATGACATTTGGCATAAATGACTTGTTGACTACTTGACATATTTTATCATACCTCCCAATCTCTCTAGTAATGGACGGTAGGCTTTTATCAAAATCACTGCTCACTACACCATGCTGGGGGGACATCTCTACAAACAAGGTCAAGATGGCCTCCTTATCTAATGCCTAACAACCACTGAGACTTCCCATGTCATCAAACAAGTCCATGATAGGACTTATGGGGGACACTTTAGTGGTAACTCAGTTGCCAAGCACATCCTTTGCCTGGGCTATTATTGGCCCACTATCAACTAAGACTACAATAATTATGTTCGGCATTATATCAAATGCCAACATCATACTAACTGACTTCATGACCAACATCGACCAAAACCTGCCTACCACAATGACCAACATGTGACCAATTTGGAATGAAGCAAATGGGGAAAGTTTGCTCCTAATTGACTTGGACCTTACATCGACACACAAGCATGGATTAGGGACTTATCATCTGTCTTCTTTTGAAGGCTGGCCAAAACCTGAGCCTCTTAATGCCTTACATCTATGACTATTTTTATATTAGTCAAGTAATCATTCACTTGACATTTAACTTGAGCTCATCCCTTGAGCAACCCCCATCATTGTCATTCCTATTCCTTTCAACCCTTTTGTCAAGCATGATTGCTTTGTCCTAATAAAAGGGAAACCTTTAAACCTCTATAGTTAAGTCCATGACCAAATGTCCATTCAAAAATAAAACTATAAAACTTGGGATGCCTATTCCCAAGTCATAAAACTATAAATGTAGACTGCTCCCTCGAAGGACAGCTACATCATTGTTGTAATTACTAGACTACTCCTTTGAAGGACAGCTATTCACAGACATCTAAACATATAAAGTAGAGTATAGACCACTCCCTTGAAGGATGGCTATGACCAAATTTTGGTACATACACAACACAACATGACCATAAAATAAAACAACATCCCCAAGTGGACTTCCTGCATTGATCAGTCCCAAAAAAAAAGATGACTAACAAATTATTAAGTCATGGACTTGTCTATAGTCATTCTCAAGGTCACCTATAAAAGGGGCAAAGTTGTCCCTACTAAAAAAGGGTTACCCTATCCTTACATCTCACACAGTCATGCCTATCAGCCCAACATACTCAAGGGATTTTGAGCTCACTTAACGTCAAGTGATTTGCGTACTTCTCTAACACAAACCAATGCTCAATGATGTAATGCATAAACGGGGCTTTTGTTTCCAAAAACCTTATATATGCTATCATTATAGTCCTTTTAAATGAAAGAGCAATGCACCTTTCACTTCTTATACATCTTGGTCACATCCAACCAAACCAAACCAAACCTTTTTTCAGACCACTAAGATGACTTAGCCCATTCACACTAGTTTATATGGAAAACAATACACATGGAAAATATCAACCACCCACAACCAATGTTATAGAATACACCATCACACAATATGGAAAAGGCTATAACATCATCTATAATTCATTTTTAGCATACACCATCACCAATATGGAAAATTGCTAGGGATGAAAGACCACATTACCAATGTTACAGAATACACCATCACTTAATATGGAAAAGGCTATAACATCATCATATCCACTTATCATTTCAAGCATGAACCATCACACATATGGGAAATGCTAGCATCTCTAACCTAACCAACTATTGACCACTTGGACCCCTTTTTCTGAACTACATTGGTTTGATGCCCCTTACAACAGGGGCTATGCAGGCAGCACTCAATCTTCTGAGGTTAGCTCAGCCATTACCCCATTCGTCTCCCTAATGACAACGACCATCCGTTCATCCATCTACTTAATGGACCAACCATATCACCTTTAACCATGACCAAACACCTCATCCAAAATCATGACCAATCAACTAGCCTTGACACAGTAGAAGTCACCTTTGACTTCTCATGGGGCACACTGGAGATCACATACATCTCCCTGACCACAACAAACAACTATTGAGATCACTTATATCTCAACCCAACTCGACCAACCACTTTAGAGATCATGACTATCTCCTTTGACCATGACCACTTTTGAGACAACTCTACCTTTATTGTTTTGATTGCATGTATTCTACCTCACGAATAGATAGCAAAATTGTGTGCACCTCATATTACGACCCTCAAAAGTATCATATCGCGCTCCAATTGATCCCCACTACTTGTGACATTTTTGTGTTTTCTAAGAGCACTTCATGAACCCAGGATACTTGGAACATGATGACCATTGGAGCTATAGCTTTGATCAAATAACCCAATCAACTACGACTAAATGTTGGGGACTAGTTATTTTGATTTTAGCACTCCTTGACCTTTGACTATGACAATTTGACTTATCTATCATGTCAAGTGGTGTACACACAATCCCAACTATTGCAGTGTTCACACTCAAACTTCACCATATCCATTGATTGCCTATCAA
This sequence comes from Torreya grandis, assembly GCA_037957365.1. Lineage (NCBI taxonomy): Eukaryota > Viridiplantae > Streptophyta > Pinopsida > Cupressales > Taxaceae > Torreya > Torreya grandis. The sequence goes on from JARHVA010000476.1 coordinate 379,555, forward strand.
ATCGGCAATTGATTTCAGGTTACCTTCCCTCGACTCTCGCTTTGAGGGGGAATACCTCATCACCATACCTGGGGCATCTACTCCTATTTTTGTCTTGCAGTTCATCTAGAACAACCAACAAGATAAAAAGGGGCAAATGTAGACACCTAAATTGTGTCGACTCCCCTTGGTCCTACCCCACATCTTATTAATTTAAAATAAACAACTTATTTTAAATTATGACCTCACCCTAACACATCACCTAGGACACCTCACCTTGGACCATTTCCCACCATATGACTCATCTTGAGACTAAGTTATCTCACCTAAGACCTATTCTTACTCCTCCCTAACCTCCTAACTAACTCGTGCTTAATAACCCTGCCATTTGACCGTTCAACAATGGACTATGCACTTGGCAAATGAAGAACGGGCTTCTCAGCCATTTTACTCATTCTCCACCCATCGATGTCAGTCAACTATCAGTCAACACCGGTAGAACCTCTGACGTTGGTTACATAAACTGACTTCTCACCTCGAGTTATGGTCTCTTTGACTTGGTAATCAAAAAACCTGAATCTCTTAGCTCTTATCAATCATTTTTGGGACTCTCTCTCTCAAATCTGGCTCTCTTTCTCTTCCTCTCAAACTCTGAGACATCCACAAGCATCAGACTTCAACTAACACTCCCTTGGCCATAGATACTCTACACTAGTCACTCCAAATTGGACTGAAGCATTGCATGGGGACCTGGACATCAGTCGTAACAAGCACAAGCGTTCAACACCTTGGTTCTTCATCTCACTAGAGCTAAGTATTTTTTCTACCTTTCATTTTAGTATTTAAAACACATTAGTAATTAGTCAATTTTCTATCTCTAAATAATACTAGACCAGACTTGACCTTCAACCAGACCCGACCTTCAACTAGACCTGGCTTTCTTCTTAGAGAGGCTATAAAGCCTTCCTTTTATCTTGACCCTTTTCGACAACCTATCATCTACCTTTGTCCTTCTGCAAACCTTATTTGTCTCATTGCAACCCTACACAGACCCTTTTGAACCCACAGAATCCCTCTATTGACCACGAACATAACCCTTAGAGTCGTCTAAGGACCATTGCCCCTATCGACATTGGTAGCCTAACCGACGTCAGCAACTTACCAACTGATGCTGGCAGACTAACCGACATTGGTAACTATGATAGACTGACAACAGAATAAAGGTACACATTATCTCTATTTCTTTTGTTTAGTCTTTCACCATTTCTTTTCTAGCATCAACTTTTTTGTCAATAAGTGGATTGTCATCCCTCAAGGAAGTCTTTACACTTCTGGGACCAAGCATATTGCTTGGTAGTCCACCATATCTATCTCTAACAATCTCTTTGTTTGAGTTTCTTATTCTTATCTACAGGTGTCATCCTCCATAGCCAAAGAGGAGCTCCTTCAATCGCTTGGATATGGTGCATAACTTCATTTGGGTACGTACAAACCCCTGACCATTAATTTTTAGTTTCTTATTTCTTTTGAATATTAAATAGCCAAAAAAATGAGTAGAAATAGATGCATCTTACATAGTTTTTATTTTACTGGTTTGGCACTATATTTGACCACAAAGTGGTGTATAAAGAAGGAAGGGTCCAGACCTGGCATCTCAAAATATACCCATATAAAAATATCTATAAAATCCCTTAAAAGGGATATAAGGACTTCATGTTTCTTCTCAATAAGGGAAGTACCCAGCTTGATCCACTTTGGGTCATCTAAGGACCCGATGTTAACCTCTATCATATCTTCCACTAAAAGGGTCAAACCATCTTCAAGGATAGTGGGAAAATATTTGAATGGGTTGGAAACATTAGAGTCCTCTACTAGGATTGGCTCTTCAAGTTCCTGTAGGCATGATGAATCAGAGTCCCCTAATGGAAGGTTTGGCCATGTAACAAAAACTATTGGAAACTCTTGAATGATTTAATTAAAAGATTATTGTTCTCCAAAACTAAACTTAGACTCATAGATACGTTTATCATTGGTGGTCTCCTAAGATATGGTTGAAGAAGGTTGAACACCCTAATCTAATGGCACTTGAAATGGGTTTTCACCACCAAACTAGCCTTTTTCATTGCTTTTACCCTAGTCAAAAAGTGCCTCAAAGAGGTTTTCACTTTGGGACCTCAATGTTTTAATTATTATTATTTGGCTAAGGGTATTCACCCACTCTCCAAGATATGTTACATGATCTACCTTGATTGACAACCCTGATTTATAGTCCCCCAATAGAACATTGTCTCTAAGGCTAAGATAATCATAGAAAGCCTCATCATTTTACAATAAATCAGTTGATATATTGGACTCTTGTTGGTCCCATTCTATCCATTGGGGATAATATAATGGTAGTGGGTTATGAAAAATGGTTGGGCTAAGGGTATAAATGGAATGGGTGTTAAATAGGTTGGTTTTAGCTAGGTCATAAAAAATGCTATGACTAGACTCTGCTTCACTACCAACATCTTCATCACTAGTTGATGGCAATCAAATATGAGTAAGGTATATGAAGTCACCCCAAGGTGATTTAAATCCAAGTCTATATGGTCCTTTATATCTGGTCATGGAAATTATCTCAAGTGTTCTTTGTTGATTAATTCTGATGCCTCCTTCATAGTCTTGAACTTCATGATCTTATTATGAATAAGATACTATGCATTCTCATAATAATCAGCTTGGTTGTCATTGTATAACCGTGATTCGTATCCATCAAGAGGGTCCTATTTTAAGATAGTTGTTGGTATAAATGTGATAGGTCCTTTAATTTTTCTCTTTTATTTCCATTTTAGATGAAGTGGCTTTAACTTTAGGTCTTCCAAAGGACTTTGGATTTTGTGGAAGGTTCACAATATCAAAGGTATCATTGGTCATATACTCTCTTGGGCCATTAGGTGAGATAGTAAAATGATTAAATATTTTAGGAGGTGGCATATGGGTAAGGGAATTAAGGGTATAAAGATTAATGTAGTTATCCTTTGATGGATAAAGAAGTATTGTTTTTCCCTTATCTTTCTTGGCCACTAGATTCATACCAAAATGATAGTTTTAACTCTTGAGCTCAACCTTTAGGTGTTTATAGTTCTTGTACAACTGTAACTATCATGGTATAAAAACTTTCATCCACAAATGGGAGAACTTGATACATTGGTGAAATATCGATTGGACTAAATGAATTTCATGTAACCAAGGTCTTCCCAAAAGAATGTTATATGATAAATTGAGATCAAGCACATGAAAAAGTGTACATGGGTTAAGGGACCAAGGATAACTAGGAAATAGTTAGTTCCTTGTGATTCTCATTCCTCATTATCATATGTTTTGATGGTTATTGTCTCTACTTGAAGATCTACCATTGCATACCTTAGAATATTGATGAGCTTAAGAGACACTATGTTTAGACCTAATCCATTATCTATAAGGACACCTTTCAATTTATGATGCTTTATGCAAACTTTAATGTATAACAAGTTATTATATAATGGGCCAAGGGATGACATATCACTTTGGTTTAAAGTGACTTGTTGGGATAGAGTTAGGTGTCCAATCAATTCTTTGAATTTATTAGGGGATATATCACTTGAAATAGTAGATTGGCTTAGGAAATCATTCAAAATGTTTTTGTTGATTGTTGATGTATGAAAAAAAATCTAAAATGTAGATTTACGTAGGTGTCTTTTATAATTGTTTCATAATGTCAATTTTTTTCTCTTGGTCAGTATTAAATGGATTATTCTGAGGTTGAATGGCTAGTTAGGTGATGGGGAAAGTGGTAGATGGTTGTCGGCCTAGTATGGTAATCTTTGACCTTTGAGTTGTGATTGTACAATCAAGATTGAATATAGGACCATGATTACTAACAAATGTTGGTGATGGTGTGGGACCAGATAGGATAAGTCTTAGTTTTTGATGCACTTATGCATGGTCACATGGTAACAATGAGTTATTAGTATAAGGTTAAAAAGTAGGAATCCCTATTTTCTTGTTTACCTATGTGTGGTCCCTATTCAAAGAAGGATTGCCCAAGTGATTGGATTAGTTAGGTATGGTTAGCAATCATCTCATCTTGTTAGAATTTGGTCTAGGATTAATAGAGATGATATTAATATGACCTCCTGTAATATGACCTACAACTCTATTGTGGTCATACACAACTACATGGTAGGTCTATTGGTTATTTCTATTATAACCTTGGTTTTTTTTATTATTCTATAATTATTGGTTTTATTGTTGGTTCTATTGGTTCTATTGGTTTGGCCTTTATTTTTGATAATGTTGATTTTGTTGTTGCACTGGCTAGTGTTGTTGTTGTTATTTCTAGTTGTGATATTGGGGAAAGGGATTTTGATATAGTCCAAGGGTATGAATGTAAGTGGAAGAACCATTATCCAATTTTATCTCCCTATTCTATAACATATTCTGAATCAAATGTTTAATTTTCACACATCTTCACAAATTTTTCTTGTTGACCTAATGATATTCACATAAATCATTTTCATGGTAACAATCAAGATAAGAATGCCCTAAGGATAATGTTTTGGTATAGGCTAACTAATAAGATTAGTGGTGGTGAGATTGAAAATATAGATTCAATAGGCTCTCCAAGGTCACTCAAAACACAATGAGTAGGCACTATTCTTGTTGGAGGAGGAACTTATAATGGCAAAGGTGGTTAGACTTCATTTGTGAGCCTAAGTTGTGCTTATTACATTAGTTGAAATGATTGTTAGGAGTAATTTGTATATATGGCATGGATTGAGAAAATGATGTTTGTACCATTTGGACATGAAATGACATGACTACTCCATTTCTAACAACATTTTTATTATGACTGAATTGCCTTGGTTTGTCATTATTATTGCCCTGTGTCAGTTGTAATGCTTGTTCCTGGACTAGATGTTAGTTTTGGTCATTTCATAGATTTGTACCTTGATTCTCATTAAATGAGGTAATATTGATGATCCCTTTATTAATAATGGATTTCTTGATCAATAAACCTTTGTTAATGATCTCCTTAAAGGTATGTGTACACTATAATTCTAGATGATAGGATATCTCACTATGCAAATTTTTGGTAAACATAGCAACTAATTGTTTATCTAATAAACTATTGGTAAATCAGCTTGCAAGGGCTCTCTATCACTGTAGATAACTTTAAAAACTCTCACTGGCCTTTTTCTTGGCTTGTGTTAGGTCAACCAAAGCAATGTCATGTTTGAGATTGTATAAAAAGTGATACACAAACTTATTTGAAAGATCATCAAAATGGGATACTGAATGCTTGGGTAACTTTAAAAACCACTCTAGGGATTATCTTGATAGACTTCTTGGGAAAAAAAATAAAATGTATATGTCACTATATGCCATTGGCTGGCATATAACAAATAACTTGATCAAATGATATTTGGTGTCACCTTTCCCTTTGTATTTGTCAACTTTCGATGGTTCATATCCTAGAGGAAATGGTATCTACAAGTACTCCATATTGAATGTATAGGAGAAAACATCTCCAACATAAACATTTTAGTCTATTTCATAGCTTGGATGACAACAATTACATCCTTCATCTCTTACAATTCTTGGGATAGGAAAGTATATGGAATATTGACTTTAGGGGGATTACTGGCCTAGCTAGATAGTTGAGCAGTCACAAGTGTTGTAATTTGACCATAGTATGATGGATGTATTTGTTAGGGTATGTTTATGTTGTTGGGAATTGAACTATGAATACTCATACATAGATTATAATGTAATTTTTGAAATTACATTTGTGGTTGAGAAATATTTTGGTTAGGATTAGTTATGTAGGCTTGGTTTTTGGGATTTTTAAGTTGGGATGGAGGGATATAACTATATTTTTCCTAGTGAGGCTGAAGAGGGACTTGTTACCAACTAATCAAACATTTCTATTCAGAGGGTACTTATGAACCAAGACCCTATCTTTGAATTAGTGGCATGTTCTACATAAAAGGTAAAGGTTACTTGATTGGTACTTGATGAACATTAGAACATCTTTTTTGCATTAATCCTAGTTGGGAAGTGGGTGCATGTTAGAGATTTGTAATTTGAATACCAATAGTCATATGTTCTTGACTAGACATCATTTGGATTTGAAGTGGCACATTAGTTTTCAAGGAAAGAAGTATGTTCCCTACTTCTTGGTGAGGTGGGACATTGGTAGCCCTTTGTTGAGGTGGCAATATATTCAAACTTTAATACATAATTATATTGGATTGTGCTTTATATTTTGGAATAATACTCATTACCTATTGGGTAGGAGTAAGATTTTTCACATTTTATTATTGAGGCACAACATTAGTTGTTGGTTGGCTACCGAATCATATTGGTTGAGTATTTGAGGAAGTAGTTGGTTGAGGATGAGTGATAGTAGTTGGTTGAGATTGAGATGTAGAAACTCCTACTCCATGATTTGGAAAACTACTCATGGTGTTGACTAAAGGCACACTTTTTTGTGGACTAATTATCTATATACATACACCACTTTAGTTTGGATTAGATGTTGCTTGTGCATTATTCACTATGTTTTGGCCACTATTCTACATAGAAGTAAAAGACACGTCTTTAGTGGTTGGAATATGAACCAATTTATCAACCAAAGTGTTTTTCATGAAGGGGTCAACCCCTTTATTTCTTTGACCAATCAACTCTATTAATACTCCTGTTGAAGTAACTAAATCAATGAGAGGCCTATTCAACATGGTTATTTCGTTAAAATTGCACACTAGGTTCAAAAAGGTTTGACATGTTCTTTTCATCTATATAAAGTGATCATCCATGGGGTCCTTACTTTTGACAAGCATAGTAGAGTCTTGATATGTCATTTGGACTAGAGCTAAAGGATTGATAGAAGAAGATTGTTGATTATAAATTATGTTATGAGGCATTCTTACTAGACATGGAAAATTCTCATGAGGGAAATCTATTAGAAACTTGGCCCCTAATTTTATATCTATAACCAATATTTCATCATTGCTTCCCAAAAAGTGATTCTCAAATAGATAAGGATCATATGTGGATGGTGATGTAACATAGTATGGTTGTTAAGGAACTAGTTCTTCAACCATAGGTACCAAAGCTAGATACTATTTAGTTTGTTCTTGATCCTTCTCTAAGAAAGGAGGTGTGTTTACCAAGTAATGGTCCAATGGGTCTTTGGTTTGTGGCCCAATTTAAGCATTACAAGAGGGACAGGGATCTATTTCATAAGCATAATTATCTGCATAGGTGTCTTAGACCATTTCTTCTTGCATAACCACATTATGAACTCCTATATTATACATGAGGCCACTATGAGTGTATAAATACATGTTGGGATCCATACTAAATGTTTTACAAAAAAAATAAAAAAGTAGTTTTATAAATTTTTTGAAAAAATCAATGTCTAAAAAGATGCCAAATTTAGGTCTAACTTGGTCAAAAGGATGGGTAGGTGTATCCAAAAAGATTGATACAATGACTTGTAATAAAACAAGGTAATGTCAAGTGTCGAATGCTACATGTCTCACATATAAATTTTAAGTAAAAGGATTGTAAATAAAAAATCCAAATTCTAGGTCAAAGTGTTTCAAATTAGTCTAATCTAGGAAAAACAAAAGTTGCTAAGTATTTTGGCCAAACATCACATCTAAATATAGGCTCAAACAAAGTGCATGTGATAGGTATTCTAGCCAAACAACATCAAAATCTAGACTTTTAAAAGATTATATATTTAATCTAACATATTTGAAACACTTCTAATAAAAATTAGGCATTTAACTCTTGGTCATAAAAACTTGATCGATAAGTATGAGGTATGAAACAAAAGGCACTTGGAGATAGTGTATTTTATCCTAAATAATGGCATAAAGGTATGTTATTTTTATGAATAAGCTAGACAAAGGTGAATGGTATAACTGTGCTAGACAAAGATTCTCAAAGGAAACTCAAAATGGTAAAAACTTGGATAGACCAAGACTCTATGGAAAAAGGTCTTTGAAACAAGTCTCAAAATAATTTGAGTATTGTAACAATTTTAAACTATTCAAAAGATGTGGAAAATGCTTATTTCAAAAAATATATGGAAAAATGGTTCCAACATAATTTTGGTAATGTAACACTACCCTCCTCAACTCAAATGATTTCTACACATAAAGTTGGATAAATTCTCTAAGGCATGAGTGTGTTATCAAATAGATAAATGGAAAAATAGGGTGTGTAGTCAAAGTCTAGGACATAAAGCATTAGTAAACACATGAGATGACTTTAGTCTTATAAAATGATGATAATGATGTTGAGTATAAAAAAATGGCCCTCAATTCAAATAGGGAATTGAACTAAAGTTAAAAAAAAGTCAAGTGCAAAGTGGCTAACCTAATTTAACACATCAACCTTCAAAACTTGGAAGAGTCCAATTTCAAATTTAAACTGTTAATGAAGGACTTAAACAAAATGTGTCAAAAGGTATAGACTCAAATGGGTAGCATAACTATTCCAAATTAGAAGATATGACACAAAGTTTATGATGATGATTTTGAACAAGGAAAAAGATGTTTTCACTTGGGTATCCATTTGTGAACATAGGATTTCCATTTGTTAATATGATCCTCAAGGATGAACATGGCTTGATTGACCTATAAACAACCTTTAAATATCTTTCACTTGTTATTTATTTTCATGTATCATAGATTGTGAGGGGTAATTCATTACCTCCCATGAGTTCTTTAGGGAATATTTGACATGGGGTTTCATCTCCTAGCATCATCTTCAACCCCTATCTATAGAAGGTATATAAATTGGGATCCCCTTACTGGGATGATGGTTTGAATGGTTAAACTATCTTTGTTAGTAGAGGCTAAGCCCAAGACATTTGAGCATGTTGGATATCACACTACACTGAGAAAGTGATGGATGTAGTGGTTATAAAAAGGGCAAAACCTTTTTAAAACAAGACATCTGACATGGACTCAAATAATGTGCACTTCTTTTATATTCTAATGTGAAATTCATATACATTTGATCTATCTAGAACATTCAAAAACCAATTAGTTATGGTCAACCCCACTTTTCCATACCCTTGTTAGGATTTAGGGTTATTACACTTAATGTATTTTTGTCACTTTTTCTTTATTTCTTGGTATTTTCTAAGACTAAAACTTGTTTGTTTGTTTATATTCCACTCTTGTATCTAAAGAGGTGTTATTTTGTCTATTTTACACCACACCTATGCTTTAAAATTTTTCCTAAACATGTATGTGTGTGTGTGTTACTTTTTTGAGATGGGTACCATTATGTTGCCCACATCATTATAAAATTTGAGTATTTAAGTCTTTGAAATTTATAAATTAATCACATCATTCAAGCAATATAACACCATTATGCTACTTAATTCATTTCAAGACTTGTTTATCTTGTATCAAAAACCATTTATCAAAACCATGTCATATTAGTCATTTGGACCTTATTTATGTGCTATCATGTTGTCCAATCTCATCTATCTTGTTTGGTAAAAAATTAGTCTTCAATTTTTTTTTTCAATTAACCATGTCATGTTTATATTTAAACATTGATTGATTTTTGTTTAGGCCTCAATTCATGGGGTTGATACACCTATCTTTCTCTCTTGGATTACATAAATTTGGTTAATTAATTACCCAAACTCAATGACTATTTATTCTTTGATTTTTTAATGCCTATCCTCATCATTTTTTATGCCTTTATTTGGGAGAACATAGTATTTATCGAAAAGCCTTTTGCCTTATGGATTATTCCAATTGATCATGTTTATGTTTGATTCCATGTGCCAAGTCTATGTCAAAGTTGTTTCCAAAATTAATAGATTAAATCAAATTCACATCAACATTTTGTTTCAATCATATATTTTGATGTTATTTGGCCAAAATTCCTAGCATAACATGTTTGATCTTAGCTTTTGACTCTATATTTAGACAAAAGACCTAGTGACTCTTTTCCCTTTCCTAGTTTAGACCTTGTTTGAAATAATTTGGACTAGAATTTTGACATGCTAATTTTTATTCATATTATTGACCTTTTATGTAGATGAAATTTGATGTTAGAATATTTTATTCCAAGTCTTTTCGCAAACCATATTGGAGATAAATCTCCATGATCAAATCATTTTTTGGAGATATAACTCTACCCCTTTGATCAAGTCAGACCAAGTTTGAACCATTTGTCCTTTGGAAATATTTTTCAAAGTTTGTAAATCTCTAGGCCTTGTATTTTAGAAATTTCATCACTTATGTAGACATGTCTAATTACACTTATGGTGGAATCACATACAATCCAAGTTATGATAGAATGGCCACATAAATTGAATATAACCAAATACTTGCTTACGATCTAACTTAAGACCTTGATTGGTATGAAGAGGTTTGTAAGGAGGAATTTTTTGAAGACCTAACTATGGATAATGTTATTTAGGATACGTATTGATACCCTCTTTATGATAATCATTACATGGATCATACTCAAGAAATATCTTGTGATCTAACTCTAGATTGGGATGATATGGTTTATGAGGACTTATATGTTTTGGCTTTTGAGAGCTACCAAACTATAAAATTCCACAAACGTATCCTTATAGGACTTCATCCTTTAGCTTGTATGATCAATGAGGCTCCATAATGCCATACTATTTCTATACCAAGACCTAGTCCTTTGGATTATATGAATAACCAAGCTCCACAATGCCATATCATTATCTAACCACTGATCATTCTTCATCTATTTCCAATAGTTCCACAGTTTAGAAAACTATGGCCAATCTAATCACAACCTCAACTAAACTAGTCATTTGAAGACCATGCTATGTTCAAAACTAGTAGTTTCTAACTCACTAGAAAATAATACAAAAAGAACCAATCAATTCAAGATGTTTTTATTGAACCAACCATTTGTGATAATTCAACCAATGATGAATCATGTTTCAATCCTATACCTATTATCAATAAGTCTCACTCTAATGAGCTAATCTTTGTTGAGACACTTCTTAATGATTATTACCACCTTTAGGAAAATCATTACCTAGACCATATGCCTATTTTTCAAGGGTCTCCATTTGACAATCCAATCTCTAAGGAGGTATCTCTTGACATTTTTCCTACTATTGAGGAGTCTCATTTTGATAAAATAGTATTTATGGAGCCCATTGTGCCAGCAAAAGACATTACTTGTCTAATACCAAACATTCAATAAGACATAATTATAATAGGGTACCCATCAGATGAAGAATCAACATTGGAGTTAGCTTTTATTCTTGAATTGACATCAAATTTAACATCAGTGATGGAATCAACCTTAATATCGACATTAGATTTACAGTCCTTTGAGTCAGAATCATATTTAAAAATAGAATACATTCATGAGTGGTATAATATTGGTTATTCATGCCTTCTAGATTAATTTGAATACATTTTTTTATCTTTATAAAGTTTTTAAGGATGACTACTTTAGGATTACCACAAGTTCTCGTAGTATCTTTATTAGGATTGTACATCCATCTCCCATTCCATTACCATTAACTAAGATAACCATATTATTGACATTCCATATCCCATAAGTGTCAATTTGGACCAATAAAATTACACTTTATTGAATTTCACCCATGGTGACATAGTAGTTGAAGAAGAGCAAGGAGGCTAAGACCACATTAATGTAGTAGAAGAACACTCTCCTAGTGAAACCTTTTCAAAGGCACTAGGTGACATGCAAAGTTAAAACTCAACATATTTTAGTGAATATTTTTTGAAAGCATTAGGAGAAAATCAAAGTCAAAAGACAATGTTAATTAATTTCACCTTTTTAGAGGTGCTATGGGACAATCAAGATAACTTAATTGGTGAAAACCTCATCAAGGTACTAATAGCTAGGCATAAAAGTTCTTCACTACTTAATGAAGACATTATTTAAAATCAAATAAAAATAGCTTCCAATCTATAGTCTAATCACATGGTAGCTACTTTTAAGATCAAACAATAAAAAAAAATTGGTAGTCTTATTGAGAGCATCTTTAGAGTTCTTTGGCCCTACCACATCCAAAGTTGTGTTGAATCCAACATCAACAACATTACGTGTGATTAATTGTCTCAAACTTCATTTGTTTCCCAATAATTACATATTCCATTATCATTTACCATTCCATTTCAAAATCAAACCTACCATCCATTATTTGTCCTTGTTTACCATCCATAGCCATAATTTCATTTGTAGAGGCTATAAAGGTACCTTATCTTGATGTTTGAAGGAATCATAATTAATTACCAACAAAGATCATAATAACATTCTTCATGTATAACTCTATAACTAGTTCTTGATAGATAAGCTATTCAAACAAGGTTTGGGATAACAATTAACATGACCGATTATTATATTTTTATCATTTGTTGATTAGGATGTGCATCTCCACTTTAGTAAGAACAACAAAATCATATACCAAAAACCACACCCAAGCCACAAACATGTTATTTTCATTCGCCATATCCATTTTCCCTTATCACATATCCAACCATTCACCCCACCAATTTGGGGTAACCCTCATACCATTTTATCCAAACCTATCATTATCCTAAGCAAAACCATTCCAATCCTCTCTAGACCAAAGGCTATTTTAAGCCATCCTATTTAATCCTATTTTGATCTTGGTTACTTTGGTTATTCTTGCATTTTTCATGAGAGGATTCTGATCAAGTTTAAACTATTATTAAATATGTTTTTTTAGTGATAGTCTATGGAATTAGTGTGATAGTTTATCTAGCAATATATCTTTCATTTTCCATCCTATATCAAGTTTTTTTATGAGCCTAGTTATAACTACCTATGGGAAAATCAGTGTCTCTCCAGTCTTGCTACTAATTATAACCACCTATGGGAAAATTAGTATCATTGATCTAACTAATTATATCCTATTTATAACCACCTATGGGAAAACTAGGGGAAATATTTATTTATTGTGTATTGCCACATCACTTTATCATTGTTCTTTTCATTTGACTAGCCATTTGCTAGATTTGAGAACTTGTTGAGACTTAATTGGTTTTTACTCACATTTGGTGTGGATGGAATTAATATTTCTTAAGGTCATTTTGAGACTATGTGAGCCATTCTCAATTCATTTTGAGGTCACCTCAATCCCCCTTTCTATTTTCTCACCATTTTATGAGCAATTCAAGCCACACTCTCATTGTTTTATGAGCAATCTAAGCAATGCTCTTACCATTTTATGAGTAACCTAATCCATGATCTTGCCATTGTATGAGTATGTATAGTGTGATTATATAATGAGTTAAAATACATCAAATATCAAAAAGCATTCAAATATTTCAAAATCCAAAAAAAATTGTCCTATCTAAGCCTACTTAGTTATCCTCTATCCGCCTTACTAGGGAATGGTCATTATTAGGATGCTTTATTTTTAATTTATTTTTAGGATTTTAATTTTATTTAATTTTATGTTTTTTTATATTTATTTTATTTCTTTTTTTTTTAAATTATTCTCTTGGTTGTTTGTTTGCTTTCAGTACTATTGCCTTAACTCAGTCTATATGCATTCATTAGGTGATTCATTGAGCACATTATTCTTGAGTCTATCTATATTCATACATCAACATTATCATCATTGTTTTTATCATTTTTGTATTAATTTTTAGTGTTTATTTGATAATTATTTAGTCCTTATGCATATTTTATGATAGTCTTCATGGTGTTCTATCATGATGCATACTATCACATGCTATAACAAAAATCAGCTTCAACAAAGTCTACAAGTAATGGAGTAGTAGAAGTTTCTCCTTGGTACTTTGGAAAATTATTCCACACATCTTGATCAAATCAACCATTTACCATTCTAGTTGTATCATTACTAATAAGGATGATCATCTCTTTGTGGGTAGGTACAACTGAATCATTTCCAATGATCAATTTTATTCTTCTATTTATCTCTTTCATCACTTTCCACCCACTTATATTTAATATTTATTACAAGTTACATCCTTTATTTATTATTTATAATAAACTCTAACTAGGGCACAACCATATCAAACATCATCTTTAGTGAATCTAGGTCCTCTTAATGATTATAACCATCTATGGGCAAATCATTATTTTGACTTATATTCTTAATTATAACTACCTTTAGGCAAATGTGTATCCTTTTTAAATAAATGAATGAAATAATTTTATCATTTGTATTACTCTCAACCATAGGTTAATTCTCACCTTTATTCTTGTTTCTTTCTTGAGGGACCATACATCCACATATGTGATGATCACTCCCTCGAGGGGGCATCACCATAAGCTTCCCAAACACTGTTTGGAGCTTTTTTCTTAAATCATCATATTATTTTTGGCATATAGGTCTATTATCATTATTTTAAAATAAATTTTTGTTCCTATATCTTACAACATCTTCCCAAATAAGGGCAAATTATAGACACCTAAAACTGGCCATCGATAACTTCCAACTAGGCTTTTGACCAATTCTTCCCAAAATGCATAGTTTGGCCTAAAAACACTAAAATGCATTAAATGAGTTAAATTTGATATATTAAAGTTTTGATTTTGGCTAGGATATAATTAAATGGGGTAATAAAATTTATTATATATTTAACTTTGATCAAATCATTTCAAGTCAAAATGACATTTTTGCACCTAGGTGCTTTAGATTTCTCTTTTCTATCAAATTCCTTATATAAAAAATGTGACTTTGTTATTTTTCATTAGCAACATCCTAAATGGGATAAATAATCCAATGCATCTTACATCACATCCTAATTCCAAACTATTCAAATTTAAATCCAATAACAAGACATTTTGATCGATTTGATTAATTTGTGCACCAGGGGACAAAATTTATACCAAAGTGACTAATCATGTTTAAAAGATAATTAATTAAAATCATGAACCTAATTGATAATTTCATGGAGCTTTGTGATTATTTATTTTTTAAATTAAACATTTAATAATTGCATCATCAAATGACACCATTTCTTGGGGAGGCATCCCTAGGCCATAAATGCATAAAATATCAAGGTTAAGCTCCCCATGCCTCATTAAGACCTTCCATGCCTCATAAGTGACCCTTCTTCCAAAATAATGATGAATGTATTTATGGATTTAATTATATAATTGGATTTATTCATGGCCACACATCTCAATGTTGAGATGGATGGTCACGGTTGATCTTGAACCATTTTGAAAATCTATAAATAGAAGAGATATGAACATCATTTTTAAGCTTAGATAATGAAAAGTTATAATGCACAAATAATTCCAAAAGCCATTGAAATTGGTGTTATAATTCCAAATTTTTGAGCCAAGCCAAAGCCATCATAAAGGTACCAAGGAGAAGAGGAGATAGCCAAGCATCCTTTAATAAAGACTCATTGAGAATAAGCTGAGCAAGCCACATCAACAAGCTATTTGGAGAATTCAAAGAAGGTGAAGGATTTATTTGTCTTTGTATTCTAGTTGTGTTTCTCATTTGGTTCTATTAATATGCTCCTCCCTTGATATAGGTTTAGCATGTTAGCTTAGTGTGTTCTTTGTTTGGATTTGATTTCATTCACTAACACCATAATAATCCCCCCTATTGTAATTTTATGTTCATAAGAGTGAGGAGAGGGATTACCATTTAGAGTTGTTATATGGTGAGGATTGGGTCCATGCTAGGTGAAATTCTATCAGCTTTAGCTATAAGCCTTTGTATTAGAGGGATTTAAAGGACTAATGCTTGATTACCATGATGATGATGGTAGTGTCCTATTTTCCATTACTTGATTTAAGTAGTGGATGGTTTACCTATTTGCTACCAGGAGTATTGGTGGAGATGATGCTAGGTAGGATAGTCTTTTGGTGGGCACCTATTTTGTTGGTCCAAATTTATAGGGAGATATAGGGATTTTGGTCTCATGGGAAATATGGGATAATTATTGAATTTGTGCTCCATTACTAAGCATACAATAAAATTAGGGTGTTGAGGCCTTTTGGGCTGTCATGGGATGGATATACCTAGGTACACTTCATAATGGGTTTATTACGATGAAGGGGAGACTATGCTTTAACAGGTGTTAGAGGTGGTGCTAGAGAAATTTATTAGCTTAGAGATGCATTGGAGGGTCTAGTTGTAGGTGATTTGGTATAGAGTCCATATGTGAGATGGCTTAGGTGGGTACACTATAGCTATCACATCATATCACTATAGAGCTAGTGATAGATATATGGGAGGAGAGAGGGGGAGATAACGCATATCCATTTTGATCAATTTTAGTGGAAATTTAGTCTTATGTAATGGATTATAGCTCCTTCTTAGAGGTATAGGAGAGAAAATCCAAAGTTTTTACTTCTAGATCCACAACCATAGGATGTAGTACTAGATCACAAGGAGCTATCAACTAGATCAATGATAGATGATGTTAGTTTTGCTAATAGATATGTAGCATGATATCAAGACCCATATATAAAAATTGATTTTTGTTGGGGTTATGAGGGTTATCATGCCATGGATGTAGACCTTTCTAGGGCACTAGTACAAGGTGGTAGTTAGTATGGGTAGGCATAGGGAGTACTAATAGTTATAAATGGTTAGATCATAGGGTTACAAGGATATGTGGCCACTCTAATAGGCTAGATTGTCACTTTACAAGGCTAGTTTGCCACATTGATAGGAGAGCAAGATCAAGCAAGGATCTCTTTCAGTTTAGTGACCTAGGAGAGAGATACCTTAAGCTAAAGGTTAGGAGTGGAGGCAACACCACCAAGAGGACCACTTGATATGATTCTGATGACATAGTACTTATTTATAGCTAAGGAGTTGAGATACTACGAGGTGATAGTGTTGTTATAGTGTCCACAAGAGCCAAGATATCAAGAGTATAGGGATAACTTAGTAGGTGGTGTGGATATAGCTAATCTATGATAGTGGGACTCTATAGTGGATTAGTTAAGTAGATCAGGTGGACTAGTACCAGATGGTAATACAAGTGGAGGAGCAAGAGGGGTGAGTGGTAGTGGTGCCCTAAGGCCCTGATATATGATATTATATTATGTATATGTTTTTGCTACTAACCTACATGTCGATGATGCTAGATGTATATGAGAGAGAGAGGTTTATACATTATTACATGTATCCTTATTTGATGGACAAGATGTATATGATGATGTTTGTGATGATATATATATGATGTATATTCATAGTTGTATGTTTTGATGTGATGTTTATACTCATGTTTATGGTTCATAGTTTGATGTCGTATGATGTTGGGGATGATAGTGATTTTACTTATGGTTATGCTGATGTGGTTTTATGACTTGATGTTATAATATGAATTATTATGTTGTTATGGTAAATGGATAAGATGATACATAAATATATGATATATGATGTGGTTCATGATGTTTTCATCATTGATTTTTGTAATGGATATGATGATGAATGGATTAATTATATCTTTTATGATATGGTGTATGTTCATATGATATTTTGATGGTAGATGGATAGGAAAAACTATATATAAAGAGATGATGTATGATGTGATTCATGATATTTTGATTAATAATGGGGTTCATGAATATAGTTTGAAATGTTGTGTTCAACATTGATGTTTGTTGTTTATGTTCATGGAGATGTAATGTGATTATGATTATAGATGTGATGAAAATGCATAAATCAAGTTAGATCACAAAGTAAATGTAGGAAAAAGAGATGACAATCATGAGATGTATGTCTACATGAACTAATGATAAGAGGGTAAAGGAAAAAACATGATGTTTTTTTATTGGTAAGGACCTAACAAACCTAAAGTTAGATTGGCTTAAGGAAACTAAGCCTTTCAAATGCTTTGCATGAGCATGCTTTGGTTGATAAATAAGTGTCTTAGTTAAGATCATGTCAAGTAAGCTCAAAATCCCTTGATTAACAAATGGTATAAAGGTAAGATAGGTGGTAGATTAAAGTTAAATGAGTGTATAGGTAAGGTAACCTTATGTGGTTTAGTTTACCCCTTTAGGTGACCTAAGAAAAAAAGTATACAAGTCCATGTATTAACATTGGGTGTAGACTAATCAATGCAAGAATTCTACTAATGCTAGATATGAAGATTGATTACATATTTCTTGGAATAGCTAATTTTGATATAGAGTCTTTTGTTTATTACTTTTGTTTTTGATAGTGTGTGAATATGATCAATGCAAGAAGCTCCAAATGTTTTCTTTTGACCCATTTGACTTAGCCATCCTTTAAGAGAGTGGTCTAAGTTTGGGTTTGTATGTTTGGTAGCTATCCTTTAAGGGAAAATTTTATATTTTAAGAAATTTAGTTTTGTGTAGTTGTCCTTCAAGGGAGCAATATGTAATGCTATAAATATGTGACCTAAATGATATCTTATTATCCCAAATTATTTTTGATGCAAGGTTTTTAGACATTAAAAAGTCTAGAGATTTACCTTTATGAGGGAAAAAATTGTGGCACAAAGAGGTTAATGATATGTGAAAAAAATGGTTTGAGGAACAAATGATCATGAGATTTTGTCTCATTAGAGATGAAAAGTATCCATGAGAACCATGCCATGGGTAGAGCCATAATACCCATATTTAGGATTAGGATAAAACTAGGATGGTTAATCACATGGTTCTATGTTGTAATCGATTGTCCTCAAAGGGAGAGGGATAGGTAGATGAAGGTGAAAATCTCATAGATCAATGGATGAGCTTAAGTCAGACAATAGGGTGAGTTTGATCCTTATTTTTAACAAAAGAAAGGATGAAAATGTGAAGCATTGAGAGGCTCAAGTTCTAGTTTTCCTTTAAGAGAGGACAAATGATAAGATCCTAATCCACATTTATGAGTTATGATGTAGGGTCTAATCTAATTGAAATCAAAATTGCCTTTTCTATTTTCTTCATATTGGTTACATATTTGTTTTCCTTTAAGATGAGGTCTATGATATTAAATTTTCATTCTATTAGGTGTTTATTTTGGGCATGCTTGATTTGTTATTGGTAGAAATAATGATGGTTAAGCTCTATGAGGTGATGTTCATCAAGTATCTCAAGTCATTTTAGATGTTCTTGAAAATAGTCACTCTAAAAAATGATCATTTTCAAATATATTTGAAGAGAGGGAATGTAGACTTTGAGAGGCAATACTTCCTCAGCTTTAAAGACTAGAGAGAAAGGGGTAGCACCAATAGAGGTTTGAATGCTAGTTAAATAGTCCCATAAAGTGAAGGGGGTGTGTAAGTGCCAATACCAACCTAAAGCACTAATGAATTTGGTTAAAATTTTGTTAAGTATTTTGTTAGAGGCTTCTACCTATCCATTTATTTATGGATGATAAGGTGAGGGAAATCTTAACTTCATGCCACATACATCACAGAGACCTTGGAATTTTTTATTCTTTTAAATATTTACCATTATTGGTGATGATATTATGGGGTAAATTAAAATGATAGATGGCATAGTGGTTGATGAAGTTGACAATTTTATTGGCTTTGGTAGAGATGAGAGGAATGTCTTCTACCCACTTGGTGAAATAATAGATGGTGGTAATGATGGATTGGTGGCATTGTGATGAATGAGGAGTGATTTCCAAAATAAGATTAAGGACCCATTATGAGAATGGCCAAAATTCTTTGGATACTTGTAGGCTATGAGATCATGTATGGTTAAATTAGCATGTTTTTGACATTTGACACACTTCTTAACATAATCACAATAGTCTTGGTTAAGGGTGGGCCAATAGTATCCAAGGTGATGGATGCATTTAGTCATAGCTAAACCACTAAAATATCCCCCATGGATTCCATCATACATCTCCTTAATAGTATGGGAAGCTTCATGATTATGAAGGCAATAGAGAAGGAGGTTGTCAAAGCCACACTTATAAAGGAATCCCATTAGCATGGTGTAATGAGAGGTACTCTGAACAAAAGCTCTTTAGGCATTCCTAGAGAGGTTGGGAGGAATGATATTGAGATTTAAATAATTAATTTTTTTTCATACCATATTTCTGATGGATATATTTCCTCTTTAAAAATGGTAGGAAGGTTAGAATGAATATAATATGGAGTGATAAAATGGTGGATAGTAAGAAAGAATTTAGAGTAAGAATGTTGATATGGGATTTGGGAAGCAAGGGAAGCTATTGTATCTATGAACTTATTGGTAGATCATGGAACTAATGGGATAAGGTAATGAGCAAATGATTCTAAGATTAAATCTAAAAATTGTTTTTAATTTAATAAGACATCATTATTACATTGGTAAGATTCATTTACCTAGTTGACCATAAGTTGGGAATCACCAAAGATTATAATTGTCTTGACTCCCAAGGCTAGAGTGGTTTGGAGACTTATGACTAGGGATTCATACTCAATCACATTGTTGGTGCATCCAAAGTCAAGTTTAAAGTAAAGGGGAAGAGGTTCACCATTAAAGAGAATAAGAATAACTCTATCACCCCCACCATGCTAGTATTTAGATCCATCAAAGAAAATGGTCATTTGGTACATGGGGTCCTCCTAAGAAGGAGTCATGATGGACTCATCTAGAAATGCAAGAGGAAACAATTAGTTATCTAGTAGAGGATCTTCAACTAATTGGTCAGTAATCACTTGCCCTTTAATTGAATTTTATTGAAGGAACTCAAGATCAAAATCAACTAAAATCATGATCCATTTAGACATATGCTAGTTTTAGTAAGCTATTGATTAATTCATATAATCTCTTCTTCACTAGATTTAAGTGAAGTTGTTTCAGCACTACATGCAAAATGGATTCAAAAAGGTTGGAAGGAGAGGCACTCAAGATGGCTACTTTGGGTTTAGGTAATGGTTTTGGTGCATCCAAAGTCAAGTTTAAAGTAAAGGGGAAGAGGTTCACCATTAAAGAGAATAAGAATAAATCTATCACCCCCACCATGTTAGTATTTGGATCCATCAAAGAACATGGTCATTTGGTACATAGGGTCCTCCTAAGAAGGAGTCATGATGGACTCATCTAGAAATGCAAGAGGAAATAGTTAGTTATCTAGTAGAGGATCTTCAAATAATTGGTCAGTAATAACTTGCCCTTTAATTGACTTTTATTGAAGGAACTCAAGATCAAAATCAACCAAAATCATGAGCCATTTAGCCATATGCTAGTTTTAGTAAGCTATTGATTAAATCATATAAGCTCTTCTTCACCAGATTTTAGTGAAGTTGTTTTAGCACTACATGCAAAATGGATTCAAAAGGGTTGGAAGGAGAGGCACCCAAGATGGATACTTTGGGTCTAGGCAATGGTGAAGGTGTTTGGGTTTTATTGGAAGGTTGAGGATTGGAAGGGTATGTCCATGGAATGGACAATTTAACCTTTACATTATCTTTTTATTGGGTCTAAGATTGGGTAACCATATTAATGGTGTGGATAAAAGGAAGTGTTGTTTTGGATTGTTACTTTAATTACTCCTCAATCTTAGGTAAGAGTGGGGGAGTAGGTAAGTGTTGGATGGTTCAAGTTGGTAGTAGGGTTGGTAATGGGCTAAAGAGAGGTTCATCCAATAGCAAATCATCCTTATAACATAGGTTATGGATAAGTGTTTTGAGAGCTTTGTAGTTATCTATATCAAGTCTTGGTGTCTTATGGTATAGGCAAATCAAATTGTCATTTAACCATGCTGTTTTAAGACATGAAGGGTTGAAAGGTTTGATGGGTGGTAGGGTGAAAGAAGAGGTTTGCAACAAAATTTGTATAATGGTCAAAAAAGATTTAATCAAAGGTGTTGAGGGTGTTAGGTTTTTGGCTTTAAGACTAGGAACCTTCTTAGGAGTAGGCTTTACCATGGTAGTTAGAGGTGGTGGGATGGTTTTTGTAGGTGGTTTTGATTGCAATTATCTAGTTAAGGCTGGTTTAGAGGTGGAATATTTAGAGGTAGAGGGTGAAGATTTGGTGATATGTGGGAAGGTAGAGGTATCTAGGTTAGTTAAGAATGATAGGGATTTTGTTGTTTTGGTGGAGGTAGGTGTAGGTAGAGTTAAAAAAGAAGGTTTACTAGCTGAGGAATAGGTAATGGGGATAATAGATGGATGGGGTCCTAAAATTGAAATTAGGTATGAGGGAGGTGGTATGGGTTTGGTTTGAGATGGTTTGGATGGTTCCACCCTTTTGATAGGTTTAGTCAAAGGTTTCTTTGGTGGAATTTATGGGGTTAAGTCTAGTTTCAAATATGGGTGAGATAAGCTAGGAGTAGGAAGTATTCCTATATTCTTGATACATTTGGTCAAAGATGTGTAGGGTGATTTAGAAATTTTAGATTGAGGTGGGTTGGAAGATTCCCCTACAGTTTTAGAGGAAGAATTATAAAAATAGGGGGTTGAAGTAATGATAGGTTTGAGGGTAGATGTAAGTGAGGTTAAAGGTTTTTTATTTTTTTGGTAAGGTAGCCCAAGATGGTGCTAAAAGGTGACCCTATCTAGATTGTGTTGAGAGGTAAACTCTAGATTCTGGACCAATCTAGAAAAAAAATTATAGATGGGTTTAATTCCTTGGTTATTGGTTTCAAATATTAAATAGATAGGTTGAGGTGAGGGAATAGTTTATTCACCTTTGTCTTGGGTGGAAGTTTTGATGGTTGAGGAAGATGGTGTTTATATGGAAATAAAAGAGGAGATAATCTCTTCCTTTGTAGTGGTTTCCAAAGAAGTAGCGGTTGGTTGTATTGTAGGTAAGGAGGGTATGGTTTGTTTAGATGTAAAAAGAGAGGTGGTTGTTTCCTTCTTTTGTATGTCCAAAGGAAAGATTTGTGATTCCACCACTTCCATAAGTGGATTGGAGGAAGAAGTGGTTGAAGTAATGGTTGCCTCCTTTAGTATTTATATCAAAAGGAGAGGTGGGTGAGTCAATGGAATATTTAATTGATTGAGAAGGGGTTTCTTCCTTCGTTTAGTTGTCCAAGATTCCACCACTTCAATAAGTGGGGTGGAAGAAGAGGTAGTTGAGGTAATGGTTTCCTTAATAATAGGTTCAATGGTAACAATATTGACCGTGTGAACCTCATGAGCATGAAATGATTCTAGTTGGTTATTTTCATGGTTAGTGGAAAGTGAATGGTTAGGAAAAGGTTTCTAAAATATGTCTAATGCTTGGTTTGGAGGTGCATTGGGATTATATAATGCAAGTTCACCCTTGTCAATAATTGTTTAGACAATAGTTTTAAAGGTGTTGCACCTACTAACATCATGTCCAATAATGTGATGGAAGGCACATAGATAATTTTCATTATACCATCAAGGTGTGGGGTGAGAGGCATCAAATTATTGGGTTGGTTTGATAGGAGGAAGTTGTATGAGGTTATCTTTAATAATTTTATCCAAAACCAAATCATAAGACTCCCCTATGGGAATATATTATCTTGTAGTGGTTCAGTTTTGGTTTCATGTTTTTTGGTTTGATGGGTTGGAAAAATTGTCTTAATTAGGTTGCTTGATAATTGGGGGTGGAGTGGATTTTAAGACAACCGTGTTTGTGGTTGCATTTATTTTTGTGTTGGGATGGTTATATGGTTTATTAGTTTTGGTTGAAGAAGGGTCACTATATTTAAAGATGGAGTTCTTGTTTTTCAATTTTAGTTTCCCTTCATCAATGGCTCTAATTTCAAGTTTATGTGCCATGGTAAATGCCTCATCAAGGTTATAAAAGTTTTAACCTAAAGAGTTGGAGTAATATGTTTGGTACAACCTCAATAAAAGAGTTAAATAAGTTCAAGTTGGGGTAATGAGAAAGAAAGTTAGTTAATGAAACTCTCCATCTAGCTATGAAATTGGCAATAGATTTGTCATTGAATTACCTAATGGATTTAAGGTCAGTAATGGAAACCTTTTTAAATATGTTGACTAAAAAGTGATCTAAAAATATTTTGGCTAGTTGAGAAAAAGAGAAGATAGAGTGCTTGGTGAGGGAACTATACCAATCCAATGCTAATCTAGATAAAGACATGGGGAAGGTACATCAGAGAAGACCATAATCATATACAATCAAATCACAAAAATGGTTGAAAGCTCTTAAATTTTGTGGGGGTCCTCCTTGCCTTGGAACTTGGAAAACATAGGTAGTTCCCATTGAGGAGGATAAGGTTAGATAAGAACAGATGGATGTGTAGACACCTAAAATTGGCCGTCGATAACCTCCAATTATGATTTTGGCCAATTTCCACCCAAAATGAACGATTTGGCCTAAAAACACTAAAACATGCTAAATAATGTGAAACTAACATATTCAAGTGCCAATTTTAGCTAAGCTATCCCTAAATGGGGTAATGTAATTTATGGGCCAGCTAACTTTGATCAGATCATTTTGAGTCAAAATGCTAATTTTGCACCCACGTGCTTTAGATTGCTCTTTCCTAACAAATATTTTACACAAGATGTGTGCCTTTATTATTTTTCATTAGTAACATTCTAAATGGGAATACGGTTTTAATGCATCTGACATCAACTTTGAATTCTTATCTAGTTAAATTTTAGACCAATAACAAGGCATTTTGTTTAATTTGAGTAATTTATGCACAAAGTACATAATCATGATTAAGAGATAATTAACCCAAATCAAGGCCTAATTAAAAATTCCATGGAAACTCATTGAATAGTTATTTTTGGAAATGAATATTGACTATCTGCATCATCAGGTGACCTAATTTCTTTGGAAGGCATCCCTAGGCCATAAATGCCATAAATATCTGATTCATGCCCTCCATGCCTCATCAATACCTTCCATGATGCCTTCCATGCCTCTTAATTGCCCCTTCTTCCAATGTCATGATGAGGATAATTACAAATTTAATTCCAAAATATTAATTAATCCTCAACCACACATCTCTATATTGAGATGGATGGTTTAGTAGGATTCTAACCAAATGCAAAAATCTATAAATAGGAGGCCTCACAACATCATTTCTAATCTATTTTTGTGCAAAGTTATTATGCTCAAATATCTGTAAAGGACATGATAATAAAAATTTATAATTTCAAATTGATTCCAAGCCAAGCCAAGCCAAAGCCACAAGGTGCCAAGGAGATATGGAAGTAGCCAATCTTCCATTGCCAAAGACTTCATGAGCACAAGCTGAGCAAGCCACCACTACAAAGGCTTTTAGAGCATCCAAGAAAGGTGAAGGAATTCTTGTGATTTATTCCTTAATTTTTAGTTGTGTTTATCATTTGTTTTTGTTAATTAAGCTCTCCCTAGTGTCTAGGCCTAGAGATGTTATGTTATTAGTGTGTTTATTTTATTTTGGTTTCATTTTGAAACTAACACCCTACTAACCATCCTCTCTTGAGTCAAATTCATATATCACATTATGACATGCCCAATGGGATAAGATGCATCTCACACCTAAAAGAGATCATTTTTCAACTCTAAAATATTTATTTGAGCCTCTAAAACTCTTGTAAATTGATTTTCTAATTTTATTTTGTCATTTTTGTTTGCCACAATTTTTACATAGTAACCAACATCGGCAAGAATACCGACATCGGTTACTTGCTTAACCAACATCGGTTAGAAAAACTAAAATTTATTAGATCTTGGTTAGCTAGAGTAACCGACATTGATGGTAATAACTAATGTTGGTCACTATGTTTTTCCAAAAAGATATACCCAAGAGCTACTTCTTCAAAGTTCATTATTTCAAGCTTAAAGAGCTTCAAAGCTAAAGGACATGCTAACAATTTTTTTGTAGGACCAAGCTTGAAATTTGATCAAAACATGTTTAAATCACCTTTGCATTCTTAAAAATCAATTAGGAACCTTGTTTTGGTGTTTAACAAATAATTTAGCTGTTTTGGTGAATGTTTTTCAAAGTTTGTAACTAAGACCAAGGGGTCAAATGAACACCACCAAATATTTTATTTTGAGTTTAAAAATGAACACACTTATCAATTTTTTTTGTAATCATTTTTTAATAAAATATTTGTTTAAAAAAAAGAGGGATGTTGTGTGTATGCTCTTCGATTTGTTCCTTATAGGGAACCCTTGGAATCAAAAGTACCATTCCTATTACAAGTAGCTTATTCCAGGGCTTAGAAATAAAGTCATCTAAAGCACTCCCTAAAAACTCATTAAAGTTTAGGTGACCTTGAAAATGACCCTAAAGTCTTTCTACTTTCATTCTTTATTTATTTATGCATCTTGGCTTATGAGGGGGACTTCATCACCTCTTGTAAGTTCTTTATGGAAGCATTGAACCAAGGTTTCATCTCCTAGAATTGAATTCATTTTGATCCTTTGGAGTTTCACACAAGACATAGTGTCACTTTGGAGATCACACTAAACTAAGCGAACAACAAGATGTAGTGGTTGTAAAAAATATTAGACCTTTTTACAACAAGCTAAGTGATATAGACCCACAATATATGCTTTTAATTTACATTATTTGGTGTGAAATTCATTATGTAATTGATTCCCCTAGATCATTTAAAAACTTGTTAGATCTTAGATAAATCCCCACTTGTCACAAAAGTATTATTTGTGTAAGGTGCACCTCAAGGTCCATGTCACAATATTGTCATTTGAGAGAAGGGGGGTGTAAAAACCCTACTATATAATTTGCATTTACTTTTGGATGAACACTTAAAATCCTCTCAAATGACTCATATTGATGGATTCTAAAAATAACAAGTAACCTTATTAGTTTAGGATCTAAGGGTGATTAATTAGTTAGTATTGTCCTAGTTTAAAGTCTTGTTTAGAGTCAAAACGTGGTATAAAAAAAAATCCAAACCAAAAGGCATAGTCTAATTTTTCCTTTGAACAAAGATGCATTATGTTTTCCATCTGAGATCATTAAATTACCTTATTTAAAATTTCATCAAAAGATTGAGAGTCATATCATCCACTTTAGCATAGTTATGCTACCCAATTGAGTCTAGACCTTTACCAAAGTTGTTTAAGTCCTTCACTTATTATCTAAATTAAAAAAATACACCTTTATAAGTTCATAGGGTCATTGTGTTAAGTGGGTTCTCCATTTACACTAAAATTGAGGGAACTTAGGTTTAATCTCCAATTAAGGTTAAAGGTCATTTAACGACTCATAATCATTATCATCATTTGATAGACTTAAGCCATTTTGTGATAAACACTTGTACATTAGGTCTATGCACTGCAACATTTTTAGTCAAAAAAGGTACTGTTATGCTATAAAAATTATAGGAAAACATCTTTGCCTTAGAGATTTTTTGAAATAAACCTTTTTGTCATATCTTTTTGGTAGCATAGTGTCATTATGCTGCCCAAAACATTTTGAATATTATATCATAAACCTTCTTGCATAAGGGTTAAAATTTTGATCCTACATTTTTAGACTAATTCAAGTGTAATTTTGTGATATTTTTTCTAAAATGGTTATACTATTCATTTTTTTCTAGCTTGTTTGTCAAAAAGAACCTAGTTTTATATCATTTTTTGTGATAAATTAAACTATTGCTAAAAGGGCCTTTTGTTTCATGCCTTATACCTAGTTGATCAAGTTCATGTCCAAGAATCAAATGCCTAGTGTCTATTAGAAGTGTTTCAAATCTATTAGATTAAAACTTTTATCTATTTCAAAGTCTAGCTTTTTATGCCATTTGGCGAAGATTCCTAGCACATGCCTTGTTTGAGCCTAGCTTTTGACGTTGAATTTGGCCAAAAGACCTAACAACTTTTAAATTCCTAGATTAGAATAATTTGAAACACTTCAACCTTAGAGTTTAGAATTTTTATTTTAGGACCATTTACTTGATTATATTTATGTGAACAATAAAATGTTAGATACTTTACGTTATCTTATTTCTTCACAAAACTTTAAAAAAACCTTTTGATCCTTTTGACAAATATAGACCAAGTTAGGACATCATCTATTTTAGACATTATCCTTTCTAGAGTTTGTATAACTCTTTGAACTTTTATCATAAAAGCATTGACTATGGATCCTAACATGTATACCCATTATTTAAGAAGTGTCTTTGACTTCTACACTAAATAGTGAGCCAAACATAGTGGATAATGTGCAAACAACATCTAGTCCTGATCAAAGTGGTACTAATGTGTAAAAAACTAGCCAACACATGTGCCTATATATAATCCCATGATTAGA
Source organism: Torreya grandis (assembly GCA_037957365.1). Lineage (NCBI taxonomy): Eukaryota > Viridiplantae > Streptophyta > Pinopsida > Cupressales > Taxaceae > Torreya > Torreya grandis. Next base: position 407,702 of record JARHVA010000476.1, read on the forward strand.
TCATCATACCAAGGAGTAGGGGTTTCTACATGCTAGTCTCAACCAACTACTTCCTCAAGTGTATAACATATGGGATTAGCTAATCAAATAATGACCAATGTCATGCTTCAATGATAGAATGTGACAAACCCTACTCCTCAATAAGTAACAAGTAGTGTTCCACAATAATAGGCAAAATTTAGTGTATCAACATAATAGAGGATAAATACATTACCACCTCAATTAGGGGAAACTAATGTCCTACCTCTCTAGGTAATGATGAACACACCTCTTCAATCATAGATTAATATGCTAGGCCAAAACCAAGCAATGAATAATCAATAATGTGAAAAGATTGGTCAATGATAGATGAAAAATTTACAACCTAATTTCACTTCCTCAAAGGGATTTATGCAACAAGGAGGTTCTCATGTTTATCAGATACCTATTATAAAACCATTGGTTCAAAATTTACCACAAATCTAGAGACAAGGTCTTGGTCCAGAAGTTCCCACTCAACAATAAGGTTTGATTAGTTATTAATGTCCCTTTTCAACCACAACAGGCACAATATAGTTATATCCCTCTATCCCAACCATAAAATCCTCTAATTCAAACCTTTATCTCTAACCCAAACCAAAATATCCCACAACCAAATGTGTAATTTCAAGTTTATCCTAATCCACGTATGCATATTCCTAGTTAATTCTCCAACTAAGATAATGTACCCTAATAGGTAGCTCCATCATACCTTGGTCAAAGTGTCCCACTTATGAACTCCTAACCATCTATCCAAAACAATATTCTCCCTCAAACCAATATTCCTTATAGTCTCCTATCCTAAGAATTGTAACAGATGAAGGAAGCAATTATTACCATTCAAGTTGATAAACAAACTAAAAAGTTCAAATTGGATGATGTATGTTCCTATCCATTCAACATGGAGTATTTGGAAACACCATTTCCTCCAGGATATGAACCACCAAAATTTGATAAAGATAAAGGAAAAGGTGATCCTAAGGCTTATTTGATCAAATTCTTTGTCCCATGTCAACTAATGGCATATAGTGATCATATACCTTTTATTTTTATTTTCAAGGAGCTTGGTTAGACAAGACTTGGAGTGGTTTTTATAGTTTCCCAAGAACTTAGTGATATTTTGATGATATTTTTGATAAGTTTGTGTAGTACTTTTCCTATAATCTTGAGCATGTGATTTCATTGGTGGACTTAATGGAAGAAAAGAAAACTGTTGGGGAGATTTTTACAAGTTATTTAAAATGATGGAGAGCCCTTGAAAGCTATTTCACCCATAGTTTACCATATAAAAAATTAGCCACTATGTTTGCCAATTATTTCCATAATGAAATAACTTATCACATGGAACTACAATATGCACATACATTCAAGGAGATCATTGACAAAGGCTTATTGATTGAGCAAGCACTCATCAACAAATGAGTCATAAAGATTAATTAAACTAATCAAAATCAAGGTACCAATCAAGGAAATGACTAACATCCCATCCTAGCATCAACATCACAACTAGAATAGGCCAATAACCATGAAAGACTAAAGCAATTCAACCACAATAGGAATATTGTGGGAAATAGAGTAATTGAGACTCATCAAGTTCAAACAATGCAAACATCATCTGCATTGCATTTTTAGCTTACTCCTACCTATCAACCTCTCAACCTAATTCCACATGCATAATAACCAAGACCTGTACAACAAATATAGAAGCCATTACCATTGCAAACCCCTCCTCCTAAAATAACTATGCCTACACATCATGTCTTTCATGATGTATGGAACCTATTGAATCTATTTTTCAAGATTTCTACCATTAATATGATTAGCTGGCCTATACCAAAGCACTCTTTGTAAGGCATTATTTATCTTGATTGGTATCATGAAAATGAATTCTATGAATATCATCAAGTTAATGGGTATAGTCTATGAAGATGTGTCAAAATCAAGCATTTAATTAGGAATATGTTAGATAATGGGGAGATAAAATTAGATAATGGTACTTCTAATTCTAATCAAACTCTTAGGATCTATCAAAATCCCTTTCCCCAACATAACAGTTAATAATAGTAGAACAATTAGTAATGACAACAATGGCCAGTGCAACAAAAAAATTAATAGTATCAAAATCAGAGGCTAAACCAATAGAACCAAAAAAATTAGTAGTATAACCCACAATGATAGAACAATGGACAAAACCAAGGTTAGATTGGTAATAACAAATAAACCTACCATGAATTTGCACATAACTACAATAGGGTTGTAAGTCATATTATAAGGGGTAGTGTTAATACCATCTCCATTAATCCTAGACCAAGTACTAATCATCCTAGACCATTTTTAAATAATAATATTTAGCCAAATTATATGGATAAACTTGGGAGTGCATATATGCAAATTAGAAAACTAGGACTTCTCCTTTTAGATATTATAGTGACAACTCACTCTTGCCACATGACCACAAGCAAGTGCACTAACAATCAAGACTTCTCTTATTTGGTCCCACACCATTTCCAACATTGGTTAGAAATAATGGTCTAGTATTTAATCCTAATTATGTAATCACAACTTAGAGGTTGAAGATTACTATCCCAGGCCCACAACCATCTACCACTTTCCCTATCATCCAACCAACTGTTTAGCCTTAAAATAAACCATTCACTACTGACCAAGACAAGAAGTTTGATATTATGGAATAATTTTATAGAAGACACTAGCACAAATTTCTATCTTATATTGTTTATGAGTGTCAATAATCCATAAAAACATCTTGAATGAGTTTTTGACCCAATCCATCATTCCTAATTACATATCCACCAATAAATTTCAAGCTTTTTTTAGACACCTAGCTCCATCCCAACAAGTCACATTCAATCAAAGTGATATGTCTTCCCTTGGCCCACTCCATAATAACCCATTGTACATAGAATTTTGTATCAGATGGCATAAAGTGAAACATGTCCTTATAGACAATGGATTGGGCCTCAATATAGTGTCTCTAAAGCTCATCAAGCTTCTTAGGTACATAATGGTAGATCTCTATCCATAAATAATAACCATCAAAGCTTATGATAATTAGGAAAGAGAATCCCAAAACACCATTATTTTTTTAGTTATCATTGCACCTTTGACCCATGATACACTTGGCCGTGTGTTTGATCTTGAGTTATCATACAACATGCTTCTAGATAGGCCTTGGTTATATGATATTTGTGTAGTCCCATCAATGTTACACCAATGTATTATGTTTTCCCACTCAGGGATATAAGTGAATATTGTAGGAGATTTACACTCATATGAACACTACAAGCATCTTAATGTTGAAAATTATCAGTACGATATGAATCCAAGTTCCAAGTAGGACAAAGAAAAGACTATACTTATCGATCCTTCACTATATAATTACATAGATCCTAATACCTTGGATTTCATTTCCTACATGCCACCTCCTGAAACTTCTAATCATTTCACTATTTAAGATAATGGACCAAGAGACTATGTGACCCATGATACATTTCATATTGCTAATCTTCCTCAGAATCTAAAAACTTTTGGGTGACCTAGAGTCACCTCACATATGCATTGGCAATAAAATAATAAAGATAAGGGACCTATCAAATTTGTACCAGCATCTAGCTTAGGAATTGATCCTCTTGAAGGGGATGAATCATGGTTATATAATGACAACTAAGCTGATTGTTATAAAATTGCCAAGTATCCTATTCCTAATAGGATCATGGAGCATCACAATTATGAAGGAAGAGGCCTCAAACTAAATCAACAAGGAACCATGAAGCCAATTTCTATGACTGAGTATGAAAGACCTTATGAATTTGGATTTAAACTACTTGGGGGTGACCCCACATATCTTATTTAAATTCCATCACTAGTGACTAGTGAAGATGATGCTGATAGTGAAGTAGAGTTTGATCATAGCCTCACCTTTGATGACCTAGCTAAAACTAACATGTTTGATAAAATTCCATTTTTACCCTTACCTTGGCCATTTATCACAAGCCATAGATTGGGACCAACAAGAATATAGTCTGTCGATTGATGAGTTCTATAATGATGAGGTATTCTATGATTTCTTAGGTATTAGTGATGATGTTCTATTAGGGGATCAAAAATTAGGATTCTTAATCACATTAGATCTTGTATCCTATTTTGGACAGTGAGTGAACACCCTTAGCCAAAAAAAAATAAGTAAAACATTAAGGTCCCAAAGTGAAAACCTCTTTGAGGCACTTTTTGACTAGGGAAAAAGTAAAAATAAAGGATAGTCTAGTGGTGAAAACCTATTTTAGGTGCCATTGGATGGGGATGTTCATTATTCTTTAAATTTGGGCTAGGAGACCACCAATGATGAACTTGCCTATGGATTAGAGTTTAGATTTGAGAAAAAAAAGTATTTGATCAAATTCTTGAAGAATTTCTAACTATTTTTGTCACATGGCTAGATCTTCCATTAGAGGGCTTAGATTCATCATGCCTAGGAGAAGTTGAAGAGCAAGTCCTAATGGAGGACCCTGACATAATCCAATAGTTCAAGTCATTGCCTACTATCTTAAAAGATCATTTGACCCTTCTTGTTAAAGATATAATAGAGGTAAGTATCAAGACTCCAAAATTGAAATGGTTAAAATTAGGAGTGAATCTCACTGAGGAGGAACATCATGTCTTTGTATCTCTATTGAGAGAGTTTGTGGATATTTTTGTATGGGCCTATTCTGACATCCCAGGTTTAGACCCCACCTTGGTTGTACACCACCTTGTGGTTAATTTTGATGCCAAACCAATAAATTAAAAGCTATGTAAGATCCATCCTCACATTTTTGTATTGGTAAAAAAAGAGTTGGAAAAAATCTTAGAAGTAAGATGTATCTGATCCATTGACTACTTAGAATGGATCTCTAATGTGGTACCTATTAGTAATAAGCCTGAAGGGATAAAAAAATTTACTAATTTTTGAGACATCAAAAAATATTTTCTTAAATATTATTTTCCCTTACCTAATATCAACATGATCATTGACTCCATGGTAGGTTATGAAATGATTTCACTCATGGATGGCTTTTTAGGATACAATCAGATCAGAATCACAATAGAAGATCAACATAAAATAACATTCGCCACTCCATGGGGAAAATTTTGTTATCAAGTGATGCCATTTGGCCTTAATAATGTTGTAGATACATATCAAAGGGCCATAACTATCATATTCCATGATATGATGGATGATATTATTGAAGACTATGTTGATGACATATTAAGAGAATCCAAGACTGGGGTTGACCATCCAACAATGTTGCATAAGATATTTGAAAGATTACAAGAGTATAAAGTCATACTATATCCAAACAAATGTGTGTTTGGTGTAACCTCAAGAAAATTACTTTGCTTCATCATATCACTTAGAGGTATTGTAGTTGATCTGGCTAAAGTCTATGCTATAATCAAGATGCCATCACTAACTAATTTAAAGTATCCTTGATGTTTACAGGGTAAGATCTAGTCAATCTAACACTTCATCTCTCAATTAGTAGATAAGTGACATCTATTTACATACCTTTTGAACAAAGGAGTTTAATTTCACTATGATGATCACTGCCAAACAAAATTTCAATAGCTCAAAGATTATCTTGTCAATCTAACTATTTTATTACCTCTTATGCCAAGAAAGCCATTTTTTTTATACTTATCAATTACCAATCATGATCTGGGGGTACTCTTGGCTCAAAATTATGACAAATTAAAGGAACACATTGTATACTACCTAAGCCATACCTTGGTTACATATAAACAGAACTATGCACCTGTTGAAAAAGCTTGTCTAGCCATGTTCTTCACAACTCACAAACTATGCCATTACATGTTGAATAATAAGACCATGGTCATTTCAAAAGTAGATCCACTCAAGTGTCTACTATCTAAAATATATTTGTAAGGAATAATGGCTAAATGGATCATGATTTATGTGAGTTTGACATAGATTATGTCAATCAAAAGGTAATCAAGGGACAAGTCTTTGTAGATCAACTTGCTAAAGCACCTCTCATAAACACACAACCACTCACATTTCAATTCCCTGATGAATCTATCATGACCGTCATTGACACAACCCTTGAGGAGCTTCCTTGGATGTTGTATTTTGATGGTTCATTTACTGCACATGGATCAGGGGTAGGCTTATTTTTTATTACACCATAAGGGGATCTAATCCCTAAATCACTCAAGATCAGCTTTCCTTGTACAAACAACATGGCCAAGTATGAAGGAATTATTATAGGACTTTGAAAAGTAGTGAATTGTAATATATTCCACCTCTAAGTTTATGTTAATTCTTAGTTAATCATCAATCAGGTCATAGATCATTTTCAGACTAAATATGACAAGCTGGCTCTATATAAAGTCATGGTCGACACTCTTAAGTGACAAATTGCCAATATTTAGTTTGAGTACATACTAAGGGCTAGTAACAAAACTATATATTCCATGGCTACTATTGGCTTTCTAATCTGACAAATAGATAAAGGTAGAGATTATTTTTTCCTCATCAAGAATTTGTCAACACCATCTTATGAACTGTCAATCATTTCCATGATTTGTGATATTATTGGTCATAATTCTATCTGGTACTCTAAACTTTACAAATACCTTCATAACCAAGTTCTACCACCTAATATATCTGAAAAACACAAAAAATCATTCATTCATCATTTCACTCATTATACTGTACTTGGATCCACCCTTTACCATCATAGTTTTGATGAAACTTTGCTTTATTATTTAACTTCAATAGAGTCTACACTAGCGTTAAGAGTTCATAAAGGAGTATGTGGAGCTCATTCTAGTGGGGTAGTCTTATCCAAAAAGCTTTTAATTACTAGTTATTATTGGCCCACTATGGACATAGATGCTACTACATATGTAAAAAAGTGTGACAAATGTTAATAGAACCCTGATTCATGCCCCTACAAAAACACTAAAATTAATATTGATTCCATAGCCATTTTATACATGGGGACTTGACCTCATTAGGAAGATTAACCCCACTTCATCTGATGGCCATAACCATATCCTTACTTTCATTGAATATTTCACTAAGTGGGTTGAAGTTATAACCCTCACTTACATAACTAGAAAGCAAATTTCCAAATTCATCTTCAACCATCTCATCTGATGTTATGGTATTCTCTTTGACATTATATCTGATAATGGAGGATCATTCAAGAACAAAGATGTAGACCAGCTATACACTGTATGTAACATCACACACCATTTTTATATAGCATGTTACCCTCATGGTAATGGTTAAGCTAAAGCATCCAATAAAACCATTATCAACATTCTAAAAAAGATTATCAATGATGCCAGTCATGATTGGCACCTATATATATTCCTTGCCCTTTGGGCATACCATACCAATCATCATACCCCCATAGGATCCACTTGATACTCACTTGTTTATGGTACTGAAGCCATCCTTCTCATTGAGGTTGAATTACCTTCACTACACATCTCTTTCAATCATGTCTTGGATGACCATGACTATCGAGTAGCTCACTTACAAGAGCTAGACCTGCTTGATGATAAATGCATGGATGCACCCAACAATCTTCAAGCATATCAAAATTGACTCAAAGGCCACTATAATCAACATGTTAAGTATAGAAAATTTAAAATTGGTGATCTTGTTCTTAAAGAAAACCAAAAGAATAACATAGTTAAAAAGAAGCATAAAGGTAAATTGAAACCAAACTAGATAGGGTCTTTCATCATTACCATAGATTATGGATTAGGAGCATACAAGCCTACGAACTGCCAGAGCTAATGAATATTATTCATCTCAAGAAGTACTATGCTTAAGTGCTAAGATGTAGTGTCTATAAGGACCATTTTAGTTATGCCATTTTATCACTATTCTTCTTTATGAAAATACCATCCTTATATATCTTCTTCATCGTATCCACTTTCTACTTCCATTCTATCAACCTAGTGTGTTCTAAATCATAGCTCATTTGAACTTGGTTTTTTTCCATTCATTACATAATTTTATCATCAAGGTATCTAATCAGTACATTAGTTAGTCAAAGTACTTTAGATATAGAGCATATTTTGGGATAGTGTGATAGAAGTTTTGATAGTTGCATCCTTCATTTGTTAATGTTTCTTACCACTAATCTTGCTACTAATTATAATTGCCTTTAGGAAAATTAGTACCATTGATCTATGTCATTTTGTCCTATTTATAACAACCTATGGGAAAACAAGGGGCAACATTAAGCCTTCACATACCAGCTTGCCACTTCTTATGTCATGTTATGCCTTTATACAAACTACTCTTATTTTATTTGAATTGGGTGTTACACTAGTCAAATTCCTCCATTGTAAGGGAAAAACTATAGTGACATGAGTTCCTAATTTGGGATTATGTAGGTAGCACTCAATACTTGTTAAAGTTAGCTCAGCCACCCTTTAAGACACACTCTTGCTATTTTGCAAGCAACCTAAGCCATTCTCTCAATATCTTGTGAGAAACCATCATTTAAACTCTCTTACCATTTTTTGAGCAACCTAAGCCACACTCTCACTATTTTTTGAGACACCGTATTTTAAATTCTCTCACAAGTTTTCAAGCTTTAACTATTTAGTGTCTCATCATATGTTTACATTGTCATCATGGTTTCTATCATTGGTGCATTATTTTCTATTGAGTATTGGATTATATTAGTCTATCTTTATGCATATTTTGGCTAAGTCCTCATGATGTTATATCATGATTCCTAATGACATGTGCTATAACAAACCTTAGCTTCAAGAATTCTATTCAACAATGGCAACATCTCTTCATAACTGACATCTTGATTCAATCATAATCATATCCAAAATAGAGTAATTAAATATGAAATAATTTCAATCTTTTTTATTTCAGATAAGCATTTCCCTACTAGTAGGTTTTTTCAATTCATCATTACCCTTTGTGTTAAGTTATCATCATCCTCAGCCAAGTTTATCATGTTTTCCATAATCAGGGTCTAATGATTATAACCACCTATGGGTAAATCATTGCATATTGTTCCACCTACATTTCTCAATGATTATAACCACCTTTGGTCAAATCATTATATTATCACCACTTTATTTTTTCTACCCATATAGGGGAATGTTATTACCTTTTTTTATATCCTAATTGGGGTATCTCCAGCTTCTCAATGATTATAACCACCTTTAGGCAAATCATTGTGTTATCATACCACGTTGCCACTATCGAGGTATAATGTTTATAACTACCTTTGGGAAAACATTTGTGCATAATCCCACTTGCATTCTCAATGATGTTGACTACTTTTTCAATATCATTATGTTTTCACCCCATCATCTTTCCTTTCTTTGGTCTCCTCATTTTTCTTCTTTCTTTTCAAGGGACCATTTATCGACCTGCTTGTGCCAACCATTCCCTCAAGGGGGAATCATACAATTAGTTTATCATCATTGTATTTGTAGACATATAGGACCTTTTAATGATTTAAGAAGACATTACTATTATTATCGCTTGTAATGCCTTCCCAAATAGGGGTAAATTGTAGACACCTAAAACTAGCTGTCGATAACCTCCAATCAAGATTTTGGCCAATTTCCACCTAAAATGCATGATTTGGCCTAAAAACACTAAAAAATGATAAATAATGTAAAAATGATGTATTCAAGTGCCTATTTTGGCTAGGGTATCCCTAAATAGGGAAATGCACTTTATGGGTCAACTAACTTTAATCAAATCATTTCAAGTCAAAATGCCAATTTTGCACCCACATGCTTTAGATTTCTCTTTCCTATCAAATATTCTACATATGATTCATGCCTTTGTTATTTTTTTTGGTAAATTATAAATGGTAATATGGTTCCAATGCATCTAACATCAACTTTTAAGTCTAATATAGTCAAATTTTGGACCACTAACAAGGCATTCTAATCAATTTGAGTAATTTGTGCACAAAGTGCATAATCATGCTTAAGAAATAATTAACCCAAATCAAGGCCTAATTAATAATTCCATGGAAACTTGTTTAATACTTATTTTTGGAAATGAATATTTAATATTTTCATCGTCAAGTGACTTCATTTCTTGGGAAGGCATCCCTAAGCCATAAATGCCACAAATATTTGATTCATACCCTCCATGCCTCATCAATGTCTTACATGATGCCCTCCATGCCTCTTAATTTACCATTATTACAATGTCATTATGAGGATAATTATAACCTTAATTCTAAAAATTAAATTAATCCTCAACCACACATCTCAATCTTGAGATGGATGGTTCAGGTGGATTCTAACCAAATCCAAAAATCAATAAATAGGAGGCCTCATAACATCATTTTTAAGCTATTTTGGTGAAAATTTATTATGCTCAAATATCTTAAAATGACTTTATAATGCAAATTTATAATTCCAATTGATTCCAAGCCAAGCCAAGCCAAACCCACAAGGCACCAATGAGAGATGTAGTTAGCCAAGCTTCCATCGCCAGAGACTTCATGAGCACAAGCTTATCAAGCCACCACTACAAAGGCATTTGGAGCATCCAAGGAAGGTGAAGGAATTATTATGTTTTATTCCTTACTTTTTATTTGTGTTTGTCATTTGCTTTTATTAACTAAGCTCTCCCTAGTGTCTAGGCCTAGAGATGTTATGTTATTAGTGTGTTTATTTCATTTTGGAACTAACACCATACTAACTATCCTATCTTGAGTCAAATTCCTAGATCATAGGATGAATGGGTTAATTGTATATTTTATCATAAGATATAAATTTATGATCCCTAAAAATATAAGATTCAAGATTGGACATTTTATCCATTAACATCTTAACTAAATCTATTTGAGGCTAAGGAGCTCCATAGTTAGGTGGTAGGTTTAGTTTTGGTTGGGTGGATAAAATGCATGGATAAGAGGTGGAAGGTTACAAAGGTTTTACATATAGGTATGTGGTCATAAAAGGATGAGATGATGTTCCATATTGGTATGTGGATATAAACATTTGGGTAGAAGGTCGTATGTATCCCTATAGATTAAGAACATATCAATAAGATGTCATGGGTGTTTATTGAAAGATTGATAAAGGTTGGTTTATAGGTATAGTTGAAGTGGTAGGTGGGGGTTGAGTGGCATCCCTTGTGCTCATGGGTAGAATGGTATAAGGTATGGAAAGTACCAAATTTTGGATTGGGGTAAAAATTGGTGGATTGGTGTGATAAGTAGAATGGTAGAAATAGGGGTAGAATATATCCCCATGGTAAGTGGGGTATAGGTAATAAGAGGTAAGGTTGCTCCTACATTGGAGGTGTTGGTTGGTGTAAGAGGGGTTTGGTTATAGGTTGTAATGTTGGATTATGTTTTGATGGTGGTAGTGGATGGGATATTGGTAGAAGAAGAGGCTTGGGTGATAAAAGGTTGGGTAGAAGTGATACCAACCATAAGATGGGGAGGCATACCAAAGGGTGGATCTATGGGAGGAACCAAATTAGTATAAGTAATTTTGAAATATGATATTAAGGTAATGTCAAAGAGCTATGGGGTTGTTATCAAGGAATGTGGTGAAATTTGCAACACCCTCAACAACTATTCGAGTCATGGTAGGAGGGGGAGAATGAGGAGAAGAACCCTCAACATCTGAAGTATACTCCATATAGGCGGAAGAGGAATGTGGTCTTTGGTTGGTTTGATTTCTCAACTACTATTTGGTAAATACCATATGAAAAAATAAGAAATGAATAATGAAACTCACAAATCAAATATAAAACAAAAGAAAATAACTCAAGGCAATCCAAATATACACTAAATTTGTGTTTAAACTTATGATTCTTTTTAGATCACTTTTGGCTTATGCCTTAGAAAGTGTGAAGAAGAAAATTTGGTTTATAGATTAGGTACTAAAGAAAAAATCTAAAGTTGGTTTTAGGTTGCATTTAGATGTTCAAGAGAGAAATCTATATTGAAAATTTAGTATGTAGCTTGGTATTGGGACGTACCCCCTCAATTCACATACTACAATGATAAGGGTGTCAGGTGCTTATCCAAAATATACTAAATTTCAAAGTTTATACTCAACTAGATAGCTGAGTTGGTTCTCCCCTTGGTAATGACCTCCAAGTAGGATTATCAAGAAAGGGTAAGGTTTGTTGTTAGGTGATGAAATCCTAGTTGGGCATTGTTTCAAGTTTTTTTATATGTTTTGATTGATTATGTGGTTTGGATAAGTATTTAATAATAATAATTAAACTACAATTAATTACTTTGATTTTAATTATCTAGATGAACCAAAACAAGTAAACAATCAATGTAATGTAATGGGTTTATTTTACTCCAAAAGAAATTTTAAATTTCATTAGATGAGCATAGAATAAAGGAATAAATAAGGAACACCTAGATGATGTTGGGTCCCATTGGGAATGCCAAAATGTTTCTCTTAATTTTTTATCATTTCTTAATTCTAGAAGAAGATAAGAAACTAGTAATAAGGGTGTGGTAGAAATAATTAGTTGGTGATGTGCACATAATCCAAATGAATATCAATAAATCCTCTTTGGCTAGGAATGAATAACCTGTAGATAATAAGTCACTAATAAAGGGGATCGTTAGAGATATAGTTAAGTGGATTACCTAGCATGAGCTAGATGCAAAAATCATACACTTACTATGAGGTTGTCAATCTATTACTGATAAAAATCAAATTGAAAATGGTAAAAGTAATGTTCTTGCATAAAGTAAATGAAATGAAATAAAAGAAGAAAGCAGAATTCTTTTTAAATAAAATGACTAAATATAGCAAAAATGAATCAATACCTATGTTTAGGTGGGTGAATTTAGGTTCAAAAAATCAAAAAAGTGTCTATGAATAGGTAAGAACATAGAAATTTATGTTTGGTTAGGGTTAAGGGGATGAAAATAACTTGCTATTATTTTTTTCGATAGTGACCATTGGTGGTTAGGTGAATTATCAGTGGTTGGGCTTACCATCAACGATTAGGTAACTATTAGAAGTTGGGGGTGACCATCAGTGGTTGTGCTAACTATTGGTGGTTTGCTATGGATTTTTAAAGGTGATTAGAAGAGCGTTTTATAATAGGTATATGGTCAAATATGGATCCTATTAATGATCTATTAGAGAGAAAATAAGGTGTAGATAAATGTGATCAGATTTAAGGGTTAGAAATCTGAAATAATAGTTTTAAAGTATTGATATACCTATAGCTTGTTATTTGGTCAATGGTTGGAGGCTAAAGCAATTTTACTAGAGTAACAATACTTTGGACTCAAAATCAAATTTAGTACAAGTTTAGGTCTCTTTTGTTGATTTTGAGTTGCTAAAGGAATACTAGATGCTAGAGAGCTAGAATACCTATGTGCAAGAAGATTTGATAGAATGAACATGGATCCTTTTAACCTCCCACTCCCCTCATTTTATAGGTAGAGAGAGATGGAGGAGATAAGGTTCCCTAGAGGATGAGGTTTCTGATCATGATGGTTGGAAGTTTGTTATCATTACATAAGTTGAACATATTAAATTGTGTCTCATTATCTTGCACACAGTTAGTGATGTGTTAAGAAGGTGAGGAGGTGAGGAGACCTAACCTTCAATGGTCAGGATAATCATCAATGGTTAAACTAACCATTTGGGGTTGAGTGTCCAAAGGTAAAAGGGGTCAAAAATGGTTTAAAAAGGGTAGTTTAAAGTTTAGGTTAGTAGGTTGATGAGTTTAGATAACTAGGTAGTCAACTAGACTCATGGTTTGATAGGGGTCCTAAGGTGTTTTGATAACTAGAACTATCATGTATATTTTTCTAGTGTCTACATAGGGGCAATGACTGTTGTAACCAATGGTCCATATTTTAGCCAATGAACATTTAATTCTAGCAATAATTGTTAAATAAATATTATTTTATTATTTTATTTCATGATGTTTTCACCTTGTGTAAATAATTAATAAATTATTATTATTTATTTAACTCTCAAAGTAAACTAAGGGAGAATAAATAACCATATAGTCATTAAATGCTCTAACACTCCCCCTGAAAGCTAAATGGGGATAAATGTCATAGTCACTTTAAAAATGAATTATAATATGTACATAATTTAAGGATTTAAAAACCTTCATCATTCTAAACACCACCTTTTGAAATAAAAATAATTATAATCACTAAACTACTCGAGAGTATGTTTAGGCTAGTATGATAATGAGACTACATCTCACAGTTTATCATCAATAATCACTAAGCATATTTGGAGCATTTTAGAACATAATGACTTCCATTACAAAGTATGATTTTAATATATTTTGGTACAAAACTAAGACTTTCAAATGAAGTTTACTTAAATTATAAAACTTTCACATGAAAATTATAATGTTTTACAATTCAGAAGAAGTATATATAAAATAATAAACATGTGTTTATTAGGTAGTGTCATTGTCATTTACACTTCCCCTTAATGGCAACTCTAAGAGACCCATTAATTACACAAAACTAGAAAAACTTGTTAGCATCAAGTAGTTTTGTGAACATATCTTCCACTTTTTCATCCATAGGATAGAAATACATATCAATATCATCATTCAGGACTTTATCTTGGATAAAATGTACATGAAGTTTAATATGCTTAAAGTATTGGTGTTGCACACTTAAAAAAAATTTAAACACATATCTAAAAATAGATTCATGATAGCATAATATGGTTAGCATCATAATAACAAAACTCATTCAAATATGACATATGTTTTATATGTTAAAACACATTTAAAATTATCACGTCATATTTTAGGCAAACAATTTCACTACTTTCATTACAAAGTTTAGTAAAAAATATAAATTATTGTAAGCAACTCATTATTTGATGTCTCCAATATTGACAAGTTGAGTGTTCCAAACTATGATGTGATGCACATAATATAATTTACTAATAATATGATACTAAATTAAGATAAAAATTAGATATCCTATAGTAATAAATCATTTTATAATTTGAGTCTTATCAAAACTTTACAAGTTTAATATGATTCAATAGAAGATTGAGGTATAACCTCTCATACATCAAATATGGATAATTTTAGAATGATACGTAACCATCCAATAAAAAAGATATGAGTTTAAAAAAAAATAGAGATATATGAATAGAATTCTTAGTAATGTAAATGATGAAGAGTTAATAAGATAAGCTCCATTTACACCTTACATTCCATAACATATGTTACTGTCAAATGAAGAATATAAGGATGTTATCATATATAATCAAATTATAAAATAATAAAATGAGATTATATAAGCAATTGAAACACAAAATATCCAACTTACTAATCATGATCTTCTTACCAAATTCAATAACTAATAATGATCATTTTGTCAAATTAAGCATGATGTTATGCTTATAATGTATTTCAATGATAACTCATATGAATTCAAAATAATCATAATATCTATACATTTTATTTGATTAATCATTGAATAAAAAAATATTTATTATAATATAATTGTAATAAGTATCTTTCAAGTATCAAACTAAATTATTTTGCTAAAAAATACAATGTAGACGAGACACTATCAATATAGTTAGTATCTCAAAAGTAATAACAAAATAGTTTTATCAAAGAAAATGAAATTCCATGAGAATACATGTATTTTGATGTAAAAAATTATAAATATTAAATAAGAATTCTATTTAAAATATGATAATTATTCATGGCTTTGGACCATAAGAACTAAGAGAAACATATGGAGAATACAACATTGTTCTAGTCATTTCTATGATGATGTGGTTTTTTCTTTCAGCAATACAATTTTTTTGACTAGAATATGGAGTTGTTAGTTCCCTATAAATACCAAATGTAATTAAAAAATAATCAATCTCTTTATTAACATATTCACTGCCATTATCAGTTCTTAATCTCTTAATAGAAAAATTAAATTTATTTTCAACAAAATATTTAAATTTTTAAAATTTAAACAACACAACAAATTAATTTTTAATGAAATATGACCAAATAATTTTAATATAATCATCAATAATAATAACAATATACAAATAACCATTAATAGATAAAACTTTAAGAGGTCATAAAACATCACTACGAATTAATTCTAAAGGATGTGAGGAATTTGCATCATGATTTTTGTGAAAGTGGTTAGCATGTTACTTACCATGTAAGTAACCCTCACAATTTTCATGATGAGAAGGTATAGAATGAAGTCCAACAACAATATTCTAAACAAACATACCATGTTAACTTCTAAAATTAACATGTCCTAATCATTCGTGTCATTATTGAGATTCATTATCATTATGGGATGAAAGAAAACATGTAGAAGGACAGAAAATGTATAGATCATGATACACACACACACACACACACACACACACACACACACACACACACACATCATGGTCTATACATTTTATGTCCTTCTACATGTTTTCTTTCATCCCATAATAATAATGAATCTATAAAACATTGTTCTAGTCATTTCTATGATGATGTGGTTTTTTCTTTCAGCAATACAATTTTTTTGACTAGAATATGGAGTTGTTAGTTCCCTCTAAATACCAAATGTAATTAAAAAATAATAAATCTCTTTATTAACATATTCACTGCCATTATCAGTTCTTAATCTCTTAATAGAAAAATTAAATTTATTTTCAACAAAATATTTAAATTTCTAAAATTTAAACAACACATCAGATTAATTTTTAATGAAATACGACCAAATAATTTTAATATAATCATAAATAATAATAACAATATACAAATAACCATTAATAGATAAAACTTTAAGAGGTCATAAAACATCACTATGAATTAATTCTAAAGGATGTGAGGAATTTGCATCATGATTTTTGTGAAAGGGGTTAGCATGTTACTTACCATGTAAGTAACCCTCACAATTTTCATGATGAGAAGGTATAGAATGAAGTCCAAAAACAATATTATGAACAAACATACCATGTTAACTTCTAAAATTAACATGTCCTAATCATTCGTGTCATTATTGAGATTCATTATTATTATGGGATGAAAGAAAACATGTAGAAGGACAGAAAACGTATAGACCATGATATATATATATATATATATATATGTATATATATGTATATATATGTATATATATATATATATATATGTATATATATATACATATATATATATGTATATATATATATATGTATATATATGTACATATATGTATGTATATATATACATATATGTATGTATATATACATACATACATATATATATATATATATATATATATAATGGACCAACTATATTTAATAAATGTTATAATGAAATTATCATTAGTAAGTTGTGAAATATAACAAGTTATTTTTAAGCTTCGATACATAGAAAACATCATTTATAACAACATTTTAAAAAATAGCTTTTCCCTATTTAATTGCTTCTAAGAAAGAATTATCTCATAAACAAATTTTTTTAGATATATATCTATAATCACATAAAATATTAGATAAACAAGTCATATGTTGTGATGCACTGCTATCTAACATCAACTCATTTTTAATTGAAATGAATAAAGCAACATATACAACAATAATATTTGAATATTGATTATTATTATGATTAGGGTTTGGATTCTTATGCTTATATTGATTAAATTTATTCACTATATTATTTTTATAATATTTATTTCTAACCCATCCTTGTTTTTATAAAAAATTTCCCTTCTATGACCAAATTTATCACACAGATTATAATTCTCATTAAACTTAGGTTTATGATTTTTATTACCAAAATTTTTATTCCTATTTGAGATAGAAGTAGAATTAGGGTTAGGTATCTAGTTATTATTATTATTATTATTATTATTATTATTATTATTATTATTATTATTATTATTATTATTATTATTATTATTATTTAAGGATATAATTTTCCAAATAACATTCTCTTTTTAATCAAAATTGGTCACAACTTGATCTTTTTGAATAAAGAGAGCAAACAAGTTGGTAAGGTCAGTAAAATTGAAATGAAATTTATAAAATATTCATGAATATTTAATTGAATGATAAAATATAA
Organism: Torreya grandis; assembly: GCA_037957365.1. NCBI lineage: Eukaryota > Viridiplantae > Streptophyta > Pinopsida > Cupressales > Taxaceae > Torreya > Torreya grandis. Next base: position 425,799 of record JARHVA010000476.1, read on the forward strand.
TATTTAATCTTGAATTAATTTATAGTTTTGACCATCTAATAGATCTTTAATGTTCTTAATGTTATCAAAAAAATCACAACCTTTTCATCACCTTTCATAGATGTAGTTAGCGATTTAAGGATTAAATTAATAATTTTTGAGAGGTTATTGACCTCATGAATGGATTTAAATATTATATAAAAATCACTAGGAGACTCTTGATTACCATTGTGGAGAAGGAGTTCACCCTTAACATTTCATAAGATAATAGACATAGATTCCTTCAACTTTTGTTGAAATATATTGGTAAGCATAGGGGTATTATGTCATCTAGAAGGGGACTTTTGAATCCCAATGATAACATTCCATAACTTCCATACCATAATTTAGCTATAAATTAAGTCTTACATATATTATAGTTATTTTCATTAAGCATTTTGGATTTATCTAAAGAAAAATGAGGCGAAGCCATAACTTCTCTTTAAATAGCCTAGTAACCAAATTCATTAAATTAATCATTTTTAGTGTGAATTTTAAATATTTGATACTAAAATAAATTCAAAGTGAAAAAATATAATAATTTTTTAGTTTAATGCTAGATAAAATAAGAAAATTGTAAAATGTTATGATAAAATAGGATGTTGTAAGTGTCACAAAAACTAATATAGGAAAAATTTAAAAGAATAATCATTTTAATGAGTTTTTATATTATTTTTGTAAAATAAATTGAATAATAAGTGCACATAAAATTAGGTATCTAATAGATACAAGATAATGCAAAAATTTGAAATAAAATTGTAGTAAACTAGGTGACAAAATAGTCACACTCAAAACAACCACCTAGACATTATTATTTAAAATGTTTTAAAATTATTAATAAGAGGTTTAAAAATTAAAATTCACAATGTATGTGTTTGGAAGGTTTAAAAACCTAAAGATTGATTTATTATAGATTATGTTTGAAAAAACATTCACTGGGTTAAATGTTGTAACAAGGTTGATGGGTCAACTAGGTTTTTGAATGCATGAGAATTTAACATGAAAACCAAAAATAGAATTAAAATTAAAATAAATTTGACAAAATAAAAAATTATAAAACTTGGTTTTAGGGTTTTGAACAGTAGACATCACAAATTAAAAGCTTTTAGAAAAATTACAACCAACCCTTCTACAAGCCTTCTTGAAAGTTTACATGTACTAATTCATATTTAAACACACACACACACACACACAGATATATATATATATATATATATATATATATATATATATATATATATATAAAATTAAAAAATACAAAATTATTTTTACTCTTCTGATTTACATAAAATTTTATATATATATATATATATATATATATATATATATACATATATATATATATATATAAAATTTTATGTAAATCAGAAGAGTAAAAATAATTTTGTATTTTTTAATTTTTTGGGTTTTAAATAAAGTCTTGGATAGGGAAGGTGGGGGCCTTCAGTATAGTTGGAAAAAATGAAAATAAAAAAGATTTATTTTTCGAATACTTTTAAGGAACTATTAACATACCTCTATAATTGCCTATAGCTGATCATGGCATCTAGGAAGAATTAGAGGAGCTTAGATCACTATCTACATGCCACCATAAACCTCCAAAATTTGTGAACCTTGTTGAATCCTTGTAACTAAGTAGATAGAACCCTCAAAACTGAATTTTCATTCCAAAATATGATTTTTATATTTTTGTTATTGCACCAGAGTCATAGAAATAAAATATGGCACAATAGAGTTAGTATTAGATCTTCCATAGGTTATAGGAGGCCAAATCATGTGATGTAAAGCTCCCAAATGCCTTGAAATGGCCAAGCAATAACTAGAACTGAGTTTTATTGCCTAAATTTTTTTAAATACTTGGAGACTCCTTATTAGGGGATGATAATTTACAAATGGACTTAAAAATCCAAAACTAGGTAGATTGAAGCTTTAGAAATACATTTTCAAGCCAAAAACATGTTTTTTTATTTTATTTTTTTTAATGTTACAATGTTGTACATGGTCATACAAGGATGCTAAGGAGGATTCTTGATTATTTTTGGTTTTCTTTTTTCCTTTTAGGTTTCATAGAATGTATGTCTAGATAATTTCTTGATAAAAACAAAGTTGGGATATGTAACCATATAATCCAAAAGATTTTATCTAAAAAAAAACTTCTTTCCAATGTTTTACAAATACCATATAGTGAATTTCAGGAGGAAATAAATTTGAACAAGTGTCTTCCAATCCATAAAAAGTAATTCAAATTTATTTATTTTCACATGTACCCCACAAGCTTTGATTACATGTCAAAATTGATAAAGTAATGTGCATGATAGATCTAGAGTGAATAATGACAAAAACAACATATAAATGAGCACAAATCAATTGACATAGTAAATAAATATTTAAAGTGGGAAAACCTCTAGGGGTTAAAAAAAAGTGATATTTAATGATTGAGAAACCAATTATAACCCTAATACATAAAGTATTCATGATCTCATTTCTTCTCATAAAGTTTTCACAAAATATTGTGTGAATAATAATCACCATGTATTCAAGATATGAATTTAGAATAACCCTATTTATAATATTCATGAGGGGAGATGACCATTATAACTGATACTCCCATCTTTTACCTAATGAACATTTAATTACATTGATAATTATTAAACAAATATAATTTAATTCTTTATTTTTAAGAGTTTTTCACCTCATATAAATAAATAATAAATCATTCGTATTTATTTAACACTCAAGGTAAACCAAGGGTGAATAAAGCACCACTTAGTCCTTAAATTATCTAACAAATTATTCATATAATCCATTTCCACTTTTACTACATTGATATCATCCTTCCTCACCATGTTTTGTATATCTAACTAATTGTTTTGAATCAGCTCAAAATCCAATAAATCTAAATTTATTGACATCATCATTGTTGGGAAATTTTTGAGTGTCTTAACCTTTCTCACATCTAAGTGTGTTAGGACTATCCATGCATAAACTCTAATTTTGATGTGGGTTTATACACTCCCCATTAACCATATGAGGTATCTTCTAGCATTTTAGGATTAGTGATATGTATTCACTCTAAGGCATAAGTTACAAGGTATTTCGTTTTATAAATACCTTGGTAGTGAAATGGTGGATAGTGAATTAGATTGTTTAGCATATATGATATGAATATGGATGGGTCTAAATCTAGTTGAAATTATTAAATGGATAATGTTTCTAATATAAGGTGTTAGGACTTCAAAACCTCCAAAATGAGGGAAACAGTAAAGAAAAAAAGGAGGTATGTGAACCACATAAGATGAAACCCTTATAGGCTAGTACTTAAACTCAAATTTGGACAAGTAATAAATAAACCAATATCCACTACAAGTAGATATAATCACACTAATAATTTTAACACCATTAAGATTCAAAGCTAAAAAAATATTGAGAACTTAATAACATCCAATCAAAGGTTTTCACATTTATTAGATTTCATTAACACATCCCCAAAGGGGGATTATGATTGGTATACAAAAGGCATTCAAATTTACAATATTATAAAGTGAATAAATTTATTGAAACAAAACTCATATAAAATAAATAAACTAAGATACTAGAATGATATCCCTTCTTACACAGTTTATAGAGTTGGAAAAGAATAATATTTTGCACATCAAAACTAAAATTGCAAAAATTCTTAGAATTTCCTATTAATCTTAACAACCAAAATTATCCTCCTTTTGGAATAGGAGGATAGAAGTATAAATAATTTAGGATGGCAAAAGCCTCATCTCTCAAGTGAAGTCCAAAAATATTTTTACAAAAATAATACTTGTGTACAAACCTTATGTAAAGGATACATGTAAAATAGTCAACATAGAATATAATTTTACAACTAAAAATACAATATATACATGCATTGTAAATTTGTAACTAAACTTATAAATTATCGAAACATGTAATTACATATTTATATTTATATGAGTGATGGATGTGGTACTTATACTTGAATAAAATACAAAAGGGACAACTAGAATAACTATAGTAATCATTTTTATATTTGAGAAACTGGGAGTGGAATGTAAGTAGGCTCAGTTTGTATCTATACCAATGTGTATCTGGTAGACTGAGTGCCTTGAAGAGGTGGTTGAGATGGCCTTATTTTTGAAGTTTTTTTTTTTCACTTTCATCTTAAAATCAATTAATGGCTTATTAAACAAATATGGAATCTTTTTAATCAAATTATGGTTTAAAACCAATATAGCCTTGACACTTCCATGCATCGTCTTCACTCAAATAATGCATTCCCTATAATAATTGATTAGTTTTATAATTTCATAATTTTTTCTATAGATTGTTCTTTCTTTCTCACCTCAAAATATGGCACTCATAACTCTGAGTAAATTTTAAAAACTTAAAATCAAGACAAATTATCCCCAAATTATTCTCACCTTAGCAATTCTTAGATCTTTCAAAATTGTCAGTGCCTCTTTCTCTTGATTAAAAAATTATTGAACCAGAGTTCCCATCTCTTGATTCCACTCAAACAGGTTGTTCCTGTTTGTTGTAATAAAGTTATGTGCCCATGCAAACTCATATATTATTATTAAATTAAACTAGGTGTATGGTTTATAACATATAGCTTAACTCAAGAAGTGAACCTTCCATCAATGTCCTTTGTATTATTAAACAACTACATAATATCTCCCCATTTGGGTTGTGATGTCTTTTTAGACCTTATTATTTGAATCATATCATACAACTTCCTAGTATATCCCTGTAAGTTGTCCACAATTTCTTTAAAGCCTATATTTTAGTCCTTTCTAGTGTTATTTGTATTACATGATCAAAAATTATGAACATTTCTTTGATCACTCTCCTATTGCATCTACATAACTATAATGGTCTTCTCTACACTTATTTGGGTTTGTATGATTCACCTTCATTTATTTAAGGAGAATATGTATTCTCTATACTCTAACTCTAATTAATTCCCTTTCACATACATAGTTTTTCTATTAACTTTTCTTAAATTAATTGCTTGTCTATCCAAATGTATCTTAATTATTGGTTGCTTTATTTTTACTAAATCTTTTCATCCTACTTCTTTTTCTTAATTTAGATTCCTAATCCATAAAAGAATATTTATTGTAACTTATGGTTATGTTTGGTTTACGTGATATAGGAAAATTGAGTGGGATTGTCCTATAGGTGATATGACCCTTGGGAAGGATGAACCTATCGCATAAAAATGAAGAATTACCTTTGTCCAACAAATAATCTACCTATGGACTAGTGTGTTAATGATGTATTTTTCCTTACCTACTACTTGGTGGACTGAGATCGTAGGTGAGTATAGTTAGGGGCTTAGCCAATGTACGTCCCTAATTATGTTATCACCCTTAGAGGGGTAACTAGGGTAGTAAAAATGATGTAGACACTAAGTTTTCAAAATTCACCGCTTAGCCTTACTAAGGGGACTATGGATTAGTTTCACTAAAAAATAAGTAAGTTTTTAGGGTGCTCTATGATTTTTTCAAAGAGTTGGTTATTGATGTGTAGGCAACCCTAGTAGTTATAATAATGCTTGTAGAGTCCATACTATTAGCCTAGCCTATAGTATACAAAATTGACATTATCGATACTTGGATTTCATTTATTTGGCTTCGAGAATGCAAATAATATAAAGAATCCACTACATGTATAGTAGTTTTTATAACTAAGGAATTTGTCAAAGAATGTGGACTAAGAGGGCTTATAACCAAGGTAGAGATTATTGGGGTATTGATTTTTATAAGTGCCATTGTAGTAATCTAAGTGGATATATTGGAGGAGAAGTTGGGATTGGCCTATGTGATTTGGTGTGTAGCTTTGATTATGCCTCTCCTTATACATCCCCATCTCTATAGGATAATGGTTCAATAGCCCCTTAATTACCACTTCCATAGTTCACTTACTCTAATTAAAATAATTATATCACTCCTAGCTAGGTGCTTCCCTTATTCATTCATCTTCTTCATTTGATTCTATTATCTCATTGACTAACCATTAATCTTTGGTGTTGGGCCTTGACACTCATTCATCTTTGTTTTTCCATCTTGTATGATTTGGTTCACTATCATAAATTATGATAGAGGTATAATATTTATGTACCTTTTGTCTTAATTCCCTCTCCTTAGGGACTTCTACTTGTCTCTCTTCATTTACCACATTTTGGGTTGAGATGGGAGGGGTATTTGGATTATTTATATATTTAAGTATTGGTTTTGTAACAATAAAAGATGGAGTACTATAAGGTAAAGTGTAATATAAATAAATTATAGTGGTGGTAAATGGTAATGGAGTGGGAATGGTAGTCACTAAAGGTGGGATGATAGGTGGCAGTGATGGATTCCTAATAGGTTGAGGTATAAATACTCATGGATGAAAATGAAGATAATCAATAGAAACATCAGACAAGAAGGAATACATACTTGATGTGATATTTTGATTGGAGGTAGAGGTAACATGGAAAATAGTCCAACTGATGGTTCGATACTTATATGCCTCTCCTATTCAATTATGAATTATGTAGAAACAATAACAATTTTATGATTAGGGTAACTTAGAGTGGCCTCTACTTCCTATTCAATATAAGATTCCCTAAATGGGATAGATTTTTCCTACATTTATTCTTCTATTTGAGGAAGATGTCATGGATAAGTTTGGAAACCCATTCCTATTTCCCAATCAGCTTAGCATCATTTTTGGTGATGGTAAGATCATATTAAATTATTTATGTCGTAATCATCAAAATTTTGTCCCTATAAATTCTTATTTCCACTTTATAATCATCTTTAACATTCATAAATATGTTATCATTGTCATAGGGATGGTGGCCATTGTTGATCCTTACTTTTATTTCATACTTCCTCAGGTGATTTCTTATATTTTTCTTAGGTTCCCAGTGTAAAGGGTTACCATTTTAAATAATAATGTGTCCTAATTTTTCTAATAGATTGGAGGTTTTCCCACCTTGTATACCATATTTTACCAATGATAATAGGGGTCCAATGGATAACTACTTGATTTGCCTTTCTCAAATTAGTATCAACACTATCAACTAATTGAGTAGTAATTTCCTACTCAACAACATTATCTAGAACAATCCTTGGTAGGTACAAAGCGTGTGTATTCAAACCTTCAATTATGATTATTATGCATTTGGGATACAGCCAGTCGTCACCCATATTTTGAATCATATTATTTATAGTTATGTATATTATTTGACAACATGGTCATATTATTCCCATATATAGCTTGATATACTATGGGATCAAAAGTTTTAGTTATCTTTTTCATATTCCTGCTAAACTTGTACACATAAAGGATATTTAATTCATCACATATCCTATTTTATAGGGTACTTAGTAAATGGTTTCTAGTGTTCACTATATGATATATGCTTAGTTTTAATCACACCATCCACCACATAAAATATCATATAAAAGTTACCATATGGTAACATTTAAGGATTTGTGATTCATGAAATCAAATTCGAGTTAATATTTTCTTCTAGGGATATAATCTTGTTATAATTTAAAATAATGTCTAGAAAAGGGACCCATATCTCATTAACTTAAGAAATGGTTGAGAAACCATATATCTTGTTCAAAAGGGTCATAAAGATTCTTACTTCTAGTCTAAGGATTGTAATGGGAATGGTAGAGGTAGGACCTTAGACTATGAAGTTACTTGGGTTTTTATTCCATCCCTAAAACTTATTAATGACATTATTTGAAAGGATACCTCTCAAAAACATTCTCATTGATAAATGAAACTAGTATTTTGCCAAGCCTAAAGTGTAAGATTTTCCTAGTAACCTTACCATCAGATAATAAATCAAATAATAGTTCAATGTAAAGTGTGTGAAGGGAATCTAGTTTGTAAACAAAGATAAAAAACAATATAAATTTAACTTAAATATAAAATAAATTAACCTAGGATAGAGATACGAATGTAAGAAACTAAAACACAAACTTATACCTTTGAATTACCATGAGCTTCTTCCATTGTGATTTGAATTGATTCACTCTCTAGAATGTCATTTCTCAATCTTATCCAATGCAAGGGGAAATGGGAAGAATTTTGGTAAGAAAATATTTTTTTAATGGCTTGTACTCACTTGATAATTTAATAGCACTTTGTTAGTACAAGAAAGGATGGATGAAATTGATCGATTGCATGTCTATTTATAGTTTTTTTGGAGGTAGATAAAATGGTGGATGCTTATTTGAATATTTCCAATTATTTAAATAATAAATAGTGGATAATTAGTCATTATCCACAAAGATGATGATGAATCCTATAGGTTGAGATAAAAGGGGAGTTAATTGAGTGAGTCATAAAAAAAGGGTCAAATTAGTTGAAAATTTATAAGGTGACTCACAAAATGGATGAGGAATTTGAAGAATTTTTTCGATGAGTCAATACATGGTTGAGATAATTGTGGAGGATGTCCAGGTGAGGTGGAGAATCTATATTTATTAAATAAATTTAGATAAAAGGTGTGCATATTTGAGTAATTAGGAATTATTAAATTATATAAATTTTGTATAGAAATGATGTTAGTTTTAATTTTAATTTAGGGAAGAAGAGTTAGCATGTCAAAGTGCATATCGAAACTAAATTAAATTTAAGTGTTTAGATTTTTTCCCTCTTTGAAATGGTGTTGTGAAATAATATTGTTTTGAAGAATAGTGGAAGAAATAGAGCATTGATGATTGAGAATAAACGGTTTTCCTAGGTGAATTAAAATGCTCAAAATGATTCCCCTCAAGTTTTATTGTGGGAAAGGAGATGGATGTTGGAAATAATTAAAAGAGAAATGATGAAGTGGCAATAATGAAATCCATGAATAAAATGAATTACTAAATTTGATTACACACATGGAAGATTAAAACATGTGTAAATGAGTCACCCCTCACAGATAATTTCTAGAGAATAGATTGGAAAAAGAATAGTTAATATTTATAGATTGCACGATTTGATGGTGATTTCACTCGAGGGTCTCATGAGTAGATGCAAGAATGATATATCCTGATAATGGTAAGATATAGGGAAAAAAATGAAAACTATAGATGATTTGATTTGTGATAAAAGTTTACAAGATTGATAGTTTTAGTATTGATAAATATTTATAGTAATTTGATTATTTATATGTTCAAATTTTGAATAATTTTTTTTGTAAAACATGAAAATGAGAAAATGGAGGGAAAATATTTGAATAAGGGAAGGGATATATATATAGGGAGGGGTGGTTTAGAAGATCAATTGTGAAAAATTGAGTTTTAGAATGATTTGTGAGTATATATTGATTGAGGAGATATTCTATGGGGGTTAGGAGTAAAATGAATCACAATATAGTTCACCAATACCACAACAAGAAAGTGAGTAGATACTAGAGACCTTAGAGGAGTGGGAAACTAGTAAGTGCAATTTTGAGTTTTGATTTTTTTTAATTTTTAGTCATTTATTGCACATTAAAATTGAGTAAAATGATTTTGAAAATGGATCATTTGTGAATTTGGCCATGATAGAAACAAATTCATCAACAATAACTAATAAATAATTAAAATGTGTAGTAAAATGGTTGTTAAGGGTAGAGGAATTGTTTAAAATATAAAATAGGTTAGGGTGTAGTGAATTCATTGCTTTTTGTAGTTAAATATTCAAAATCAATAGATAAATAATCATTAGGTGTAGCAAAATTACTAGGTCATAGTGAAAATGAGAGAATTTCAAAATTGAAGAGATTAATAGTGAAATTTCCATATGGTGTAGTGAAATCACTTAACTCAGTGGAAAAATTACTTTAGTAGTGAAATTGCAAGGTGTAGAAGTGAAATCACTTACTGGTGTAATGAAATCATGTAAATGAGGTTAATGAATTAGAAAATAGACATGCTTTTCTTATTGATGAATAAATGATGGATGTTTTTAATAAAATTGAGGAGTTTTTTATGATGATTAAATATATCTAGCTAATTTTATTAAGGTTAACACTACTATTATATGTTTTTTTTTGCAAGAGGTATTACCAATTTGTACAACATGAGAGTGGAGTTTTTGTGTGTTTGCATTTATTACAAGATTTATGGAGTATGATTTTTAGATAATGGAGGAAATTGGAATATCATACATTGTATAAATGTTGGAGATTCATGTTGAAAAATTCACTATTTATGGCACTAGTTGAGATATGGCATAGTGAGATGAGCACATTTTAACTGTCAATAGGTCGGATGAGAGTCACACTTGAAGAAGTATGGTAGATCTTAAGGATATAATACGGGGTATATAGGTATATTGAAGAGAGGGGAGATAAGTAATGACACTATACAATATTTTTGGTTAGGAGTTGATTTCTATTTTTAGAGGCATGTATAGACCTAGAGGCAAACACATTGATAATTTCTCTCATGTCTATTATTGGTGGCATTATCCTACCTAACAAGAGTGGTAGGTTATGCCCCATTAGATTAATAGATGTAATAAGTGAGATGATGGATTAAGGGGAAATATTCACATAGGGTCCTTGAATTTTAGCTCACTTGTATAGAGACTTACATCATGTAATTTTCTCAGATGGGAAAGAAATTAGTCCTTTAACTCTATTATAAGTATGGTGTTAGTGGAGTATTATAGTGGAATAGACTATAAGACACATGAGCACTAGATCAATGTATGGTCCCATTGCTTATGAATGGAATGTGATTATTATTGCACAAATATCACACTTAGGAGATTTAGAGTGGTATAAGAGAGAAGTTGATGAGATAGATGAGGACCAGATGATATGGAGACCATATAGAGATATATACTTATAGTGGTTGAAAGATGTATTATACATGGAATATATCATGTCTCATTTTTATATTATGGGTATACATTACTATACCATTGAGAGATATAAGATAAATATAGTGTTGCAATAGTTTTGAATTAGATAACACATACCAATAATTCTACATATGTTTGCATGATCTATTAGGGAGAGGTAATAGTGGGGACCAAGTACTATTTCTCAAGTTGTTGATCATAATTGGATGCATGTATAAATAGTGACATGGGTGGATACGATAGATGTTTTTGATTTGAGTATTTTATATGCATATATTAGGTGGTGGAAAAGATAGTGATTAATGAGACCGAATATGACATATACTCCTCCATGTACTTTGAAATAGAGATTAGTAGTTAGTTTTGCTGGGAATCCATTAGGTATAAATCTTGGTGATCACATTAGGAGATAAGTGATAGGGCAAAGAGGAGGGATACAAGGATTACTTGGAGGAAATTCAAAAGATGGTTAAATATCAAGGGGATTTCACACACATCATGAGGATATGGATCTGATATGTGATACAAGTGATGATACAATGATCAGAGATTATACATATGATCTAGTTGAAGGGGTGTGATGCCTTTGGTAGTTATTGATAGGGATGAAGATAGGGATAGAGGGTACATAGAGATGCATCATATGATAAACACATAAAAAGAGGAAGAAGATAGAATAGGGTCGTAAAGGCCATTTATATCTTTAGAGGATTAGAAATTGATAGATAGGCTACATCAAGTTATTATTATACAGGATGTGGAGATTTTAGGTTTAAAAAGATAGGCAGCCATATTATATGGGTAGGTGGATGGTAGGGATGTGTAGTTTGGATTTAATATGAAAAATATTATATGACTCCAAGGATATTTTGATGGTTTATAGGTTGAGGTTGATAGAATTCAAGGTGAGGGTCTTTCTAGATCTATTGTGTGACACACATGTATTATAGAGACTTATACTCTAGATGATACTGGGATAACATATATACTAGAAGGAGAGTGATACATTAAGATTACATTTGGTTAAGGTGAGATTACTTATGATAATTTATAAATAAATAATAGTCTTAGACAAGGCCATATGAGCAATGGAAAAGGAAACTTACTACATGATTCTATATGAGGAGTCCATTCCATGAGTTCAATGACTACCATCCTTTAGAGATTAGTCTACTAAGATATTTGTGTTAGGGAGATGTATACAAAAAGTGGAAATAAAGATATCTATATGGAAATCCTCATATCATCTTAAGGGTCCTCCTAGGAGCATGCCATGATGTCACTATCTAAGTCCTTCTATAGGTGCCCCATATAAGGGATAAAGAGAAACTTAAGATGGTTTTGACTATGATATATCGATGTATATATATTCTTGATACGTATCATTTTATAGATACATTTTATTTTTATATATGTATACATGATGTTATGCAAACTTAATACCTAGTTAATACCATATAAACATGTTTAATTAACATTAATTATCAACCTAGGGTACGTAAGCTTTTCAAGGATGTCAGCACTATATATACACTATTGATCCATAGATTATATTGCTTACTAATTAAAGTATAATAAACTTATACTAAATTCAATAAATATTAATTATTGATAATATTTTGGCCCTTCAAGCTAAAATTGGGTACCCCTATTTGAAAACTTATTTGCCTAAGTCTATACCTTTGGCTAGGTCTAGTATGCAGGTTTTATTCAGAAGAAGTGTTATATGCAAATCTCAAAACAAATGTACAAGTCAAATTCTTTAAAAAATTTTGGTTTTGGTATTTTACTAAGCCTTTGCATAGTAATCATTTTAGGTCTTTCATTTTTTGACTAAAGTGTTAGTTTTTGACTTTTCATTTAGCCAAAGTGTTGAATTTATTTTGATAATTTATTTGAGACAAATTTCTTGAAGATGAAGACTAATTCCTCTGAGAAAATTATTTGAACAATTTCCCTCAAGAACATTTTCAGGCTAAGGGATATTCTTCAATTTTTTTGAAGGGTAGTTTACAAGTTTTCAAGGGTACTTCTACAAGAAATTGTCCACTTCATTCTTTCCAAAGGATACTTTTTTTTTTATAAATGTCTTGAGAAATTTTTCCTAAAGGGCACTTCAAAAAAAAGCATCTTCAACTTTTTTGAAGGGCACTTTATTTTTTTTGGAGGGATTTTATAGGAAGGCTGAAAGTTACTTTACAAAAAATCTGAAGGGCACTTCAACTTTCTTGAAGGGGATTTTTTAGAAAGCTGAAAGGACACTTACAAAGTCTAAAAGATTGTTTTCATGGGAAGGTGGCCCAAATAGAAGTTATAAAAGGATACATCTAAAGCCAAAGGGTTTATTTGTAGAATTTCAAAAAGATTCAATTCCTCAAAGAGATGGCTTAGACACATTTTGTAGAAAAGGCACTTATATAAAAGGCCTAAAAGATTGTTTGAAACAAATTGTTTATGGAATTGTCTAAAGGGAAAGTCTGAGGAATGAATTCTTTTAGGATAAGTTTGAGGGAGAAAAAATTTCAAATAAAATACCCTAAGGATGATGGACCATAAAAATTCAAATTAAAAACTATGGAAAATAGTCATTGGTGTTGAAAGTCTCAGTAGGAACTTGAAGGTGAATATAGAGGTAATAAATGGGAAAATGTCTCAAGCATTTGGTCCAATTGTAACTGATTCATTTGGTGACATGGCATAGCCAACCCACCTCTCTCTCTCATGAAAATTTAACTGATTCTCTCATATAGACACATGTCTAAGTGACCCTTGGACTCCCTTTGCTTTACTTCCCTCCCAAAGGTTATATATATGCATTCTTTTAGCTTGTTCAGTAGCCTTAACTAGTTATTGAGAAAATTCTAGATAGATTTGTAATTTAAGAAATCTTGAAGAAATATACAAGTGTTGTTTCCAGTCATATGCTATAATATTGAGTAATGACTTGACTATTGTTGGTCTAGTCTAGTGAAAGATTGTCTTTTCTAGATTGTACTCTTGATAGTCTACCAAGCTACAGAAAGGAGATTGTTGCAAGAATTTTATAGTATTCTTTTCTAAGTTTAGAGATATTATAGAAGTGGTTCATGATTGTATCCTCTTTGGAATCATTCATTCGCTTCCTAAGAATCATATACCTTATTAAATCTATCATATGAAACATTGATGTAGTAATGAGTCCTAAGTTGTGAGTCTTGTGTGAGAAACACCTTGTTTGCCTTTAAGTAGTGATTTCAATAAATTGGAAGGACATTACATATTTTTGCATCACCACTTGGTTTCTTAGTTATTTCCCTTAACCCTTTTCATGAAAATTTTTCAAGTTAGAGACAGAGATTTAAAGGTGCATCAAAGGGAGCTAGCCCCTTATCTAGAGATTCATCTCAATAAAATTATCACCCACATCAAGAGATGTTTCCATTGTGCCACTTGGATGAGAAGAGATAAGCATCTCCTCAAGTGTGAGAATCCAAGTGACAATAGTTATACTATGAAATTATTATAACATAAATAAAAAAATACTTCACACTTATGAATCACAAATGCATCACACTTTATATAATCAAACTAATAATAAAATCAACTTACACAACACACTTAAACTAAAAAGGGTCAGGATCTTCACTGTAACTCCTTCTGAGGGGGGCCTTCCTCATTTAGAACTAAGTTTCAATCCTTTTCCAAGAGACTTATAAAATCTTCTTATATAATCAACATTCTCATTATTGAGATATGTAGTAATTAAAAATTGCTACAAAATATTACAATATTCAAAATGTAATGACTTCTATAATTCTACTACTCTATTATTATCTATTAAAACCCTAGTCTAATCGAGGTTCTACCATTATATACATAAGGTAGTTTTATTAGCATTAACTACAAACACTAATCTAGGAAAGGTACAAATACTTTGGGGACTAACCCAGTCAACTTTAAGGGGGTTAGTGACTAAAGTTACTCCTGATTGAGTTAAGGATAATATATATTATTTTGTTATTTTACTTCTTTTTGTCTCTTTTCCATTGTCCTTATCTTGCTCATATTTGGTAGCACATCTAAGATTATTTGCATGTGAGGTGTATGTACAATAACTATGGAGGATCCTCTTAAATCATCCTCTTAGTTCTTAAGATATTTAAATGTGTCCTTAAGATATAATCACATCTGATCACAATAATAGTTCTACACTGCATAATGGTTGTGGGATCTTGTAGGTGAAAGCCTATAGTTGCTACAGGAAACCTACAAGTGGAAACTAGTAGTTGTTATAGGAAACCTATAGGTGGAAACCAATAGTTTCTATAATCAACCTAGGTGGAAACAAATATTTTCTATGGGCATGCTATAAGTGGAAGCCATTATTTGCTACAGACAACTTGTAGGTGGAATCTAGTAGTTGTTACAGGCACCCTATAGGTGGAAGCTAGTAGTTTCTAAGGGCATCCTATAGGTGGAAACCCCTTTTGTTGCGGGATTCTCTATAAGTGTTATTCCCAAACAAGATTCATATAATCTTATGTTACATTTCAAATGTTTGTTAAATAAGGTTACACAAGTATAATTTAATCAAAGAAAAAATATCATTAATTCATAACATAATATATATATATATATATATATATATATATATATATATATAATCATAAATTCATTCATTCATTTGCATGAGTCATGGATGCTTATGGGGATTTACATAGAAAAAGATATATACTAGGTATGGATGACACTATAAAATAAAGTAATTAGTGGCCTCATCACAACCCCTACTTAACCTCTTGCTCAACCTCAAGTAAGCCTTGGATAAATTTTGAGATGACATAATTTTTTAAAATTGAGGGGCTCAATGTAGCCCATCCCTTCAAAGATATATAAACCTTTAACATCATCAATGTTATTTCATCTTTTCTTATCTACCTCTCTATTATCTGGGACCTCCCCCTCTTAGTTAGGAATTGGGAACCAAAACATAGGTGGTTGAAACATCAACCCCAACCATTTTATCCTTCTTCTCCTAACAAGACCAATTTACATGTATACCCTATGTATAGCCTCCCTAAGGTTCCTTTCTTTTCAAAGGATCAAATATTTCTACCCATATATGAGAACAAGAAACAAAAATTTGCTTTCCATCTCCTTTCATAAGAGTTAAGTAGTGATTATAAACCTCCACTTTTTTTATTATGACCCATGCTTGCAGAGTACTTGAGTTTATGAAGGAGATCCATTCTTCTATTTTAGCTTCTAGATTACCTAATTTACCCCTAATAATTAGGGTAGCTACTTTTTATATTTATTGATACTCTTCCACCTCTTTCTTTCTTCCTGTTTCATTAAGGACATATGAAATAAATACATTTAGTTAGACATCCCCAAGGTATATATTTGGATTCTAATTTGTATCACTGGGTACAACATACTAGTGTATATAAAAATCTATTAACTATGCTTGGAGATCAGGGCCAACATGTCTATAGACTTCAAAGAGATATTTAGAGCCATAAACCATGTAGGACATATCATTATATATCCTGTCATATTTGAATTTAAGCCATCTTCCTTCTAAATAGATACCATACACCCTAGAAGTTCATCTACACTCCATTAATAATTCAATGGTTTCATGCATTTTAGTAATCTTTTCTTTCAAATAATTGATCTTGGTTTCAACCTTTTCTATGCTTTATTTTAAGTCATCTTGTTGTTCTCTTATTCTAAAATATACCTTAAATCTATGTATTAAATCCTTATGCTAAGTTTCATCATCACTAAATTTTTATTTAGGAAAATTAAGGAGGTCATCTGTTTTTAATAACATAGTAGCTATAAGATCCACATAAATTACTTCCTCTACTATAGGTACTTTTGAAGTGGTCAATGGAGCAGAAAGTCTATTATAGAAAGGTACCAAAGCTAGAGAATTATCTTCTATAGATGCCTCTAAGGGTACACTAATGCTATCTATGGGAAAGGTAGATGAACTTGCTACAAGTTCCTCCAAGGAAGTTGATGTAGGTTATTCCAATAGCCTTTATTTTTCCATATATGGTTCTATAAATTTTGCTACCCCCAGAAGTGTTTTTATGTCTCTCTTGCCTTTCTACTATGTTATCTCATTCCTAAAACTATATATTTCTTTCATTTCTTTTTCCAATGTTTGGAACTCTTGGTCATGAGGAACTCCCTCTTATTTTACTTATTTTTCCATAATCTTTACTTCAATCAATACTTCTTCTTCTATAGGTTGGTCTATCATTCTTAGCTCTTTTTATGTGTACCCAATGTGTCTTAGGAGATCGATGTCTTCATCAGTGAATTTGGGTGGCTTAGGTGAGGATACTTCTTCCTTGGTACATTCTTCTTTGGTAGACCATTCTACAATCCCAGACCCATCAAAGGTCTTTTGAATCCTAGGCTCTCTCTTTTCCTTTTCATCCTCACTAATGTCTGTGGGTGAGGATGTTAGAGTTGCCTTATTTTCTTAATTATTTAAGATCTCCTAAGAGGAGGTCCCCTTCTTCTCAATATAGGGGGTTTATTTTCTTTACTTTTTTTCTTCTTTTTAGGAGGGGTGGCTATTGTAACCCATTCTTCTAGTATAGTAGTTGATGAAAGACTTCCTCTTCCATTAGAGGAGTTATGGTGGAAGAATCAATCCTTGGTGAGGAGATAGTTAGAATAGTGTGAGAAGGAATATCTAATTTGTGTAGTAGATTTATCTCATCTGTGTCAAAAAGAGGTAGGACTAGTTTCCTTCTCCTTCTTCTGGTTGTACTAGTTTCATATGAACCTTCAATAGATATGGGTTGTCCAATAACACTAGTACCTATAGTACCTTCTTCTAGAGTCTATTGGGCCTACTCTTTAGGAGATTCCTCCTTATTATTTCCCTCTTCATGCTGAGGTTTGATAGTCTTTAAGGTTAGAAATTGTTGTCAGTTGAGGTCAGGTCTAATAGTGTTTATTCCATGTTTAGTTATCAACCATATTAGGTAATGATAAGATAAGGATTTCTCAACCCCCTTCTATTATTTTTTTGAAATACTTTTTAGAATGTTCCATAGGTGATTTGGAAAATTAATGGTCCTATCATGCCTTAAGTGATTTAAAAGTTTAAACTAGAGAGTATAAGTCAGAGAGTACCTTCCTTCATAGGTCATATATCTGATGATGTATGAGTCTACTTCCCTCTAGGCTATGGGTAGGTTGAGTCTTTCCACACCACCTTTGTTTAACGCTAGCCTTTCATTTCCCTAACATGAACTATTGTCTAACTTCTTGATGATTGTGTTTGTCCTCCCAGTTTTCTCCTATATTTGGTAGCCCAATTTTCTAGCTTACCAATTTTTTAGTGACTATAAATGTAATTCCATGTACTATATCTTTCTCTACTATAAAGGACACTACAAATTCCATAGCAAGGGATTATGAAAAATTCTATAATTTCTCAAAATAAGTGGTTCATCCAACTATATTGAAGATATCCCAACTGGTTGAGTCTTTTTGAAGTTGCCTATGATCTATGGGTTCCCATCCATAACTGATCCTCCCATTTTGGCTAGGTTTATCTCTCTAACAACCATCTCAACTAATAATTACCAACACACTCAGTTTGTTTTCTAGAGTTATACCTATAGAAAAGTAAGTGTTTCAATATTTGTGGTTTGTGGTTGGAGGTTACAGGTTATAGGTAATGCCATGCTTTGGTTTTTTTGAAGGGGTTATACTTCATAAGTGAAAATAATAAAAGTGATTATTTTCCCTATTTATTGTATGGTGCCATCATGGTCCTTTAATTCAAACATATGGGTTATGCCACAGTTCATGAAATTGATTTCTCACAAGATTCTCCCCCTCCAACATGAGGTGTCACTTGTTCCCAAATGATGTAGAGTGAGTAAGACAAAAAGAAAGAGGATGGGATCATGATGAGGATATGAGTGTGAGTGGAGACAATACTTAATGAGTGAATTGTTAATGATTAAATATGATTTTTAATATAACACATGTTATATTAAGAATAAAAAATGTTTTTTCTATGACCAAAAACTATGTTGTGCCTTTTTAACTATTTGCCTAGGGTTACGTAGAGGAAATTGGCATGTGAGTGTTTTCTAAAATGTAACAATTATCCTAGTAGTTATAAATTGATTGAAGTGGGCCCCTTAATTAATCATGAAATCACAAGATGTTAGCCATTCATGATGCCCTCAATAACATGCATGTAATCATGACAACCTACATGGAACTAGAGCAATGGTCTTGTAATGGGATGATAGATAATTGCCTTCCTACCACAAGGTGGTCAGTGTGGATCTTTGTGTTATCCAAATCAAGTGTTGTATAGAAATGGAAGAGGGTACATGAGGGTTTTGATTCTTTTTAATCTTCTTTTGCATGAGCTTGTTGATGGTTTCTCTCTATGTTGTCTTACTCCATGTGGATTTTGTGCTTAGTGGATTTTTTCCTTAGCAACTAGCAAGGTTTTCAAAATTAGGATCTATGATCCAAAAAAATCCTATATTTCACTATTTGACATAGTGAAATCATCTCCATGAAATGACTAGAAGCTAAAAGTGATTCATATGTGTCCTTGTAGCCATAAATTTTGGTCTACCACACTCCAAATGGAGATTAGTAGTGTGTGCCTTTGTTATGTCTCTTACCTTGTTATTCAGGGGTATTCCTTAGTATTTTTTTAACTTTTATACTCTAATCCTCCTTCACTTCTCTTATATCTTGTTTGGTATCTTCCATATATTACTCAAAATCCCATAGCCAAAGACATAGCTTAGAGTTTATGAATAACTAATCTTTCATGCACTAGAGAGGTGTATATATGTGTTAAGATGTACTTGTAGAAACTACAAGTGGAGCCCGTATCAATTACAAAGTTTCTACCAACTATGGGGAAGGTGACCACAATAGCTATAGAATATCACATAGCAACTGAAGGAATAATTTTGTTGGCAAAGTTACCTATAGCAATGGTAAGGGAGGTGACTATAGTAACTACAAAAAAGCCCATGGAAACTGGAGAAAGATGAATAGTTTTACTTAGAATGATTATTTATTTTCTTTTATAGTTTTTATCCCTAAATAGCCATCAATTTTGTTTTATATTTAGGCCCATTTTATAGTTTTGGGTAGCCAAGAAGCTAGTTTTCTACCAAAAAATTGCCAACAATGCCCAAAAAAGGTTTTCATTATTTTTTTTCTACTCTAATTGTTACATGTAGTATAATATTTAATCTAGGTCCTTGCCAAATCAACTATGAGGTTAACTAGTCAAGGACTATGTGAAGTTCTCATCCTTCATGCTAGAGGATGGCTAGGATGTCCTTATCTCCTTCTTCATCTATGTGTTGGCTAGTTCTCCCTTTGTCTAGTGAGACATCATGTTTATCTAGTAAATCATTGTATCCATTTTTTAATCAAATGTGTATGTGCTTGGTAAACTCCTCCTGAATGAGTGGATTTTTGTATAACTTTAGTCTATAGACATTGAATATTAGATGAAATATTATCGAATCAATTATTTATATTTGCATTAATCCATTATCATAAACATGCTCAATCTCAAATGGACCAAGCCATCTAGTCTGGAGTTTGTCCTTATGATCCTTATATTTTAAATTAAAAAAAGGGCCTAATCTTTGGCATTGAATTTCCTAGTCTTAATGTACCTATCATGCCATCCAATCCACTATTGTTGTTCAAGTTTAGTGTTCTGTAATACCTATTATTTGTATTCATATAAGGTATTTAGTTACATAAGCCTATATTTTTGTGCTTTAGATATATCCAATCCAAGTTTTAGTGTTGTTTATAAGGTCTTGTTCTCAAATTCAATTACCAAGACATTTTTTTCCCATAGACTAAATCATATGGGATGAAACATGTAGTGGTCTTCCATGTGATTTTCTAAGCCCAAATAGCTTTAAGAACTCTTGCCTCCTAATCCTTGTAGGACATACTAACAATCTTAGTCAAAATATTTTATAAATCCCTATTGGTAACTTCTACCTATCCATTGGAATATGGATGATATGGAGTTGATTTATTATATCTAATCTTGTATTATTGAACTAAGGAAATAATTAAACTAGAAGTCAATTAGGGTCCTTGATCAATGAATATTTCTTATGGCACACCATATCTTGTGTATATTTCCTCATAGATGCAAGCTACCTCCTTCTAATCCCTAGAGTATGTAAGAGCCTTTACTTCCACCTATTTAGTGACATAGTTAGTACATATAAGGATGTATTCTTTATTGTTGGATTTTGGATCAAAGGTTCCTAAAAAGTCTAATCCCCATTTTAAAATGGTTTAAGCACCATTTAAGGTTGTAAAGGCATCTCATCTAAAGGTGTGGTTCTCCCCATACATTGAAATTTTTCAAAATGAGAAGTATACCTTATTTTATCTTTATGGAGTGAGGGCCAATAATATCCTATACTTAGTATTTTTATTATTATATACTTGGTTTTAAAAATGCCATCAATATGGTTCATCATGGTAGGCTTTGAGGATATCTATAAATTCATCTTATCTAAGACATCTTTTGATGATGGTGTGAGGCCCAATATAGAAAAGGAATCTGGACAACCATGAATACCTACCACTTTTTTGAATCAAATATCTTTTTTGTTTAGGGAGGAAGTGTTGTAGAAGTAACCTTATTACAAGGTAGTTAGCAATATTAGCTTACAAAAGTGTGGTAAGGGTGACGGAGAATTGGTGCTCATCTAGAAATGAGTCATCCACTATGGTATCTTATTGAGAGGATTGTAGTCATGATAAAAGTTTAGCCATGACATTGTCCTTACCAGGTTTATCTAAAATAGTTAGATAAAATTCTTATAATAAGAGAAACCATCTTATCACTCTACCTAGGATAGTTGGTTTGTTCATAATTTACCTAATGGATACAATGTCTGTATGAACAAAGAATTGATACCTTGTTATGTAGTGATGAAACTTGTTGATAGCATAGACTACTACCAAGAACTCTTTTTCAATAACCATGTAATTTAATTATGTTGCATGTAGTTTCTTATAAAATATATGACATAATTGAGTGCTTCCTATTTTTGGCATATCATAGCTCCTAGGGAAGTATCTGAATATTAATGGGAAGCTTCCAATTAGGACCACACAAAATAGGGGTGGTGTTAAATAATTCCTTCAATTGTTTGAAGGATATATCATGGGTAAAAATCCATATGAATTCAACATCTTTAGTTAGGGGAGTGAATAATGGTGCTTCTGCTTCACTAAAATTATTGATAAATCTCTTATAGTAACTAGTATGTCCTAGAAAACTTCTGACATCTTTATGTTTCTATGGAATATGCAATTTTTTTATGAAGCTGATTTTTTCAAGGTCAACATTAATTCATTTAGCAGATACATGGTGACCTAAGATAATACATTTTGTCATAAGCATGTCACATTTCTTATTAATTAAATACAAATGGTGCTCTTGATAGTGTTGTAACACTTTCTCCAAGTTCTTCAGGCACTCATGAAATGTTTCTCCATAAATAGTCAAGTCAACCATATATATTTCTACACATTCATTGGATATATTTGTAAAGATACTCAAGACAACCCACTATAATGTTGTAGGAGCATTACACAACCCAAAAGAAAATAAAACATAGGCATAAGTACCCTAGGGACAAGTAAAAGTTGTCTTATCCTAGTCCTTAAGTGTAATTATGATCTGGTTTTAACCACTAAAGCCATTTAGAAAGGCAAAATATTTCTTTCCTAGTGTCCAACACCAGATCAATGAAGCATAGAGAAAAGTGATCCTTTTTGGTTTATGTATTAAGCTCCTTGTAATCTATGCATATACACCATTCTATATTTTTATTTGGTATAATTACCAATGTTGAAACCCATTAACTATCTAAGATGGGATATATAAATCAAGTGGTTAAGAATTTTTGCAATTCTACTTTGACTATTTTTCTAAGAGCCAGATTTATCCTAATTTGTGGTTGTTTAATTGGTTGGTACTCTTATTTGATATGTATATGATGTGTGCATGTTTTTAGGTTGATTACTTGAATATCTTCATAATCCCATGCAAAAGTGTGTTGGTTTGCATGTAATATGCTAACTAGGCAATTTTCCTCATTTGACTCCAACTTGTTATTAATAAGCAATATTTTTCTTGAAGAGATTTCAATTTGAAATGAGAGTGCTTTCATCATTTATATATTGTTAATGAATCTAGTTTGGTTGTATCTATGAGGTAGTAGATGGTGGAATATTTCTTATACAGATGCATCAAAATTATCTTCTTCCTAGAGGCTAGAAAATGGGCACTTAACACATTATAGGTGGTTGAGATCTATAGAATGAGTTTGGTAATTATTCTTGAGAACATTGGAGAGAATTATATCTTCCTCCTAATTAGCCAAGGTGCATGCATGATCTATGGTAAATACAAGAATCTAAAGAGGCTGCTCTACCTCATCTTGTTTAACCCATAATGTATTCTCTGGTTCTAAGACTAGCTATGATGGGGGATAGATGACCAATTTCATAGTGTGGTTGACATTAGATATCAACATGTCATCTGATCTATAGCTAATGAAAACATCAGCTATGGAAAGCTAGGGTCATATTAAGATAAAAGGTTATCCAAATAAATTAGACTTTAGTTACAACATAATGAAATCTACAAGATACTCCCAAGAATCTACAGTAATGACAAGATCTTCAATAACTCCTTTTAGTTAGACTATAGACCTATCATTGATTTTTAGCATTATAGATGTGAGATGAATATTATTCAACTAAATTTTATTCATTATTTTGAATGTCATTACATTTATTGTGTCCCATAGGTCTATCCATGTATTGGACAATTATTGGTCATGGATCTGGACTGTTACTATTGGGCATCCTAGATTTGAATATTTCTTTGGTAGGGTGTTTCCAAACATAATGTCTACAATTTGGCCAATCACATTTACTATATTGAGATCTTTCTTCTTCCTTATAGTTTTACATAAACATAAGTCTCTAATAAATTTGGAATATATGGGCACATATTTGATGGCTTGAAAGAGAGGAATTTTAACATATAAATTCTTCATCTCACCTATGAAATCAAATTCAATCTCAATTAGATGGTGCTAAAGGCTATGATGTTCTAGAAATGTTGGGGCTATTTCATCAAAAACTTTATTTAATAGTTTAGAGAGTTCTTGTGGTGGTGAATTTGGGTTATCATGATCTTCTAGAGTTTCTTGATCTAGATCTATTATTATGGGTAGGGATAGGGGTGGTATAACTTCTTTAAATATAGGTAAACTTCATGGATGTTTATTGTATATACTCAGTACTAAATAGGTTCCATACTAGATGTCAGTTACAATGACTTATTTATAGGATTATATATGGGTTAGGTAGGGAGATGGTTAGGCTTGGGTGTTGCTTTTGTATTAGGTATAAGACCAAGAGGTTATTTTTTTTGTTGTGGAGGAAATCCTCCTTGATAGTTTCTATGGGTTGATTGGGTCTCTAAGGATACTGCCAGTGATTTGTGAAGGGTGGGCCTTAGGGTGGTTGCTAAACTTGTATCCAAGGTGGAGATAAATTTTGTGGAGGCTACCAAAAGGTGGTGGGGTAGATTATCTAAGGTGGATAAAAATTAGAATTAGGAGGTGGGATGTTCATCTATGGATTAGTCCAATTGGGAGTAGTATTTGTAAATTGTGAATTAAAGGAGGTATATTTTATAAAAGGTGGATTTTTCCCATACCTAGATAAGATGGTCATTAAACCCATGTCTTTCTTTGTTTAACATAGAAAAATTGGTCCCCATCTCCCCTTATAATGTGTAGCTCTACCATTTTTGGTTCTTTAGATGTGATGTTAGCTACTTTAGCCTAGACCTTGTGACACCTACAATCTATCTTCTTCCTCTTATAATCTAGAAAATAGATGGTTAAAGCTTGATGCAAGGATACTTGATTTTGCCTTGAGTGAAAGATAACCAATTGGGTGGCTAAGTGACTATTGATATCCTATTTCATGTATTGTAATAAGTTACTAACTTTAGATTGTGATAGGCCACTTGTAACTACCAATGGAATATTGTTACCCTTGACTTTGTTTATGGTAGACCTAGAATAATTCTTTCTCAACTCCTTGGTCAATGGTAGGTGGGAGATATCTCCCCCACTTATTAGGTCTAAGGATTCTAGACAATGTTCTCTTACTCCTTTTATGAATATGAGTATTAGAGGATCTTCTCCTAGTGCACTTTTCTTGAATTTTTGTATATTGAACATGAACCATTCAACATAATCTTCTAGAGATTGATCTCCTTCTTGAATCATCCTAAGATGTCATTTATTTTATAATTTCTTCCTCATCCATATTCCTGATACTTATCAAAAAAAAATTCTTGTCCTCCCAAGTGTGGACTAAATTACTACATAATCCCATAAACCATTGAAGTGGTGAGTCTTTTAGGGTGGCTAGAAAAAGTTTCAATTTATGTGTATCCTACCTATAGTCATTGCTTTTATAGATAATATCAAATTTAAACAAAAATGTAGCTAGGTATTTTGATTATGTACCTCTACATTGGGCAAGGTTGAGCATGGGATATTTTTTATTTATGTTATTGTTTCACTAAAATTTGAATCTATTTGATTTTTAACGAGAAATAGAGATGAAAGGTAGGGATTAGAGATTGGAGAAAACCCAGATTGATTATGCACCATATCTAGATAATGTTGAGAATTATTGTTTGGCTAGAGAGGAATACTTATGAGTAAGAAAGTAATACCACCAAAAATATTTGTTAGCAGATATATGAGTGCGCTACCAAACTATGTGTTTATTCCTAGGAGTGTCAAACTTCCTTAGGGATGACAGTCCACTTTTTGAAAAAAAATTGGTAATAAATAACAAAATAAAAGAGAGAGTAAGAGAGAGATACTTATACCATTCTTATAGTCTAAGTGTAGTAGAGAGTGACATAGTGTAGGTAATGTGAATTTTTGATATTTTTAGAGGTGGTTGAAGCATGCTCAAGGAGGTTAGTGGAAATCCATAGTCACTAATGTCAATTAGGCTACCAATGCCAGTAAGGAGATATGGTTGGTGCCATTAATATGATTGATATCAATTATGTGACCAATGTCGCTAGGGAAAGAAAATCCTCAAGGGGTTATATGAGACTTTTCTAATCTAGAAGGTGGATGTTGGTCAGGTTTATGAGGTCGGGAAGAGTCATAAGGGAGTGTGTAAGACTCAGGTGGGTCTAGATATAAGGTTGGCATGTTTGGAGTAGAGAAAAATAGGTAGAGTTTTAAAACTCCTTCATAAGGAGAGTTAAGACATTCATGAAATGATAAACAATACAATGTAAAAGTAATTGTAAAATGATTGTTTAAAAGAATTACCAAAACATAGAGATATACTTAGCTAATGAAATGGATGAACAATGGGTGCTAGATAGATGGATCTAGTGAGGCATGTTGAAGCAATAGGTGAATAGAAACATAAGCATGTGCTACTAGTTTAGAAGAATCCAAGCTCTATGTAGTATATCATCTGGATTGATTTGTGTAGAGTAACGGTAAGCCTAAATGTAGAAAGTTGATTGCCAAAGCCTGTATGTGAATAATTGAGTTTTTTAATTTCTATTGACTTGAACATCAATTTGGAGTTTGGCTTAAGTAACCAACATCAGTGATACCACCGATGTCATCCATGGGTTGACTAATGTTGGTGACATGAGAATAGGTAAAATGGCTAATTTTAGCTTGTTTTCTATTATTTCTCATGATGAGTGTGGTATCCATTAGGAAGTGGTAGAAATGCAAGGTTGAAAAGGATGTAGTTAGTTGGGAATTTATTTTGGGGGTGATAAAAAGTCATGGGTAGTTAGGATTAGGGGACTAAGTCTTGAGGTGACTTAGAGAGTAAGAATTAGTCTTAGGATGAGGTGGCCATGTAAGTTGGCATAAGTAGTGTTTAATTAAATTAATTAAATATTTTAAATTAATTAAATGTATGAGTGGTAAAAGCATGGGTTAGGAAGGATAACTATTAAAAATGGGCTCAAGGGAGGTTTCAAAATAGGGAGTTATGCATGTGTGTGACATAATTTTGGTGTCTACATTTTCCCTTTTTTTGTCTTGTAATTTATAGTGACAAGTTGAAAGAAAAAAATAAGTTGGATGCTCTAGGTATTGGATGAGGTATCCCACCTCAAAATGGGAATTGATGGAGGATAATATATAATCAAGTACCAATTTGATAAGAAGTGAATTAGGTGAGTGGATGTTAAGTTAGAATGTGGTATTATTATTGGTGCATATACTACTATGAGTTATAGTTGGCAAAATCAAGAATAGGTAAAGGTGAGGAAGAATCAAATATAAATAGCCAAATCATAACTTTTAAGTGATAGCTAATAAGGTTAAAATGATCCAAGTTATAGCTCTAATGGTCCATGTATTCTAGGTATCTGAGTTAGGAAGTGCCCCTAGTAAACACCAAAGGTCGTAGGTGACAAGGCTATCTTGATCATGATATGAAACACCTGATATACATGTGTGTGTATAATAGCCAACTATAGTGAGGTAGCATAAGGGGACAAGACAAGCAATGCAAGGTTGGTTTAAAAGAGTTAATGTTCAAGAAGATATTCATGATCTCTAGTAAAAGTCATCATGGGTGGAGTTTTAAGTGATCTCTAAGGTTGGTTTTCATAATTTGGGAGATATATGTGATCTCTAAGTTAGTTTCATGGTCAGGGAGATATACGTGATCTCCAATTTTTCCCAGATTAATGGTATAGCCCAAAGGGTTATGGTTGGTGTTGGAAACTCTAATTTAAGGGCATTGATGTCATTTATGTCATAGATATTGTTAGGATGTTTTACTAATGTCAATGGCTTAGGTCAAGGATGCCAACATCAGTGGGTAACCAAACCTAGCAAAAAAGGGTTTGGCAGCCCAATAGAACTCATTTAAAACATTTAGTTGGAGAGAAAAAGAGCTCTGAGTGCTAGTGAATTGGTAGATCTAGGAGGGGACCCAGTTCGAGGTGCACCACCATAAGGTCTAGCTATTATATCCTAGAGGAGATAAAGAGATGATGTAGGATCCTCCATGAGTTGAATTTGAATTTAAGTTTTTTAATTTGTGTTTTTAGGCTAAATTTGGAATTTGGGTAGAAAAAATATTTAGAGCAGGGTAGGAAATAGGGTGGGGTAGGTTTAGGTGAATTCGGAAGGGATTTAGGAATAGTTTGTAGGGAAAAACAAAAAAGTGGGAGATGGGTTGTTCAGCCCTAGGGCTAAACAAATTGCCAATGTCAGTGGGGTTCATTGATGTCAGCCAACATGGTGACAATGTTAGTGGGGTATGTTGATGTCGATCGACACCAAACACTAATATCAACATATAAGATTGACATCACTGACTTTAAAAGACCCAAAACAAGATTAAAGGCCAATTTTGGATCCGTAATTAAAGTAGTTAACTAGCCTAATGGCATAGGTAGCCTTAGAAGACCCCATGTTGACTAAGTGATGCCCAAATAGCTCAGTTGAGGGCCTAAAGCCAATGTAGTTCTCCCAATATGTAGGGGAAAATATCTCAGATATGGATAAAAGTATGTTAAGGGAAATGGTTAGGAAAAGGTAGGTTGAAATAGGTCATGGAACCTAGGGCTTAAAAGATAGGTTATATGGTTGAGGGTTTGGAATATAAGCCATAGGGCTTATACTTATGATAGGCATTTGGGCCTAGGGTGGATAGATATGTAGTGAGGCCTAGGGTGGAGATGGGAAAGTAGGTTAGATATCATTAGTTAGGTGGGTATATGGTTGAGCTAAATTTAGAATACCCCATGTCAAATGAGTATTACCTACATATCCTAGTTGAAGACCTTAAGTCAATGTAGTTTTCCTAGAGAGAAGAGAAAAAATGGTGGTAGGTTATATTGGAAAGTATGTGACTTGAGGTTTGTGTGTATGGATGTAGGCTAGGTAGGAGTTGATGTTATAAGATTGACTACCTACACTACTGATGTGGATGACGAGGGATGTCACCATAGATGAGTGGTAGCACATGGTAGACATAAGGTTATGAGGAGTGTGATGATATTATAGAATTGCATGAGATGTTAGTTTGATAATAACATTGATAAAGAGGTGGGTTCACACCATCAACACCTTCCATTTACCGACTGGAGAGTTGATAGTGACATAAGACGATGTGTACAAGATTTTATAGTTGCCACTCTAGGGTGAGGAGCTCTTCTCATGTTCAATAGTGGAGCATGATATTCACATCATTACATTATTTAAAGAGCATGTTAGTGAGGTGACCTATCAATAAGTGAGCTTTGCCTATGAGCCATTGTACACTATTGATGAGGAGTAACATTAGTTAAGCATATTAAAAATGATAGGGATTATAGTATATGTACTACCAAAGACAAATGGTGGGAGATTTATTATTACATTGATAGGTGTTTTAGCATAGTTGGTTGAGTAGTGGATCATGTTTGCATGGGGACTAGCTTTTATAGCATAGTCATATAGAGAGTTGTGGGGGTTGAGGCTGTGATGATGGTATAATTTATGTTTTAAGAATTTAATCTATTATTGGGTATATGAGCACATCATAGTGACATGAACATCAGGGTTACCCACCATGATTGTAGCTAGTTTCAAGGTTGGTTTCAGATGGTGGAGAGATGGTATGGCCCAGACATGAGTAGATGGCATAGTGTGAGATATTGATCATTATAGGTGAATGATAGAGGGATTGATTCCCATAGATATTTTTTAGAGGCCCTTATTGA
The DNA here is from genome assembly GCA_037957365.1 of Torreya grandis. NCBI lineage: Eukaryota > Viridiplantae > Streptophyta > Pinopsida > Cupressales > Taxaceae > Torreya > Torreya grandis. The sequence continues at coordinate 455,536 of JARHVA010000476.1, forward strand.
CATACCCTAAATTTAGAGCATAGGTTTAGTAGCTTGTTGGTTTATAGATCACATTATGGGTTAGAGGGAGATGAGCTGGAGAGCTAGAGATGATACCTATGGCACAGTTCAGGAGATAGTTCAGCTTGTTATAGGATATACCTCCTACATTTTATTGATATAAGAGGGATGATATATATGTACCCATACACTTTACCTAGGAGATATATGGGCTAGATTTTGAGGAGCTACTAGCAGACCTGAGTGTAGTAGATCTTGGATACATAATGTAATATCTTGTGTGATGGATAGGTTTGCATCCCATAGTTCAGGTCAGGAGGCCATCACCAAATTTACAAAGAGTGATGAGAGAGAGAGATGTAATTTCATAGGCCCAAGATGCAATGGTTCAGACATAGGATGTAGTCGTATAAGCCTAAGATGTGGTAATGAAGGCTCAAGATATAGCTCAACTACAAGTATTGGTCTTATATGGATAGGTTGTGACATTGCAAGGATAGGTCAGGGAATTACAAGTCCAAGTCAGTGCATTATAGGGTTAGGTTAATACACTAACAATAGAGAGGTATAGTTTGAGAGTAATAGGATAGGCTACTCCTTCTCCTCCACCATAGTGACCAGCATAGGGGACTTCGATAGGTGAGATGGGTCTATTACATACTATATCTCTAGTGAGGTACAATACTTCCCTTGATGAGATTGCGTATTATGAGAAGGACTTCAGGGAGCTCCCATAGATTTAGAGTTATTCTAAGTTTAGAGAGTAAGAGAGATCAGTGACATGTTTCATGGATTTTAGTTCACGTAGATGTAGACAGGCAGAGAGTAGTGATGACACTGCTTCTTCATGACCATGAGTATAGCCTCAAGGATTCTAAGAGCCAATTTTTTTATTGTTATATATGTTGTATACACATTAGACTATGAGCTAAAGATGATATATGTATATTTTGAGGGAGAGATGATATTTTTATGATCCATTAATGTACATTCACATTAAGTGCATATATATATGAGATGTGTTATTTTGAGATGCATTTATTGTGATGGTGATGATGTTGATGTGGTTTTTTATATTATTTTAATGTCATGTTAATGTTGAGCATGTTAGTTAAGTTAGACATGCATTTCCCATATGTGTGAAGGTATATGCATAGTTGATTTATTAGCTTCATCTTATCATTTTTCCATATTTGTGATGGTGTATGCTTAAAATGAATAGGTTGGTTATGCTATTTTATTTTAGTATTTTTTCCATATTTGTGATGGTGTATGCTTAAAATAAATGGAGTAGGCTTGATAGTGTTTGTATGAATTTTTCATCTCAATAGAAAAATTGACATGTGATTAGGATGGGAAATAAAGAGGTAGGATGTTCGTGTATTGGTAAAGGCCATAATCATAACATAAATAGGCTCAGGAATATGAGCCTATTTCATTATTTGTATCATTTGACCATTTTATTTATTAGAGAAGCATTGTAATCACCTTTTGTCAAGTGAGTTCAAAGTCCCTTGAAAGAGTAAGAGGGGAAAAGGTTAAAATGAGTGAGAGTGTTTAGGTAGTCTAACCTTCTAAGTGGGGATGGTATGCCCCTTTTGTGGGTGACCTAAGAGCTACTATAGTTAAGTCCATGACTTAAAGTTTTTTTTTTGGTGTAAGCTAATCAATGTGGGAAGCCTATAATGGGATTTTGTTTGTGTTGAGGCCATATGAATATGATCAATACGAGAATATTTTTTTAAATAATTATTTCCTTTGATAACAAATAGTAGCCTAGCCATCCTTCAAGGGAGTGCTCTAAGTGTTTGTTTTTGAGTTTTAATAGTTTTCCTTCAAGGGAGTAGTCTATATATAGTATCAAAGAGAAGGTAAATAGTTTTCCTTTAAGGGAGTAGTCTACATTGAGAATCATGACCTAAGATATTATAACTTTTCTATCTATCCCTTTTTTTCCTTTTGAATTTTAATCATGGACAAAACTATAGAGGCTTAGGGATTTTCCACTTTGAGGGAAAAACCATAGTACTTCATAGGTTAACTAAGTGTGTAAGAGTAAGGATTAAGTGGAAGGGAGATGAATGTAATAGGGTTTCTCAAGGGATAAGCTCAACTTTAACATGAGGTGAAGCATCACTTGATTAACAAAACAATGGTCATAGGTACAAAGCATTTAAAGGATAGGGTTCTAGCTTTCCTTCAAGTTAAGACAAGTGATAATTTCCTAAGCCATACTTGTGAGTGATGTTATAGGGTCCAAGCCAATTAGGAGCAAACTTAACCCATTTGCTTTTCTCCATATTCATCACATTTGATTTTCCTTTAAAATGAGATCTCTAATATTGAAATTTTACTCCTTGAGGTTTATTTAAGTGCATTTGATATGTTATTGATAGATTTGGAGGTGGTTTAGGGATATGAGATGGCATTCATCAATCAAATCGAGTTGAGCCAAACATTCTTGGTGAAATTCATCATTAGTAAGTATGTCTTGTATAGAGATGTGAAGAGAAGGAATCTAGACCTCAAGAGGTAAAATAGCCTCCATCCCATAGACCAAGGAAAAAGGTATAGCACCTCTAGGGGTTTGAATGCTAGTGTGGTAAGCCCATAAAGGAAAGGGAATGTGTGTGTGCCAATCCTTGCCAATATCATTGACTACCTTCATTAGGATTCTAGTCAATGTTTCATTTGAAGCTTCTACCTATCCATTTGCTTATGTATATTATGGTGATGAGAAGCTTAATTTGATTCCAAAAGTGTCACAAAGATTATGGATAATCTTGTTTTTGAAAGATTTGGTATTATCTATTATAATTTTATGGTGGACACCAAAATGATAGATGATGTGATGGTTGATAAAGTCAATAATTTTGTCATCCTTAGTGGAGATGAGAGGAATGGCTTCAACCTACTTGGTGAAGTATTTAATGGTAGTAATGATAGAATGGTGATGGAGGGATGAATGAGGGTAAATCCCTACTCCCATCATAGGATGAATGAGGGTTAATCAGTACTAGCGAGGAATCTAAGGAGGAGACCATCAAAACCTTACTTATAGAGAAGTACCCCTATTATAGTGTAATGAGTGACACATTTAATGAAGGCACATCTCCCATTATTAGAGAGATTAAATGGGGTAATAAAAAAGGAAAGGTAATTTGTGAGTTGTACCATAATTCATGTGGGTTGTGTGTTACATTTTTGATAAAAAGGATGTTAGTTGATACATAGGAGGGCAATGTTAAGTGATGCACAATGACATAGATTTTTTAGGAAGAGGGTGAAGAGGGTATGTGTGAAACAAGTGAAGCCACTATGTCAAGAAACTTGTTTTTAGATTGAGGAACAATTTACAAGAGGTAGGAGTCAAATGATCCTAATAACATATCTACATGATGTTTATATCACTATAGAATTTTATTTTTGCATAGGTAAAAACCATTAGCCTGATAAACCACTAGCTGAGAGTCATCAAAAATGGTTATTGATTTGATACCAAAGAAAATATCCATTTGAATCCCTAAGATCAAAGCCTCATATTTGGCCATATTGTTAGTACATTCAAAATCTAGTTTAAATGACAAAGCCATAGGTTCACCATCAAGAGGAATAAGAATGACCCCTGCACCCCCACTATGTCAACATTTAGACCCATCAAATAACATCATCATTTGATAGGAGATGTTATCAATGGAGAGTGTTATGATGGATTCATTAGGGAATTTAAGGTTTAAAGGCTGGTTGTCAGGTAAAGGGGTGGTAGTTAACTCATTAGTGATGATTTTCCCCTTGATATACTTTTGTTGAATGAAATATAAGTCAAGTTTAGTAAAGATCATGAGACACTAAGCTACATGTTGGTTGTAATATGGCTTAGAATGCATGTATCTGAGGGGATCAATATGGGTAATGACATAGGTTTTGTGATTTAAGAGGTAATGATAGAGCTTGGAGGCTATAAAGATCAACATGAAGAAAATATTTTTGATATGGGTACATTGAGTTTCATAATCAATAAGTGTGTGGCTTATGTAGTAAACTACTTATTCTCGATGGTAGTCATCTCGGTGTGCAATCATGGCACCCATAAAATGATCTGTTGTAGAGATGTAAAGGTAGAAAGGCTGATTTTCCTTATGTGAAATAAGAACCAATGGGTAAAGGAGATAAAATTTGAGTACATTAAAGGCTTCTTAGCAATCTGTATTCTAATGGAAAGAGACATCTTTTTTGAGGAGATGCTGAAAGGGTTAGCAATGATCTGACAATTGGGAGATGAAGTGGTGGATTGATTTAAGCTTCCCTTATAGGCTGTGGAGTTATTTGATATTAGTATTTAGAGGCATCTCTATTATTTCTCAAACCTTAGTAAGATCGACTTCAATACCATGGAGAGAAATGATAAAGATTGAGAGCTTACTAGAAAGGATAGCAAAGACACATTTCTTTAGGTTTAGTCAAATGTTATATTGGAGGAGATTAGTGTATATGATTTTGATAATCTTCAAGTGATCTTGGTGAAGTTTAGACTTTTCAAGTAAGTCATCCACGTAGTCTTCCATAATTTTGTGTTGGAGATCATGGAAGATGTTATTCATGGTGCATTGGTAGGTGGCACTAGTGTTCTATAAACCAAAGGGCATGACCCAATAATAGAAAGTCCCACATGGGGTAATGAAAGTTGTCTTGTGTTGATCCTTAGGAGCAACCAAGATTTGATTATAACCTAAGAACCTATCCATAAGTGATAGCATCTCATGGCTAGTTGTTATATCAATAATTTGGTTGATACTTGGCAAAGGGAAGTCATCTTTTGGATAAGTGAGGTTTAAGTCATGGTAGTTAGTGTAGATGTAGATTCCTCCTGTCACTTTTGTGATAAAAAAAATTGAAAACCCATTGTGGGTAGTCGATGAGTTAGATAAAGTTAACAGAAAGGATGCATTGGAGCTCTTATTTGATAAGGAGAGAAATACAAGGATGCATTTTACAAAGCTTATACTTAATAGGTTTAACATCTTGATTGGTGACAATGTTATGGACATTGATAGAGGGGTCAATACTAGGCATGTCATTATAAGACCAAGTGAAGGATTTGCTATGATTATTAATAAATGTGGCATAATTAGCTTGCTCAGAGGAATCCAAATATTGGCCAATCTTAAGGATGTGAAGGTTATCATTAGAGGGAAAATTGATGTCAATGGTTGATTCATTTAACATAGCTTATGTTTCAGATGGGTGTGATCATTGGATATAGGAGTCCTCTACACCCATGTATGTGATAATAACATCATCATCTTGACATTAGATAGTGTTGATAGTGGGAGAGTCTTAATCAATCATTTTAGGACGAATTAGAGGAAGGGACTTTATTTCCTTACCCTGATGATTGTTGAGAGGCCTCAAATGGATGGCAATTATTGAAAAAAAAATAGGAGGTATAAATACCTCTGATTTGTTAGGTGATGGTGGAAAAGAGGGTGGAGAAGGAGAGATTGGCTTTTTGATAATTGGTAATTGAGATGTTTTGGTGAGTTTAGGTGGTTCATCATAACCCACTTCTTGCCTCCTTTTGGCATTTTTAATGGTTTTTTTAGTGGTATATTCAATGGGTGTATGAACAACCTGATCATAATGACCCAAACCAAATCCTTTGCATGCACACTTATAAAGATAGGTGTGAGTGAAACTAAGCTTGCTTAGGAAAGAAAAGTCATAGGTAAATGGTTGTGGCAAAGAGGATGAATTGTTGATAGCGAGAGTTTGATCAATTTTCCCATATGTGAAATTAGTTTGAAGGTTATGGGGTCCATAAGGGATGACCATCTCAATATGGGAATCATAATTTGGGTAAATATGAAGCTTTCCATACTCTTGTGGAGTATGGAACATGTCTAGTGTCAATAAATGATATTATTCAAGTGATAAATGATTGAAGGTTTCTTCCATGGGATCTTTATCAAGAATTTGTCACTAGTATCTATGTAACTGGGGTAATGGAGCTTGTCGTAACTTTAGAAGCACCATGTAGAAAATATGATGTATTTAATTTCATGAGAACATAATTCAAACTATAAGTCATATTGCATGTTTTAAACAAAGGTGGGTCAGTAGGAATAACATGCACTTGCCCATTGTGCTCAAACTTGACACAGTGATGTAAAGTTGAGGGCACACATGAGATAAAATGTATACAGGATCATCCAGGTAGTATGTTGTATTAGAACTCTCTAACTACAACATAGAAGAGATCAATAGTTGTGCAAGGACATACATGGATATGTAAGACAATATTGCCCACCATAGTAGTTATGGTATCATTAAAGGAATAGAACACCATGTCAGTTTGAGATATGAAATTGTCAAGAAGAGCTAGCTATTTGTAGGCATGGGTAGAGATAATGTTAATACTAGATCCTCCATAGATCATGACTCATTTAACATGAATTTTATCAATATATGTGGTGATAAAAAGGGTAGAATCCTAATTTTTAGGGTGTTGAAGTGTAATCTTTGAATCACTAAAGGAAATCAGGGAGATGGAATTAAGAGAGCTAACCAAAGATGTAAGAGGTTGGGGATCATCAAGTTGTACCTCAATTGATTACAAGGAACTAATCAAAGCTTGACAGTGTTTGGGTGAGTTTTGGATTAACTCATATAAAGACATTTTCATAGGATTTTGGTGAAGCTATTTCATAATAGAGCTTTGAATAACTTTTGAAGATGTTGGTTTTAAGAAACCCAAGATGGAAATATTAGGATTCAAAGGAGTGTTGCTACACCCCTAACCTATCACATGTATGAGGATAGTATTAGCCAACTTATGGCTTACTTATCCCTCTTTGACATTATATTGTGGCCGACTTGTGGCTGACTTGTGGCTTTCTTTAGATTAGTAGGTCAGCCTATGGAGTAACCATGGCCTAGTTAGACTATATATAAGAGGTAGTGGGTAATCATTTATCATCATATTGTGAATTCTGCTCTTATTGAAGCTTGTGGAGGTTTCCCCCTCGAAGTGGCTTATCTATTATCATATATTTGGATATATTTCAATCATATTTGGATATAATTTTGTTGTTATACTTAATTCTTGAAGTAATTTCATTACAAGTGGTATCAGAGCTACGATTTAGGCAATCTTGTGGGTGAAACAATAATTTTGAGATATATAAAAAAAGGTTGTGAATTTCTCTGAAATTGTTTTACTGAAAGTGAGAAATCATCACATTAAGCTTCCATTAAAATTTCAAATCATTTGGATCTATTTTTCAAAAGTTATCACTATTTTATGATTTTTCATAAAATTGCTCTATTGTGTGCAATTCAAAGAATTTTTTTGAGTTGTTCAAAGTTGAGTCAAAAGTGTCGATAAGGGTCAACATCGTAAAACCCTTTTATGGTAGTTCCACAAACTCAGGGCTGAGGAAAGGGGGCTGAAACTCTAGGAAAAACTCCTAACAAGGATGAGATGGAGTCAGAAGGGGGGTGTAATAGACCCTTTGTACTAGGGTTTTCTGATATAGATCTCAAAGTGAGCCAGCTTGACTATAGTGTGCAAGGCATTCAGAGTGAGGTGCAAGACATACAATCTAATATGCAATCCATAGAAGATAGTTTGGGATATATCATGACAGCTTTGAATATTAATCAATCAAATCATCAAGCTAACTCTATTTCACAAACCCACCAGGGTGGTTCTCCTAAACAGTCTACTTCAAATCCAGCTCCATGGCCATAGAAGAACCTATTACCAAAAGTGGATATGCACAAATTCGATGGAAAAGATCCACTCAATTGGCTCAACCAAATGGAGAGTTTTTTTGACCTACATCAGATTCCAAGTGGATAGAAGGTCACCATGGCATCCTTGTATCTTGAACCTGATCAATTCATTTGGTATCAATGGTTGTGTGATCAAAAGAAAAAGATGGGTCTCAATGTCACTTGGATAATTTTTCAAGAGCATCTACAATTAGACTTTGGCACTAGTGTGACAATAATTACTTCAGCCAACTAGCAAAATTGTGACAAACTAGTTCCATCAAGGATTATATTCATCTTTTTTAGAACCTATCCTTACGTGTGGAGACAATTTTTGATGCAAACTTGAATGACCTATTTTTGGGTGGACTCAAGGACCACATTCAACATGAGGTACGCATGTTTAATCCACTTATTATTTTTGAATCTATTATCCTAGCATGTAGAGCTGAGGAAAAATTCCTAGCCAACAAGAGACAACCATTCACTCACTTCAAAGATCATAGCATATCATCATCAGTATTTCCTCCACCTACTAGATTGACCCCTGAAGAAATTGAAGAAAAGCATGCAAAAGGATTATGTTATGGTTGTGATAGGAAGTGGAGTAAAGGACATAGATGTGTTGAGAAGAAGTTATTCTACATTGAGGGACCAAATGAAGATGAAGAAGCAGATGATGCCTCTAATGATGATGAGGAAGATATAGAGGAGGTACCTAAAGATTCCCACCCTATAATCTCTTGTCATGCACTTGCAAGTATTAGCACTTCACAAACTCTTAAGGTGGTGGGTTTTCTCAAGAAATAGAAGGTGACAGTGTTGATTGATTCAAGGAGCACACATAACTTTATAAACCATAAGTTGGCCACTCGATTGAACTGTTTCATCTATCCAGCACCAAAATTTTAGGTAATGATTGGAGATGGTGGAAAAATTAATTGTTTAGGCAAATGCCATAGTATTAAGCTTACTATGGGTGGGTATAATCTTGACTCTCCTATGTTTGATATTCCCATGGGTAACACAGACATTGTTTTGGGAGTCCAATGGCTCACAACCTTAGGTACCATTGAGATGAACTTCCAATAACTATTCATGTGCTTTCATTTTGAAGGTAAGAAAATTGAATTACATGGATTACATGCAAAATCTCCACAGTTGGTTAGTTCACATCAGATGACCAAGATGCTAAAAAAGGGGGTAGATGGAATTATTTCATGATTATGCTCTATAGAAGTTCAACCCCCAAAGGTATCTACACATCCTGATCTACAAATAATTCTTGAAGACCACTCATCTATTTTTGGGGCCATGCCAAAAGGACTACCACCAAAAAGAGAACATGATCATGCCATTCAACTAATTCTAGGTAGTCAACCACCAAATATTAGACCATATAGATATCCATATGCACAAAATAGTGAAATTGAAAAGATGGTACATGAGATGCTAGAGGCAGGGATCATCAAGCATAGCCAAAGTGCATATTCATCACCAGTGGTCATGGTGCAGAAGAAGGATGACACATGGAGGATGTGCCCCAATTATAGGGAACTCAACAAGTACACCATCAAAGATAAGTTTCCTATTCCATTAATTGATGATTTACTTGATGAGTTGCATGGTGCTAATTATTTCACAAAATTAGATCTTCGCTTGGGGTACCATCAAATTAGAATCAAGGATGAAGATGTTCATAAAATTGCTTTTAGAACACATGAGGGCCATTATGAGTTTTTGGTAATGCCCTTTGGTCTTACAAATGCACCATCTACTTTTCAAAGCTTGATGAACACTATTTTTAGGCCTTTTTAAAGGAAGTTTGTGCTAGTTTTCTTTGATGACATATTGATTTATAGTCAGACATGGGAAGCACATCTACAACATGTGAAACAGGTATTGATAGTTTTGGAGAAGCACCAACTTTATGTGAAGCCCTCTAATTGTGCTTTTGGAGTACAGGAGGTAGAGTACCTTGGTCACATTGTTTCCCATGAAGGGGTCAAAGTTGATCCTCAAAAGGTCAAAGCGATAATGGAATGGCCCATGCCAAAAACTCTCAAAAACCTTCAAGGTTTTCTTGGACTAACAGGTTACTATAGAAGATTTGTGAAAGGTTATGGCAGCATAGCAGCTCCACTCACTGCATTGCTAAAAAAGGATGCTTTCCATTGGAATGATGATGCCACCAAAGCATTTGAGAAACTAAAAGTAGCTATGTGCACCACTCCAGTTTTGGGCACTCCAGACTTCTCACAAACATTCATTGTTGAATGTGATGCTTCTGGGTCTGGATTGGGGGTAGTAATAATGTAGGAAAGAAGACCCATTGCATTTGAATGTCATCAATTCAAAGGTAAGAATTTAAAAAAAACTGTCTATGAGAAAGAAATGATGGCTATTCTTCATGCAGTTAAACAATGCAGGCCTTATCTGATGGGTAGACACTTTAAGGTGAAAATGGATCATGATAGTCTCAAATACTTTTTGGAGCAAAGATTATCATCTAAGGAACAACAAAAATGGGTAACCAAAATTTTGGGTTATGATTTTGAAATCATCTACAAGAAGGGTAAAGATAATGTAGTCGCAGATGCACTATCTAGACGGGATGCATCCACAGAAGCATTACTTGGTGCAATGTCCATATTGTAAGCAGATTGGGTGGATGAAGCTAGGTTAGAATGGGAGCAAGACAAGGATACATAGGTTCTGATTCAGAATCTCCAACAAGGTACTTTATCCTTTGACAAATTTGAATGGAAAGGTAATGTCTTATGGTATAAGGGTAGGTTATACTTGTGCAAAACTTCAGAGCTTAAGCATAAGATTCTTGCAGAGTTGCATGCATCTCCACTTGGGGGACACTCAGGGTTCTTAAAAACTTATCATAGAATTAAGAAAGAATTATTTTGGGAAGGACTCAAGGGAGATGTACAAAAGTTTGTGGAAGAATGCATGATATGCCAACAGAATAAAGGTGAAACAGTTAAGACCCCAGATTTGTTACAACCATTAGCAATTCCTAGTCAAAGGTGGGAGGAGGTTTCCATGGATTTTATCACTAGGTTGCCTTGTTCTGAAGGTAATAATGCTATTTTGGTCATTGTGGATAGGCATACAAAATATGCCCATTTTTGTGCTCTCTCACACCCATTTTTAGCAAGTACCGTTACAGCTATTTTTATGGAAGCAGTTTTCAAATTACATGGAACCCCAAAAATAATTGTAAGTGATCATGATCCTATTTTCACTAGTAATTTTTGGACTGAACTATTTTCTTGTTTGGGTACTCAGCTAGCTCATTGCTCATCTTACCACCCCCAATCTGATGGACAAACTAAAGTGGTTAACAAATGTTTAGAGGATTATCTCTATTTTTTTGCATCAGATAAACAAGAACATTGGGTTAAATGGCTACCACTTGCAGAATGGTGGTATAACACATCTTTCCATACCTCTTCTAAAATGTCTCCATTTCTAACACTATATGGTTACCATCCACCTTCCATCACTTCTTCATTAAAGGTGCACACCAAGGTTTGAGATGTGGAAGAGCACATTCAACATCAACAAGAGGTTTTGGCTAGTTTGAGAGAGAATTTAGCCTTGGCACAAAATAGGATGAAGCAACAAGTAGATCAACACCAGAGTGAGTGAAATTTTGAGGTGGGTGATTGGGTACTTGTTCATTTGCAACCTTACAAGTAGATGTCCTTGAATCAATAGAAAAAGGACAACAAACTTGCTCCAAATTATTATGGCCCTTATTAGGTTCTACAAAAAATTGGATGTGTGGCTTACAAGCTCGAGTTACCTCGTTCATCTCACATACACCTAGTATTTCATGTTTCTTGTTTGAAGAAGGTCATTGGATAGAAAGTTTCTGCCCAGATAGAGCTCCCAGAACTAGATGAAGAAGGATGAGTCATTTTGGAACCAGAGAAGATCCTCCAAACACGTACTAAGAGGTTGAGAACTAGAGAGATTAAGGAGTATTTGATCAAGTGGAAAAACCAAAGTAGTGAAGATGCAACTTGGGAAGGTGAAGAATTTATGCAACAACATCCATAGTTGTTCAATGTTGAGGACAACATTGGTTTAAAGGGGAAGGGCATGCTACGCCCCTAACCTATCACATGTATGAGGATAGTATTAGCCAACTTGTGGCTTACTTATATCTCTTTGACATTATATTGTGGCTGACTCGTGGCTGACTTGTGGCTTTCTTTAGATTAGTAGGTCGGCCTATGGAGTAACCATGGCCTAGTTAGACTATATATAGGAGGCAGTGGGTAATCATTTATCATCATATTATGAATTTTGCTCTTATTGAAGCTTGTAGAGGTTGCCCCCTTGAAGTGGCTTATCTATTATCATATATTTGGATATATTTTAGTCATATTTGGATATAATTCTAATGTTATACTTAATTCTTGAAGTAATTTCATTACAAGTGTCTTTGGAGAAGGAATGAACCCAAAGAGCAGTGAAATTTTCCTTACCTTTATCCTTTTGATTTTATGGCCATGTGTCCACATTAACTGTGTTGATCTGAAACATAGGTAAAGAAGGTGGAAAAGAGGGTATGACAACATCTTTGGGTTTGAATTTAGGTGGAACAATATGAGGCATTATGGATGCCATAGGTGTAATAGTAGGAAGGTTAATGGAAGTATCAAAAAAGAGAGTGTTGAAAACAAAGTGTTGTTGAATGACTATTGTGAGAGCTTTACAACTCTCAATATCATGTCCAGGTGAATGATGATATAGACTATTATAACTATTGTCATTGATGTCAAAAGTCTAACATTATTGGTGATAAAGGCCTCATTACATCTAATGATGTTTTTAATAGTTATATCTTGGCTAATGTGTGTTAATATTTATTTAATATTAATGAATATATTTTTGATTTAATATATGACAAAAGAAGGGCCCATGGAGAAGTCAAGTCATAGGGTAAAGACAAAATAAGAATGAGACACATTTTCCCATGAAGAGTCATCTTTGGGAATTCCAAGTGTCACCAAGTGAAAACAAAAGAGGAAGGGTGCAATTTATCATGAAGGGACACTTTGAGGAATATGAAAAGTCACCAAGATAAAGACAAAAGAGGAAAGGACACTTTTACTTATGAATGGTCACCACATGACTTTTCAAATGCAACGATACAAAGGACCATGTAAGTTTGATGCCATTTTTCATGAGAATTGAAGGGTCACAAATGGGGAAGGCCAAAGGTCATTTGGAAAGATATAAATAAAGGCTTGAGAAGCCATTTTTAATGTGTGAGAGAGTGTATGATTTGTATTTTTTATATCTATCTTAGAAGATCATATGAGAGAGAGGAAATATATATTGTAATGAACTATAATTTGTTGAGATAACAACATTGAGAGATAGTTGTGTGGTATACACAAAAGGGTTTGGTGCTCTTATGGGTTGGTGCTCATGAATTGTTACTATGTTGGTGCTCAACAAAGGGGTTGGTGCTCCTCTGGGTTGGTGCTCATAAATTATTGTTGTGTTGGTGCTCAGTAAATAGTTTGGTGCTCCTATGGGTCGGTGCCCATAAATAGTTGTTGTGTTGATGCTCAACAAAGGGGTTGGTGCTCCTACAAGTTAGTGATTTTGAATATTGTAGTTTGGTTGGTGCTCATTCATATACTTGAGATTGTTTTCTATGGTTTTTCCCACATTGGGTTTCTACGTTAAATATAGTGTCTCTCTCTATCTTGTGTGGTGTTTATTATTTTAGTTTTATTACATATCTTGAATGTATGTTAAAGCAAAATTTTATTAAAGAAATTTTTATAAGATTTATGATATATTGATTTATCCCCATTCAGTATATCCCATGCTTAACAATTGGTATCAGAGTAGGTTCCATTTGAAAATGTTTTATAGCTTGAAGGTAGATCAGGAAAGCATGATGGCTGGATTATATGAAGGATTTTATACAAATAAGGCACCTTTGTTTGATGGGATGAATTATGTTTTTTGGAGCATAAGAATGAAAACTTATTTGATGGCCCTTGGATTTGACACATGGCAAGTAGTAGTAGAGGAATATGAAGAGCCACAGACAATTGTAATTACTCCAACAGAGAAGAAGTCAAGTGAATGTAATGCTAAAGCTTTAAGTGTTATTTTATGTGCTTTATGTGAATCTAAATTTGTTAAAGTTATGCAATGTAAATCTACTAATGAAACTTGGGTAAAAGTTGAGAATATTTACAAAGGTGATGAAAAGGTTCATTAAGATAAGCTTCAAATTTTTAGAAGATAGTTTGAAAGTTTGAAGATGGAAGAAGAAGAAGATATAGCAGGTTATCTTTTGTGAGTTGATTAAATAGAAAATTAGATTCAAGGTCTTGGAGAAAAGTTGGAAGAGTCAATGGTGGTACAAAATGTTTTGAGATCTCTACCAATGAGATATGGTGCAAAGGTTTCAGCAATCGAGGAGATGAAGAATTTATCCATGCTAAATATGGATGAGCTTCATTGTATACTCACGTCATATGAGATGTGAACTGAACAAGGTAAACCCTCAAAGAGAGAAGCAGCTTTTAAGACATTAAATAAAGAGAAAGATAAGATTCAAGAATCAAGTGATAGTTCTAGTGATGATGAAGATTAAATGGAGCTCTTTTCATTGCCAAGCCAAAAAGGGGAATAGGTAAATATCAAGGAAAGTTACCTTTTAAATGTTTTAATTGTGGAAAGATTGGACATTTTTAGCTAAATGCCCAAATAAGTATAATGATGATAATGAATAAGGAAAGTCTACATATAAGAATAATTTTAAAGGTAAATTCAAGAAGGGATTCAAGAAGAAGAGCCTATATTCTAAAGATCCTAGCTCAATCGAAGATATTGGAGTCAATGATTCAGAAGAAGAAGAGATTCTATTTATGGCCATACATTAAGATGCCTCTACATGAAAAAGTATAGATGATAAAAAAGAATAAGAGGATGAATCTAAAGTGAATCTGGAAGGAGAACTCATTTGTGCCTTTGAAGAGTTAGAAGCTGTTGAGAAGAAGAATCGAAGATTAAGGGCCGGCTCGATAAAAATGAAAAGGAGTCAAAGGAAATAATTGAGGGTCTAACAACATATGTTGAAGAAGCTAAAAGTAATGAAAAATATATAACATCATAGTTTAAAAAGTAAGAAAATAATGTGAAAGGTATGTTATTAAAATTGCCTATTTAAAAGAAGATATTGAGAAAGCAGTCAATGATAAAGTAGTTAGTGATTCAAAATTTGAGGATAGCACTAACATGCTGCGTAAAATATTAGAAAGCCAAAAGGAAAATTTAGATAAGAAATTTATCAGATTTGAAAATAAAAAGATCTATGTTGAAGCTCTTACAAAAGAGGACACAAAAAGGGAAGAAGTGAAGAATACATAGGACATTTCAAACAAAGAAGGTTGGAGGGAACAAAGCTACAAAAGGCAATCAGGTTAGAGATACATAGACATGTCTTATTTTTATGGTTACTATGTTTATTGTAATGGATATGGTCATAAGAAATTATAATGTCAAAACAGAGATTATAGTTTCAAAAATAAGGAGAAGGAAAGTCATGTAGAGTTAAGCAGAAGCTACAACTCTTTTGCTTCTCTATCAAGATTTGGTGAAGATGCCATAATATGTTACAAATGTAAAAATTTTGGACACATGTCTTGGTAATATATAATTGTGTCCAAGTTAGTGAAGAAGGACTAGAGTTTCAAGGCTCCATTTATCAAGAAGAAGGTTCAAATATGTTCATGGTAGAAGAAACAACCTAAATATTATATGTTGATATAGACAGCTTTGTATGTAAGAAATGAATATCAACCATGGTTCATTGATAGTGGATGTTCAAGGCATATGATAGGAGACAAGAGTAAGTTAATAACTCTAAAGAAGATCAATGGTGGCATAGTGAAAGTTAGATATAAAACCACTGCCGAGATAGCCAAAAAAGGTACTTTAAGTTTGGATAATGGTAGAACCAAGACAAAGAATGTTTTATATGTAATAGGTCTTAAGCATAATCTATTGAGTGTAAGTCAAATATGTGTTCAGGGATACACATTAAATTTTTATGTAAAAGGTTGTGAGATTATAATAAAATATTTAAATGAGTTGATTGTAGATGCTCAAAGGACAGGTAACAATTTATATGTATTATCAGATATCTTCTCAAAGGTATGATCAAAGGACACATTCAAGGATCTTCAAGAGGAGTTGGGAGTAATTTATCTTAATTCCAACTATTGAAGTTCAGCATCAGTTGAGAGGGAGCTAAGTGTTAGGTCTAGGTAGGCCCTTTGCCATTGATGTCAAAGGGGGAGAATAACAGGTATAGGTACAGGTGCAAAAATAGGTATAGGGAATAGGTATAGATTTCTATAGTAAGGGGGAGTTACTATATGTTTTTAGATGATAGTATGTGTAGGTTTTAGGATGTGGCAATTTTAGGATTGAGGTTTCCATCAATGACAAATGGGGAGATTGTTGTAAATATTGTCATTGATGTCAAAGTTCTAGCATTATTGTGATAAAGGCCCCATTACATTTAATTATGTTTATAATAGTTATATCTTGGCTAATGTGTGTTAATATTTATTTAGTATTAATGAATGTATTTTTGGTTGCATATAAGATGAAATAAGGGCCCATGGAGAAGTCAAAGAGTCATGGGGTAAAGACAAAAGAAGAATGGGATGTCTGTTCCCATGAAGAGTCATCTTGGGGAATTCCAAGAGTCACCAAGTGAAGACAAAGGAGGAAGGGCACAATTTCTCATGAAGGTACACTTTGAGGAATATGAAAAGTCAACAAGATAAGGACAAAATAGGAAATGACACTTTTTCTTATGAAGGGTCACCACATGACTTTTCAAATGCAAGGATATGAAGGGTTGTGCAATTTTGGTGCCATTTTCCATGAGGATTGAAGGGTCACAAAGGGGGAAGGCCAAAGGTCATTTAGAAAGCTATAAATAAAGGATTGAGAAGCCATTTGTAATGTGCAAGAGCGTGTATGATTTGTATTTATTATATCTAGCTTAGAAGAGTAGAGGAGAGAGAGGAAAGAGATATTATAATGAACTATCATTTATTGAGATAGAAACATTGAGATATAGTTGTGTGGTATACACAAAATGGGTTGGCACTCCTGTGGGTTGGTGATCATGAATTTTTGTTGTGTTGGTGCTCAACAAATGGGTTGGTGCTCCTATGGGTTAGTGTTCATGATATTATTTTGTTGGTGTTCAATAAAAGGGTTGGTGCTCCTATGGGTTGGTTCTCATGAATAGTTATTATGTTGGTGCTTAACAAAGGGGTCAGTGCTCCTACAAGTTGGTGCTTGTGAATATTGTAGTTTGATTTGGTGCTCATTCATATACTTGAGATTGTTCTCCATGGTTTTTCCCACACTGGTTTTCCATGTTAAATTTGGTGTCTCTCTTTATCTTGTGTGGTGTCGATTATTTCAGTTTTATTGTATATATTGAATGTATTTTAAAGTGGAATTTGATTAAGGGAAAGTTTATAATATTTATGATATATTGATTCACCCCTCACCCTCTCAGTATATCCCATTCTTAACATAGACACACTTGTGTATCATTAAAGCAAGATGGATTCAGTATAAGAGGGCTATAAGGCTTAATGGGAGGAAGAGTTATTATGGAAAATTGAAACAAATGACATAGAAAAATATCTGAGAGCCTGTGAGTGGGCTAGCACTTGTTTTGGTAATAGGAGTGGACACCTTATTTAGTTTAGGAATCATAGGGGTGATTTTTTCATGGCACCTTTTTAGGTGGTGGTGGAGTTACATGTTTTGTTGACATGTTCTTGGTGTTAGGTATCATGGTGTAAGATGTGAAAGTCCTACCAAGTGGTAGAGGTTGTAGTGGAGATAACTTAGCCTTTTATTTTTCTTAGATTGATGATACTCCAACTAAAGTAGAGGGGTGTGGTCCTAAAATTGATGGCAAAGTTGAGGGTGGAAGAGGAAAGGATCAGTGAGATATAGGAAGATTAACATTTTTCTATAGTTTAGACCATGAAAATCCAACTTGTGGTTGGATAGTTAGATATAATTTCACCTATGGATGAATTATATTGGAGATTAAACGTACACCTAAAGATTGATTCTACATTAATATGTTATAAACTTGTAAGGGTGATGGCTCTGACTTAGATGGATGAGCTTTTATATTTTGGTGAAGAAGCTTTGACTTTGTCAAAGACCTTGGGGTAAAGGCTAGTGAGAGGGTTGGTGGTAAAGGTTGACACTCATTGTGTAAGCTAAGGATTTTTAAGTTTGTCACAAAATGTTACATGATCTAGCTTTGTGGAGTCAAGAAATTCTAGACTTTTCACTAACCATGAGAAGGGTTTAGATGAAGTTAACATAGGCCTTAGGGTTTCTTCTTTAGAAGGTTGAGGTGATTGAGAAAGAGGGAAATTGTTGGTCTCTGCTACCTCAAGCTAAAGATGAGAAAGAGCCACAATAGGGTTTTCTTCAATAGATATAGGAGAATAAGGATGGTCTTCCATGGGTAGAGACGTAGGCAAAGAAGACTCCTCAATGGGGTAGAACATAGGTATAATTACCCCCTAAACATGTGGGAGAGGAATAGGTAAATTATGATCATCCATAAGTAAAAAAAAGTGGTAAAATTGGTAGAATTAGAGTAGGCACAATAGGTCTCTCATCTAATGTAAGGGTATATAACACTAACTCTTCTAGGTGTAAAGGAGGATTAGATGGGGTACTACTTTCTATCATTAGAGGAGAGGTAGATGAAGAGGGTTCCTCAAGAGGGTATAACATAAGAATGGTGTTCCCCTCAACATGTAGTTGTAGAATGGGTAAGGCATGGTCCTCAAGTGGTAAGAGGATATGTAACATTGGTGCAAAAGGAACTAGAAATATATGCTCCTCTGGTGGTAAAAGGTGTGGCAAAGGAGGGTCTTCCTCATGTGGGAGTGGAATAGGTCAAATAAGATCTTCTACTTGAGGAGGAAAAATGGGCAAAACAAATGCCATGGATTATGGAGGAGGAGTAGGTAAAATGGGTGCCTCCTATTTTGGGAGATGTTAAACTGGAGGTAAAGGAAAGACCATATTAATTGTATGGATATTATGATCACATGCATTATTAGTCTTGGTCTAAAAAATATTTTGATTAGGTGAAAGGTCAGGAAAAGTTTGTTTGAACACATTCATATTTTTATTAGTAGGTGCATTTGGGTTATCCAAAATGAGATCACCCCTATCAAGCATGTCTTGAACAATGGTCTTGAATGTTTTATAATTATTAGAATTGTGGCCTTTGACTTGATGGTAACTAAAAAACTCATCTTCCTTATACCAAGTTGGAATAGGATAGGAGGGGTCAAACTATATAAGAGGCTTGATTTGAGGAAAAATTATTGATCCTTATTCCAATAGTTTTTCCAAAATGGAAGTATATGACTCCCCATTAGGAGTGTATTATCTCTGTTCATACCACTGTTGGAATTTCTTGGTCAGATTTTAGGAAGTAGAAGAATTAGGTTAGTTTGTGGTTATGGAAGAAGCTAATTTAATGACCATAATATTGCTAGAGCCTTTATATTTTTGGTTAAAAGGATAATTTTAAGAAGAAGAGGAGTCATTCAATTTGGAATTAGCATTACTGCTATGCAACTTGGCTCTATCTTTGTTTGTAGCCCAAATCTTAGGTTTTTACACCATTGTAAAGGATTCATCAAACATGTAAAGAAATTTCACTTAGAGTGTGGATGAGATTTGATTAGCACATGCCCTTGAGAAGATCTCAATAAGCTCAGGTTTGGGTAAAGAGAAGGAGAGTTGATTGATTAATCCTCTCTAGCAAGTGATAAAATCTATGATAGACTCATCATCAAATTGTCTAATAGAATAAAGATCTGTAATACAAACCTTCTTAGAAATGTTAATAAAGAAATGTTCTATGAATATTTGTGTGAGTTGGGTAAATGAGAAAAGGGAGTGTCTAGTTATAGAGCTATACCAATCTAGGGCAACACCCAAAAGAGACATACAGAAAGTGTGAAGTAATAACATATCATCATGACCTATTAAATAAAAAGCATGTCTAAATGCTCATAAATGCTATTATGGGTCCTCTTTACTCTAAAAATGAGTAAATTTGGAGAAATTCAATTGTCTTGGATAAGGGAGAATAGGCAAAAAAGGATGGATGGGTTAATTGTATATCCCATCATAAGATAACACAATCTTCAAACCTAACATAGATGTCTATAGATTAGACATCTTGTCCATCAACATCTTAATGAGGTCTGGTGGGGGATTGGTTTGGGAGATACCCCCTAAGTTATAGGGAACATGTTAGGAAATAGAGGGAGCGTATGACATATCTTTTTGAGATTGTGTTGATGGCATAGGGATAATGACTTATAGGTTGGGGGCAAAAAGAAAAGGGGCTTGTCCTATTAGGTTAGAGATTATTCTTTGGTTGGATGTTATTATTATAGGTTGGTTTATTGGCATGGTTATGCTAGGTTAAGTTTGAGTCATAACTTGGGTAATTATAGGTGTGAGAGTATATGGGATAGGTACCACCAAATTCTAAAATGGGGTGAGACTTGATTAAACTGCTTGTGATTGTGAAAGCAAGGAAGTCACTCCATGGTTTACATTGGATTGGACAGTTGGTGATGTTGAACTTTGGACATTGTTTATGGTTGGGTTACTTTTCAAAGTGGTAGTTTGAGTAAGCATGGAAAAAATAGTGGAGACAACTGAAATTGAAGTTGTCTCCATTAGAGAAGTTAGCCTACCATATAGTGGGTCACCCAAAGAATTATAGGTTTGGTTCATGGCAAGGTAATGCTAAAGGGCTGCCACATTATGATCAAGAAATTAGAAAAATCTTGATCTCCTTCAGGCATAATGGGAATTTGGTTAGGGCTAAGAGTATGCTCTATATCTAAAGTATGCTCCATGACAAAATCAACAAGAAGAGGGGAAGGTGGAAGTGGTTTCCAACTTGCATAATCGATAAGAATTTTGGCTTGGGCTTGCATCAATACCATGTAAGAAGAAGTATAAATAGTCTTAATACTCTGTATTAATGACATAATAAGGAAAAATTAAATTTAGGTGTAGGTAACTATGTTGTTTTAGCTTACTATGTAGAGCAAACTAAAATTACATAGTAACTGACATCGGTCACTTGATCGATGTTAGTATTTAAATTCTACCGATGTTAGTGGGATTAACTAATGTCAATAGGCTAAAGTCTACTGACATTGATGGGATTAACTGATGTTAGTCATTATGATATCTTGGGAGATGGAAAATCCAATGTTTTAGAAACCTAGAGGTAGAATCTAGGTAAAATAGAGGATGCAAGATGTTTGTATAAGGAGAATTAACACTCAAAAAACATGATATAACAAGTTATACAACTTGAGTATTATAAATGGTGTTGATTTTTTAAATTAATAGAAAAACATCCTTACTAACTCCAAAATATAAAAGGCAATAGAGAAATAAAAAAAGAACATACAACCACAAATTATCAACTCCTAGAGATTAATTTTAGTCTCATGTCGGCTTATGCCTTAATTAGATAGTGAGAAGAGAATTTGGTTATCGAAGGTACTAGAAAGCAATCTAGAGCTAGTTTCAAGTTAGTTTTGGTACTCAAGTGGAAATTTATGTTAGACTAGGTACATGGCTTGTTATAGGAGCTTATTCCCCACACTTCATAGATGTGAATCCAAGCTAGGATAATTAACCAAAATATACCTTTTGCCTATATTTTATACTCTGCTAGAGAATGGATTGGGTTCTCCTATTAGTGGTGAAATCCAAGTAGGATAGTCGGGTAGGGTAAGATGATCCACCAAGTGATGAAATATTGATGGGCATTATCTCAAGTGAGTTTAGATGTTTTTTTTATGAGTGTGATCTGGTTGTGTAACATAAGTTTACTATGATTCATTCATAATGCTTATAATTAACTAGGTGAGCTAATATGCAAAAAGCAAACAATGAAGTGCAGTAAGTTTTAAACCCAAATTTGAAGTGTTTAGATTTGAATGAAAAAATGATGAAATAGGAAAAGAGAATGAAATTCACTATCCTAATGTGCATGCAAGAAATAAATAAATAAGAGATTCTTTTAACTTTTAATAAAAATGATAAGTTGCTTTTAGAGGCAAAAAGAAGAGAAGAGTGGCAAGGAAGAAGAAATTTTATTTTATTTCCCTTAAACAGAGAATAAAATGTTGAATATTTCATTTTGAGGGATAAAAGGAGAAAGTTCAAGGAATGAAATTTTCACTATAATGCACCTATATGAATTCTTAAAACAAACAATGAACCCAAGGAAAACTCCAGGGTCCCACTGGGTGTGCCAAAAATGTTTCACTATATTTTGAATCTATTTGATGTATAAGGAGAAATAGAGATGATAGGTAGGGATTAGAGATTAGAGATAACCTATATTGGTTTCACACTATATCTACATGATGTTGAGCACTCGTCTTTAGCTAGCGAAGACTACCTATAAATAAGAAAGTACTACCACCAAAAACATTTGTTAGTAGATATATGAGTGGGCTGCCAAGCTACGTGCTTGTTCTTAGAAGGGTAAATATTTCTTAGTGATGATAGTCCACTTTTTTAAAGAAATTTTTTAATGAATAAAAAATTAAAGAGAGAGTAAGAGAGATATTTGTACCATTCTTGCAGTCTGACTGCAGCAGAGAGTGACATAGTGCAAGTAATGTGAGTTATTGATGTTTTTAGAGGTGGTTGAGGTAGGCTCAAGGAGGGTAGTGGAAATCCATAGTCACTAATGTTGGTTAGGCTACTGATTTTGGTAAAGAGATATGGTTGATGTTAGTTATATGATTGATTCCAGTTATGTGACTGATGTCGATAGGGGTAGCATCTCCTTAAGGGGTTATAGGATACATTTTTGAGTGGGGAGGTGGATATCGGTTAGGTTTATGAGGTTGGGAAGAGTCATAAGGCAATGTGTAAGACTCATGTGGGTCTAGAAACAAGGTTGGTATGTTTGGAGTACATAAAAATAGGCAAAGAATTTCTACAACTCCTCTGTAGGGAGAGTTGAGATGTCTGTGAAATGATAAATAGTATAATGTAAAGTAATTGTAAAATGATTGTTTAATTGAATTAAAAAAACATAGAGATATACTTATATGATGAAATGGATGAAATTTGGGTGCCAAATAGATGACTCTAATGAGGTGTGTTAAATCAATAGGTGAATAGAAAGACAAGCGAGTGCTACCAATTTAGAAGAATCTAAGCACTATGCAGTATATCAATTCTTGATCTAGACTATTTTGTGTAGAGTAATGGTAAGCCTAAATGTATAAAGTTGAATGCCAAATCCTATATGTGAATAATTGAGTTTTTTATTTCTTTTGACCTGAACATCAGTTTGGAATTTGGCTTAAGTACCTGATGTCGGTGATCCTGTTGATGTCAGCCATGGGTTCACCAATGTTGGTGGCATGATAATAGGTAAAAGGGATCTTTTTAACCTATTTTTTATTATTTATTATGCTAAGTGTGGTATCCATTAGGAAATAGTAGAAATTCAAGGTTAAAAATGATGTAGATAGTTAGGAATTTATTTTTGGGGTGAGAACAAGTCATGGGTAGTTAGGATTAGGGGACTAACTCTTGAGGTAACTCAGAGGGTAAGAATTAATCTTAGGATGAGGTGGCTAGGTAAGGTGGCATAAGTAGTGTTTAATTCACTTAATTAAATATTTTAAATTAATTAAATGTGTGAGGGGTAAAATCATGGGTTAAGAAGGATAATTATTAAAAAGGGACTCAAGGGGGGTTTTGACATAGGGATTTATGCATGTGTGTGATGTAATTTTGGTGTCTATAGCTATATCTATTATATATACATTAGTGAATTCAAAAGTAACTTTGATTGGAGTCCTATTATCATCCATAAAGTCTCCTTCATTCATGATGGCTTATATTTTCATATGGATACCAAAGGTACTCAGGATAAAATATTTAAATTATATATCATTCCCTTCATTAGCATGATAGTAAACATTTATCTATTGATCCAAAATATTTTTACTAGATGACAAGTCTGAAGACTCTCCCATGACTTATTTGATTTGCTTAAGAAAACCTTGTTGGAAAGTTGTTCTGATGTTACTCTTTGGAGTGTTTGATTTGTGTAGCTATTCTCCTTCATTTTTTCTTACCAACTCAACTAATGCTTCGTCTGCTTCTATTTCCTTTTTCAAATCCAATAATACTTCTTTTGTAATCTACCTCCTTTGGTTTGTAGTGTTTCATTCTTCAAAATCTCTTTGGCTTATGGTATATTTTTCAATAAGATTCTTAGTTGCTATAGGTACTTATGGTTATTTCCTAGTAGCAACACATGGCTTGTTTCACAGGAATCTGCTTTGAGAATCTATTTCTCTCTACATAAATGTTGAGCCACTCTTTCATCTATCTTGTTCCTTTATGCACAAGGTTAGAGTTTTATTTTTCATGTGTTCTAGGGATTTGTCTAAAATAATAAAAAAAATAAAATGCAAAGAAATAAAGGAGTGTGGAAATAAAAATGACTATAATTGAAATTTTACTTCTAGAAAGTAATAAATCTATCTAATAAAAGTGAGAAAATTACTCTAGAAAGTAGGAAATGAAAGGCACACTTTGCAAAAATTAAATCACTCTTGTAATAAAGTAAATTAAAAAACCATTAACTTAGTAAATCATAGGATTTCAAAGAGGCATTCAAATTTGTACACCATCAACATATAGAACTTAGACATCTAGTATAAAACATCATAGTACCCTCACTCAACTTTCCTGTTGGGTAGGATAGTGCATCCAAAATGTTATTCACCATTAACATCTAGAAACTTAGAAATATGGCATAAGACATCTTAATACCCTCACATGACTTGCCCAACTGGGTAGGACAGTGCATTAATCAACCTTGAAAAGTAATAATTGATCTAAAAATCAATAATTGACACCCTCCCTAGCAATGGTTCCAAAATGTTGTGAAAACTTATTACCTAGTTAATACCAGATTCTCAAGTCTGATTAACATTAATTGTCAATCTGAGGTACATAGACTTTTCAAGGATGTCAACATTATATATTCATTATTGATACATATATTATCTTGCTTACTATTGTAATAAAATGAGCCTATACTGAATTCACCAAATAGTTATACTATGAAATTATTATAAAAAAATACATAAATAATTCACACTTATCATCACACTTTATATAATCAAACTGATAATTAAATCAACTTACACAACACACTTAGAATAAAAAGGGTCAGGATCTTCACTATAACTCCTTTCAATGGGGGCCTTCCTCATTCAAAATTAAGTTCCAATACTTCTTTGAGAGACTTACAAAAGCATCTTATATAATTAACCTTCTCATTACTCAAATCTATAACAATTACAAATTGCTACAAAAGATTATATCATTTAGAATATAATGACTTCTACAATTCTACTACTCTATTATTATCTATTCAACCCATAATATAATCTAGGTTCTATCATCAAATATATAAGGTAGTTTTATTAGCTTTAACCAAAAATACTAAACTAAGAAACGTACAGATAATTTGGGGACTACCCTAGTCAACCTTCAAGTGGTTAGTAACTGAAGGTACTTGTTTTAGACCTGATTAGGTTAAGGATAATATATACTATTTTGTTATTTTACTTATTTTTCTCCTTTACATTGTCCTTGTCTTACTCAGATTTGGTAGCACATCAAAGATTTTTTGCATGTGAGGAGTTTATACAATAGCTATGGAAGATCCTCTTCAATCATCCACTTAGTTCCTAAGATAGCTAGATGTGTCTTTAAGAGCTAATCACATCTGATCACAATAATAGTTTTTCTCTGCATAGTGGTTGTGGGCTCCTATAGGTGAAAGCCTATAGTTGTAGACAACCTATAAGTGGAAACAAACAATTACTATGAAAAACCTATAGGTAGAAACTAGTAGTTTTTACAAATACCCTATAGGTAGAAGCCAGTGGTTACTATGGGTACCCTACAAGTGGAAGCTAGTAGTTGTTATGAGAAACCTATAAGTGGAAGCTAGCAGTTGCTATAAGAACCCTACAGGTGGAAGCTAGTAGTTGCTATAAGCAACCTATAAGTGTAAGCCCCTTTTATTATGAGTTTATCTATAAGCATTGTGCCCAAATAATATTATTATAGTCTTATGTTACCTTTAAAATATTTTTTAAATAAGGTTAAACAAGTATAATTTAATTTTTAAAAAACATCATCAATTCATAGCATGCACACGCACGCACGCACACACACACACACACACACACACACACACACACACACACACACACACACACACACACACACACACACACACACACACACACACACACACACACACACACACACATTTCAATGTACACATAAAATCATTCATTCATTTACATGATTCATGTATGGTTATGGGGATTTATATATAAAAAGATATATATTAGGTATGGATGAGGCTATAAAATAAATCAATTGGTGGCCTCATCACATTATTCATTTTCGGTATTAGACTTGTGTTATGGATATGTGATTAACACTATGGACTATTTATTATTTTCTCATGTATGGTATATGACTTTGATGTATATTATATGATGATTAATTTCTTAATTTTTGGTTTATTGTAACACATGTTAATCCTTTAAAACTTTTATTACGTTATAAAATGTATGGATGGATGGTTAAGTAGATGGTTGCCTTTATGTTTATTTTTGTCTTACATAGGAATTCCAACATGATTGAGATTTTAAGTAGCCTAATTTTTATTTTAACATAAAACAATAATCACCAATGATATGAAATAATCATGCTGATTGTTTGTGTTGTACATGTAAGTACTTGAAAGATTTATTTGTGAATAAAAATACATCATGGTATGGAAAACCATAATCAAACTATAATTTAATACACAAAATAATCTTGACTTTAATAAACACAAAAAATTAAAAAATAGTTCAAATTTTTAATCTGTGTTGCATATAATGCATCATGATATGTTAAATCATAATAAAATTATATTATAAATCAAAAAATAATTGTTGACCTATAATACACACAATAAAAGATGAAAGAGACTAAATAATTGAAAACAAGACAAATTCAAAATGAAAAATCTCACATAAACAAATAAGTAAAAGATAAAATAAAATAAGTAAATGAGAATAAACATATTAGTTAATAAAATGATGATCACATGATAAAATAACTAAGACTTAAATAAAATAACACATAAAAGAAAGTAAATGATTATGCAAACATCCTAGGCTGAGGTTAAGATTTTTGGTAGCCAATATCCATGACAATGTCAAACTATCAATGAGGAATCCATAAGAGAACCAAAGGGATTTGGAAGTAAATGTGAAAAAGTTAATTCACATGTTGGATGTGAAAAAAATTAAACCATGCTTGGGGGAATGGTATGACGGGGATGACACTTGTCTAGTTGAAACTAGAGACCCCATGTCTCTAAGCATTACCTACATAATCCACATTGATAAAAGTCCATGTGTGGATATCAACCAAGATGTAGTTATCCCAATATGGTAAGTGAAAATAAAATGATTTGATTGAAGATTGTGTTGTGCAGATGAAAATATGCATGATTTCCCTCCCAAGAAAATGAGTAAGTGAATGATAACACATTAGTTTTAAATCTAGCTAGGATGGAAGACATGGATAGGTTAAGTGTTTATGTGTAGTTGAAATTTTTTTCTAAAAGTGTTTGTGGAAATAGATGTGATATAATTGGTTATACATCTCATATTCCTCTAACTTGTGCATGGACATAGATACACAAATACAAGGAGAAAACCTTAAGCTAAAATGCTATGAAATTGATGGGAAGACAGGTGACAATGTGGGAATAGGAAAGTGATAACTAAAATTAGATGCCCCTAAATAACTAGGGTGAATATAGACAATGGATTAATCATGGCATAAAAAAACTAGTTTTCACCATGGTACTTACCCAAAGTGCTAGTAAACTAGTTTTCACTTTTGGATGTATCTACAAGAAAGTAATCAGTTAAAGACTGTCACATTTGATCAATTGATTAAAAACATGTCAAAAAGAGAAAAGGCCTTTGAAATAAAAATTGAGTCCAAAATAGGAAAAAGTATTTGCTATGTAGAATAATTATTTTAAAAAATCAAACAAGGCCACATATTCCAAAAATGAAGGCAACATTAAGCATAATAATAATTACGAGGAAAAAGGTGGAAAAAAATTAAAAGCAAGGTGGTCAAAAATAGAAATATAAATAAAAACACTTTTATGAATGGTGTGATAAAATAGGAATCCATGATACTCATGAATGTATAACTCCATGGGATAGAACTAAATCATACCATAATAAGAAAGAGGAAAAATCAAAGAAAACAAAAGAATCAAACTCTGCCCAATTCACTAGTGAATATGTGTTTTCCAATATAGATGATGAAACAAACAATGTATCTATCAATTTTTCATGGTTTTATGCTTGGGTTATTGATACTGATGCCAATTCACATATGAATTTATAAAAATAGTAATTTATTGACTTTATTCAATAAAGCTTTGGTGTGGTATACCTCATATATAGATCAAGTCTGTAAAACTAAGGAAGAGGTAAAATAAGACTCAAGTGTCCAAGGATTACATATTTTAATCTCCAAAATGTTCTCTATATTCCTCAATTTAAATAAA
Source organism: Torreya grandis (assembly GCA_037957365.1). Lineage (NCBI taxonomy): Eukaryota > Viridiplantae > Streptophyta > Pinopsida > Cupressales > Taxaceae > Torreya > Torreya grandis. The sequence continues at coordinate 484,133 of JARHVA010000476.1, forward strand.
ACTTGTTGTCTCTAGTGATCATTAGGAAACAAGGCCATTATAGTATATTGGATAATAGGGATGTCTATTGAGATTTTTGTCCCAAAAACCTCATTATATTTAACACCCTAAGAGAGACCCCATTTATTTTTTAGGAAAAAATCTTTAGCCTCCAAAATAACCCATCTTTCCTATTTTCCTTATGGAATCCATAACTCTAGATGTAATTTGCAATTGTGCAAATTGCTTCAGGAGTTCTAGGTCCTGTAAAGCACCAACATTCCATTTTGGTAGAAACTAGAACCCAACATGCACTTTGCACATTTGCACAATGTGAAAAATGCATGTCAAGCTCTAGATCTTGAAAAGCACCAAAATTCCCTTTTGTCAAAAATCATAACCTGATGTGAAATTTGCACATTCGCACAATGTGCAAAATTCATGGTGGGTTCCACATCATGTGAAACACCAAAATTCCCTTTTGGTGAAAATTGAAACCCAGTGTGCACTTTGGATGTTTGTAAAATGTGTAAAATGCATGGTGGGATATAGATCTTTCTAAACACAAAAATTACCTTTTGGTGGAAATCATAATCCAAAATGCACTTTTCACATTTGCACAATGTGCAAAATGCATGGTGGGCTCGGGATCTTGCCATGCACCCATCTAGTAAAATATATAAATTGACATGTACTTTGCACATTTTTATAATGTGAAAAGTGCATGATAGGATTTGGATCCCACCAAAACTTTAACCTCAAACCTACATAAGAAATTCTAAGTGATTTCAACACATCCAACCTCTATGGGAACTTCCAGGTGCTTTCAACACTTGTAACTTCCATAGGAACCTCCAGGTGCTTCTAACACCTTCCACCTCCATGGGAAAATGTTATTACAAAAATAAATGGATAATTATGAAATATGTAGAGATAGAAGGAAAATATTGAAGGAACAGATCAATAAGGACTTTTATAAGATAACTATTTTATGTTGAGAAGGAGAAAACATATTTTACACTTTATATTTTTTATAGTGTGGAAGATGCAAAAAGCACAAGTGCAAATTGACTTTCTATTTTAACAAGTATAGATTGATAAACAAAGTGTAAAATCATGATGTAAATTACATGGTTCCTTTTGGCAAAAGTGATAGAGACTTAGAAAGTTATAAAAGTGTCACTTAATGTTTTGCACGATAGGGCTTGCATGAAAAAAACTTGAAATTTATTTTCAATTTTATCTTTTATTTTTAAAAAAGACCAATTCTATTTTGGGCACCTGCTTTTTCATGAGGAATATATTTTTACACACTATCAAATAAGGAAGTGTTGCATGGAGATATTTAGTTCTATCCATACCATATCATGCCATGTTATACCTAGGATCACACTTAGATCATGCATGCCATTTTTTAGCCATTCCACTAGTTTAAAAATGTTAGAAATAGAAGAGCTCACCTATCTTACATGAGGGTTTTCAAAATTTCATGACTTTCTTTAATTAAAATTTGAGTTTTAACAACTACATGTCTTTTATGATATATTTTGTATAAAAATGGGTAGACCTCATGGCCTAATCTATCTTTTTTACTGTTAGTTATATTTTCTACACTTTAAATGTATGTACTACAAGTTGTATCTTTTGGAGAGAAATAAAGTTGGATATTTGCCTTTCTTATCATAAGAGATCTCCGTGTATGTGTAATTTATATGATTATTTGTGGAAGCTTTGTCTTTTATTTCAATCACGAGATAATTCATCTATGGTATTTTACCCTCTTTATAATATTGTTTGGAATAAAGATCATTTTCCCTTTTGTTAAAAATAGCTAAAATACTACCTTTGATTTCTATTTTGAATAAGTTTGTGATGAAACAAATTAAACCTATTTTCTTCTCTATTGTATTTATCAAGCAAGGAAAAAGACCCACTATAGAATATTTGGTGTAATTACCATATTTTTTGTTTTATAAAAATTCCAACAATTAAACCCTTTTCCCCATCAAAAATTTAGTTTAGGATCAAAACTAACTAAAGAGAGAGATTTCCACAAAACTAGTATTTTATTAGTTTGTATTCAATTTAGTGAAAGGAAGTCAGCCTTCTCCAGAGACTAACCTCAAATTTCCAAGGCCCCATGACTTTGGAGGTTTTTCCATTATATCATTAGAAACTTACAAAACAAGTTATAGGATCAAGATAGGTGTAATCTAATGTGAAAACAATTTTTTGCATGCTCAATGAGACTGAACCCACAATCAATTGAAGGATTTTGGTGTTTTTTTCAATGCATATTGCCATTTAGTGTCATTTATTCAATACCATGATGGATCCAAATATCAAATCTAATAGTTTAAGTAATCCAAAATCTTGAAAATTATCAAATATTGAGATTTAGGTGATATTATTGTTCTTTTCCATTCTTTTAAATTAATCTAATCACCTCGTAACTCTATTAGTATATTCTTATTATTGAAAAGGCAAACCAGATTGTTCCTTATTTGAATTCTCTAATATGTTAAGCTTTTAATGGAAACTATGAATTTTCCCTCATACTTTTCAAAATTCATTTACTATGCCTTCATACCATCCATAACCATCCATATCAGATTAAAAATGTTATTGGTTTTATCCCAAATAAACCTATCACAGGAAGATATTTTCATTTTCATAATAATGGCCTCCCACCATAGTTCAACCTTATTAAGAACTTTTTCACACCTATGACCAACCTTAAGAAGGATACCTTGCTTCAAATATGAATTATTACCCTCATAATCAGCCCTGAAAGAGAATCATTGATATAAATCTTGATTTCTAGAGACAACTGATGGAGATTGAAAGAAATGAGTATAGTAGGTAAGAAAAAGAGCTTGTTTATCAAGATTACACACAACAACAAGAGGCTATGGGATAATGTAAATATGAATAAGAGTCATTGTTTAGGTAGATCTTATCTAAGGAGGAGTAGATCCATAAGCTACTTACATAGATGCAAAAAATTGAATCACAACCAACCACCTACACTCCTCCCTTTCTTAGCTTCAAGAGAGATAAATGATTTGTGCTTTTAAGTAAATACCCTTATTTCAAGGTTCCAATTTTTAGAGGCCCCCCTTACTTGAAATTTACTTCCCCCATTCCTCCTCAGAAAACCCAAGAACAATCATGACAACCTTCTTGAACCATGCATCCTAACTTTATAATGCCCAACATTGTAAAATTTTCTTCCTCTACACCAATTGAAGCCTCTTTCCCTCTCACCATCTCCCTTTTCAAAGGATGACCAGTTGTATATAGGAGAAAGATATTTCAAGTGAGTTTGATGATAAAATAATCATTAACAACCCTCTTTTTGATACGAAATTAGAAATTTTAGAGCCACTACAAGAAGAGGATGAAAAAAATCAGCCTACATAATAAGGTAGTTCACAAGGGTGAGATGATGAGGTATACTCTTGGAAATTTAATCTTCGATTTAGTATGTAAGAAGATGAGGTATGTCATGAAGCTATAATGAGGTTGTGCATTCATAATATCTAATAAAAACTAGAGGAAGATTCCTTTTGGGATGAACTAGAGGAATTTTGTTCTAACATTGACATTAAACTAACATCTATTAAATGGGAAAACCATGAGTAGAAATAACAACAAGAGGAAGTAGATTTATTCAAAAAATTAATCAATTGAATAGGTGCACCCCAATTATTTGGATGATGATTAAGCAAAATGCATAAGGGAGGGAAATTATAATTTATCAAACTTTGTCTTGAGAAGATGGTGCTCTATCAGGTACCTAGCTTAGGTAGAAGCCCACAAATAAGAACCATCACATATTGTGCTTAAATTAGAGCACAAAACTAAGCATCAAAAAGAGCAAGATCAGCTTACCTATCCTCTCCAAGACAATTTTATGTTTGAAAAATCAGATTGGGAAAGTGAGTTTATTTATATTCTTATAATTGGAGAAGTATATCTCCAATTTGTTGACTATTCACTCCTTTTCCATATTCGATTGGTTGCCCTAAAGCATGTAAAGCATATTATTAATAAGAAAGGGTAGTTATTTTTTAAAACCAATAAATGTCTTTGTTTAGATAGCCTTTTTATTAGTTGATTTAGGATAGGTTAATTCTTTATTTTTTAATAAGCGTTTATACACATGCTAGATTCATTAGGATTTATTTCCTTAGGTTATATTATTTTTACCTTTTTTGGTTGTCTATTTTTCCTATTTTGTTCATGTTTAGGAAAATATTAGTTTGTTCTTCCCTAGGTTAGATTTTGTCAGAACAAAGTTGAATTCATGCCCAATGTCTTAGATGGATACTAGATTCAAAATGATTAGTAGGAAATCATCCCACAGAGGTCTCCAAAAATGTTGAGATTTTTGTCCCAAAAATATCATTACATCTAACAACCTAAGGGAGACCCCATTTATTTTTTAGGAAAAACCATAAGCCTCCAAAAGAACCCATCTTTCCTTTTTTCCTTACAGAATCTAGAACTTTGGATGTAATTTGCACTTTTATAAATTGCTTCATGGGTTTTGTGTCACACAAAGTACCAAAATTCCCTTTTGGTAAAAATCAAAACCTAGCATGCACTTTACGCATTTGCACAACATGCAAAATGCATGGTTAGCTCTAGCTCCTTTGAAGCACCTATTGAACAAAATTGACTTTTAGTCAAATTAGGTCAACTAATACATTTTTATTTTTTTCACAAGTTCCCATATGTCTAATAGTCTCTCATGTGTGTCTAAATACCTCACCCATCATTGCTTTATCCATGGTTTAATCCAACCTTCCTTATACTAGTCTAGTCAACCAAAGTCAACCTTTGTAAAACATGGTAAAAGTCTAAAATTGTTTTGAAAATGTCCTAATGTTGTCATTTAGGTGTTTTAAATTATTCCTAAGTCATAAATTGGTCCTTTACCATGTCTCATGTGCAAAATAGTCCTTTTGGTCACATTTTTAGCTCATTTAATGAATTGTATGGTTTTTTAGAGAATAATATTTGTCACCAAATAAATTTTTAATTTTTATGGGGTTACAATATGTTAGGAAGTGATCATAGGTAGTTAGTAAATAGTTTTAAGCATAAAAATAAAGAGTTTTCCTTAAAAGTAGGCCATTAATGGTACTTGTATGGACTTGGTGAGCTCACCTTTAGATAAAAACATGGTAAAAGAGTCTCTTAAAATCCATATGATCTTTACCATGCTTTTTTCTAGAGTGAAGGTTAGAAAGTTAAAATTTTGCTTCTACTCCTTTCTTCTTGCCTTTGTAAGCTAATAAGGGTCCACTTTGGATGCATAGTACAATTCATACATGTGGAGTTGGGAGGAATGATATTGGGGGTTAAAATTAATTTGATTCAACTTAATTTTCATGGAAAAAAGTTCTAGTTTCATGGCTTCTCCTTTATAAATCATTGCTAATAATACATGCAATTTTTTATGCTTCTTCATCCAAGAGGGGTCACTATTTGAGATAGTTTCAAAATAGTCTGATTTGGTTTGATAAATTCTATGGTTTCATGTGTATCAATACCTATTAATATGTTTTCTCATCATATTATTGGTTTTTTAGATCTCATGAACCCAATAAACCTCTTCGAGGCTTATTAGTATTTGCAGATGGTTCCCTTCTTCATAATGTATTTCACATTAAAGAGAAGATGTTGAAACATGTTTCAAAGAGATACTTATATAAATAAATCATTTTAATAACTTTGATAATGAGTTTTAACTATGTATGAGGCCTTTTATTTTCCTTGTTTCCCTATTTTAGGTTCAATGCTATGCATACAGCTAGTATACTCCTATAGGTGTCATCTGCAAGGCTTTAGAAGTGTAGTATAGAGAGATGGTTGACTAGTTTTGGTATTCATGAATAATCATGTTTAAGAACCCTTTGTATCTCACTTGATGTTTAGAAACCTTTCCAAGCATAATATTTTGTGTTTTGGTCACTTGTCTCTTAAAACCCAAAATAGAGGCCTTGTAGGTTTTGGAGTGAGCTTATAATTGAGTTTTCAAAGATCATTTGATGATCCCAAATTGATTGAACTTGTAACCTATAGCATGGGTAAGGCCATTAAATTTTTGTAAGAGGAGATACTAGAGGGAGAATGATATTTAAAGGTCCTCAAAACTGCATAGAAAACACTAAGTTTAGGTAGTAAACACCTACATGATTTGAAATTAGAAAGACCATTTGCACCTAATATTATGCCCTTAAGCCTTGTTTTCATATTTGAGAAGTGTTTCATAGATTTTATGTATCATTTTTAACCCAAGCATCATTTTAAGGTGTGATACATAATGTTTCAAGATCCATATGGACCTACACATGTTCCTAATTAATATATCAACCACCTACAATAGATTTCAACTCTTTGAGCAAATTCTTGTGTCCCAAGTTGGTACTAGACCATTCCCCACATCTAAATTCTTCTAATAGTAAACATGGAACTTGATCACCTATAAGGTTTGAATATATTTATTTTATTCTCTACTATACCTTAATGTCCATACACAGGGCATATTTCAACCTACAAGTCAGAAAAGTAGGGTACAATGACAAAGACCTAAGTATCATGTCTTGATGGTTGTATGAACACAAGAAGGTGATAACAAGAATGGAAAATATTTTATGGTCTTAATTAAAAAACAAGGATCTCTAATACCATCACAAAACATAAACAAATGCTTAGATATACACCTATAGACTAGAGTGTCCCAATCTCAAGCAATGACCGAAAAAGGGGTACACTTAGATGCCCATATAGCATGAGATGAAGAAAAATGCCTAAAAAGTGTGAGACAAGACTGAGGAGTTATGGATAGGTTTCAAACATTTATTTTTAGGGATTAAACAAATGTATAACACCTATAATAGCCATCAAACAAGATGCCTCAGCTCTATGTTTAAAAGCTCAGTTTGATGTCTCCAACATCCATATGATGAACAAGACCAGGTTTGAAGGGTGAATAGGAGTTGGAACACCATGATAAATGGTATGGAAACGTTTATAGAAAATTTTACCATGAAAATAAGGTCAAGAGAGTTAAAATTTTTGTAAAACATAGTCAACACTCATACCCTACATACAATGTTCTTAGGAAAAATCTCCTTAGAAAATTGAGAAAGTAAGAGGCTCTACCATTTGAGTAAAGATCTGAAAATTGGTAAAATAAATGATGATGAGTTGAGGAATCACCTAAAATAATTTTTTCATCTGAAAAAAATAGGGCAAGATGCTTTTGTTCTATCTTAGGGGTAGGGCACTTTTTAGGTGCACAAACCCTACAAATCTTAAGAAGTAGGCAAGAACATAGACCACAAGTTGATTGACACTTAAAGATTATTTTTGGAGATAGGACACACATAATAAATAATTTGAAACCAATATATAAGTTTTGAATCCAAGTAGGGTGGTTTGGATAATAAGGTTTTCAAGTAGGGTAACTAGACAAGATACAAACCTAACTCCAAATATGGAGTTACTTCTAGTCCTAGTATTTTAAAATAATTATAATGTTTTGAATCATGTCTATGGGGGTTGAAATGATGTGTTAAAACTATTTAAATTAATTTAAAGAGCCAATAGGGGTCATTAATCTCAAGAGTGTAGGGTGGACCTACTAGGCAACATTAGGCTTAATGCCAAAGTGTGGGGTATTTTACATTTTCACATAAGATAATAATTATATCATATGGAAACATATTTGTGGGATCATCCTAGGTATGTTAGACCCTTAATTATGAATAATTGTCCATAAAAATCCAATTTATTGTCTAGAAGGCATCTAAACCCTAAATAATGCATGGAGGATAGGAATGACTAGTTTGAATGCTCAAAACTTGCATAATACTTTGCATGGAAATTTGAGGTGATTAGAGATATTAGAGGAGGTTCCTAATATTCTCTGAGAAGTATATAGTAAATTTTTGAATGTTTAGCCTTTATGAACAAAGGTTAAGCCCTAAAACCAATCCAAAAAACTCAAAATCCTCAGTAGGGACCTAATTAGGGAAAGAAGGTAATTGAAGAATATAGATGGAAAGTAAAGGATATGGAAGTGATTTGAATATGTAGATAAATATATATGGATCCTCCCCATGAAATTGAGTTTTACCCTACCTATACAGAAGAGGTATAATAGGGCTTATTTTGACAAATTTGTGTATTTTCTAGGGTTGGAAGAGTTTCAAAAGATGAAACCACATTTGGGAGAGATATTAGGACCTATTATAAGTCCTCATGTATATATATTAAGATATATAATATTATAAGTGTGCCTACCATCTTCTTCATCTCAACTAGTCATAGTGAATGAGTAGTGAACACTTAGTGAAAATGGTGAAACTCCATTTGGGAAGCCTTTTAAGGACTAATTAATGAACCTTATGACTTGGACACTCTTGATAGGTGTCAACCCTCATTTTACAAATACTATATTGTATAATTGGAAATATTTTGGGTGTCAAGAGTGAGAGGTACATGAGGAGTCATTTTCTAACTATTTGAGATGATTTCTCATAGATAGAAGAATGTGGATAATTAGGGACCATTCCAATGCATGTAAGGGCTTGTTAGTAACCCATCCCTCTTAGATGAATCATTATAACTAACCATAATTAGTGATGAAGTAGTCTAATGAGGGAAAATCATGGAAACAGTTTCTTATGCTAGCAAGAGAGAATCTATGCCACATATGGAGGAGTTTAATGACTTGGGAGACATTTGCCAATATTTTCCTTGTAGGACCTATCTCATGCCTGAATCTATGACTATTATAAATCTTTGTTCTTACTTGGAAAGTGTATTAGTGACTATTTAGCTTTACTTTTTCTCTCCCTTCTCATAATTTCTATAAATTTTGGCCTTTTTGGCTATTGTATCCATCTCTCCACCTAGGTATGGTAAAGCCTTGACAAATTTTTGCCTTGAATTAATGAATAATTTTGTTTTAACTCATTCAATATTTCACTAAATTCATATTTTGGATTTTGGTCTTGTACAAGTGTATTTTTCTTACCTTCACATGCTACTCTTCTTAATTCCTTTTGTGAATTGAAAGCTCTCTTTTGTAGGTTAGCAAGAAGTGTATAATGTGGATTAAATGTATAGTGAGTACCTAATTAATTATTGTTTCTAGAGGGCATACTATCTAAGTCCTCTTAGCCTAAGCTCTCTTCAAGACCCAATGCTTGAAACATTGATGTAGAAGAGGAGTGTTGAATTAGATGAAGTGTATGTATGGGATTCTCTTTGGTTTCAAGTGAATTGTAAGTTTTGTGAGTAAACCATCTATTTGGTGTATCACCTCCCATAGATTATATTTGTTTTTAGTTATCCTTCTCCCTTTTCACCCCCAAAAGTTAGTATTAGATCTGATCTATAATGGTACATCAAGGGAGCTATCCCTAATCTAGAGATCCACCTCAAATTTGGGTCTCCCACAACATTGAAGTGGTTCCATTGTGCCACTTGAATGAGGATAAAATTATCATATCCTCAAGGGGTGAAATTTCAAGTGATAATAGTTTCTATCACACCTAATGGGACACTTGATTCAAGAAATTGAGGAGTTTTGGTGTTCACCTTAAGATACCAACCTTTAGAGGTTATTTCACTAAGCACCAATGGTGACTGCAAGCATAAATCTACTAGTTAATCAGCTTGAGTACTCTATTTGAGGTTGTTTTATTATTATATACACTTCCCATGAGTGATTCATGAATTATTTTGATGTTGAGTTTGTCTTAACACAAGTTGGGGAGACATATCAATGTTTGCCTTTTCCTTCTTAATATGAAAAAGTCCTTAACCAAAATTATCATGATCCCTATCAATCTTATGTTGCCTATAATCAGCCCTATCAAGCTTTTGCTTCACCTATTCCACCTAGTTCTTCTCCAAATTAGTCTATTTCAAGTTTCAAGAAAACCCTCATTGGATACAAAGACTATATGTTATACCTTGATACTATAAATGGCTATAGTCAAGTTATTCCTAGTGATTGTGTCAAGAGTGTGAGGGATGTTTTATAACTAGTAAAGAAAGAATGGATGCCTATGGAGAGAGATAATTTACAAGGCCTTATGGGTGAAATTATTGATGTTTGTGGTCTGGTTCTCCACCTAGAAGAGATATTGAAAGCTTGTGAACCAACTCAGTCTTGGTAGTTCCAATACATCCCACATCAACCTTCAAGTGTGTCAGCTTTGCCCACTCAAGATGCTAATCTAAGAATTCTTTGAAATGACCCAATTCCTTCTTGCATTCTCCAAATTTTTCCTTCTTAGAGATCCATCCAAGAGAGTAGCCAAAGGAAGGAGGATACCACTATTGAGTAGGTTGATTTATTTGGAGAAGATTTTGAGAAAGGAAAACTGAGTTTTGAGGCCCATAGAGAGTTTCCTAAGCCTAGCTTTCCAAGTTTGAAACAAGATATAAATACCAAATAAACCCCAAGTGTCTTAAGCCTATAATTTACCCTTGCATTTTCATCTCATCCCCATAGAGAACTCTCTAATCCTACCTTCCCAAGATGGAAAGAAGTAGTGGCATCTTTTGAAAAGAAGAAACAAAAATGTTTAAGTCGAGAAGTTGGAAGTATAGAGAAACTTGAAACTACTCAACTCCCTCCAACCCCTCCTCAAGAAGCCATTGATCCAATCTTTCCACCTCCTCTAACTAATCCATTTTTCACTTCTAATTTTGAGGATTGCATTGCTCCTTAGGATCCATCTTGGGCTAAACTTCTTGGTTTTGAGATGCTTAGTATTACATCACTAAGAGGGAGAAGGAGATGGAGATTTTAGATTGGGTTTATGATGAAGAATGGCTAACTCATTATGAATAAACTTTAAATTATAATGTTAATCAATATGACATTCCTTGTGTTCAGGAAGATGCCTTGGAAAAAGTTTTTTTAGTTTCCAAAGAAGAAGAAGAAGTTTCTCTTGTTGTTTCCCTTCATGATGTTGATCAAGAGAAGGATGATCACTTGTGGTAGAGATTTGAGGACATTTAAAATTAATTTGAAGGCTTTATGGAGCTTATAAGTCCTTTGGATCTGACTACAAGACATGTTAAGTAGGATGATGTGTTTCAAGAAGAAGACATGTGGCACACATATATGCAAATTTTCAAAGAATATGAAGATAATGAGAAGACAAGATTTATAAGAACACAAACCCAAGATATTGAGGAATAAGTATATTTTGAGAGGTATCTTAATCAAGAGTCTCTAAACCAAGATGGAGTAATCCATGATGACTATAAATCTTTTGAAGATGACTTGAAGTGTGATTTTATATCCTCATGTGAAGTTGATCATACAAACATGAAGGAAGATTTTGAGAAATAAATAATCCTAGGATTCCATGATACAACACTTCTTCATGGATTTGAAGAGGCTCTAACAAATGAGAAGGACAATGAGGCCTTTCAAGAAGATATAGACTTTCAACAAGTTGTTGTATTCATAGATATGTAAATCTGCCATGGTGAGATAAAGGGATAGTAGTATGAAGTATGTTTTCAAGGTTAAGAAGACTTAATATACTTTCAAGACTTGTTTGGGATGAATCCATCAAATGACATGCTAAGACAAGCAGCAAAAAAGAAGCATGGGTCATCTAGTACTACATCCAAAATGAAGAATACTTGGCACCTCATTTATCTAGTGAGGAATGAGATTCAATGTACTTTAATTTTGATCTAGGAAGGGAGGTATGTTTGGTTAAATGTAAATAATTAGATTCCTTATTATTGTGTCTTATTTTTCCTAAGTGCTTTGTAGCATAAATGTGCATTTACTTTATGTGTTTGCTTGGTAATATTGTGTGGTCTTTCATTTGTGTGTTTTGAGGTCAATAAATTGTCTTGTTAGTCAAGTCAAGGTATACAATTATTATTTTAGAGTGCATTTGACTCCTTTTGCCAATGAAAGGGATAAGGCTTCATCCTTAATATAGGCAAGCATGTTACCCCTAGACATTGCCAAAAGTTTTGACCAAATTTGGCTTTTAGTCAAATTAGGTCAACCCATACATATTAAAATTTTTAAAAAGTTTATATGTGTCTAATATGGTCTCATGTGTGTCCAAACACCTCACCCATCCATGCTCTAGCCTTGATTTAAGCCTACCTTCATTATACTAGTCTATTCAACCAAAGTCAACCCTATTCCAACATGGTCAAAGGCTCAAATTATTTTTAAAATGTAATAATGTGGTCATTTAGGCATTTTAAATTGTTCCTAATTCATAAATTGGTCCTTTACCATGTCTCATGTGCAAAATATGCCTTTTAGTCACATTTTTGGCTCATTTAATGACATGTACTATTTTTCAAAGAAGCAAATTTATCACCAAGAAATTTTTCAACGTGTATGGGGTCATAGTATGTTAGGAAGTGATAAAATGTAGTTAAGAAGTGGTTTAATGCACGGAAATAGGGAGTTTTACTTTAAAATAAGCCATTAATGGCACTTATATGGACTTGGTGAGCTCACCTTAAAATAAAAACATGGTAAAAGTGTTTCTTTAACTCCATATGATCTTTACCATGTTTATTTTTTAGAGATAATGTTATAAATTTAAATTTTGATTATGCTCCTTTCTTCTTACCTTTGCAAGCCAAGAAGGGTCCATTTTGGATGCATAATACAGTACGTAAAGGTGGAGTTGTGAGGAATGCTATTGGGGGTTGAAAGTATTCTAAGTTAGATTAATTTTCATGATAAAAAGTTCTAGTTTAATTTCTTCTTGTTTATGAATCATTACTAAGAAGCTAGGTAGCTTTTTATGCTTCTTCATCCAAGAGGAGTTACTTTTTGAGATAGTTTCAGAATATTTGATTTGGTTTGATGAATTTTATGGTTTCATATGTGTCATAGTATCTCTCCAAAAGTTTTATCATCATATTCTTTTTTTTAGAGGTCTCATGAACCCAATCAACCTCTTCTAGGCTTATTAGTACTTGTAAATGGTTCCCTTCTTCATAATGGATTTCATATTGAAGAGAAGATGTTAAAACATGTTTCAAGGAGATAATTATATAAATAATTCATTTTAATAACTTATAAAATTATTTTGAACTATGTATGAGGTTTTTTGTTTACCTTCTTTCCATATTTCAGGTTCACCGCTATGCATACAGCTAGTATACACCCATAGGTGTCATTTGCAGAGCTTCAGAGGTGTTGTACAGAGACATGGTTGATTGGTTTTGATATTCATGAATAATTTGATTTTATATTTTATCATATAATCATGTGTAAGACCATTTTGTATCTCACTTGGTGTTGATAAACCTTTCCAAGTAAAATATTTTGAGTTTTGGTCTCTTGTCTTTGAAAACCCAAATAAGAGGCCATGTAGGTTTTGGAGTGAGCTTAAAATTTAGTTTTTAAAAATCCTTTGGTGAGCCCAAATTTCTTGAAATTTTATCCTATAGCATGGTAAAATCCCTTACCAATTTGGAAGAAGATATACTTGAGGGATAATGATCTTCAAAGGTCCTCAAAAATGCATATAAAACATTGAGTTTAGGTAGTAAACACCTACATGGTTTGAAATTAGAAAGACCCTTTGCACTTAAGATTATGGTCTTAAGCCTTATTTTCATAATTGAGAATTTTTTAATATATTTAATGTATCATTTTTAACCCAATAATCATTTTAAGATGTGATACATAATGTTCTAAGATCCATATGGGACTACAAGTGTTCCTAATTAAGATATCAACCACCTACAATAGGATTTCAACTCTTTAAGAAAATTGTTGTCTTAGGTTGGTACTATAAAATTCCCCAAATTGGAATGGTTCCAATAATAAACATGGAACTTGATCACATAGAAGGTTTCAATATAGTTATTTTCTTCTATAGTATACCCTAATGTTTTTACATAGGGTAGATTGTAGCCTATAGGTTAGAAAAGTAGGGTACAATGACAAAGACCTAAGTATGGTGTCTTGATAGTTGTTTGAACATAATAAGTAGATGAAAAGAATGTAAAAGTGTTTTATATTATTAATTAATAAACAATTATCTCTAATACCATCACCGAACATCAACCAAGGCTCATATATACACCTATAGACCAAAGTGTCTCAATCTCAGGCAGTGACCTAAAAAGGGGTACACTTAGATGACCATATAGCATGAGATGAATAAAAAGGATTAAAAAAGTGTGATAAAATACTTAAGATCAATTTATATGAATCAAACATAGTTTATCAAGGACTAAACAAACCTATAATACGTACAAGAGCCATCAAACAAGGTATCTCAGCCCTACATTGAAAAGCTTAGTCTAATGTCTCCAACATGTATATGATGAATAGGGGTAGGTTTGAATGGTTAATATGAGTTTTAAAACCTTTAAAAAAGGTATGGAAACCTTAAGAGACATTTTTTACATTAAAAAAATGTCAAGAGATTTCAAATTTGTGCAAAACATATTTAACACTCATACCCTGCAGACAGTGTACTTAGGAAAAGTCTACCTAGGAAATTTAGGAGGTTAGAGGCTCTTCCATTTGATTAAAGAGATAAAAATTGGTATAGGTAATGATGATGATTTTAGGAATCATGTCTAAAACATTTATTATCTAAATAAATATATAAATATGCTTATGTTCTATCTCAGAGGTAGGTCACATTTTAGGTACACAAACCCTACAAATGTCAAGAAATAGGCAAGAACATTGACAAAAATTTGAGTGACCCTTAAAGATTATTTTTGGATATGGGACACACATAATAAATAATTAAAAACCAACATATAAGGTCTGAATCCAATCATGTCGGTTTTGACAACAAGGTTTGCAAGTACAGTAATTAGATAAGATATATAAACCTAACTCCAATTATAAAGTCACTTTTAGTCCTAAAATTTACAAAGAATAACAATGATTTGAATAATGTTCATGAGGGTTTAAATGATGTTTTAAAAATATATAAGTGCATGAAAAGTGTCAATAGGGGTAATTGATCTCAAGAGTGCAAGGTGGACATACTAGGCAACATTAGGCTTAATGCCAAAGTGGGGGGTCTTTTACATTTTGACACAAGATAAGAATTATATCATATGGAAACATATTTTTGGGATCATCCCAGGTATGTTGGAGCCTTTATTATGTATATTTATCCATAAAAATCCTTTTTCTTGGCTAGAAGGCACCTAAACCCTGTAGAGTGCCTGGAAAAGGACACAAATGGCTAGTTTGAATGCTCATAACTTTCATAATACTTTGCATGGAAATATGAGGTGAGTAGAGATGTTATAAGAGGTTCCTATGATGATCTAAGAAGTATTTAGTATGGGGTTGAATGTGTATCCTTTATGAACAAAGGTTAAGAGTTGAAACCACTCTAAAACCCTCATTAGGGACCTGATTGGGGAAAGAAGGTAATTGAAGCATCTAAATGGAAAGTAAAGGCTAAAGAAGTGATTTAAAGAAGCAGATAAATCTCTAGGGCTCCTCCCCATGAAATTGAGTTGTACCCTACCCATATAAAAGAGGAAAAAGAGGTCTTATTTTGACAAATTTATATATTTTTTAAGTTTGGAAGAGTATCAAAAGATGTAACCACCATTAAGAGAGAGATTAGGACTTGTTATAAGTCCTCATGTCTATATATTTATATATATAATCTCCCAAGTGTGCCTATCATCTTCCTCATCTCGTCCAGTCATAGTGAATGAGTAATGAACACTTAGTGAAAATGGTGAAACTCCAATTTGTAATCTATCTAAGGCTTAATTATTGAGCCTAATGACTTGAAAACTCTTGACAGGTGTCATCCCTCCTTGTACATGGATCAAATTGTAGAACTGGAAAGGTTTTGGGTGTCAAGTGTGAGAGGTGCATGAGGAGTCATTTTGTACCTATTTGGGATGATTTCTCATGGAAAGAAGAATGTGGATGATTATTGATAATTACAATAAATGTAAGGCATTTTTAGTAACCCCTCCCTCTTAGATGAATCTTTAGACTTGACCCTACTCAGTGATGAGATAGTCTAATAAGGGAAAATCATGGAAATAGTTTTTTATGCTAGTAAGAGAGAAGTTATGCCACATATAGAGGAGTTTAATGACCTAGGAGACATTTGTCCATATTTTCCTTATAGAAACTATCTTATACATATCTCTATGACTATTATAACTCCTTGTTCTTACTTGAAAAGTGTCTTAGTAACTATTGATCTTTAATTTCTCTCTCTCCTCTCATAATTGCTATAAATTTTGGCCTTTTTGGCTATTATATCCATCTATCCACCTAGATATGGCAAAGCCTTGTCAAATTTTTGCCTTGGATTAAAGAAGAATGTTTTTTTACCTCATTAAATATTTCAATAAATGCATGATTTAGTTGTTGGTCTTGTGCAAGTGTATTTTTCTTACCTTCACATGTTACTTGATGGGTGTCATCATTCCCTTCATTTAATCAACTTCCTATTGATGTCATATTTAACTAGGGCTATGTCTAAAGCTATATGCAACAAGAATAATCATAGAAATTTAGTAATTGATTGTATGTATCTGTATTTTTCTTTTTGTTTTGGTTGTTTTTTTATGTTTTGAGGACTTCTTGGTTAAAACCTTATTGGAATCAATCTATGCAAATTTTATAGAAGTAGACACATGTTATATAAATGAAATAGATTGCTATAAATAAACACACTTTTACAGAATAAAATAGATTGTTGGAAATAAACACACTTTTGTAGAATAAAATAGATTGTTAGAAAATGATTACAAAAAATAAGAATTTAATCTAATATGCCTGCAAGAATAAATTTACAACAAATTTTAAATTTAAGGAGTTGGAAGCATTTATAAATTTAATAGAGTTACCTATTTGCTTTTGCAAATAAAATATAAATACTGACCAAAAATGAAGATCTTGGTTCTTTGGAGGAGTGGACCCTTGCTCCACCTAGAAACATGATTGAACAATTTAATTTGCTTTCAAAATAGAAATGGCGTATTTCATTTATATAATGTTATGTATTACAAAAATGGACTAATCTATCCTTTTCTCTGTATTCTTCAATGATCCTCTTCTTTTTTTCCTAAATTCCTAGGTCTATATATATATATGCTTTGACGGTTGTAACTGTTTCATAGATACAATGGAACTGAGTCATACCCAAAATAGATGCTAAATCAAGATATGGCTAGATGTCCAATTGTGTGATAAATGTCTTGGTTATACAAATACAAAAATCGAGAATCTGTTCTTGATTTAATGGGATCATTGACTTGTTAGATCGTTGACCATTTTGGAATAGATCCTTATCAATTCTATATCTCATAATGAAATTTTTGGAGCTTATCTATAGGATTATTGAAGCTACTTCAGATAATTTTGGAGCTTAAATATAGAGTTTCAGAGCTAATTCTAAAAATGTGACAACTTGAAATAGTATGGTGGAGTTCTAGAACTAAGCTGAATTGATTCCAATGCTTCCAAAAACATGCAATCCATTTCATATTTGTTCTTTAGCCTGATGATGACTTGATCTATTGTAAACCTTGAATTTTATAACACACTTGTTAGGAATTATAGGTTTTTAAATGTTAGAATCACAATCAATAAAATAATTACATCCTAACTCATCTCAAATCAAAATAAAAGTTACAAAATGCAATCAAACTTAATAGAAAGAAAGAGTAAGATGAGGTCATTTATTATACATTTATTAGGCATATCCTAGCCTCATCATTTCCCCCATACTTACTTGTTTGCAAGTCCCTTTACAAACTTCACTCTTCAAATTTGGGATTGTATAGCTTTCATTTAATTTGATTGCTTAGATCAAATGGCTGGAACTAAATATCCCAATGCTTTGATCCAGAGGTACTATACCCAGCTCCTACTTCTACTTTTCTTTTCCATTCCACAAATTGAGTGGGATTTTGAAGTTCTCTATTTTTCCAAGGAAATATGGGAGTGAGAAGTAGAGGTGGCCTTGTCCGCATGCCTATCCATATGCACCAGGGAGTTTCATTGATCTGAGGAATTATTGTGCATAAAGCTTTTGCCCTTTCTAGACTCCAGATCAAATTTGAAGGGGATATTACTTCCTTTCATCATATATATTATCAAAATTTGCCTTCTCATAAGAGGTGAAGACATCCATGCTTTGCTATAAATTGAAAAGATAAGGTCTCCTAAATTTGTCATTAAATACATGGGATTAGAAATGTGTAGCAAAGATGAGTGAGTTACCATAATGAATTCTCATATAGATACCAAATGAACTAGCCTTTAACTAATGCTCTAACTCCCTTTCTTACCATTCAATCTAATTTTGAAGAATAGAGACAAATGTGTTAAGTTGGCTTTCCCCTTCATACAAATTGATCATAAAACTTGTATTTCTCTTTAGCATAAAATTGTAAAGGTAAAATTCACAAACAAGATTTTTCTGTTTTGTATTGGTTAAGGAGTAGGTGGCCGAGAAATTAGATTCATCTTTTATTTCATGTGGAAGGCCACATGCTATCCTTTCCAACTACCAACGAATGAATTGTTCCTCTAAAAACATGATATAAATAGGGGAAGGTCTTTTGCATGCAATCAGTTTCTCACTCATCATACAAACTATTTGTATTTTCACAAAACATTTAACTTATCATTTTTCTCCTTGTAAAATCTGTCTTCCCATTCCTTCCTTGTTTTCTCTTCTTCTACCAGTTTTACTTTCAAGTCTATATTGGATGCCTTGATTACACTGAGTTCTCTGCATGTATCATCCCATAACTACTTGAGTGGCAGATAAGTCAATTCAGTCTATGTAGAGACTATTGACACAGAGGTCTGTATTGTACATTTTTCCTCATTCTCCATCAGTTGCCTTTTAATCTCTGCTAATTCCTCATTCTTGGTTGTGAACTTGTTTGTTAATTATTCAAGGAGCATTTGTTTCTATTCTAATTTGAGTTTGAGGAAGTTCAATTCCTCATCCTTTTCCTTGATAATGAGTTCTACTCTAGACATAGATAGAGCCTTTTTAATCTACTAGTTTTGTTCTTTTTCTAAAATTTCTTGGGGAGTTAAGCATTCTTCTTCCACCATAGGGGATTCCCTTTCCTTCTCCAAGATGCTTTTTCATCTTCTCCATGTGATGGTGCTACTGTCTCACCCATTTCTTGGAAAACTAGCTCCTCAAATCTTTCATCTCTGTTTTCCTTTTTTGTTTGGCTTGGTCTAGGAGTCATGGCCATGCTACCCAAAATATCAATAGCTTCAGTTTCTAGCCTTTCTTATTCTTCCTTCTCCTCTAAACTTTCTTTAGAATTTTTATGACATTTTCTTTCTTGAGGAGCCTTAAAATATGCAGACATAGGTTTCCTTTTAGAACTTCTTCTAATGTTCACCTTTTACTCAGGTCTAGGTGAATAATTACTATCAGAGACATGTATCAGTTCTTTTGTAGCTTTAGTAGAAGAAGAAATTTCTTGAGAAAGCACAGTAGGGTCTGTAATTTTAATTTTTCTTCCAAATTTTCTTCTTTTTGATATTTCCTCTTCCACAAATTTTTTATTTTTCTTAGCAATGGTATCAGTTTTCAAATGAACTAAAGGAGTAGGAGGAGTTGATATTGTTCTTCTAGAAATACTAGGGTTTTGCCCAAATTTGCCAAGAAATTTGTCCCAAATTTCTTCACCATTTTTCTTTGAAAGGAAATGGTGCTGGCATACTAAATGCACTAACCCATGATGTCTGAATTTTCTTACACCTCAAGAATACCTCTAGGCTATGGTATGGATGGAGTCAAAAAGAAACCATAGAAGGTTTACTATATATTCTAGTTTTTTGACTCCATATCTAAGGTGTATAAGGATTTTTAGGACTTCTTTTCCTACTATCCCAAATTGTCCATCAAAAGTTAAATATTTAACTATCCAAAATGCTACTCTGTCAAAGGGTTTGGGCAAGCTAGCCCTTTTGACTCATTTGATGATTTTCTTTGTATTATAAATATACTAAGGTTCAGCTTCCCCTTCATTCAATAGGGTTTTAGCCAGGTCTTTTAATGTCCTTTTGATAGGGTTTGGGACATGCACTATTGGTAATCTAGACATCTCACTTATTACTTTCACAGAAAAAGGAATAAAAACTTTCCAAATTTTTGTTCTTATTTGTTCTAAATTGATAACAAATTATCTTACCAGTTCATAGTTATATTTGGAAAATTTAATCAGAAACTCCAACCATCCTACTTTTTGAAAGATAGTTGCTACTTCTTCATCTACAAGGAGTTGGGTATCATTTTTTGGTTTTGACTTCTTTTTATTTCCCATGATTTTTTATTCTTGAATCTTACATAGGTTAGCTAAAGATTATTCTCTTATCAGTGGAACTAATGATTTTGGCTATAGAACTAGTGGATTTGGTTGTTGATCTAGCAAATTCAGTAGCATAATTACTGTACTCAGCTGTGGAACTTAGTGATTTTGACTTTGGAACTATTATACTCAGCTGCAGAACTGACGGAGGTAATTCGATGTATCTCTTTTGAATTTTTTTTTGTAGCTAGCTTTTACTTTTTTGATACAATAATAAAAATGATTCTTTATGACTATCCACCAACTCATTCCATCATCAATATCCTTCTCATGATTTTGCACATTTAACCATGATGTATAATAGATGACTCGTTATAATAATCTTTTAAATTAAGTCTAATAAAACATGCAATATTTCAATTTAACCTTTAACAAGTTAAAAACATAATTACCATCCTTGATGATGTAATATCTCCATCATGATGACTCATCATTCCTAAAAAATGGTTAGAAATAAAAATAGCTAGAATAAAAAGGTTTTATTTGAATTAGCCATTTATTTGAGAAGATCAATTGCCATCACTAGTTTTTAATTGATCCCTTTTTTTTAAGAGAATGTCATTTACTAGTTTTCATCCTCTTCACTTTATTATAGTTCTTTTCATCTAATCATTTGATCATTCTAGAAGAACTAGGTTCTTTCGTATGATCAAATTCTTTGTTTGCTTCAATCTGCTTCAAGAATTCATCCTTAGTAGGAGGCTTCCTATAAATTTTTAGCCTGTGTCCATTGACCAAGAGTATTCTTTTCTTGCCATGAATGGGAAGTAACTAGATAAAATCATTGTCAAATATATGCTTGATATGATAAGGTCCCAACCATCTAGTTCTTAATTTTACTTTGAATTGTCGGTACTTAGAATCAAACAACAATGCCCAGTCTCCTACTTTGAATTGTCTTTCCTTGATATGTGAATCATGTCATTGCTTCCTTTAACCTTGGATTATCTCTATTTAGTGAAGTACTTCCATTCTGAATTCATCTAATTCATTGAGTTGAAGGATTCACTCCTTTTGATCTACATCTAATTTAATTCCCACCTTAGCTGGTGTCATCAATGTTTGTAGTTCAAACTCAATAGGAAACAAGGGTTTTTTCCCATAGACTAACTCATATGGTGAAAACCCTATTATGGTTTTCCAAGTTATATTGTAAACCCAAAGAACTTTAGGTAGTCTTTTTACCCAATCTCTTCTTTAAGCTTCAACTATTTTAGTGAGGATGTTTTGTAATTCTCTATTTGTTACTTCAACTTGTCCATTTGCTTACGGGTGATAGGGAGATGACTTCCTATGATTGATCTAATAATACATTGTGAAGGCCTAGATCATATTAGACATAAATTGTGGTCCCTATTCTAAAAATAAGCTTCTTGGTGCTCCAAACATTACTATAATTTTGTGCCAAAAGAAATCAGAAACTACTTCTTCAGTGGCATTTTTTAAAGCCTGCACTTCTGCCCATTTTGTTACATAATCTGTACACACAAGAATGTGCTCTTTTCCTTGTGAAGGAGGATTAAAGGGTCCAACAAAATCCAATCCCCATGTCTCAAATGGTTCAATCACTACTTGTGGTTGTGGAGGCATTTCATTGGCTCTCTTTTGGAGGTCAATAATAGAATCTATCTTCTTTGGCTATGATAACATTACAAGATCATATATGGGAAATAGATGATATGGTTAATCCTTCATTAAATGAACATCAATCATTATTGGAGTAGTCAGGATTAGTTATATAACATGTAGAATCTATTCTAGAACCATCACAGTTAGTTCTAAAACCACACCAATTCTCTATTATTAACCTCTAACCTTTATGGGAACTTTCAAGTTCTTCTAAAACATCCAACCTCCATAGGAACTTCTAGGTTCTTCCATCACCTCCAACCCCTATGGGAACTTTAAGGTGATTCCAACACCTTCCACCTTTGTAGGAAAAGGTTATTACATTAATAAATGGATCACTATGAAATAATTAGAGACAAAAAGAAAATATTAAAGGAACAAATCAATAAGGACTTTCAGAAGAGAACTATTTGATGTTGAGAAAGAGAAAACATATTTTACACTTTATATTTTTTATAATGTGGAAGTTTTAAAAAGTGTAAGAGCAAATTACACTTTCTATTTTGACAAGTATAGATTGATGAAATAAGTGTAAAATTATGAAGTGTAAATTATACAGTTCCATTTGGTAAAAGTGATAAAGACATAGAAAGCTGTAAAAATATCACTTAAGGTTTTACATGCTAGGGATTGTATGAAAATAAACTTGGAATTAATTTTCAATGTTATGCTTTATTTAAAAAAACCCCAGTTATATTTTGGGTGCCTACTTTTGCTTGAGGAAGCTATTTTTAGCCACTATCAGATAAGGAAACATTGCATGGAGATCTCCAGTTCCAACCATGCCATACCATGCCATGTTATGCCTAGGATCATGATCATCTCATGCATGCCATTTTTTAGCCATTCCATAAGTTAAAAAATGCCAAAAATAGAAGAGTTCACCTCTTTTGCATGAGGGTTTTTAGATCTGCATGACTTTCTTTACTAGGCATTTGAGTTTCAACAACAAAATGTCTTCTATGACATATTTTGTATTAAAATGGGCAAAATCCATGACCTAATCTATATTTTTTTGTTATTAGTTATATTTTTTTGACTTTGAATGTATGAACTACAAGCTGTAACCTTTGGAGAGAAAAAAAGTTAGATATTTTCCATTTTGTCTTAAGATATCTATGTGTGTGTGCAAGTTATTTGATTATTTTTGGAAGATTTGTCTTTTATTTTAGTCAAAAAAAAATTAATTTTTGGTATTTTACCCTCTTGATAATATTTTTTGGAATAAAAATCCTTTTCCATTTTGTGAAAATAGCTTAAATATTGACTCTGACTTCTATTTTGAATAAGTTTGTGCTAAAACATATTCAACCTATTTTCTTCAATATTGTGTTTATCAAGCAAGAAAAAAGACCCACTATAAAATATTTGGTGCTATCACCATATTTTCAATTTTTTACAAATTTAAATTCTTCAACCCTTTTCCCCATTAAGATAAAAAATCACTAAAGAGTAAGATTTCCACAAAATTGGAGTTTTATCTATTTGCATCAGATTTAGTGAAAGGAATCTAGCCTTCCCTTGACATTAACCTCATATTTACAAGGTCTCATGGCTTTGGAGGTTTATCCATTATATCATTAGAAACTTGGACAACAAGCTACAAGATAAAGACAAGTGTAATCCTATGTGATAACAATGTCACTATTAATAAAAAAGTGACATTCAATCAACTTAATTGGATATGAGGAAGGTAAACTACTCAAAATTAGGGGTGAGACATAAAATTCAATGAGATATATGCTCATCTCATGGAAGATAGAATGTCTCAAAACATGTTTTTAAATACTATATTTGGTAATAATCATTATACCATCATTCATGTATTGTAAATGAATGGTGTTGTTGGTATGCCTACATTACCCATAAAATTAGATGAAAAGTGTGAAGCCTACATCTTGGATAAACACACAATAGAAACATTTCTGAAGTCACAATGGAAAGTTGACAAAAAATTATAATTATTTCACTCAAACTTGCGTTCTCTTCCAATCATATCTGATGGTGATGATAAGTACTTCATGTTGTTTATCAATCACTACAATTAGATGACATGGATATAATTTATAAATAAAAAATTAGAATCCTTCGAAACATTCCAAAAGTTTTGAACCATGATTGAAAATGAAGTTAAAACCCATTCAAGACACTTAAGATAGATAATGGTGGTGAGTACATTTTTTAAAAAAAATCCTATCTTCAGAAAATCAAGATCAAACACCATTTCATGGTTCCTTACACTCCATAAAAAAATGGAGTTATATATAGAATGAATAGAACTGTGATGAATATCACACATGCTATGTTATATTATAAAGGGGTAAAACTACACTTTTGGGATGAATTAACTAAAATAATAGTATTCATCCAATAGCTCTTGAATCCAAGACTCCATATGAGATGTGGTGTGGTAATCTTCCTTTAGTGTGACATACTCAAATTTTTGAATCCACTTGTTATGATTCCAAACGATAAAATAAATAAGTTGGACCATAAGAGTTTAAAATGCATCCACTTGGGATACTTTGAATATTCCAATGCATACATGCTATATGATGAGAAAGAGAACAAGTTTCTTATCATAAGAGAAGTTTACTTTTATGAGAATTCAAACGACAAAGAGCTTATTGATTAGCTATTTAGTCAGCTTGAAAAGTATGCAAATTTTGATGTCTACAGAAAGAGTGATTTGAATGTTCCAAATAATGAGTAGGGGATACAGTTAGGAATCTATTGGTTTTCTATTATCTCATATACATGACATTAAATCCAAATGAATTAGGTTCAAATTTTCCTTTATTTTCCCTCTTGACATTAGTATCCTATTGATTTTCCTTTAGAATGAGATCTCCAATTTCTAAATGATCTATGGGATTTCCACCCATGATTTTGATCAATAATGGTAATATTTAATTATTGTTGTGAATGTAGGTGGGGCATTATCTGGCCAATAATGCCAGACCTCCACCTACAACATTTAAAATTAGTTTTGGAAAATTACTACCAATAAAATATTTTACTAATAAATAAATTTTTATATATTTTTATTAAAATATTTAATTAAATATTTATATATTTTAATATGTTTATTAAAAATTAATAAATATATTTTTTAATTAAATATTTATTAACTTAAAAAAAAATATGTACCATTTTATAAAGATTATCTTTTTTTTTAAAAAGGTGACAATATTTATTAAAAGATACATATTTAAATCTTTAATTTAAACAAAATAATCTTTACATCTATTAAAAATCCATGCATATCAAGTCTTTGTTTTAAATAATCTTGATGAGGACACTTGTCATTATATTAACATGGAGTTTCACCTTAGTGCCAAAGTTTTAAAGTTATAGAAAAAAAAGAAAGGTGGCATGGGATTTACATGAATTAACCTTTGTTAAAGTCTTTATTAAAATAAAGAATTTCCAAATAACATATGGCATTGATCTTTATTTGATGCCAAACCCAAGCAAGGTTTCCTTTGTTAAATTTTTAGATGGTGTTGACTTTGAAAAGGATAAATGTGGTAATTTTAAAACATTGCATGTTTATTAAACTAAAGTCTTGGATTAGTATGGTAATCTTTAATTACCAAGAAGTATAATCTTGATTTTTATGATAATCTTGAATTAATCAAGAAATACAAATCTTGTTTTCTTGATCTTGACAACAAGATAATATGGTATTGTATATTGATTGAAACACATTGATTTTATGAATAATTAATATAATTAATACATTGGAAAATATGTGGAAATTTATTATTTAAAGTTTCTTGAAGATTCTTTATAGGTGTTGTATGTGGAAACATTGATAGTAAATAGATTATAGCTGGCAAAGATTATTCAATAGATTATGTGGGGAAGTTTAATTATTTTTAATTTATGATATCATGGATCAGCTTTGGTGTTAATTCTACACCATTTTACATGCTTAGCTATATGCCAAAAATGTTGAATTTCATTTTGGAATTTTTGGTTTTGATTAGTTGTAGAGAAAAACCAAATACAGGTAGCAAAAAATCCCAAAGAGCCAATACCATGCTGTCAAAATGGGTAAAATCCCAATTCAGGGAAATTTTTAGTACCCAAAGGAAATTATTTTATTGCCCATTGAGAAATATATATAACTATGGGTTATTTTATAGAGTCAATAATAGGATTTTGGTAGTGAAGTAGTGGATTTGTATAGAGCAAATTCTAGATAGAGATATCTAGATATAGAGATAGCAGAACCTCCAGGAGGTTTATTTTATTACAATAGATATCTAGTATGAAAATAAATTATTTACTTATAGAGATTTTTTTAATCAGTCTCAAAGAGTTTTAATAAGATCTAAACACTCATAGAGTGGACCCAATGATGTAACCAATTGGTGAACCCCACAATCAATCTTTTGTGTTATATTTTGTTTTTAATTTCCTCTCTGTGGTCATAAATCCTTTCAATTTATTTTACAAAAGTTTTATAATTTATTTTTTTGGATTTATTAAAAGTGGGAATTATAAACTAAATTATTCTATTTTAATTTAAATTTGTTCCAAGTAGACTGTAAAGATTTTTATAACTTGGATTTCTAGATCAGTTTGGTATCAGAGCCTATGATCAAGGCCATTTAATACATTGTCTGACAATTTAAATAGTCTTGTATGTTAACCAGGTCTCAATCAAAATGTGGTGAATAGGAAATTACAAAGTTTGAAGATAAAATTGGTGCAAGATGTGCCAGCCAACAGTCAAATATGGGATCAAACATGTCTAAGGGAGAATTCGAGCATGCCTTCCTCAACATGAAATATATGGTTGAATAAATGTATGAGGAACATAGAAAGGTGAAAGAAGAAAAGGAAGATCAAGCTGAAAGAGAAAAAATTCCTCTTTCACCTTCATCTTATAAAAATTCCTCCTCTTTTATAGATGATATAACTATCCCACATTTGAAATTAGATGTTAAATTTGATTTTCTCATTTTTTATGGTAAGCTTAGTGTAGAGAAATTGGATAATTGTGTCAAAGAGATTGATATATATTGTAGGATTTAATATATTCTCATTGAGGAAGCCAACATTCAATTGGTTACTCTTTGTATGAGTGGCACAATACTCATTTGGTGGGAGAGTAAGATTCAAGATCTCAAGCAACATGGTAAGGTAATCTCTTCTTGGAATGATTTTGTTTTTGAATTGAGAAAGAAATTTTATCGTTTGGGTTATATGTAACAAGATAATATGGATCGGTAGATTTTAAGAAAGAATAAAGGTTAGAGTGTGTAGGATTATACTTAGAAGTTTAGAAATAAGGCATTAATGTTGGGCATTCCTC
This sequence comes from Torreya grandis, assembly GCA_037957365.1. NCBI lineage: Eukaryota > Viridiplantae > Streptophyta > Pinopsida > Cupressales > Taxaceae > Torreya > Torreya grandis. The sequence goes on from JARHVA010000476.1 coordinate 511,464, forward strand.
TATATAATTCAGAAACATTGTTAAAGTATATTAGAGGTTTACATAGTTATTTGAGACATATTATTCTCATGTTTAATCCTTCTAACCTTGATGAAGTCTATGTGAAAGCTACCCATATAGAAGCTAGGGGTAAGATGATTAAGGAAGGATATGGAAAGAAATCTCAAAAGCTTGTTGAAAATAAAGGAAAAGGTAAAGGAAAGGGTAAGGGCAAGTCTACTTATATTGTTAAGAAATAAGAAGGAAAACCTTTCTTCAATCATTGAAAGATGAATAATGATGAGGCTAGGTATTGGAAACTCCATACATAACTCAAGCCAAAGAGGCTCTAGATTAAAAATGAAAAGAAGTCTAATGGTGTTACTTAATAAGACTTGCATCAGATTCTGGTGATGAAATGAAAGTGACTGTTATGGGCCTGCAAGGTTCAACTTCTTCCTCTTCTAACCCTCAACCTTTTGTTATTGCTTAATCTTATAAAGCTAAATATAAACATGATAAAATAAAAATAAATGAGATATTCCACATAAGAGTCATATCTAAGCATACTAAAATAAATACTCTTTTTGATAGTGGATCACAAGGTAATCTTATTTTTTAAGAGGTTGTTAGAAAGTTAGGATCACATCTAAAACCATATCCTTTAGTAGGGGTGTGTGATGATGCAAAATTGTAGGTCACAAAAACATGCACCTTGAGGTTTGTTATTAATTTTAAATTCATTGATGAAGTAGAGCTAGATGTAGTTCCTTTAGATATTTGTGAAGTTGTTTTGGGAAGTCCCTATTTATATGATAGAAAAGAAATATTTTATAAAGAAGAGAACAAATATGTGATGTTAAAGGATGAGATAGAGTACATAGTTAGATCTCATCATGTAAAAACAAATTTGACTCTTGTCTTTATAGGACAAGTGAAAATACTTGTAAACTCAAGTAAGATTTTTTTTCTCATGATTGTGAAAGCCAAGGATAACAAAAAATCCAAAACCTTAGAGGGTTGTGATCATAAACATCAATTTAAAATAGAAAATATTATTTATAACTATAATGGTATTTTTTAGGAACCACAAGTTCTACCCCCTAAGAATGAAATCCAATATGAGATTCAGTTGCAACAGGATGCCTCTCTCCCTAATATTGGAATGCATAAGCTATCAATAGTAGAAAATGAAGAAATAAAGAAGCAAGTGATGGAGTTACTTGATAAAGGAGTCACTCAGCCAAGTACCTCTCCATGTGGTTCACCTATTATCTTGGTACCAAATAAGGATGGTACATGGTGGATGTGTATGGAATTTCAATATTTTAATAAAATCATAGTTAAAAACCACTACCCTCTTCCTTTTATTGAGGATTTGTTAGATCAATTGAAAAATATAAAGTATTTTACCAAGTTAGATTTGAGAAGTGGTTCTAACCAAATAATAATAAGTGATGGTGATATTTGGAAAAATACTTTCAAAACTAATCAAGGTCCTTTTGAGTGGCTTGTTATGCCTTTTGGGCTTTGTAATACACCTACCACATTTATGAGGGTTATGAATGATATGTTAAGACCATTTCTTGATGATTCTATAATTGTGTACTTAGATGACATTTTAATATTTATTAACACATGGGAAGATCATATTAAACACATAAATAAAGTCTTAGATACTTTACAAAAGGAGAAACTATTTCTAAATATGTCAAAATGTGAATTTGCAAAAAAATCTTCAGTTTACTTAGACTATGTTGTAGGGAATGGCTCATTAGAAATAGACCCTACAAAAGTTTTAGCCATAGTAAATTGGCCAAGGCCTAATAATGCAACAAAAGTTAAATTTTTGTAGGACCTGTTCAATTTTGGAGAAAATTTATTGCTAACTTCTCTTACATTGCATCTCTTTTACATGCTTTAGCAAGTGTTAATCAAGTCTTTCAATGGGAGGAAAGCATGAAAAATCTTTCAATACCTTGAAATAAAATATAATTTATCTGCAATTATTTCATTTCTTGATTTATGACAATCTTTTGAAATAGAAACTGATGGAAGTGGGTATGCAATGGGGTTAGTATTAATGCAAAACCAAAAATCAGTGTGTTTTCATCTGGAAACCTTCACAAGTGTAGTTAAAAATTATCCTACTTATGATAAAGAGTTATATGCTTTGGTATAAAGTGTGAACAAGTGGAAAAACTATTTGATGGGCAAATAGATAATCATCTATAGAGATCATCAGCCTTTTCAATACCTTTAATCATCATCCAAGATACAATAATCATTAAACTTTTGATGGATGGAATTTTTGCAGTAGTTCCATCTTGTTATAAGGTACAAAAAGGGGATGCATAATAAGGTTGAAAATATGCTTTGTAGACCTCCTATTGTAACATCTACTATTTTTTAGCATAGTCCTTTTGTTAGTGAAATTTATAAGGAACAATATTCTAGATGTGTTGATTTTAAGGATGTCTATGAAGATTTGATAAATTTTAAATTAGTAGAAGCATTTGACTATCATGTGCATAATTGAATGTTATATCATCTTGGAAAAATCTCTATTCCATAGGATGAAAGAGTTCACATGAATAGAGAAGCACACACTTCTCTATTTTTAGGTCATTTTGGCATTGGTAAAATAGTTGCATACTTACAAAGATATTACTATTAGCCCCATATTATATAAAATGTATCTAAATATATTAAAGGTTGCACTCTTTGTTCCACAAGAAAACCTAGTAACCAAAAGTTAGGATTGTATACACCTCTTCCTATTCCTAACCATCCTTGGGAAAGTATTTGTATGGATTTGTAGGAGGTTTACCTATGTCATGAAGGAAACATGATTATATGTGTGTGTGTGTGTGTGTATGTGTGTGTGTGTGTGGTTGTGGATAGATTTCAAAAAAATTGTATTTTGGTTCCTTGTACTAAATAGGTTACAAGAAAGGATACTGTACATTTATTCTTCAAAAATGTTTGGATCCATTTTGGGTTACCCACTTATATTATATCTAATCATGATACTCAATTTTTTTGGTGCATTTTGGTGAGCATTATGGGATTTTATGGATACTAAGATAAATAAAATTACAACCTTTCATCAAAAAACTAATGGAGAAATAGAAGTGATCAATCGAATAGTGGTATATTTACTTAGGGGGTATTGTGGTAAACATTCTAAATTATGGGATGAAATTTTATATATTGTGCAACATTCTTATAACCATGATATTCATTCGTCTACTTTAAATTCTCCTTTTCATACTTGTTTTGTTTATTTTCATAAGTCTCCTTTGGACTTCTCTTTTAAAAATGAATCTAATTCAGTGGTGGATGGAAATAGTGATGCTAAAATGGCTAAAAAGTTCATTCAAAGGATTCAAATGATTTAGAAAGTTGTTCAAGAATAGTTGGAGAAGAGCCAAGATAAATATAAGGATAGGCATGGATCATCTTTGGTGTTAATTCTATGCCATTTTACATACTCAATTATACACCAACAATGTTGAATTAAATTTTGGACTTTTTGGTTTTGATCAATTGTAGAGCAAAATCGAATATAGGTAGCAAAAAATCCCAAAGAGCTAATGCCATGCTATAGAAATAGGGAAAAATCCTAATTTGGAGAAATTTTTAGTACACTAGGGAAATTTTTTATTTCCCATTGAGAAATATATATAATTGTGGGTTATTTTATAGAGGCAATAACAAGATTTTGGTATATAATTAGTGGATTTGCACAGAGGAAATTGTAGATAGAGATATTTGGATATAAAGGCAATAGATCCTCTGGGAGGCTTATTTTGTTGTAATAGATATCTGGTACAAAAATAAATTATTTAATCAGGGAGTTTTTGTAATTAGTCTCAAAGAGTTTTAATAATATCATAGCACTCATAATGTGGACTCGAGGATGTAGCCATTTGGTAAACCCCATAAACAATATTATATGTTCTATTTTGTTTATAATTTCCTCTCTATGATAAAAAAAAATCTTTTAATTTCCTTTAGTAAAATGAGCAAATTTTTAGAATTTAATTTTTGAATTTATTAAAAGGGGAAATTACAAATTAAAATATTCTATTTTAATTTAAATCTGATCCAAGCAGACTATAAAGGTTTTTTATAACTTGGATTTTTTGATCACTAACTCCTTAGATTTTATCAATTTATTAAATAAACATTTGGATTTAGATTAAAGGGTGAAATTGAAGCAATAACCAAGTTTATATTTGATAATTATTGGTTTATTGGTGAGCCATAAAGACTAATGTTGGGATTGTTTGGAGAGATAGAATGAGTATTCAATCTTGGATTATAGATTGGTAAACTTAAATTAAAATTTAATTTTTGTTTGTCATATTTTGTGATTGGTAAAATTGAATGAATATTCAAGTTTGGATTGATTGGATTTATAATTGGTGAAATTTAATGAAAATTCAAGTTTGATTTTTGTTAATTTATGATTGGTGAACTCGAATAAACATTCAAGTTCAGATTGGGTTGATTAATTAGATAAACTTGAATGAACATTCAGGTTTGCATTTTATAGATGGATAATTGAGGGTGGATTTGCATTCACACTCACATTGGGAAAATTTTAATATTTCCTCCACTTTTATCTATTTATTATACCTATGGTGAATTAAGTTTTGGTAGACATTTAGATGGTTTAAGGAATTGAAACATTTCTCATCTAGAAGTTCAAGTTAACTGAGGCATGAAATATAGTATGATTCATCAACAATAATACTTTTATGTATATACATAAAGATGGAATATTGACTTCTATAGGTAGAATAGACTCATTACCACAGACAAATGAATATGGGGTTGCCCCCATGGGTTATCAAATGCTAGTAAAATATGACCAAAGGGAAGGATAATGATATATATGTTAATCATGACCAAATTCATTAGCAACTCATTTAAGGATTTAGAGAATGATTTTAATTTTTGCATCTACTTGGTCATTTCCTTATAGTTAATATGAAGTGGACCATTTGTGTTTAATATGGTAGGTAGTGCAAAGGGCCTTGACTTATTTGTTATTAAAGGACATTCCATTATCAAAGATGATAACAGATGGGATACCAAAGTGATAAATAATATGGTTCAATATATCTTGTAAATATATTTACTAGTGACATATATGAAGAACATTACTTTAACCCAATTAGTTAAATATTCAGTATCTATAAAGATGTTCTTCTGGCCATTGCATGAATTATGATTTATTTTTACAATGACATCTAAACCCCATGTGGAGAATGGACAAGGTGTGGTAATGGAATGTAAAGCATAGATAGGACTATGTATGAGGTGACCATTCTATTGAAGAGGTATGCATTTTTTAACATAACTTCATGACTCAGATTCCATTGTAGGCCAATAATAACCTACATGCAAAATATTTTTATCAAGGACTATGCCACTATAGTGCACACTATATAAACATAATATTTTCAAACTTTATCAATTACTAATGCTTTATATCCTATAGGAACCCATTGAGACTTGATTTATCTGAGATTACACCTTAAAGGGTGTACTAAAAAAGGGTTGGGTAGAGCATTGGTTCTTTATAGGATTGTCTTACCCTATATCACCACTTTCTATCCTCACAATCTTCTCCCATGTATTTCCTTAATCCTTTCATCCTCTCTTGCACACTCCTCCAAGATTTTCACTACCTTACTTATCCCCTTCCTAGGTATAAAACCATTTTTAATGGTTTAATTTACACTATCAGCCCCATCAACCTTATATTCAAATTGATAAAAGGTCTTTACATGTTTAGGTTAGCTTTGGGCAACCTATACTGAGACCTAACTTTTTTTTAGAAAATAATGATACAAAGTATATTGCGTTGACCTTGTTGGTTAAACTTTTGAAAAGGTTCAAATTTGGATTCATATATATATACAAATTCATTTCACCATTTTTTAGAGAGAGACAAGATTTAATTACTCATTTTCACTTCTTCAAAATTTACTCTTCTACCATTCTACTTAAGGAGTTATTGATTCGAGTTTATACTTGGAGAAGGGTCTTGTCTTGTGTAAAAGTATTGTATGCTTTGACCTTTCTTAGTGATCCTGCTACACCTTTAACCATTGATGTGTATCTAACTTGTGGTTTGAATAACCCTTTTTCATATTATTTTACATTTATATATACATTCATATACTTATTAGGTTGGATTATGGGTGGCGCATGGCCTTGTTAGACTATATATAGGAGGTAGGGTTAGTTATACATCAACATATTTGAGTATTCATTCTCATTGCAAACATTTGGGAGGTTTCCCCCTTGAAGTGGTTTATCTATTATTCATTATTTCTTATATATTTCCATATCATTATGATATATGATTGTATTTATACTTATTTGGTTAATTAATATCATTCTAAGTGGTATTGTATCATCGATTTGAGCCATAATTAGGTCAAAAACCCTAGATCTTGAAATTTGGATATATATTTCAAATGATAGTGAATTTATCTACAATTATTTTACTGACTTTGTAAAATCACACAAGTAATTTTTTATTAAAATTTTAATTCATTTTTATTTATTTTTAAAAATTTATCTCCATTTTAAGTTTTGTCATAAATTTTTTCCCTAACTCACAATTTGTAGAATTTTTCAAATTTATTTACATTTTTAGAAACCTTGTAAAAACTTAGTTTGGGTATATTCTTTTATATTTATGATTTGAGGCCAAAATATTTTAAAAAAATGAATGGTCAAAGTAGGGTCAATAGGGTAAAATAAGTTTCACCATCAAGCATTTATATGGCTAGTCCTAACACTTGCAGATGTGGGAAAGGGAAAGACACCTATAAAACTCCTTTAGGGGATGACATGGAGTCTGAATCATCTGATATGATTTCTTAAATCTAGTCAAATCTACATGACCTAATGTATAAGGATGTGCAAGTCTAAACTCAATTATTAAAAATGAAAGGGGAGATTAATGTCATGAATAATCAATTACATCATATCATGACACAATTGGATACCATTCTATCTCAGCTATATGACCTCCTATTGAATCAAAATTGGTCATAACATGATCTTTTTGAATCGAGAGAGTAGACAAGGTGGTGAGGTCAAATACATATTATTCAATTTGATATTTAGAATTTAAAATTGAAATGAAATTTCTAAAATATTCATGAATATTTAATTGAATTATAAAATAGAGTATTTAATCTTGATTCAATTTACAATTTTTACCATCTAATAGATCTTAAATGTTCTTAATTTTAGAAAACAAAATCACAACCTTTTCATCACCTTTTATAGATGTAGTTACTGATTCAAGGATTAAATTAATAATTTTTGAGAGGTGATTTCCCTCATGCATGGATTTAAAGAGTACATAATCATCACTAAGAGACTCTTGATTACCATTGTAGAGAAAGAGTTCATCCTTAACACTCCACAAGATAATGAACATAGATTCCTTTAATTTTTGTTGAAATATATTGGTAAGTGTAAGGGTTGTATGTCATCTAGAAGGGGATTTTTCAGTCCCAATGATAATATTCCATAAATTCCAGACCATAATTTATCTATAAATTGAGTTTTACATATATTATAGTTATTTTCCTTAAGTATTTTAGATTTATCTAAGGAAAAATGAGGTGAAGCCATAACTTTTCTTTAAATAGCCTAGTAACCAAATACTTTAAATTAATCCTTTTTAGTGTAAATTTTAAATATTTTATATTAAAATAAATTTAAAAAGAAAAAACATAATAATTGTTTAATTTAATGCTAGAAAAAATTAGAAAATTGCAAAAGATTGTGATAGAATAAGGTGTCATACGTGTCACAAAAACTAATATAAGCAAAATTTAAAAGAATAATTTTTTTCATGAGTTTTTATATTATTTTTGTAAAATAAAGTAAATAATAAGTTCACATCAAATTAAGTATCTAATTAGATAAAAAATAATTCAAAAAATTGAAATAAAATTGTAGTAAACTAGGTGTCAAAATAGTCACACTCAAAACAACTACCTAGACACTATTATTTAAAAAGTTTTAAAATCAATAATAATAATATATTTAAAAATTAAAATTGAAAATGTATATGTGTTTGGAAGGTTAAAAAACCTAAGGATTAGTTTATTACATATTATGTTTAAAAAAGCATTCATTGGATTGTATGTTGTAACAAGGTCAACAGGTCAACTAGGTTTTTGAATACGTGAGAAGTTAACATGCAAACCAAAAATAGAATTAAAATAGAAATAAATTTGACAAAATTAGAAATTATAAAACCTAGTTTTGGGGGTTTTGAATAGTAGACATCACAAATTATAGGCTATTAGAAAAAATACAACAACCAACCCTTCTACAAGCCTTCTTGAAAGTGTACATGTACTAATACATACATACATACATACATACATACATATATATATATATATATATATATATATATATATATATATATGTATATATATATATACATATATATATATATACATATATATATATATATATATACATATATATATATATATACATACATATATATATATACATATATATATATATACATATATACATATATATATATATATATATGTATATATATATATATGTATGTATGTGTATATATATATATTTGTATATATATATGTATATATATGTATGTACACACACACACACACACACACACACACACACACACACACACACACACACACACACACACACACACACACATGCATGTAAATCAGAAGAGTAAAAATAATTTTGTATTTTTTAATTTTTTGGGTTTAAAATAAAATATTTGATAGGGAAGGTGGTGTCCATTGGTATAGTTGGAAAATATGAAAATAAAAATTATTTATTTTTTGAATACTTTTAAAGAACTATTACCATACCTCTATAGTTACCTATAGCTGATCATGCCACCTATGAAGAATTAGAGGAGCTTATATCACTATCTACATGCCACCATATACCTCTAAAATTTGGAAACCTTGTTGAATCCTTGTAACTAAGTAGATAAAACCCTCAAAACTAAATTTTCATGACAAAATATGATGTTTATATTATTGGTATTTCACTAGAGTCATACAAGTAGAATATGGCACAATAGAGGTAGTATTTGATCTTCCATAGGTTATAGGAGGCTAAATCATGTGATGTAAAGCTCCAAAATGCCTTGAAATGACCAAGCTAGGCATTTGGAATAACTAGAACTAAGTTTTATTACCTAATTTTTTTAAATGCTTGAAGACTCCTTCATAGGGGCTAAAAATTTACAAATAAACTTAAAAATCCAAAACTTAGCAGTTTGAAGCTTCACAAATACATTTTCAATCCAAAAACATGTTTGTTTTCTTATTTTTTTAATTTTATACTATTGTACATGGTCATACAAGGATGCCAAGGAGGATTTTTTATCAGTTTTGGTTTTCTTGTTTCCTTCTAGGTTTCATAGAATGGATGTATAGATAATTTCTTGATAAAAACAAAGTTGAGATATGTAACCATATAATCCACAAGATTTTATCTAAAAAAATGTCATTCTAATGTTTCACAAATACCATATAGTGAATTTTAGGAGGAAATAACTTTTTATAAATGTCTTCCAATCCATAAAAAATAATTCAAATTTATTTATTTTCACATCCACCCCATAATCTTTAATTCCATGTCAAAATTGATAAAGTAATGTGCATGATAGATCTAGAGTGAACAATGACAAGCAAAGCATATAAATGAGCACAAATCAATTGACATAGTACATAAATATTTAAAGTGGGAAAACATCTAGGGGGGTAAAAAAAATAAGAGTGATATTCAATGATTGAGAAACCAATTATAACCCTAATACATAAAGTCTTCATGATCTCATTTCTACTCATAATGTTTTCACAAAATCTTTTGTGAAAAATAATCATCATGTATTCAAGATATGAATTTACAATAACCATATTTATAATATTCATGAAGGGAGATGACCATTATAACCAATGGTCCCATATTCTCCCTAATGAACATTTAATTACATTGATAGTTATTAAACAAATATAATTTAACTCTTTATTTTTAGGATTTTTTCACCTCGTGTAAATAAATAATAAATCATTCTTATTTATTTAACACTCAAGGTAAACCAAGGGTGAATAAAGCACCACTATGTCATTAAACTATCTAAAAAATTCTTCATATAACCCATTTCCACTTTTAATACATTGATATCATCCTTCCTCACCATGTTTTGTATATCTAACTATTTTTTTTGAGTTAGCTCAAAAACCAATAGATTCGAATTTATTGACTTCATCATTGTTAGGAAATTTTGGAGTGTCTTGACCTTTCTCACATATAAGAGTGTTAGGACTATCCATGCATAAACTCTAATGTTGATGTTGGTTTAGACACTCTCCATTAACCATATGAGGTATCCTCTAACATTTTATGATTAGTGAAATGTATTCACTCGAAGGCATAATTTACAGGGTATTTAGTTTTATAAATACCTTGGTAGTGAAATGGTGGAGATTGAAGTAGATTTTTTACCATATTTGATATGGATATGGATGGGTCCAAATCTAGTTGAGATTATCAAATGGATAATGTTTCTAATCTAAGGTGTTAGGACTTCAAAACCTCAAAAATGAGGGAAGTGATAGATCAAAAAAGGAGTTATGTAAACCACATAAGATGAAACACTTATAGGCTGGTACTTAAACTTAAACTTGGACTAGTAATAAATAAACCAATATCCACTACAAGTTCATATAATCACACTAATAATTTTAACACCATTAGGAGTCAAAGGTAAAAAAATATCGATAACTTAAAAAAATCCAATCAAAGGTTGTCACATTTATTAGATTGCATTAACACATCCACAAAGGGGGATTATGATTTTTATACAAAAGGAATTCAAATTTACAATAACATAAAGTGAATAAATTTATTGAAACAAAACTCATATAAAATAAAGAAACTAAGATACTATAATGATATCTCTTTTGACACAATTCACAGATTTAGAAAAGAATAATATTTTACATGTCAAAACTAAAATTTTAAAAATTCTCAAAATTTCCTATTAATCTTAGCAACCAAAATTATCCTCCTTTTGGAATAAGAGGATACAAGTATAAATAATTTGGGATGTGAAAAGCCTCATCTATCAAGTGAAGTCCAAAAATACATTTACAAAAATAGGACTTGTGTATAAACCTTATGTAAAGGATATATGTACAATAGTCAACCTAGAATATAATTTTACAACTAAAAATACAATATATACATGAAGCATAAATTTGTAAATTATAAATTATCCAAAAATGAAAGTATAAATTATCCAAAAATGCAAGTATATATTTATATTTATATGATTGATGGATTTGTAACTTCTACTTGAAGAAAATACTGTAATATCCCCTTCTAAACAGGGAATATAGCAACACAAAAAACTGAACCAAGATATAATCGTTGTTGAATAAATTCAGAAAGATCACAATAGTATAGTCTCTTAATAACAAATTACAGATTGTATCACTTGTCCTTCTAAATTATTACAATTGCAGTCCTCTAATATGCATCTAAATATGAAATACAGTATAGAAAACCCTGGCTTTGCAAATCTGGAAGCGCAAATTGAGTTCTGGAAAGTCTCGGCCTTTCTGTGTCGACACACAGTCGCCGTCGTCAGTCGATATCTCGCCGACGTCGGTCTCTGCCGGTCGGATTTATGCCGACGTCGGTCTTCAGTCGACCGATGTCGGTCACTGAAACCCTCTGTCTACCGAGGTCGGTTCCTGCACTGATCTGTACGAACCCGTACGGATTCTGTACGGCCACAAATTAAGCACAACTTCCCTGTTTTCAACCCCTGATCTGAAGATATATGTCTCTAGCACAGTAGATCTCTAGCTGTATAATTTATTGAATCAAAACATAAAGCAATAAATACCTGGAATATTTGTGATAACTTCTGTGTGAAGTTATCTCTCAAACCTGGAACTCTGTGATAACTTCTGGATGAAGCTATCTCTCACTTTGGCAATAGATCAGCTGATATTCCACAGCCTCTTAATTGCACACACTGAAGAGGAAACGTTCTCCAATGCAAATGGAATCCTTGAACCCTAGGCTCAGTCTTCACAGAAGAATTTCTCAAAATCAATATCAATATTCAATAGCATAATCAATAATGGCCTCCATGTGAAACCCTTATACCCTCCAAAGATATGCTTGCCCTAATTAGGGTTTTTCTTAAATTAGCATTAGGGTTTCTAATTTAAAATTAGAGCAAATAATTAATAATTAATAATTAATTATTAATGAGACCAAATAATTAATATTTGATTAAATCAATCAAATATTAATATCTCCCTCAATATACATCGGATCCTCAAACCGATCGAAGCAGGTGAATCAGGGAGTGATTCCGCATATGACCATACCAAAATAAAGGTGCTTCGCTGCATGTCAAATATCCCTAAATAATAGGAGCATCAATCAAACATGTCTGAAAAACCCTGAATGAAAACCAAATGTAGAAATTTTGTGAATCAAAGTCAAGCCAAGCTCCATTATGACCCTCTATCCATCCTATTAGCCTACGAAGGTCGTATAATAGGCCAATCATCAAATCTGTCAATGTCCATGAAAAAGGGGACATGACAAATACAAAAGGGACAACTAGAAGAACTGTAGTAATCATTATTGTTGTATTAGAAAAACTGGGAGTGGAATGTAGGTAGGCTCAGTCTATATCCATACCAATGTGTATCTGGTAGACAGAGTGCCCTGAAGAGGTGGTTGAGATGGCCTTAATTTTGAAGTATTTTTTTCACTTTCATATTAAAATAAAGAAATGGCCTATGAAACAACTATGGAATATTTTTAATCAACTTATGGTTTAAAACTAATATAGCCTTGACACTTCCATGCAGTTTCTCCACTCAAATAATGCATTCCCTATAAAAATTGACTAGTTTCATAATTTCATAATTTTTTCTACAGATTGTGCTTTCAATCTCAGCTCAAAATATGGCACTCATAACTCTAAGTAAATTTTATAAACATAAAATCAAGACCAATTACCCCCAAATGGTTCTCAGCTTAGTGATTCTTAGATCTTTCAAAATTTCCAGTTCTTCTATCTCATGATTAAAAAATTGCTGAACCAGAGTTTGCATCTCTTGATGCCACTCAAAAAAGTTTCCACTCTTCATTGTAATAAAGTTATGTGCCCATGAAAACTCATATGTTGTTATTAAAGTAAATTAGGTGTATAGTTTATACCATGTATCTTGGCTCAAGAAGTGAACCTTCTATCAATGTCCTCTTTATTATTAAATAACTACATAATATCTCCACATTTGGGTTATGATGTTCTCTTTTTAGACCTTATTATTTGAATTATATCATATAACTTCCTAGTATAGCCTTGTATGTTGTCCACAATTTCTTTAAGAGCCTACATTTTAGTCCTTTCTAATGTTATTTGTATTAAATGATAAAAAATTATTAACATTTCTTTGATCACTCCCCTTTTGCATCTACATAACTATAAGGGTCTTCTCTACACCTATTTGGGTTTATATGATTCACCTTCATTTATTTAAGGATCAGATGTATTCTCTATATTCTAAATCTATTTTATTCCCTTTTACAACCATAATGTTTCTATTAACTTTTTTTAAATTACTTATTTGTCTATCCAAATGTAACTTAATTATTGGCTGCTTTATTTTTAATAAATGTTTTCATCCTACTTCTTCTTAATTTAGCTTCTTAATCCATAAAAGAACATTTATTATAACTTATGGTTATGTTTGGTCTATGTGATATAGGAATAATTGAGTAGGATTGTCCTATAAGTGCTATGACCCTTATGGAGGATGAACCTATTGCATAAAAAGGAGGAATTACCTTTGTCTAACAAATAACCTACCTATGGACTAGTGTGTCAATGATTTTTTTGTCCTTACCTACTACTTGGTGGACTAAGATGGTAGGTGAGTATACCTAGGGTGCTTAGCTAATAGACGTCCCTAATTATGTTATCACCTTTGGAGGGGTAACTAGGGTAGTGAAAATGATGTAGACACCAGGTTTTCAAAATTCACCCCTTAGCCTTACTAAGGGGAATATGGATTAGTTTCACTAAAAAATAAGTAAGTTATTAGGGTGCTCTATAATTTTTTCAAATAGTTAGTTATTGATGTGTAGGCAACCCTAGTAGTTATAATAATGGTGGTAGAGCCCATACTAGTAGCCTGGGCTATAGTATGAAAAATTAGCATTATAGATGCTTGGGTTTCATTTATTTGGCTTCAAGAATATAAATAATATAAATAATCACGACATGATTAGTAGTTTTTATAACTAAGGAATTTGTCAAAGTATGTGGACTAGGAGGACTTATAACCAAGGGAGAGATTATTGGTGTACTAATTTTAATAAGTGCCATTATAGTAATCTAAGTGGATATCTTAGAGGAGAAGTTGGGGTTGGCCCATGTGATTTGATTTGTAACTTTGATTATGCCTCTCCTTATACATACCCATCTCTATATGATAGTAGTTCAATAGCCCCTTAATTACCACTTCCCTAGTTCACTTACTCTAATTACAATAATTATATCCCTCCTAACTAGGTGCTTCCCTTAGTTATTCATTCATCTTCTTCATTTGATTCTATTATCTTAGTGACTGACCATTATTCTTTGGTGTCAAGCCCTGACACTCATTCATCCTTATTTTTCCATCTTGTATAATTTTATTCACTATCATAAATTATAATAGAGATCCAATCTTTGTGTACCCCTTTTTCTAAATTCCCTCTCCTTAGGGATTTATACTTGTCTCTCTTTATTTATGACATTTTCAGTTGAGATGGGAGGGGTATTGAGATTATTTATATATTTAAGTGTTGGTTTTATAACCATAAAGGATGGCATAGTATAGGGTGAAGTAGAATATGCATAGATTACAATGGTGGTAAATGGTAATGGAGTGGGAATTGTTGTCACCAAAGGTGGGATGATAGGTGGTAATGATGTATTCCTAATAGGTTTAGGTATAAATACTCATGGATACAAAGGATAATCAATAGAAACACTAGACAAGAAGGAAGACTTGATGTGATATTGTGAGTGGAGGTAGAGGTAACATGAAAATAGTTCAACTGATGGGTTGAGACTTATAGGCCTCTCCTATTCAATTATGAAATATTTATAAATAATAACAATTGTATGATTAGGGTAACTTGGAGTGGCCCCAACTTCCTCTTCAATATAATATTCCCTAAATGGGCTAGATTTTGCCTACATTTATTCTTCTATTTGAGGAGGATTGCATGGATAAGTTTGGAAACCCATTCCTATTTCCCAATAATATTAGCATCATCTCTGGTGATGGTAGGATCATATTAAATTATTTGTGCCATAATCATCAAAATTTTGGCCCTATACATTCTTATTTCCACTTTAAAATCATCTTCAACATTCATAAATATGTTGTCATGGTCATAGGGATGGTGGCCATAGTTGATCCTTACTTTTATTTCATACTTCCTAAGGTGATGTCTTATATTTTTCTTAGTTTCCCAGTGTAAAGGGTTACCATATTAAACCATAATGTGTCCTAATTTTTCCAATAGATTAGAGGTTTTCCCACCTTGTATACCATATTTTACCAATGCTAATAGGGGTCAAATGGACAACTAGTTTCTTTGACTATCTCAAATTAGTATCAACACTATCAACTAATTGAGCAGTAATTTCCTACTCAACAACATTATCTAGGACAATACTTGGTAGGTAAAAAGGGTGTGTATTCAATCCTTCAACTTTGATTATTATGCATTTGGGTTATAGCCAGTAGTCACCCATATTTTGAATCATATTATTTATAGTTATGTATAGTATTTGACAACATGGTCATATTATTCTGATATATAGCTTGATATACTATGGGATCGAAAGTTTTAGTTATATTTTTCATATTCTTGATAAACTTATACACATAAAGGATATTTAATTCATCACATATCCTATTATTTAGGGTACATAGTAGATGGTTTCTAGTGTTCACCATATGATAGATGCTTAGTTGTAATCACACCATCCACCACATAAAATATCATATAAAAGTTACCATATGGTAAAATTTAAGGATTTGTGATTCCCAAAATCAAATTGGAGTTAATAATTTATCCTAGGGATATAATCTTGTTATAATTCAAAATTATTTCTAGAAAAGGGACCCATATCTCATTAACTTAAGAAATGGTTGAGAAACCATATTTCTTGTTCAAAAAGGTCATAAAAATTCTCACTCCTAGTCTAAGAATTGCAATGGGAATTGTAGAGGTAGGGCCTTGGACTATGAAGTTGCTTGGGTTTCTAGTCCATCCTTGAAACTTGTTAATGACATTATTGGCAAGGATACATGAATTAACCATGTCCTACCTATATGTCATTTCTAGTATGGGAAGCCTATAATACCTCTCAAAAACATTCTCTTTGATATATGCAACTGGTGTTTTACCAAGCCTAAAGTGTAAGATTTTCCCAAAAACATTCTCATTGATATATGTGTTGGACTAATAGATGGAATAGGTGAGATGATGGATATGGGGGAAATATTCACATGGGGTTCTTAAATTTTGGCTCGCATGTATAGAGACTTACATCTTGCAATTTATTTATATGGGAAATAAATTAGTCCTTTAACTCTATTATAAGTATGGTATTGGGGGAACATTACAATGGAATAGACTATAAGACATGTGATCACTAGATAAATGTATGGTCCCATTGCTTATAAATTGCATGTGACTGTTATTGTACAAAGATCACACTTAGGTGATTTAGAGTGGTATAAGAGAGCAGTGGATGAGCTAGATGAGGACTAGATGATATGGAGACTATATAGAGATATATATTTATAGTGGTTGAAAGATGTATTATACATGGAATATACGATGTCTCAATTTTATATTATGGGTATACATTACTACCTCAATAAGAGATATAAGCTAGATAGAGTGTTGTAATAGTTTGGAATTAGATAACACATACCAATAATTCCACATGTGTTTGCATGATCTATCAAAGAGAGATAATAGTGAGGACCAGGTACTAGTCCTCAAGTTGTTTATCATAATTGGATGCATGTGAAAATAGTGACATAGGTGGATAGGATGGATGTTTTTGATTTGAGTATTGTATATGCATATACTAAGTGGTGTAAAATATAGTGACTAATGAGACTGACTATGACATAGACTCCTCCATGTACTTAGAAATAGAGATTAGTAGTTAGTTTAGCTAGGAATCCATGGGATATAAATCTTGGAGATCACATTAGGAGATAAGTGGTAGGGAAAATAGGAGGGAGACAAGGATTATTTGGAGTCCATTTAAGGGATGGTTAGATATCAAGGGGAGTTGACACACATCATGAGGATATGGAGCTGAGATGTGATACAAGTGATGATACAATGATGAGAGATTATACATATGATCCAGTTGGAGGGGTGTGATGCCTTTATTAGTTATTGATAGGGATGAAGATAGGGATAGAGGGTATGTAAATATGAATCCTATGATATACACATAAAAAAGAAGATAGAGTAGGGCCATCAATGTCATTTATATTTTTAGAGGATTATAAATTGATAGATAGATTATATCAAGATATTATCATGAAGGATGTGGAGATTTTAGATTTAAAAAGATAGGTAGCCATATTATATGGGTAGGTGGATGGTAGGGATGTGTAATTTGGAATTAATATGGAAAATATTAGATGACTCCAAGCATATTTTTATGGTTTATAGGCTCATGCTGATATAATTCAATGTGAGGGTATTTTATATTTATTTTGTGACACACATGTATTGTAGGGAATTATACTCTAGATGATATTTTGATAACATAGATATTGGAGGGAGAGAGATACATTAAGATAGTATTTGTTTAAGGTGAGATTACTTTTGATAATGTCTAGATAGATAATAGTCTTAGACAAGGCGATATGAGAAATGGAGTAGGCAACTTACTACATGAGTCTATATGCGGAGTCCATTCCATGAGTTCAATGAGTACCTTCCTTTATAAAGTACTCTACTAGGAGATTTGTGTTAGGAAGATATATACAAAAAGTGGACATAAATATATCTATATGGAAAGCCTCAATCATGTTATGGGTCCTCCTAAGATCTATCAGAGTTGTTGCTAGAATCTGGATAACGTGAGTGCAATGGAGACATGATCACACAAGATGAAAAAGTGCACACCACTAAAGAAATTTGAAATTGACACAATAAGATAAATTACACAAGACAAAATAGAGAAGACCAAAATCTGATTAGCATGAGATGGCCAAAGTGAGGAATACAAATAAGAGAGTACGAAAGTAACTCCTCAACAAAAGGTGGACAAGACACCCCAAGAATAGAATGTAACTCCTCCATGAAAGGTGGTGACAAGGTGCTAAGAATAGAGAAGTAACTACCATCAAGGGAGTTACTTATGACATTCTTATGACACCTATTACACATCTATGACACACACCTCCACATAAGCTAGCTTGTCCCACAAATGTATGAAAACTCCTTGTATGCACAAGAAATACAATTTCCCTAATTAATAAATAGGGAAAATTAAAAACCTACACTAATACCCCTCCATAAGCACAGCTTAGGTGGGAAGTGTGGAAATATAAAATGGGTCCTGGAAACTAGGCCTGATGAGGTACCCATGTACAAATGCAATCTCCCATAAGATAGAGAAAAGGAGAAAACCCGTAGGAAAAAAACTCCCCCCCCCCAAAAGAAAGACATGAAAGAAAAGAAGAAGCTAGAAGGCTCCCCTAAAGATGATGCTACTATAGATGTTGACCCCACCCTAAAAAGAGCTCGTAGATGAACGAACTTGCTCTCAGTGAAAGGTTTGGTGAAGATGTTTGCGGCCTACTCTGAAGACTAGCAAAATATCAAGTCAATGACCTGACTATGAATAAGCTCTCAAATGAATGCATGTGAATCTCTATGTGCTTGCTCCACTGGTGTTGAACTAGATTCTTACAAATCTATATGGTACTCTGATTCTCATAATAAATGATGGTGGGCTACCTGATAGGAATGCCAAACTCAGAAAGAATACCCTAAAGCCAAATAGCCTCAGTAGATGCATTAATAGCTCCCTTATACTTTGGCTCTATGGATGATATAGCAATAGCATTCTGCTTCTTGCTAGGCCAACTGATAAGACCAGAACCTAGAGAGAAATTGTAACCAAAAGTGGACTTGTGAGTTTGTGAATCACCAACCCAGTCTGAATCTATATATCCAACCAAGTCAACCTCTATGCCAAATCTATAATGAATCTCATATCTATGTGAAACT
This sequence comes from Torreya grandis, assembly GCA_037957365.1. Lineage (NCBI taxonomy): Eukaryota > Viridiplantae > Streptophyta > Pinopsida > Cupressales > Taxaceae > Torreya > Torreya grandis. Next base: position 530,865 of record JARHVA010000476.1, read on the forward strand.
TGTATGTAATGCAAGATCCTCTTAGCTACTTTCCAATGCAGCTCATTGGGTTCTTACATGAATCTGGAGACAAGTCCCACTGAATATGAAATGTTGGGCCTGGTGTGAGTCAAGTAGATGAAAATACCAACAAGTTGTCGATACTGAGTGGCATCAACCAATGGTGAAGAACAATCAGTATCAAGCTTGACTCCTGATAGAAAGGGAGTTAGAGATGGCTTATAATCAGCCATGTGAAACCAAGCCAATAAGTCAAGAGCATACTTAGGCTATGTAAGAGAAATCCCTGAATCTAACTGTGAGATCTCGATGCCAAGGAAGTAGTGCAGCAAACCCAAGTCTGTCATGTTAAATCTATCCTGAAGAGATGCCTTCATTACTGTAATAACTGATGAAGAACTCCTGGTGATCAAAAGGTCAACAACATATAGAACCAAAATCAAGAGTGAATCATCTTGCCGTAAGAAGTAGACATGAGGATCAGAATGGCACCTAGTGAAACTAGCTATGAAAAGGAAGGAATTCATCTTGGCATACCAAGATCAAGGGGCCTGTTTGAGGCCATAGATAAATTTCCTAAGTCTGCATACTAAAGAAGAATCCTAAACAAATCCTAGTGGCTACTCCATGTAGATCTCCTCCTCAAGGTCTCTATGAAGAAAGGCACTCTTCACATCCATCTGATGCACATTCTAACCATGTGTTGTGGCAATAGCCAAGGTGAGTCAAATAGAAGTCATCTTTGCAACAGGTGCAAAGGTCTCTGAGTAGTCAATGCCTGCCACCTATGAGAAACCCTTGGTGACTGATCACACCTTGTACTTATCGACTGACCCATCTGCAGCAAACTTGGTCCATTATATCCACCTACATCAAACCATCTTTCTTCCCTTAAGAAGCGAATTCAAATCCCAAGTGTGATTTTTGATTAAGGAAGAATATTCTTCCTCCATAGCATTATCCCACTTGAGTACCCCCGATGCCTCTCAAAAAGATTATGGATCTAAAATTGAAGCAAAGAAGGCATGTGGATCTCTCTAAAAATCCCCCCTAGTACATCTGTCATCTGTAAGATCTCCTACCCAAGTGCCAGCACTCTCAAGTGTCTGTCTGGCCCAAAGTGGCCTAAAAATGGGTGAGTTAGGTGCTAACTCCTCATCCTTTGACTGACAAGAGGAGGATGACTCTACATCACTATCCTCACTGTCTGAACTCAAAGAAGAAGATGACTCTGGCTCAAGAACATATTGTGGCTGATCTAAATCTAACAAGGAATCATCATGAAGAAGTAGATCCGATGAGGGAGAAGAAGTGTCAAGTGTTGAGTCTCTAAGACTCTCCTAAAAATGGACACTTCTCTTGATGAACAACTCATGTGTGACTAGATCTAGAAGGTGATATACCTTAATACCATCTAGATATCCTACAAAGATGCAAGTCTTGGACTGACTTTCCATAGCTTTGCATTTCTTCTTTGGAATGCAGGCCATGGCTGGGGATCCAAAAACCCTAAGGTGCTCAACATCAAGTTTCATTTTATGCCAAGCTTCAAAGGGTGTTATCCCTTTCAAAGCTTTGTGAGGAACCCTATTCTGAATGTAGCAAGCATAATTGATTGCTTCAGCCTAGTACTATGGTGCTAGGGATTTGGCGTGAATCATACAGCTACCCATCTCTTTCAAGAACCTATTTTTGTGTTTTGCAACCCCATTCTGTGAAGGACTGTAGGTGACTATGTGCTACAAATCAATACCCTCTATGGTGTAAAACTACTCAAATCTGATGCAGACATACTCCCCTCCATTATCAGTTCAAAGAACCTTGATGGATTTCTCACTCTATTTCTCAATAAGAGCCTTAAAGTCTAGAAAATTTTCAAACACTTTAGACTTTTATTGAGAAAATATATCCAAGTGTACCTAGAGAAATCATCAATGAAAGTGAGGATGCACTTGGCCATTGTGAAAGATGTTTTGGGAAAGGGTCCTGATACATCACTGTGGACTAACTCCAAAGGTTGTGAAGCACTCCAAGCTTTGCCTTTGTCAAATTTTGCTTCAGGATGCTTCCCAAGGGAGCACCCCTCGCAAAGTTCTTTTGAGAATTAGACACGAGGCAAGCCAATGACCATGTCATTTTTACAAAGTTTCTCAAGATAGTGGTAGTTAAGGTGGCCAAACCACTCATGCCACAATTTGCTAACTCCATCTGAATGAGTCAACAATGCTATAGGAGAAGAATCTGATGCAAAATGTGAAAAGGTGTATAACCTGGCTTGGTGATCTGCCCTTCCCACTACCACTGTAGTATCACTATACAACTCCTTGATAGACACTGAATCTGGTGAAAACACAACTCCCATGCCCTGACCAATGTGAGTGATTTGGTACACTGATAGGAGATTGGTTGAAAGAGAAGGAACACTTAGAACATTATTGAATGTTCTTCCTTCCATTTCAACTGACCCTCTTCCTGCAATGAAAACTGATGTGTCATCACCCAAACTAATTGAAGTCATGCTACAAGGCTCTAAAGATGAAAACTCAACTAGTGAAGAACCCATGTGGTGAGAATCACTTGAGTCTATGACCCATGAAGATGTAGAAGTTGAAGTTGCTACAAGGGCCTTGCCCTTTTCTTTCTCCTTACCCTTACATTTTGCCTTAGTAGAATCTTGGGTTGATGAATTCTGCTTGATGGACTCAGGAACACCTATATTATTCTTCTCTAGAAGATGAGTTAGGTGATATATTTGTTTCTTCATGCATTTGTGTTCATCATGCCCTGTCTTTTTACAATACGCACACTTAACCTTCTCCTTCTTCGATTTAGCATTGGAGGATGAAGACTCAGTGTTGTTTTTGGCAAGATTATTGTTTTCTTTCTTCTTCTCCTAGTCCTTGTTCTTTTTCTTCTTCTCCTTTGTTGAAGTCTTATCTTTACCATTTCTAGCTATCAAGGCTTGGGGTTGAGTAGAATTCATTGTGCCCATCTGAATTAGCTTATCTTGTTCCCTAGTCAAGTCGGCAATGAATGAATTCAAAGAAGGCATTTTCCATGTAGTGCCAAAGGCACTTTTGTGGCATGGAAAGTGGAGACAAAGATTGAATAGCTAGGACCTAACTTTGTAAGAATAGAAAGAATGAGTTGATCATCTTTCTTCTCTATCCTACATTCTTTCAATTGCAATCTAAGGGCCTTAAACTTAGTGAAGAAGTCTTGAAGGGTGTCAAAGTTACTAGGACTTAGACTTATGAGTTCATTTTCGAGCTCATGACCTCTCATCTCATCAAGCTTCCCAAACAAATTTTCTAAGGTGTCCCATATGTCATTAGGAGTTTTGGAGGATTATAAATGGAAGAGAAGTTCTGGAGACATAGACAAGCTTAGTAACCCAAAGGCTTCATCACTACAATTGTACCACTTAACCTTTTCAGCATCTGTGTTGGGTTCTACTTCTGTACCCATGGTGATCCTATACAACCCTTTGCTTCTAAGAATGATTTAAATTTTAACTTTCCATTCATGATAGTTGAAGGGTGTTAGGGTTTTAAGTTGAAAAGAATCTATTTTTAGCTGAATTTAGGTGAAGTTGTGTTGATTGCAAGTTGTGAATTTATGCAAAAAGGAGAATGAAAGCAAGTTTTGAAAAGCAATCACACCCCCCCCCAAAATATTGAGCCCCCCCTAAATATGAAAGTGCACATTCAAAAGACATCAGACTCAGCTGAAAATGTGTCTTAGAGCAATCAGTGCAAGACTAAAGCAAACAGGTCGTCGGACTCAGCCGAAAATGCGTCCCGAGAGACCCAAATTTTTGGCACTTTATAAAATAGTGCATTTTTGAAATATAACAAGTATAAAATATGGATAATTGAATTACAAGCACTTTTTCAAAAAATTACACCCAAAACTAAGCTACCATTTGCAAGATATTAAAGTTACAATTTTCCCGTAAACTAGTGTTTTTGCAAAAAAAAGCACTAAAACATTGAAAAAATGCCTATTATGGGGTGGCCTTCCAACCACTCATTGGATTTGATATAGAATGAGGAATCCAAATAAAAATGTCTTTGTGAAAACAAGTTTAAGTAATTGTCTCGATATGCATGAAAGCAAGTATACCTTCCTCTTTTAGTAAAAAAATACTAGTAAGGCAAAAATGAATTTCTAGCTAGTTTTTTTTACTTTTTTTAAAAAGAGAAAGGGAGATAGCTGTTGTGTGATGTCTAAAACCTAATAAGCACTACCAAGAAGATGAAATTAGGGCTTTACCAATGAACATGCACCCTTCAACTCTTCCAATGCAATGCAGATTTTAGTACTTCAACTTAGATTTTTAGAGTCAACAATTCCAGCTAGTTTATACCACAGAAGAGACAAAAAAAGTGAAGAAAAAGAAGTGCCAGGTGTAAGAAAAGGGATGCCATACAAGAAAAAACAAATCACCATTTTCAAAAAAGATAGTCTTGGCAAAATTTTCTCATAAAAATAAGTGCAGTTCAATTTTTTTGCTTGAAAAGAAACTTGCAGACCTACTGGATGGATAGTGACATGATAGAATTGGAGGCACTTGCTAATACTTAGCATGGCTATAAAGGACATAGGCAAGGATATAAAAAATATGAGACCTCCCTGCACACAAAAAAAAATGGTGCCCAAGTGCATCAAGTCTGCAGATCTTTATCTGCAAACAGTGTTATCTTCCATGTATTTATTGATCCGTACGGCTGGAGATTTGCTTGTTTATAAGCACAAGAACTGGTTCAGCCTACTTACCAGCCCCCCATAGGTGCAACTTAGGTGGGTAGACTGCTTACCAGCTTTGAAATAGAGAAAATCCATACAATCCATACAAATTCAATGTAGAAGTCAATGCCTTCAAAGCAGAATGAAACTCAACAAAAGTAATATTTTTTAACAGAATTCCATATGGATTTGCATGAGTTTTCAATAAACTCTACCAAAACTCTCAAATGTAATGGATTTAAACAAAAAACTACTAAGAAAGCAACATAATAATTTCAAAATAGTATAACCAGACACATGATTATCGGAGTGGCTCTGATACCATATCAGAGTTATTGTTAGAATCTAGATAACGCGAGTGCAATGGAGACATGATCACACAAGATGAACAAGTGCACACCACTAAAGTAATTTGAAATTGAAACAATAAAATAAATTTCACAAGACAAAATGGAGAAGACCAAAATCTGATTAGTATGAGATGGCCAAAGTGAGGAATACAAATAGGAGAGTACGAAAGTAACTCCTCCATAAAAGGTGGATAAGACACCCCAAGAATAGAATGTATCTCCTCCATGAAAGGTGGTGACAAGGTGCTAAGAATAGAGAAGTAACTCCCATCAAGGGAGTTACTTATGGCATTCTTATGACACCTATGACACATCTATGACACACATCTCCGCATAAGCTAGCCTATCCCACAAATGTAGGAAAACTCCATGTATGCACAAGAAATACAATTTCCCTAATTAATAAATAGGGAAAAATAAAAACCTACACTAATAGGATCATGTCATGATGTCATGATCTAATTCCTTCTATCGATGCCCCATCTAAGGGCTAAAGAGAAACTTGAGATGATTTTGACTATGATATATCGATGTATATATATTCTTGATATGTATCATTTTATAGACACATTTGATTTTTATATATGTATCCATGATGTTGTGGAAACTTATCACCTAGTTAATACTAGATTCTCAAGTCTGATTAACATTAATTATTAACTCAGGGTATGTAGGTTTTTCAAGGATGTCAGGACTATATATGCATTATTGATCCATAGATTATCTTATTAATTGTATTATAATAAACTTACAATAAATTCACTAGATAGTTATTATTGACAATATTTTGGCCCTTCAATCCAAAATTGGGCACCCATATTTGAAAACTTAGTTGCCTAAGTCTATACCTTTGGCTAGGTCTAGTATGCAGGGTTTATTCAGAAGAAGTATTCTATATAAATCTCACAACAGATATACAAATCCAATTGTTTCAAAAATTTTGGTTTTGGTATTTTACTAAGCGTTTGCATAGTAATCCTTTTAGGTCTTTTGTTTTTGACTAAAGTGTTATTTTTTTGGACTTTTCATTTGGCTAAAGTGTTGATTTCATTTAGATAATTTGTCTGAGACATATTTCTTGAAGATGAAGACTAATTCCTTTGGGAAATTATCTGAACGATTTCCCTGAAGGACCTTTTCAGGCTAAGGGATCATTTTTTATTTTTTTGAAGGGTAGTTTACAAGTTTTGAAGGGCAGTTCTACAAGAAATGGTCCACTTCATTCTATCTAAACGATAATTTTTTTCAAAAAAAAAAAAGAAATTTTTCCTGAAGGGCACTTCAGAAAAAAGTAATCTTCAAATTTTCTTAAGGGCACTTCAATTTTTTAGTAGGGCAGTTCATTCTTTTTTAGGGGCATTTGCAAGAAGGCCGAAAGGTAATTTACAAAAAAATTGAATGGGATTTTTTAAAAAGCTAAAAGTACACTTAAAAAAAGTTTGAAAGATTGTTTTCATGGGAAGGTGCACCAAATATAAGTTTTGAAAGGATACTTCTCAAGCCAAAGGGGTTATTTATAGAATTATGAAAAGAGTCAATTCCTCAAGAGATGGCCCAGACACATTTTTATGAAAAGGAACTTTTAGAAAAGGCCTAAAAGATTGTTTGAAACAAATTATCTATGGAATTGTCTAAAGGGAAAGTCTGAGGAATGAATTCTTTCAGGAGATGTTCGAGGGAAACAAAACATCTAAGGGAAACAAAAGTTCAAATAAAATACCCAAAGGATGATGGCCCACAAAAATTCAGTTTAAAACTATGAAAAATATCCATTGGTGTCAAAAGTAACGGTAAGAACTTGAAGGTGAATATAGAAGTAATAACTGGCAAAATGTCTTGAGCATTTGTTTTAATCATAAGTAATTCAATTCTAATAGATTAATTTGGTATAATTGTAACTTATTCAATTGTAACTTATTCATTTGGTTGCATGGAATAGCTCTCCCACCTCTCTCCCATATGCAAATGTAATTTATTCTCTGATATAGACACATGTACAAATGACCCTTGGACTCCCTTTACTTGACCTCCCTCCCAAAGGTTATATATATGCATTTGTTTGGCTTATTTAGTAGCCTTAGCTAGTTATTAGCAAAATTCTAGCTAGATTTATACTTGAAGAACTCTTGAAGAAATATAAAAGTGTTTTTACCACTCATATGCTATAATATTGAGTAATGACTTGAATCTTGTTGGTCTAGTCTAGTGAAAGATTGTATTTTCTAGCTTGTACTCTTGATGGTCTACCAATTTACAGAAAGGATATTGTTGCAATTATTTTCTAGTACTCTTTTCTTATTGAGTAATGACTTGAATCTTGTTGGTCTAGTCTAGTGAAAGATTGTATTTTCTAGCTTGTACTCTTGATGGTCTACCAATTTACAAAAAGGAGATTGTTGCAATTCTTTTATAGTATTCTTTTCTAAGTGTAGAGATATTATAGAAGTGGTTCATGATTTTATCCCTCTTTGGATTCATTCATTCCCTTCATAAGAATCATATACCTTCTTAAATCTAGCATATGAAACATTAATGTAGTAATGAGTCTTGAGTTGTGAGTCTTGTGTGAGAAATACCTTATATGTCTTTAAGTAGTGGTTTCAATAAATTAGAGTGAAATTATACATTGGTGCATCACCATTTGGCTTCTTAGTTTTTTTTCTTTAACCCTTTTCATGCAAAATTGTTAAGTTATAGAGAGATCTTAAAAGGTGCATCAAGGAGAGCTATCCCCTTATCTAAAGATTCATCTTAGTGAAATTTTCACCCAAATCAAGAGAAATGTTTCCATTGTGCCACTTAGATGAGGAGAGTTGAGCATCTCCTCATGGGTGAGAATCCAAGTGAAAATAGTCATAATATGAAATTATTATAACAGAAATACAAAAATACTTCACACTTATGACTCACACATGCATCACACTTTATATAATAAAATTACTAATGAAGTAAACTTACACAACACACTTAAATTAAATAGGGTCAAGATCTTCACTGTAACTCCTTCTGAGTGAGCCCTTCATCATTTAGAACTAAGTTCTAATCCTTATTTGAGAGACTTACAAAAGCTTCTTATAGAATTAACCTTCTCATTACTGAGATCTTTAGCAATTAAAAATTACTACAAAATATTACAATATTCAAAATGTAATGACTTCTACAATTCTACTAATCTATTATTATCTATTCAAACCATAATCTAATCTAGGTTCTATTATTAAATGCATAAGGTAGTTTTATTATCTTTAACTAAAAACACTAAACTAGGATAGGTACAAATACTTTGGGGACTACCCTAGTCAACATTCAGGGGTTAGTGACTAAAGTTACTTGTTTTAGGCCTGACTGGGTTAAGGAAAATATATAATATTTTTTTATTTTACTTATTTTTGTCTCCTTTACATTGTCCTTGTCTTACTCATATTTGGCAGCACATCCAAGATTATTTTCATAAGAGGAGTCTATAAAATAGCTATGGAGGATCCTATACAATCATCCTCTCAATTACTAAGATACCCAAATGTGTCCTTAAGAACTAATCACAATAATAGTTATACACTACATAGTGGCTATGGGATCTCCTATGTGAAAGCCTATAGTTGCTATAGGCAACCTATAGGGGGAAACTAGTAGTTGTTATAGGAAACCAATAGATGAAAACTAATAGTTTCTATGATCGCCCTATAGGTGGAAGCTAACAGTTGCTATGGGCACCCTATAGGTGGAAGCTAGTAGTTTTTATAGGCAACTTATAGGTGGAATCTAATAGTTGCTATGGCCACCCTATAGGTGGAAGCTAGTAGTTGCTAAGGGCAACCTATAGTTGGAAGCCCCTTTTGTTGTTAGCTTCTATATAAGTGTTATGCCCAAGAAATATTCCTATAATCTTATGTTACCTTTCAAATTTTTGTTAAATAAAGTTACACAAGTATAATTTAATCAAAGAAAAAGCATCATTAATTCATATATATATATATATATATATATATATATATATATATCAATGCACACATACGATCATAAATTCAATCATTCATTTGCACAAACCATGGATGGTTATGGGGATTTACATAGAATATGATATATACCAGGTATGGATGATGCTATAAAATAAAGCAATTAGTGGCCTCATCACACCCCCTACTTAACCTCTTGCTCGACCTCGAGTAAGCCTTGGATACATTTTGAAACCACATAATTTATTGAAATCTAGGGGCTCAATGCAGCCCATCCCTTCAAAGATATAGAAACCTTTAACATCATCAATGTTCTTTCATCTTTTCTTCTCTACCTCTCTATCAACTGGGACCTCCCCCTCTTACTCAAGAATTAGGAATCAAAACATAGGTGGTTGAAACATCAACCCCAACCATTTCATCCTTCTCCTCTTGACAAGCTCAATATACATGTATACCCTCTGTATAGCCTCCCTAAGGTTTTTGGGGAATAAGGTTCCTTTATTTTTAAAGCATTAGAGAGTTTTTCCCATCTATGAGAATAAAAAATAAAAAAATTCTTTCCATCTCCTTCTATAAGACTCAAGTAGTGATTTTAAACCTCTACTTATTTCCTTATAACCCATATTTGTGGAGTACCTAATTTTATGAAGGAGATCCATTATTCTATTATAGCTTCTAGATTACTTGATTTATCCCTAATCATTAGGGTAGCTACTTTTTATTTTTATTGATACTCTTCCACCTATTTATTTCTTCCTATTTCATTAAGGACATATAAAGTAAATACATTTAGTTAGACATCCCCCAAGTATATATTTGGATTCTAATTTATATCACTGGGTACAACATACTGGTGTATGTAAAACTCTCTTAACTATGCTTGGAGATTAGGGTTAGCATGTCTATAGACTTCAAAGAAAGATTTAGAGCCACAAACCATGTATGAATGATCATTATACATCCTATCATATTTGAATTTAAGCCATATTTCTTATAAATAGATAACATACACCCTAGAAGGTGATCTATGCTCCATTAATAATTCAGTGGTTTCATACATTTTAGTAATCTTTTCTTTCAAATAATTGATCTTGGTTTCAAACCTTTTTAGGCTTTTTTTAAGTCATCTTATTTTTATCTTATTTCATTATATACCTTAAATCTTTGTACTGACTCCTTGTGGTAAGTTTCATCATCACTAAATTTTTATTTAAGAAAATTAAGGAGGTCACCAATTTTTACTGGCATAATAGCTGAAAGATCCACATGAATTACTTCCCCTATTGTAGGTAATTTTGAAGTGGTCAATGGAGGAGAAAATATATTTTAGAAAGGTACCAAATCTAGAGAATTATGTTTTGTATGTGCCTTTGAGGGTACACTAATGCTATCTATGGGAAAGGTAGATGAACTTGCTACAATTTCCTCCAAAGAAGTTGTTGCAGGTTCCTCTAATAGCCTTTCTTTTTCCATATATGGTTCTATAAAAAAAATTTCCCCCAAAATTTTTTTAAGGTCTCTCTTTCCTTTCAACTCTATTATCTGATTTCTAACACTATATATTTCTTTCATGCCTTGTTCCAAGGTTTGGAACTCCTAGTCATGAGGAACTACCTCTTATTTTACTTAGTTTTCCATAGTCTTTTCTTCAATCAATTATTCTTCTTATATAGGTTGATCTATCATTATTAGCTCTTATTATGTGTACCAAATGTGTCTAAGGAGACCCATGTCCTCCTTAGTGAATCTAGATGGCTTTGGTGAGGATTCTTCTTCTTCCTTGGTAGATTCTTCTTTGGTAGACCATTCTACAATCCCAAACCCATCAAAGGTCATTCAAATATTAAGCTATTTCTTTTCCTTTTCATCATCACTAATGTCTATGGGTGAGGATATTATATTTGTCTTCTATTTATTAATTCTATGAGATCTCCTACGAGAAGGTCTCCTTCTTCTTAATACAAGGGGTTTCTTTTCTTTAGTTTTTTTATTCTTTTTAGGAGGGGTGGCTATTAGAACCTATTAGTCTAGTATAGTAGTTGATGTAAGATATTCCTGTTCCATTAAAGTAGCTATGGTAGAAAAATTATTCCTTGGTTAGGAGATGGTTGGAACAGTGGGAGAAGGAATATCTAGTTTGTGTAGTTAGATTTTTCTCATCTATGTTAGGAGGTAGGACTAGTTTCTTTTTCCTTCTTCTGCTTGTAATAGATTTAGATGAACCTTCAGTAGCCATGGGTTATCAAATAAAAATTGTTCCCATAGTACCTTCTTGTGTAGTCTATTAGGCCTACACTTTAAGGGATTCCTCCTTATTATTTCCCTCTTCTTACTGAGCTTTGTCTATCTCTAGGGTTAGAAATTGTTCCTAGTTGAGGTTAGGTCTAACAGTGTTTATTCATGTTTAGTTAACAACCATATCAAGAACTGATAAGACAAGGATTTCTCAACCCCATTCTGGTATATTTTAGACATATTTTTCATAAAGTTCCATAGGTGATTTAGAATAGTAATGGTCCTATCATGCCTTAAGTGATTCAAAAGTTTAAACTAGAGAGTATATATAAGAGAGTACCTTCCTTCACAAGTCATATATCTGATAATGTATGAGGATACTTCCCTCTAGAATATAGGTAGGATGAGTCTTTCCACACCACCTTTCTTCAACACTAGCTTTTCATTTCCCTAATAGGAATTGTTGTCTGACTTCTTGACGATTGAGTTTGTTCTCCCAGTTTTCTCCTATACTTGACAGCCTAATTTTTTGGCTTACTAGTTCTTTAGTGACTATAAATGTAATGCCATGTACTATAACTTGATCTCCTATAAAGGACCATAAAAATTACATATAAAAGGTTTATGATAAATTCTATAATTTATCAAAATAAGTGGTCCATCCAACTATATTGAAGATAGCCTAGCTGGCTAAGTCTTCTTGAAGTTGCCTATGATCAGTGGGTTCCCATCTCATAAGTGATCCTCCCATTGTAGCTAGGTTTAGCTTTATAACAACCATTTAAAATGATAATTACCAACACACTTGGTTTATTTTCTATAGTTATACCTATATCAAAGTAGGTTTTTCAATAATTCTAGTTTGTGGTTGCAAGTTATAGGTTGCAGGTAATGTCATGCTTTGGTTTATTTTGAATGGGTTGTACTTGACAAGTGAAAACAATAAAAAAAAAATTCCCTATTTATTGTATGGTGTCATCATGGTCCTTAAATCCACACATATGTACTATACCATAGTGCATTAAATTGATTGCTCACAACATTCTCCCCCTCCCACATGAGGTGTCACTTGTTCCCAAATGATGTGGAGTGAGTAAGACAAAAAGGGAGAGGATGGGATCATGATGAGGGTATGAGTGTGAGTGGAGACAATACTTAATGAGTAAATTTTTAATGACTAAATATGATTTTTAATATAATACATGTTATATTAAGAATAAAAAATGTTTTCCTATGACCAAAAGATATGTTGTGCCTTTTTAACTATTTGCCTAGGGTTACATAGAGGAAAGTGGCATGTGAGTGTTTTCCAAAATGCAATAATTATCCTTCTAGTTATAACTTGATTAAAGTGGGCCCATTAATTAATCATGAGATCACAATATGTTATCCTTCCATGATGCCCTCAACAACCTACATGCAATCATGACAGCCTACATGGAACTGGAGCAAGGGTCTTGTAATGGGATGATAGATTATTGCCTTCGTACCACAAGGTGGTCATTATGGATCTTTTTGTTATCCAAATAAAGTATTGTATAAATAGGGAAGAGGGTAGATGAGGGTTTTTCTTCTTTTTGATCTTCCTTTACATGAGCTTGTTGATGGTTTCTCTCTATGATGTCTTACTCCATGTGGATTTTGTGCCTAGTGAACTTTTCCTTTAGCAACTAGCAAGGTTTTCAAAATTAGGATCTATGATCCAAAAAATCCCTAGATATCACTATTTTACATAGTTAAAACATCTATATAAAATTACCAAAATCTAAAAGTTGTTCATATATGTCCTTTTAGTCATAAATGTTGGTCTACTACACTTCAAATGGAGATTGGAAGTGTGCATGTGGCTCTTAACTTATTATTTAGGGGTATTCCTTAGAATTTTTTTGACTTTTATACTATAATCATCCTTTACTTCTACTCTAGCTTGTCTGGTATCTTCCATATATTTCTCAAAATCCCATAGCCAAAGCCATAGCTTAGATTTTGTGAAGAACTAATCTTGCATGCACTAGAGAAGTGTATATATGTGTTAGGATGTACTTTTAGAAATTATAGGTGGATCCTATAACAACTAAAAATTTATGCCCAACTATTAGGAAGGTGCCCACAATAGCTAGAGTATAGCCCTTAGCAACTGAAGGAGTAATTTTGTTGACAAAGGTACCTATTGCAATGGTAAGGGATGTGACTATAATAGATTCAAAAAATCCCATGGTAACTAGAGAAAGATGAACATTTTTTTAGAATGATTATTTATTTTATTTTTTGGTTTTTATCCCTAAATAACCATCAATTTGGTTTTCTATTTAGGCCCATTTTAAATTTTTGGGTAGCTAGCAAGCTAGTTTTCTACCAAAAAACTACCAATAATACCCAAAAATGCTTTTCATTATTTTTTTCTACTCCAACTATTACCTACAGTAGAATGTTTAATATAGGTCCTTGGCAAGTCAACTATGAGCATGACTAGTCAAGGAATATGTGAATTTATCATCCTTCATGCCATAGGAGGGCCAAGATGTTCTCCTCTCCTTCTTCATTTGTGTGTTGGGTAGTTCTCCCTTTGTCTAGTGAGACATCATGTTGATATAGTACATCATTGTATCCATTTTGTAATCACATGTATATGTGCTTGGTAAACTCTTGACCGAGTGAATTTTTGTATAAATTTAGTCTATATCTATTGATTAGTAGATGAAATCTTATCAAAGTAATGGTTTAGAGTTGCACTACTCCATTATCATAAACATGCTCAATCTCAAATGGACCAAGCCATCTAGTCTAGAGTTTGTCCTTATGATCCTTATATTTTGAATTAAAAAGAAGGGCCCACTCTCTAACATTGAATTTCCTAGCTTAATGTACCTATCATACCATCCAATCCACTATTATTGTCAAATTTTAGTGTTCTATAATGTCTATTATTTTTATTCATTTAAGGTATCCAATTTCATAAGCCTATTTATTTGTGCTTCAGGTATATCCATTCTAAGTTTTAGTGTTGTCCATAAGGTCTTGTGCTCAAATTCAATTAGTAAGACATGTTTCTTACCATAGACTAAATCATATGGGATGAAATGTTTAGTGGTATTCCATGTGATTTTGTAAGCCTGAATAGCTTTAAGAAGTCTAGCCTCCCAATCCTTGCAGGGCATACTAATAATCTTGGCCAAAATATTTTATAACTCCCTATTGGTAACTTTTACCTATATATTGGACTGTGGATGATATCAAGTTGATTTATTATACCTAATATCATATTATTAGACTAAGTTAATAATTAAACTAGTAGTGAATTGGGGTCCTTGATCAATGACTATTTCTGATGGCACGCCATATCTAGGGTATATTTCTTCATAGAGCCTTTAATTTCACCCATTTTGTGGCATAGTTAGTACATATAAAAATGTACTCTTTATTATTGTATTTTGGATCAAAAGGTCCTACAAAGTCTAATCCCCATTTTTAAAATGGTTTAAGCACCATTTGAGGCTATAAAGGCATCTAATGTAAAGGTGTGGGTCTCCACATACATTGACATTTGTCAAAATGAGTAGTATACCTTATTGTATTTTTATGGAGTGAGGGCCAATAATATTATGTATTCAATATTTTTATTTTTGTATGCTTGGTTGTAAAATTCCCTCCATAGGGTTCATCATGGTATGCTTTGACTATATCTATAAATGTATCTTATCTGAGACATCTTCTGATGATAGAGTCAAGCCCAATATAGAAAAGGAATTCAGACAACCATGAATACCTACCACTTTTTAAAATCAAAGATATTTTTTATCTAGGGAGGAAGTGTTGTAGAAGTAACCTTGTTAAAAGGTAGTTAGTAATATCAGCATACCAAGGTGTGGTAAGGGTCAGGGAGAATTGGTACTCATCTTGAAATGATTCATCCACTATGATATCTTCTTGAGGGGATTGTAGTCATGATAAAAAGTTAGCTATGACATTGTCCTTACTAGGCTTATCTACAATAATTAGATTGAATTATTATAATAAGAGAAACCATCTTATTAATATATCTAGGACAACTTGTTTATTCATAAGGTACCTAATGGATACAAGGTATGTATGAACAAATACTTCATACCTTGTTATGTAGTGATGAAAGTTGTTGATAGCATAGACTGCTACCAAGAAATATTTTTTAGTGACCATGTAATTTAATTATGTTGCATGTATGTTATTACTTATAAAATATATGACATAATTGAGTGCTTCCTATTTTTGGCCTACCATAGCTCCTAGGGTAGTATCTGAAGCATTTGCATGAATATGGAATGGAAGCTTCCAATTAGGACCACACAAAATAAGTGTGGTGTTCAATAATTCCTTCAATTGTTTAAAGGCTATATCACAAGTAAGAGTCCATATGAATTCAACATATTTAGTCAGAGGAGTGAATGACGGTTCTTCTACTTTGCTAAAATTGTTGATAAATCTCTTATAGTAACTAGTATGTCCTAAAAAAACTCCTAACATCTTTATTTTTTTGAGGAATATGCAAGTTTTTTATGAAGCTAATTTTTGTAGGGTACATTAATTCCTGTAGCAAATATATGGTGACCTAATACAATGCCTTATGTCATAATCATGTCACATTTCTTGTGACTTAAAGACAAATGGTGCTCTTGACAGTGTTGTAATGCTTTTTCCAAGTTCTTCAAGCACTCATGAAATGTTTCTCCATAAACAGTGAAGTCATCCATATAGATTTCTACACATTCATTGGATATATTTATAAAGATACTCAAGACAACCCTATATAATGTTGTAAGAGCATTACATAACCCAAAAGGTAATACAAAATAGGCATAAGTACCCTAGGGACAAGTGAAATTGGTCTTTTCCTTGTCCGTAGGAGCAATTCTAATCTAGTTGTAACCTCTGAAGCCATCTAGAAAGGTAAAATATTTCTTTCTTACTAGTGTGTACAACACCTAATTAATGAAAGGTAGAGGAAAGTGATCCTTTGTGGTTGTTGTATTAAGTTCCCTATAATCTATGCATACACACCATTCTCTATTTTTATTTTTTATAATTACCAATGCTGAAATCCATTAACTATCTGAGATGGGATCTATAAATCCAGTGGTTAAGATTTTTTGTAATTCCATTTTGATTATTTATCTAAGAGATAGATTTATACTACATTGTGGTTGTCAGATGGGTTGGTACTTTTATTTGATATAGCTATGATGTGTGCATGTTTCTAGGTTTATTCCTTACATATCTTCATAATCTCATGCAAAAGTGTGTTGGTTTGGATGCAATATGCTAATGAGGCACTTTTCTTCATTTGACTCTAACTTGTTATTAATAAGAAATATTTTTCTTGAAGAGATTTCAATTTGACATGAGAGTGCTTTCATCATTTATATATTTCTAATGGATCTAGTTTGGTTGTATCTATGAGGTAGTAGCTGGTGGAATATTTCTTGTACAAATGCATCAGAATTATCTTCTTCCTAGAGGCTAGAAAATGGACACTCAACACATTACAGGTGGTTAAGATCTATAGAATGAGTTTGGTAATTATTCTTGAGAAAATTGGAGAGAATTGTATCTTCCTTCTGATCAACCAAGGTACATGCATAATCTATGGTAAATATAAGAATCCAAGGAGGCTGGTCTACCTCATCTTATTCAGCCCATAATGTATGCTCTGGTTCCAAGACTAGCTATGATGGGGGATAGATGACCAAATTCTTAGTATGGTTGACATTAGATATCAACATGTCATCTAATTTATAGCTAATGAAAACATCAGCTATGGAAAGCCAAGTTCATGTTAAGATAAGAGGGTATCCAACTAAATTAGAGTTTAGTTGCAACATAATGAAATTTATAGGATACTCCCAAGAATCTATAGTAATGACAAGATCTTCAATAACTCCTTTTAGTTAGACTATAGACCTGTTAGTGATTTGTAGCATTATAGATGTTGGATGAATATTATTCAACTAAATTTTATTCATGGTTTTAGTTGTCATTACATTTATTGTATCCCTTAGGTCTATCAATGTATTGAATAACTACTGGTCATGAATATAGACCATTACTACTAGGCATCTTAGATCTGAATATTTCGTTGGCACAGTGTTTGCAAACATAATGTCTATAAGTTGGCCAATCAAATGTACTATATTGAGATATTTCTTCTTCCTTATAGTTTTATGTAAACATAAGTCTCTAATAGATTTGGAATATATGGGAACATCCTTGATGGCCTAAAAGAGAAGAATTTTAACAAATAAATTCTCAAACTCACCTATGAAATCAAATTCAATCTTAATTAGATGGTGTTGAAGGCTAATATGTTCTATAAATGATGGGGATATTTCATCAAAAACTTTATTTACTAGTTCAAAGAGCTCTTATGGTGGTGAAGGTGGGTTAGCATGATCTTCTGAAGTTTCCTGATCTGGATCTATTATTATGGGTAGGACTAGGGGTGGTCAAACTTTCCCTAAATATAGGTGAAATTCATGGATTTTTTTTATATGCTCAGTACTAAATAGGTTCAGTACTAGATGTTGGTTACATTGACTTATTTTTAGGATTCTATCGGGTAGGGCAGAGAGATGGTTAGGCTTGTTTATCACTTGTATATTAGGCATAAGACTAGGAGGTTGTTATTG
This sequence comes from Torreya grandis, assembly GCA_037957365.1. Classification (NCBI taxonomy): domain Eukaryota; kingdom Viridiplantae; phylum Streptophyta; class Pinopsida; order Cupressales; family Taxaceae; genus Torreya; species Torreya grandis. Next base: position 548,817 of record JARHVA010000476.1, read on the forward strand.
TTATTGTGGAAAAAATCCTCCTTGATGGTTTCTTAGGGTTGATTGTGTCTCTAGAGATGCTACCAGTGATTTGTGAAGGGTGGGCCTTGGGGTGGTTGCCAAGCTTGTATCCAAGGTGGAGATAGATTTTGTGGAGGTTACCAAAAGGTGGTGGGGTAGATTATCTAAGGTGGCTACCAATTATAATTTGGAGGTGGCATGTTCATCTATGGATTATTATAATTTGGAGTAGTGTTTATATATTTTGAATTAAAGGAGGTATATTTTACAAAAGGTGGATGTTTTCCCATACTTAGATAAGATAGTCGTTAAACCCATGGCTTTATTTATGTAACATAGAGAACTTGGTCCCCATCTCCCTTTATAATGTGTAGCTCTACTATTTCTAGTTTTTCAGCTATGATATTAGCTACTTTAGCCTTGACTTTGTGACACCTACAATCTATCTTTTTCTTCTTATAATCTAGATAATAGATGGTTAAAGATTTATCCAAGACTTATTTCTTTTGCCTTGAGTGAAAGCTATCTAGTTGGGTGGCCAAGTGACTAATGATATCTTATTTCATGTCTTGTAATAGGTTACTAACTTTAGATTTTGATAGGCCACTTGCAACTACCAGTGGAAGCTTGTTGCCCTTGACTTTGTTTATGGTAGACCTAAAATGATTTTTTCTCAACTCCTTGGTGAATAGAAGGTGGGAGATATCTCCCCCACTCATTACATCTAAGGATTCTAGACAATCTTCTCTGACTCTTTTTTATGAAGATGAGTATTAGAGGATATTCTCTTAGTGCACTTTTATTGAATTTTTTAATATTGAACATGAACCATTCAACATAGTCTTCTAAAGATTGATATCCTTCTTGAGTCATCCTAAAGATGTCATTTATTCTATAGTTTCTTCTTCATCCATATTATTAATACTTATCCAAAAATTTATTTTTCATGTCCTCCCAAGTGTTGACTGAATTACTACCTAGTCCCATGAACCATCGAAGTGGTGAGTCTTTTAGGGTGGCTAGAAAAAGTTTCAATTTATGTGCATCCTACCTATAGTCATAAATTCTATAGAGAATATCAAATTTGAACAAAAATGTAGTTGGGTATTTTGACTATATGCCTCTAAAATTGGTCAAGATTGAGGGTGGGATAGTTTTTATTTGTGTTACTATTTCACTAAATTATGAATCTATTTGATGTTTAAAGAGAAATAGAGATGAAAGGTAGGGATTAGATATTAGAGAGAACTTGGATTGACTATGCACCATATCCATATGATATTGAGCACTTGTCTTTGTCTAGGGAGGACTACCTATGAATAATAAAGTACTACCACCAAAAAAAGAATTTAGTAGATAATGAGTGGGCTACAAAACTATGTACTTGTTCCTGGAAGTGTTAGTTTACCTTAGGGATGATAGTCCACTTTTTGAAAAAAAAATGGAATTGAATAAAAAAATGAAAGAGAGAGTAAGAGAGATATATTCATACCATTCGTAAAGTATGAGTGCAGTAGAGACTGACATAATGTAGGTAATGTGAGTTGTTGATGTTTTTGGAGGTGGTTAAGGCAGGCTGAGGGAGGTTAGTGTAAATCTATAGTCATCAACATCAATTAGGCTACTAATGTTAGTAAGGAGATATGTTTGATGTTGGTTATATGACTAACATCAGTTATGTGACCAATGTTGATAGGGGAAGTAGCTCCTCTGGGGGTTATAGGAGACTTTTGTAAGCTGGAAGGTGGATGTTGGTTAGGTTTATGAGGTTGGGAAGAGTCATAAGGGAGTGTGTAAGACTCAAGTGGGTATAGATAGAATGTTGGTATGTTTAGAGTAGAGAAAATTAGGCAAAATAGTTTTATAAATCCTTCATAAGGAGAGTCAGGACATTCATGAAATGATAAATAGTAAAATGTAAAAGTAATTATAAAGTGACTAGTTAAAAGAATTACCAAAACACAAATATATACTTAGCTGATGAAATGGATGAACCATAGGTGCTAGATAGATGGATCTGGTGAGGCATGTTGAAGTAATAGGTGAATAGAAAGAGAAGCATGTGATGCTAGTTTAGAAGAACCTAAGCTTTATGTAGTATATCAATTCCTAATCTAGACTAATTTATGTAGAGTAATGATAAGCTTGAATGGAAATTTGAATGCCAAATCTTGCATGTGAATAATTAAGTTTTTTAAATTTCTACTGACCTAAATATCAGCTTTGAGTTTGGCTTAAGTAACCAATGTCAGTGATCCCATCAACATCAGGCATGGGTTGACTGACATCAATGGCATGAGAATAGCTAAAAGGGCTATTTTTAGCTTGTTTTCTATTCTTTCTCGTACTAAGTGTGGTATAGATTAGGAAATGGTAGAAATGTGAGGCTAAGAAGGATTTAATTAGTTAGGAATTTATTTTTGGGGTGAGAAAAAGTCATGGGTAGTTGGGATTAGGGGACTAATTCTTGAGGTGACTTAGAGGGTAAGAATTAGTGTTAGGTTGAAGTGGCTAATTAAGGTGGAATAAATAGTGTTTAATTAACTTAATTAAATATTTTAAATTAAATAAATGTGTGAGGGGTAAAAGTATGGATTAGTAAGGCTAATTATTAAAAAGAGGCTCAAGGGGGTTTGAAAATAGGGAGTTAAGCATGTGTGTGACATAATTTTGGTGTCTACATTTGCCCCTTTTTGTCTTATAATTTGTACTGACAAGTTGCAAGACAAAAAATTAGTTAGATGCTCTAGGTATTAGATGAGGTATCTCCCCTCAAAATGGGAACCAATGGAGGAGAATTTGGAATCAGGTACTATTTTGATAAGAAGTGAATTAGGTGAGTGGATTTTGAGTGATAACATAGTATTACTACTAGTGTGTATACTACTACAAGTTATAATTGACAAAATCAAGAATAGGTAAAGGTGAGGAGGTCTCAGATAGAAATAAACAAATAATATCTTATAAGTGATAGCTAATAAGGTTAAAACAATGAAATTTGTAGCTCTAATGGTCCATATGTTCTAGGTATCTGAGGTAAGAAGTACCCCTGGTAAACACAAATGGTTACAGGTGATAGGACTACCTTGGTCATGATTTAAAACACCTGATAGACATGCATGTGTATAATACCCAACTATAGTGAGGTAGCATAAGTGGGCAAGACAAAAAAATCAAAGTTGGTTTAAAAGAGTTAATGATAGAGGAGATATTCATGATCTCAAATCAAAGTCATCATGGGTGGAGTTTTAAGTGATCCCCAAGGTTAGTTGTCATCATTAGGAATATATATATGTGATCTCTAAGTTAGTTATCATGGTCAAGCAGATATACATGATCTTAAATTTGTCATAGATTAATGGTATAGTCTAAAGGGTTGTGGTTAGTATTAGAAACTCTAATTTAAGAGTATTGATGTTGATTATGTCATAGATATTGGTAAGAAGTTTTATTGATGTCAGTGGCTTAGGTCAAGGATGCTAACATCGATGCACAACTAAACCTAACAAAAATGGTTTTGGTAGCCCACTAGAACTCATTTGAAACATTTGATTATAGAGAAAAAGATCTCTAAGTGTTAGTGATATGGCAGAGCTAGGAGGGGACGTAGCTAGAGGTGAACCATCACAAGGGCTAGCTATTCTAGCCTAGAGGAGATATAGAGATTAAATAAGATCCTCCATGAGTTGAATTTGAATTTAAGTTTGTTAATCTGTGTTTTTAGGCTAAATTTAAAATTTGGGTAGAAAAAATACATCGAGGAGGGTAGGAAATAGGGTGGGGTAGGTTTAGGTGAATTTAGGAGGGATTTGGGGGTAGTTTGTAGGGAAAAACTAAAAAGTGGGAGATAGGTTATTCAACCCTAGGGATGAACTAGTTACCAATATTGGTGGGGTTCACCAACATCAGAAAATAATGTGTTAATTTTAGTGGGGTATACCGATGTCGACTGATACCAAACACTGATATTAGAATATAAGACTGATGGTGCTGACTTTGAAAAATGCAAAATAGGAGAAAAGACCAATTTTGGATCCCCAATTAAATTAGTTAACTAGCCTAATAGCTGAGGTAGCCTCAAAAGACCCCATATTGACTCTTCCTAAATAGCATGATTGAGGGACTCAAGCCAATGTAGTTCTCCCAGTGTGTAGGGAAAAAGATCTAAGATATGGTTAAAAGTTTAATAAGGTAAATGGTTAGGAAAAGGTAGGTTGAAATAAGTCATGGAACCTAGGGCTTAAAAGATAGGTTGTAGGGTCAAGGGTTTGGGATATAAGCCATGGGGCCTAGAGTTGTGATAAGTAGTTGGGCCTAAGGTGGAGATATAGGTAGTGAGGCCTGGGGTGGAGATGGGAGAGTAGGTTAAATAACATGTGTTAGGTGGGTATATGGCTAAGCTAACATCATAATACCCCATATATATATTGAGTGATACATACATATCTTGTTTGAGGACCTCAAGCTGATGTAGTTCTCCTAGAGAGGAGAAAAAAGGGTGGTGGCTTACATTATAAACTATGTGACTTGAAGTTTATGTGTATGGATGCAAGCTAGGTAGGATTTGACATTACGATATCAAGTACCTATGCTATTGATGTAAATGAGGAATGTCACCCTAGATGAGTGGGAGCACATGACATCCATAGGGTTAGGAGGAGTGTTATGATATTGTAGAATTTCATCGGATGTTAGTTTGATGATAGCATTGATAGATAGGTGGGATCACACCACCAACACGTTCCATTTGCTGATCAAAGAGTTGATAATGACACAAGAGGATGTGTATAATATTTTATAGTTGTCACTCAAGCATGAGGAGTTCTTCTCATGTTCAAGAGAAGAACATGATATTCACATGGTTACATTATTTAGAGAGCATGTTAGTGAGGTGACCTATCACTCAATGAGATTTACGTACGATCCACTGTACACTATTGATGAGGAGTAACATCAGTTGAGCATCCTAATGATGATAAGGATTATAGTATATGTACTATCAAACATAGATGGTGGGGGATTTTTTATTACATTGATAGGTGTTCTGGCATAGATGGTTGAGTAGTGGACTGTATTTGCATGGGGACTAACTTTTTTGGCATAGTTATATAGAGAGTTGTGTGGGTTGAGGCTATGATGATGGTATAGTTTGTGTGTCAAGTATTTACTCCATTTTTTGTCATATGATCACATCATAGTGGCATGCCAATTAGGGTTACCCATCATGATTGCAGCTAGTTTCAGGGTTGGTTTCAGATGGTGGAGAGATGGTATGGCCCAAAAATGAGTAGATGGCATAGTGTATGATATTGTTCATTATAGGTGCATGATAGAGGGATTGATTCTCATAGATATTATTTAGAGGCCCTAATTGACATACCCTACATTTAAAGTAAAGCTAGAGTAGCATGTTGGTTTATAGAACACATTATGGGTCAGAGGGAGATGAGCTAGAGAGCTAAAGAGCTAGAGATGATACCCGTGGCACAGGTCAGGAGATAGTTTAGCTTGTTATAGGATATACCTCCTACATTTTCATGATATAAGAAGGATGATATAGAGGCACCCCTACCCTTGCCCTAGGAGATAGATGGGATAGATTTTGAGAAGCTACCAATAGGCCCATGTGTAGTAGATCCTATATGCATAATGGCATATCTTACATGGTGGATAGTTTTACATCTTATAGTTTAGGTCAGGAGGTCATCACCAAATTTAGGAGTGATGAGAGAGAGAGAGAGATAGATATAGTTGTACAAGCCTAGGATGAAATGGTATAGGCATAGGATGTTGTAGTATAGGTCTAAGATGTGGTAGTGAAGGCCTGAAATATAGCTCAGGCATAGGTATTGGTCTTATAGGGACATGTTGTGATATTGTAGGTCTATGTTAGGGAATTATAAGGCCAGGTCACTAAATTATAAGGTTAATTTATTTCATTGACAATAAAGAGGGATAGTTTGAGAGCAATAGGATTGGCTACTACTCCTCCTCTACCATAGTGACCAACATAATGGCCTTCAGTAGGTGCAATGGGTCTACCACATATTATATCTCTAACAAGGTATAATACTTCCCTTGATGAGATTTATTATTATGAGAGGGCCATCAAGGATTTCTCATATATTCAAAGGTATTCTAATTTTAGAGAGAAAGAAAGATCAGTGACATGTGCCATGGCTTATAGCTCACATAGACATAGATAGGTAGATAGTGGTGATGACATTGATTCTTCATGACCATGAGTATAGCCTCAAGGATTCTAAGAGCTAGATTTTGTTATTTTTATATATTTTGTATACACATCAGCCTATGAGTCTAAGATGAGAGATGTATATATTTAGGGAGAGATGATATTGTTATGGTCTATTGATGTGCATTCACATTAAGTGCATATATATATATATATATATACATATATATACATATATACATATATATACATATATATATACATATATATGTACATATATATATATATGTATGTATTTATATATATATATATATATTGTATATATATATATGTACATATATATGTATATATATATATATGTGTGTGTGTGTGTGTGTATATATATATATATATGATTTGTGTTATTTTGAAATGCATTTATTATGATGGTGATGATGTGTATGTTTATATTATGTTAATGTTGAACATGTTAGTTAAGTTAGACTAGCATTTCCCATATGTGCGAGGTTATATGCATAGTTGATTTGTTAGCTTCATCTAAGCATTTTTCCATATTTGTGATGGTGTATGCTTAAAATGAATAGGTTGGTTATGTTATTTTATTTTAGTATTTTTCCATATTTGTGATGGTTTATACTTAAAATAAATGGGGTATGCTTGATAGTGTTTGTATGAATTTTTCATCTCAGCAAAAAAATTGACATTTGATTAAGATGGGAAATAAAGAGGCATGATGTTCATGTATTGGAAAAGACCATAATAATAACATAAATATGCTCAAGAATATGAGCCTCTTTCATGCTTTACATCATTTGAATAGTTTATTTGTTAGACAAATGTCATACTCACCTTGTGTCAAGTGAGTTCAAAGTCCCTTGAAAGAGTATGAGGGGAAAATGGAAAAATGAGTGAGAATGTTTAGGTAGTGTAACCTTCTATGTGGGGATGGCATGCCCATCCTATGGGTGACCCAAGAGATACTATAGATAAGTCCATGACTTAAAGTTATTTTTTTGGTGTAATTTGATCAATGTAGAAAGCCTAAAATGGGATTTTATTTGTGTTGAGGCCATATGAAGTTGATCAATATAAGAAACTTTTTTTAAATCACTATTTCCATTGATAACAAAGCTTGGCCTAGCCATCCTTCAAGGGAGTTGTCTAAGAATTTATTTTTGAGTTTTAATAGTTTTCCTTCAAGGGAGTAATATATATATATATATATATATATATATATATATATATATATATATATATATATATATATATATATATATATATATAGTATCAAAAAGAAGGTACATAGTTATCCTTCAAGGGAGCAGTCTACATTGAGAATCATGACCTGAGAGATTATAAATTGTCTACATATCCCTTTTTTTTTTTTTTTTTGACTTTTAATCATGGAAAAGACTATAGAGGATTAGGGATTTTCCACTTTGAGGATAAAACCATAGCACTTCATAGGTTAACTAAGTGTGTAAGAGTAAGAGTTAAGAGGAAGGGAGATGAATGTAATAGGGTTGCTCAAGGGATGAGCTCAAGTTAAACATGAGGTGAAACATCACTTGATTAATAAAAGAATGGTCATAGGTGCAAAGCATTTAAAGGCTCAAGTTTTGCCTTTCCTTTGAGAGAAGAAAAGTGATAAGTTTCTAAGGCATACTTATGAGTGATTATGTAAGGTTTGAGCCAATTAGGAGAAAACTTACCCCATTTCCTTTTCTCCATGTTCATCACATGTTGATTTTCATTTAAGATGAGATTTGTAATTTTGTAATTTCACTCCTATAATTTCATTTAATTATAATCATGTTTGATACGCTATTGATAGATTTGGAGGTGGTTGAGGGATATGAGATGGCATTCATCAAGCAACTCAAGTTGAGCCAAATGTTCTTGGTGAAAGTCATCATCAGTAAGTATGTCTTGTACAGATATGTGAAGAGAAGGAATCTGGAGCTCAAGAGGAAAAATAGTCTCCATCCCATAGACCAAGGAAAAAGACATAGCACTTGTAGGGGTTTTAATGCTAGTGTGGTAAGCCATAAAGGAAAAATAATGTGTGTGTCAATCCTTGATAGTATCATTGACTACCTTCATGAGGATTTTGGTCAATGTTTTGTTTGAAGCTTCTTCCTATCCATTTACTTGTGGATAGTATAATGACGAGAAGCTTAATTTGATTCCAAAAGTGTCACAAAGATTTTAGATAGTCTTGTTTTTAAAAGATATTCCATTATCTATTATAATTTTATGGGGGACACAAAAATGATAGATGATGTGATGGTTGATAAAGTCAATAATTTTTTCAACCTTAGTGGAGATGAGAGGAATGGCTTCGATCTACTTGGTGAAGTATTCATTGGTAGTAATGATATAATAGTGATGGAGGGATGAATGATGGTTAATCTCACTAATTAGATCTAAGCCCCATTGGGTGAATGGATAGAATACTTTGGTAACTTATAATACATGACTTGAAACATGAAGGAGGTTAACATGTTATTGAAATTTGACACAATGATGAACATAATCACTATAGTCTTAATGGAGTGTTAGCCATTAATAGCTAAGTCAAATGATATTCTTGGAAACTATGTGACCATTGAAATGTCCACCACAAATCCCATCATGGACTTCCTTAATGGTAAAGGGGGTCTCAGTACTAGTGAGGCATCTAAGGAGGAGACCATCAAAACCTTGCTTATAGAGAAGTCCCCCTAGCATATTCTAATGAGTAGCATATTTAATAAAGGCACATCTCCCATTATTGGAGAGATTAAAAGGGGTAATAAAAAAGGAAAGGTAATTTTTGAGTTGCTTGTACCATAAGTCATGTGGGTTGTGTGTTACATTTCTAATAAAAAGGATATTAGTTGATACATAGGAGGGCAATGTTAAGTGATTCATAGTGACATAGATTTTTGAGGAAGATGGTGAAGAGGGTATATGTGAAACAAGTGAAGCCATTATGTCAGAAAATTTGTTTTTAGATCGAGGAACAATTTACAAGAGGTAGGAGTCAAATGATCCCAATAACATATCTACATGATGTTTATATCACTATAGAATTTTGTTTTTGCATAGGTAGGAACCATTAACCTGATGAACTACTAGTTGAGAGTCACAAAAAATGGTTATTGATTTGATACCCAAGAAATTAGCCATTTTAAGCCTTAAGATCAAATCCTCATATTTGTCCATATTTTTAGTACATTCAAAATCTATTTTAAATGACAAAGGCATAGGCTCACCATCAAGAGTAATAAGAATGATGTCTGCACCCCTACTATGTCAGCATTTAGACCCATCAAATAACATCATCATTTGATAGGAGATGTCATTGGTGGAGAGAATTATGATGGATTAATTAGGGAATTTTAGATTTGAAGGTTGGTTGTTAGGTAAAGGGGCAATAGCTAACTAGTTAGTGATCATTTTCTGCTTGATAGACTTTTGTTGAATAAAATCTAAGTCAAATTCATCAAGGAACATGAGCCACCAAGCTAAATGTTGGTTTTGATATGGCTTGAAATGCATGTATTTGATGGGATTAGTATGGGTGATGACAAATGTTTTATGATTTAAGAGGTAATGGTGAGCTTGGAGGATGCAAAGACCAATGCAAGGCAAAGCTTTTTGGTATAGGTATATTGAGTTTCATAATCAATAAGTGTGTGGCTTATGTAGTAATCCACTTGTTCTCAATGGTGATCATCTTTATGTGCAATCATAACGCCCATAGAATGGTCTATTTTAGATATATAAATGTGGAAAGGATGATTTTCCATAGGTGGAATAAGAACCAGTGGGGGAAGGAGATACCATTTGAGTGCATCAAAGGCTTCTTAGCAATTTGTATTCCAATATAAGGAGACTTATTTTTTGAGGAGATGGTGAAAGGGTTAGAAATGATCTGATAATTAGGAGATGAAGTGGTGGATTGACTAAAGCTTGCCTTACAAGTTTTGGATTTGTTTGATATTAGTAAGTGGAGGCATCTCTAGTATTGATCGAACCTTAATAGGATTAACTTCAATACCACAAAGAGAAATGATAAATCCTAAGAGCTTACCAAAAAGGACACCAAAGAAACATTTCTTTGGGTTTAGTGAAATGTTATACTGGAGGAGATGAGTGAGTATGATTTTGAAAATTGTCAAGTGATCTTGGTGAAGTTCAGATTTTTCAAGTAAGTCATCCATGTAGTCTTCCATAATTTTGTGTAAGAGATCATGGAAGATGTAAGTCATGGCATGTTGGTAAGTGGCACGGACATTTTTCAAACCAAAGGGCATGACCCAATAATAGAAAGTCCCTCATGGGGTAATGAAATTTGTCTTGTGTTGATCCTCAGGAGTAACCAAGATTTGATTATAACTTGTGAACCCATCCATAAGTGATAACATCTTATGCCCAGTTGATATATCAACCATTTGGGTGATACTTGGCAAAGAGAAGTCATTTTTTTGATAAGTGAGGTTTAAGTTATGATAGTTGGTGTAGATGTAGATTCCTCTAATCACTTTTGTGATAGGAACAATATTGGAAACCCATTATAGGTAGTCAATAGGTTGGATAAAGTTAACAAAAAGGAGGCATTGGATATCTTCTTTAACAAGGAGAGCAAAGTGAGGATGTATTTTGTGAAGCTTATGCTTAATACGTTTAGCATCTCAATTAGTGACAATTTTATGGGTGATGATAGAGGGGTCAATACTAGACATGTCATTATAAGACCAAGTGAAGGCTTTGCTATGGTTATTAAGAAATGTGACATAATTATCTTACTCAGAGGAATCCAAAGATTGGCCACTGTTAAGGATGTGGGGGTTATCATGAGAGGGAAAATTGATGTCAATGTTTGATTCATTTAACATAGATTATGTTTCAGATGGGAGTAATCATTGGATATAGGAATCATCTACACCCATGTATGTGAGAATAACATCATCATCTTGACATTGGATAGTGTTGATAGTGGGAAAGTCTTCATCAATCATTTCAAGATGATTGAGAGGAAGGGAATTTTTTTCCTTACCTTGGTGATAGGTGAGAGGCCCAAAATGGATGGCATTTATTGAAAAAAATTAGGAAGTATAGATACCTCTAATTCGGTAGGTGATTGTGGAGAAGAGGGTAGAGAAGGAGAGACTAAATCTTTGATAATTGGTACATGAGAAGTCTTGGTGAGTTTATTTGTTTTATCATAACCCACTCTATGCCTCATTTTGGAAATTTTAATGGTTTTACTAGTGGGATATTCAATGGGCATATGAACACCCTCATCATAATGACCAAAACCAAATCCTTTCTAGGCACACATATAAAGATAGGTGTGAGTGAAACTAGGCTTGCTCAGGAAAGAGAAGTCACAGGTAAATGGTTGTCATGAAGAGGATGGATTGCTGATAGTGGGAGCTTGATGAATTCCCCCATATGTGAGATTAGTTTGAAGGTTAGGGGGTCTATAAGGGATGGCCATCTCAATATGATGATCATAATTTGGGTGCATATGAAGCTTTACATACTCTTGTGGAGTATGTAACACATTAAGTGTCAACAAATGATATTCTCTAAATGAAAAATGCTTGAAAGTTTCTTCCATGGGATCTTTATCAAGAATTTGTATCACTGGTATCTATGTAACTTGGGTAGTGGAGCTTATGGTATCTTCAAAATTATCATGCAGAGAATATCATGTCTTTAATGAAATGAGAAAATCATTGGGACTATGAGTCATGTTTCATGTTTTAAGTAGAGGTGGGTCAATAGGAATAATATGCACTTTCCCATTGTGCTCAAACATGACACAATAGTGCAAAGTTGAGGGCACACATGCCATAACATGTATGCAGGGTCATCCAAGTAGTATGTTGTATTAGAACTCTCCTTCTACAATAGAGAAGAGCTCATGAATTATGCAAGGACCTACATGGATATGTAAGACAATAGTGCCCACCATAGCAGTTGTGGTATTGTTAAAGGAACAAATCACCATGTTAGTTTGAGACATGCAATTATCAAGACGAACTAGCCATTTGTAGGTATGGGTGGAGATAATGTTAATACTATCTCCTCCATAGATCATGACTTTTTTGACATGAGTTTAATCAATATATGTGGTGATAAAAAGGGTATAATCCTAATCTTTAGGGTGTTGAAGTGGAATTTATGAATCACTAAAGGAAATTAGGGAGATGGAGTTAAGAGAGTTGACCAAAGCTGCAAGAGGTTAGGGATCATCAAGTTGTACCTCAATCACTTGAAAGGCACTAATCAAAGATTGACAGTGTTGGGGTGAGTTTTGGATTAACTCAGATAAAGACATTCTCATAATATTTTGGTAAAGATGTTTCACCATTGAGCTTTGAATAACTTCTAAAGACATTACTTTTGGGACACCCAAGATGGAAATCTTGAGGTTCAAAGGAGTCTCTTTGGAGAAGGGATGACCCCAAGGAGTAGTGACCCTTTACCTACGTTTATCCTTATGATTTTATGATTGCATGGCCACATTAACTATGTTTATTTGAAACATAGGTGAAGGAGGTGGAAAAGGGGATATGATAACATCTTGGGGTTTAAATTCAGGTGGAATAGTATGAGGCATTGTGGATGCTAGAGGTAAAATAGCAAGAAGGTTAATGTGAGTATCAATAAAGAGAGTTTCAACATCCAAGTGTTTTTGAATGATTGTTGTGACATCTTTACAACTCTAAGTATTGTGTCTAGGTGAAAGATGATATAGACACACTTGTGTATCATTAAACCAAGATGTCTTCAGTCCAAGAGGGATATAAGGCTTGATGGGAGGAAGAGTTGTTATGAAATATTGCAACAAATTACATAAGAAAAATATCTAAGAGATTTTGAGTGGGCTAACACTTGTTGTGGTAATACGAGTTGACACCTTCTTTAGTTTAGGAGTCATAGGGGTGATTTTGCATGGCACCTTTTTAGGTGGTAGTGGAGTTACATGTTTTATTGACACTTTCTTAGTGTTGGGATCATGGTGTTAGATTTGAAAGGCCTACCAAGTGGAAGAGGTAGTAGTGGAGGTAACATAGCCTTTTTTTTCTTGGATTGATGATACTCCAACTAAAGTAGAGGGATATGGTCTTAAAATTGATGGCAAAGTTGAGGGTGGAAGAGGGAAGGATCAACAAGATCTAGGAAGCTTAACATTTTTCTATACTTTAGACCATGAAACACCAACTTGTGGTTGGAGATTCAAATATAATTTCACTTGTGGATGAATTATATTAGAGATCACACATATGCCTAAAGACCTAATCTACTTTAATGTGGTTGATGCCTGTGAGGGTGAAGGCTTTGACATAGATGGATGAGCTTCTAGTGATTTTGGTGAAGAAACTTTGAATTTATCAAAGACCTTGGGGTAAAGGGTAGTGAGAGGGTTGGTGGTAAATTTTGACACTCATTATGTAGGATAAGGAGTTTTAATTCGGTCCCAAAATTCTGCGTGATCTTGCTTCATGGAGTCAATAAATTCTAGACTTTTCACTAACCATGACAAGGGTTTAGATGAAGTTGACATACACCTTATGGTTACTTATTTAGAAGGCTGAGGTGATTGAGAAGGAGGGGAATTTTTAGTCTCTGCTACCTTTCGCCAAAGATAAGAAAGAGTCACAATAGTGTCTTCTTTGATAAAGATAGGAGAAGAGGTATAGTCTTCCATGGATAGAGGAGAAGTAGGTGAAGAAGGCTCCTCAAGTGGGTAGAGCATATGTATAATTACCCCCTAAACATGTGGGTGAGGAACATGTAAAATATGATCCTCCATAGGTGAAATAAGTGGTAAAATTAGTGGAATTGGATTAGGCATAACAGGTCTCTCATCTAATGTAAGAGTAGATAACACTGACTCTTCTAGGTGAAAAGGAGTGGATGGGGTACTACTTTCTATCTGTGGAAGAGAGGTAGGAAAAGAGGTCTCATCAAGAAGGTATAACATAGGAATGATATTCCCATCAACATGTACTTTCATCATGGGTAAGGCATGGTCCAAGTGGTAAGAGGATAGGTAACATTGGTGAAAAAGGAACTGGCAATATAGGCTCCTCTGGTGGCAAAAGGAGTGGTAAAGGAGGCTCTTCCTCATGTGAGAGTGGAATGGGTGAAGTAGGCTCATCTACCTAAGGAGGAAGAATAGACAAAACAAATGTCATAGATTGTGGGGGAGGATTAGGTAAAATGGGTACCTCCTATTATGGAAGAGATTAAACTAGAGGTAAATGAAAGACCATATTAATTGTATGGATATTATGATCGCATGTGTTATTAGTTGTAGTCTGAACAATATTTTGATTGGGTGAATGGTTAGTAAAATGCTATTTGAATACATCCATATTTTTATTAGTAGGTGCATTAGGGTTATCCAAGATGAGATCACCCTTATCAAGCATGTTTTGAATAATGTTCTTGAATGTTTTACAGTTATTAAAATTGTGGCCTTTGACTCGATGGTAGCCAAAAAACTCATCTTATTTATACCAAGCTAGAATAGGATAGGAGGGGTAAAAATATATAAGAGGCTTGATTTGAGGAAGGGTTATAGATCCTTTTTCTAATATTTTTTCCAAAATGGAAGTATATGACTCCCCAATGGGAGTTTATTATCTTTATTCATACCATTGTTGGAATTACTTTGTTGGATTCTGGGAAGTCAAGGAATGAGGTTGATTTGTGGTTGTGGAAGAAGATTATTTAATGACCATGACATTGGTGGAGCCTTTATATTTTTGGTTAGAAGGAGAAGTTTTAGAAGAATATGAGTCATTCAATTTGGAATTGGTGTTCTTACCATGCAACTTGACTCTATCTTCATCTGTAGCCTGAATCTCAAGTTTTTATGCCATTGTAAAGGCTTCATCAAACATGTATAAAATTTTTAATTAGAGTATGGAAAAAAATTTATTATCGCATGCCCTTGATAAGATATTAATAAGCTTAGGTTGGGGTAAAGAGAAGGAGAGTTGATTGATTAATCCTCTCTAGCGAGCGATAAAATCTGTGATAGACTCATCATCAAATTATCTAATAGAATAAAGGTCTATAATAGAAACATTTTTTATAAATGGTAATAGAGAAGTGGTCTATAAATATTTGTCTAAGTTGGGTAAATGAGAAAAGGGAGTGTCTATTTATAGAGCTATATTAATCTAGGGGAGCACCCAAAAGAGACATAGGGAAAGTATAAAGTAATAATGCATCATCATGCCCTATTAAATAATAATCATGTTTAAATGTTCACAAATGATATTTTGGCTCCTCTTTACTTTAAAAACAAGTAAATTTTTGGAGTTCTCATTGGCTTGGATAAGGGTGAATAGGCACAGAAGGATGGATGGGTTCATTGCATATTTGATTATAAGATAACACATTCTTTGAACCTAACACAGATGTCTCTAGATTAGACATCTTGTCCATTAGAATATTAATGAGGTTTGAAGGGGGATTGGTTTGGGAGATACCCCCTAAGTTATAGGGAACCTGATAAGAAGTAGAGGGAGTGTATGACATAGGTTGTTGAGGATGTTGTTATTGTAGGTTACATTATTGGCATGGTTATATTGGGAGACGGGTGAGTCATAACTCAGGTAATATTAGGTGAGAGAGTAAATGGGATAGGTACCACCAAATTATGAAATGGGGTGAAAATTTATTGAACTACTTATGAATATGAAAGCAAGGTAAGTAACACCAAGGTTTAGGTGGGATTGGGTAGTTGGTGATGCTAAACTTTGGACATTATTTATGGTTGGGTTACTTGTCAAAGTGGTGGTTTGAGTAGCCAAGGAGAAAATAGTGGAGATAGCTGAAACTAAATTTGTCTCCATTAGAGAAGTTGGCATACCATATATTGGGTCACCTAAATAATTATAGGTTTAGCTCATGGTAAGGTTATGTTGAAGGGCTGCCACATTATGATCAAGAAATTTATCAAAATCTTGATCTCATTCATGCACAATGAGAATTTGGTTAGAGCTAGGAGTATTCTCTATATATAAAGTATGATCCATGATAGAATCAACAACAAGAGGGGAAGGTGGAAATGGTTTCTAACTTGCATAATCAGTAATAATTTTGTCTTGGGATCGTATCAATACCATGTAAGAAGAAGTATAAATAGTCTTAATAATTTGTATTAATGACATAATAAGGAAAAAATAAATTCAAGTGGAGGTAAGTATGTTGTTTTAGCTTACTATTTTGAGAAAACTAAAATTAAAAAATCACTAATGTCAGTCACTTGACTAATGTTGGTAGTTAAAGTCTACCGATGTTAGTGGGATTAATCAATTTTGGTAGGCTAAGGTTTGTTGACATTAGTGGGATTAATCAATGTCAGTCATTGTGATATCTTGGGAGATAGAAAATCCAACATTTTAGAAACATAGAGGTATAATTTAGGTAAAACATAGGATGCAATAGATTTGTATAATGAGAATGAACACTCAAAAAACTTAATATAATAGGTTATACAACTTAAGTATCATAAATGGTGTTGATTTTATAAATCAATAGAAAAACATCGTTACCAATTCTAAAATATAGAAGCCAATAGAAAAAGAACATACATCCATAAATTATTAACTAATATATATTAATTTTATTCTCATGTTGGCTTATGTCTTAATCAAATAGTGATAAGAGAATTTGGTTACTAAAGGTACTAGAAAGCAATCAAGAGATAGTTTCAGGTTAGTTTTGGTGCTCAAATGGAAATTTGTGTTAGACCAAGTACATGGCTTGTTATAATAGCTTTCTCCCCCACACTTCATGGACATAAATCCAATCTAGACCACTTATCCAAAATATACCTTTTGCTTCGATTTTATACTCTACCAGAGAACGAAGTGGGTTCTCTCCTTGGTGGTGAAATCCAAGTAAGATAGTTGGGTAGGGTAAGGTGATCCACCAAGTGATGAAATATTGATGGGCCTTATCTCAAGTGAGTTTAGATGTTTTCTTTGTGAGTGTGATTTGGTTGTGTAACATAAGTGTACTATGATTCGTTCATAATGTTTCTAATTAACTAGGTGAGCTAATATGCAATAAGCAAACAATGAAGTAGAGTAAGTTTTAAACCCAAATATAAAGTGTTTAGATTTGAATGAAAACAATGATGAAATAGGAGAAGAGAATTAAATTTAGTATCCTAATGTGCATGCAAGAAATAAATAAATAAGATATTCTTTTAACTTGTATGAAAAATGATAAGTTGCTTTTAGAGGCAAAATGAAGAGAAGAGTGGCAAAGAAGAATTTTTTTTAGGTTATTTCCCTTAAATAGAGAATAAAATGTTGAATATTTCATTTTGAGGGAGAAAAGGAGAAAGTGTAAAGAATGAAATTTTCACTATAATGCACTTATATGAATGCTTAAAACAAGCAATAAACCCAAGAAAAACTCTAGGGTCCCACTGAGTGTGCTAGAAATGTTTCACTAAATTTTGAATCTATTTGATGTTTAAGGAGAAACAAAGATGAAAGGTAAGGATTAGAGATTAGAGAGAACCTAGATTGGTTTTACACCATATCTAGATGATGTTGAACACTCCAATTTAGCTGGGGAGGACTACTTATGAATAAGAAAGTACTACCACCAAAAATATTTGTTAGTAGATATATGAGTGGGCTACCAAGCTACATGCTTGTGACTGGAAGTGTCAATCTTTCTTAGGGATTATAGTCCACTTTTTGAAAAAAAAAATAGTAATGAATAAAAAAATTAAAGAGAGAGTAAGAGATATATATTTGTACCATTCTTGAAATATGAGTGTAGTAGAGAGTGACATAGTGTAATATGATTTGTTGATGTTTTTGGAGGTGGTTGAGGCAAGCTCAAGGAGGTTAGTGGAAATCCATAGTCACTAATGTCAGTTAGGTTATTGATGTTAGTAAAAATATATGGATTATATTATTTATATGACTAAAATCAATTATGTGAATGATGTTGGTAGGGGTAGCATCTCCTGAGGGGGTTACAGGAGACTTTTCTAAGATGAAAGGTGGATGTTAGTTAGGTTTATGAGGTTGGGAAGATTTGTAAGGGAGTGTGTAAGACTCAAGTGGGTCTAGATATAAGGTTGGTATGTTTAGAGTATAGAAAAATAGGAAAAGGAGTTCTACAACTCCTCTGTGGGGAGAGTCAAGACATTCGTGAAATGATAAACAATACAATGTAAAGTAATTATAAAATGACTATTTAAAGGAATTACCAAAACATAGAGATATAATTAGATGATGAAATGGATGAAACATGGGTGCTCAATTGATGTCTCTAGTGAGGCATGTTGAATCAATAGGTGAAGAGAAAGATAAGTGTGTGCTACTAGTATAGAAGAATCTAAGCTCTGTATAATATATCAATTCTTAATATAGACTAATTTGTGAAAAGTAATGGTAATCTTGAATGTATTAAGTTGAATGCCAAATCCTGTATTTAAATAATTGAATTTTTTATTTATATTAAACTAAACATCAATTTGGATTTTTGCTTAAGTAATCGATGTTGATGATCCCACCAATGTCAATTGTGGGTTGACTAACATCGATGGCATGAGAATAGGTAAAAGGGCTATTTTTATCCTATTTTATATTCTTTCTCAAACCAAGTGTGGTATCCATTAGGAAATAGTATAAATGTGAGGTTAATAAGGACATACCTAGTTAGGAATTTATTTTTTGGGGTGAGAATAAGTCATATGTAGTTAGGATTAGGGGACTAAGTCTTGAGGTGACTCAGAGGGTAAGAATTAGTCTTAGGATGAGGTGGCTAGGTAAGGTGGCATAAGTAGTGTTTAATTAGCTTAATTAAATATTTTAAATTAATTAAATGTGTGATGGGTAAAATCATGGGTTAAGAAGGCTAATTATTAAAAAGGGACTCAATGGGGGGTTTTGACATAGGGAGTTATGCATGTGTGTGATGTGATTTTGGTGTCTATGACTATGTCTATTGTATCTAGAATAGGAAATTCAAAAGCAACTTTGACTGGAGTCCTATTGTCATTCATAAAGTCTCCTCCATTCATGATGGATTTTATTATCATATGGATACCAAAGGTATTCAGGATCACATCTTTAAATTATATATCAGTCCCTTCATTAGCATGATAATAAACATTTATTTGTTGATCCACAATATTTTTACTAGATGACAAGTCTAAAGACTCTCCTAAGATTTCTTTGATTTTCTTAAGAAAACCTTGTTGGAAAGTTGTTTTGATGTTACTCTTTAGAGTGTCTAGTTCATGTAGTTATTCTCCTTCATTTTTCCTTACCAACTCAACTAATGATTCTTCCACTTTTATTTCCTTTTTCAAAGCCAATAGTACTTCTGTAATCTACCTCTTTTGGTTTGTAATATTTCATTCTTAAAAATCTCTCTGGCTTATGGTATATTTTCTAATAAAATTCTTACTTACTACAGGTACTTGTGGTTATTTCCTAGTAAAAACTCATGTATTTTTTGATAAGAATCTCCTTTAAGAATCTATTTCTCTCTACATAAATGTTGAGCCACTCTTTCAGCGATTTTGTTCATTTATGCATAGGGTTAGTTTTTTATTTTTCATGTGTTCTAGGGAGTTGTTCAAAATAAGAAAAAAATATGCAAATAAATAAAGGAGTGTGGAAATAAAAATGATTATAATTAAAATTTTACTTCTATAAAGTAATAAAGTTATCTACTAAAAGTGAGAAAATTACTCTAGAAAGTAGGAAATGAAAGGCACACTTTGAAAAAAGTAAATCACTCTTGTAGGAAAGTAAATTAAAAAACCATTAACTAAGTAGATCATAATATTTCAAAGAGTCATTCAAATTTTTACACCATCAACATTTAGAACTTAGACATCTAGCATAAAACATCATAGTACCCTCACTCGACTTGCCTGTTGGGTAGGATAGTGCATCCAAAATGTTATTCACCATCAACATCTGGAATAAGACATATTAGTACCCTCACATGAATTTCCCAACTAGGTAGGACAGTGCATTAATCAATCTTGAAAAGTAATAATTGATCTAAAAAGCAATAATTGACACCCTCCCTAGTAATGGTGCCAAAATGTTATGCAAACTTGTTACCTGGTCAATACTAGATTCTTAAGTTTGATTAACATTAATTATCAATATAGGGTTTTTAAACTTTTCAAGGATGTTAGAATTATATATTCATTATTGATCCATATATTATCTTGTGTACTATTGTAGTAAAATAAACATATACTAAATTCACTAGATAGTTATACTATGAAATTATTATAAAATAAATACATAGATAATTCACACTTATTAATCACACATGCATCACACTTTATATAATCAAACTAATAATTAAATCAACTTACACAACACACTTAGACTAAAAAGGGTCAGGATCTTCACTACAAATCCTTTTGAGGGGGGCCTTCTTTAAATTCAGAACTATGTTCCAATCCTTCTCCAGAGACTTAAAAAATATTCTTATAGAATCAACCTTCTCATTACTTAAAGCTATAACAATTACAAATTGCAATAAAATATTATAATATTTATAATACAACGACTCCTACAATTCTACTACTTTGTTATTATTTATTCAACCACTAATCTAGTCTAGGTTTTGTTATTAAATATATAAGGTAGTTTTATTAGCTTTAACCAACAATACTAAAATAAGAAAGGTAAAAATACTTTGGGGACTACCCCAGTCAACCTTCAGGTGGTTAGTAACTAAAGGTACTTATTTTAGGCCTAGTTAGGTTAAGGATAATATATACTATTTTGTTGTTTTACTTCTTTTTGTCTCCTTTCCATTGTCCTTGTCCTACTCATATTTGGTAACACATCCAAGATTTTTTGCATGTGAAGAGTTTGTATAATAGCTATGGAGGATCCTCTTCAATCATCCACTGAGTTATTGAGATAGTTGTATGTGTCTTTAAGATCTAATCACATATGATCACAATAATATTTTTTCTATGCATAGTGGTTGTGGGCTCTATAGGTGAAAACCTATAGTTGTTATAGGAAACCTATAGGTGGAAACCATTAATTACTATGAGAAACCTATAGGTACAAACTAGTAGTTTCTATGAGTACCCTATAGGTGGAAGCCAATAGTTTCTACGGGTACCCTGCAAGTGGAAGCCAGTAGTTGTAATGGAAAACCTATAAGTGGAAGCTATCAGTTGTTATGGGAACCCTATAGGTGGAAGCCAATATTTTCTATAGGAAACCTATAGGTGGAAGCCCGTTTTATTGAAAGCTTCTCTATAAGCATTGTGCCTAGTTAATATTCCTATAGTCCTATGTTACCTTTCAAATATTTTTTAAATAAGGTTAAACAAGTATAATTTACTCAAATAAAAAAAATCATTAATTCATAGCATATATATATATATATATATATATATATCAATGTACACATAAAATCATAAATTCACTATTTCATTCTCATGATTCATGTATGGCTATGGGGATTCACACACACACACACACACACACACACACACACACACACACACACACACACACACACACACACACACACACACACACATGTATGTATGTATATATACTAGGTATGGATGAGGCTATAAAATAAATAAATTGGTGGTCTCATCACTTGATTCATTTTGGGTATTAAACTTGTGTTATGGATATGTGATGGACACTATGGACTATTCATTATTTTTTCATGTATGGTATATGGCTTTGATAGATATTGTATGATAATTAATTTCTTAATTTTTGGTTGATGGTAACAAATGTTAATCCTTTTAAGCTTTTATCAGGTTATAAAATGTATGGATGGATGGTTAAGTAGATAGTTTCCTTTATGTCTATTTTTGTCTTGCATGGGAATTCTAACATGATTGATATTTTAAGAAACCTAATTTTTAATTTAACATAAAAAAATAATCACTAATGATATGAAATAATCATGATGCATGTTTGTGTTGTACGTGTAAGGACTTGAAATATTTATCTGTGAAAAAAAAAACCATCATGGTATGGAAAACCATAATCAAACTATAATTTAATACATAATATAATCTTGACTTTAATAAACACACAAATAATTAAAAAATAGTTCAAATTTTTAATTTGTTCTGCATATAATGCATCATGATATGTTAAATCATAATAACATTATATTATAAATCACAAAATAATTTTTGACCTATTATACACACAATAACAGATGAAAGAGACTAAACAATTCAAAACAAGATAAACGTAAATGAAAAAAGATCACACAAACAAATAAGTAAAAGATAAAATAAAATAATTAAATGACAAGACACATACGAGTTAATAAAATGTTGATCACATGATAAAAAACTAAAACTTAAATAAACCAACACATAAAAGAAAGTAAATGACTATGCAAATATCCTAGGTTGAGGTTAAGATTTTTGGTAGCCAATAGCCATGACAATGTTGAACTATCAATGAGGAAGCCATAAGAGAACCAAAGGGATTTGCAAGTGAATTTATAAAAGTGAATTCACATGTTGGATGTGAAAAAAATTAAACCATTCTTGTGGGAAGGGATGATGGGGATGAAAATCATCATGTTGAACCTTAAGACCTCATGTCTCTAAGCATTACCTACATAATCCACATTGATAAAAGTCCATGTGTGGATATCAAGAAAGATTTAGTTCTCCCAATATGGGAAGCGACAATAAAATGGGTTGATTAAAGATTGTGTTGTGCAGATGAAAGTATGCATGATTTCCTTCCCAATAAAATTAGTAAGTGAATGATAACACATTGGTTTTAGATCTAGCTAGGATGGAAGACATGGATATGTTAAGTGTTTATGTGTAGTTTAAATGTTGTTATAAAAGTGTTTGTGTAAATAGATGTGATGTAACTGGTTATACATCACATATTCCTCTAACTTGAGCATGGACATAGATACACAAATAAAAGGAGAAAACCTTAAGCTAAAATGCTATGAAATCGATGGGAAGACAAGTGACAATGTTGGAATAGGCAAGTGATAACTAAAATGGGATGCCCCCAAATAACTAGGGTGAATATAGATAATGGATTAATCATGGCATCAAAAAACTAGTTTTCACCATGGTACTTACCCAAAGCACCAGTAAACTAGTTTTCACTTTTGGATGTACTATTTTTTTCTCATTATTTTGATTTTGACTTTTTCTCTTTTTTTTTAATTTTTTTTTACATGTTTTTAATTTTTTAATTTTTTGACATTTTATTTATTTATTTAATTAATTTTTTTTATTTTTTGACATATTGTTTTTAATTTTTTGACACCTAAGATATAGACAACAACATTAGAATAGGTTAATATAGAATCTCTTATATTCCATGATGTAAATAGGTTAATAAAAATCCTCTCCATCTTCTATGGCTAACCTCTAAGCTCATAATCCATATTTGTAAATAATGTAAAATATTTTTTATAGTTGTTATTAGTCTTAGGTATTTAACATAGGTGTCTAGATTTTACCTTATTCAATAAGTTATCCATTCCTATATGAATAGGAAAGGTTAATGAACAATCTTCATAGATTATTTATTATAATTTTTTTTCTCTTCATTCCTTGAATCATGAAATATAATTTCATGTGCATTCCATTAATAATATCTCTATCCTATCATTGGTATTAGAGCTCAGATTAATTTCAACATTTATTTTGTATTCAGCTCCTCATCTATTTCAGATATATGACATGGTATTAGAATGTTTTGAGGATTTTGGTAGGCTTAAAGATGCATGAAGATAGAAATAACATATCAATCAGCTCATTGGTAGTGTGCAATTATTTCAAAATGTGTTTATCCTTACCAAATGCATTTTAATAACATAATCACCTAAAAAATAAAGGGGTTTTATAGTTTTTTGTTTTTTTAACTAAATTTCTCACAAATCTTGGCAAATTTCATGTTGTTCTAACTACATGGGGTCAGTTATTATCTTTTTGAGGAAATGTGGATTATTTTCCCCTTCTTCAGGGAATGTGGGAGCATAATAATTAATGAAAGGAAAGTTGTTGTTTTTTTTTTTTGAATTTACACCATCACACCTAACTATATGGTGATTTCTTGTGTATTATGATTATATTAAGTGTGGTAGTCACCATGGATTATCCCTCTACTAAATTGGAAATATGCAAGGTAGACATTGTCATTGGTGCCTATTTATTGTAGTCTCAAAATTTACCATGTAGAAAAAATCAATTATACATGAGGTCATATTACTCATCCAAATTCCAATATCTTAATTATATAAGCCAAATAAAGAGGAGTAAAGGTAATTTATTTTAAGCTTTCTTTAATTTAAAAATAAAAATTTAATTTCTTTTAAATACTATTTTTCAAATTTTGATAGTTTTTCTTTCAATTTGAAACATTTAATTCCCTTGAGCAAGCTACTCTAAGAAAATTTGTAAAATATCAACCAGATTTTATAAATTCAAGGAGAAATAAGGAGATGTACTCTTTTACCTATCCATCACTATCGATATATTTAAATCTATTAATCTTTAAAAATGAGTATATTGATGTATGAGGTTTTCTTTTTAAACTAGTGCTAATGATAGGATGAATTATTTTCATGCTCCACCTAGGTAACATGTACCACTATGCTCTCACATACCTTAAGGCCTCTTTCACATATTATATAGTATATAGAAATGGATAGATTATTCCATGTACTAATTATTATATAATAAATTCAAGTATATGAAGAGGTTTGGTATATTGATATGGTGGTATAAAAAAGGGGACTATTTTTGAGATATAAGGAACTAATTGGGCTTAAAAAATAAAACCATGCATTAAGTAAAATATATTATTGGGGAAAAGACAAATGATTCTAATTGTCTTAAAAATTGGATAACACACTCATATTCAATGGTCTATGGTTTGATATTTTTTGATGGAGAGAAACAATCAATTGAGCTAATAGGTAATGCAAAGGATATTTAAGCAGGGAAGTAGAAAAACTAAAAAGTGTTGACCTTGATTAGGTCCTTAGTCAATGATGTTTTTTTTTTCATATTAAAGGGTGAAATAATACATGGGAAGTATTTCAAAAACTAAATGAACTATATTATTCTCACTCTATGTTAGAATTCATTCAGTTGCAATTGAAGTTGTTCAATCTTGAGTTGAAAGATGGTGATGTGATGAGATTGGATTCAAATATATGTGCCATAAAGCATGATTTATAAGAAAAAAATGTAAAAATGTACATCTATATGACTAAATTATTTAAAAACCTTCTTCTTAAATATTGAACCTACTTGGAGTCTCTACAAGCAAGTAATCAGTTGAAGACTATAACATTTGATCAATTGATTGAAAATATGGCAAAAAGAGAAAATGCATTTGGAATAAAAATTGAGTCCAAAATAGGATAATGTGTTTTTTATGAATAATAAAATTATTCTAACATATCAAACAAGGCCACATATTCCAAAAATGAAGGAAACATTAAGTATAATAATAAGTACAAGGAAAAATGTGGAAAAAAATGAAAAGTAAGGAGGTCAAAAATAGAATGATAAATTAAAAAACTATTATGAATGGTGTGATAAAATATGAATCCATGATAATCATGAATTTATAACTCCATGGGATAGAATTAAAGCATACCATAATAAGAAAGAGGATAAATAAAAGAAAATAAAAGAATCAAACTCTACCCAATTCACTAGTGAATATGTGTTTTCCAATATAGATGATGAAGCAAACAATGTATCTATAAATTTTTTATGGTTTGATGCTTGGGTTATTGATATTGATGCCAATATACATATGACTTTATAAAAATAGTCATTTAATGAGTTTATTCAATAAAGCTTTGGTGTGGTATACCTCATATATAGATCAAGTCTATAACAACAAGGAAGAGGTACAATAAGACTCAAGTGTCCAAGGCTTACATATTTCAAACTCCAAAAATTTCACTATATTCCTCAATTTAAATGAAATTTATTATCCCTAGTGATCATTAGGAAATAAGGGCATTATTGTATATTGGATAATAGGGATGTCTATTAAGATTTTTGTCCCAAAAACCTCATAATATTTAACACCCTAAGAGAGACCCCATTTGTTTATTATGAAAAACTCTCTAGCCTAAAAAAAAACCCCATCTTTCCTTTTTGACTTATGTAATCTAGAACTCTAGATGTAATTTTTACTTGTGCAAATTGCTTCATGAGTTTTAGGTCCTGTAAAGCACCAAAATTCCATTTTGGTAGAAATTAGAACCCAACATTCACTTTTCACATTTGCACAATGTGAAAAAATGATGTCGATCTCTAGATCTTACAAAGCACCAAAATTCCCTTTTGTCAAAAATCATAACCCAGTGTGCATTTTGCACAATGTGCAAAATGTATAGTGGGCTCCACATCATGTGAAACACCAAAATTCCTTTTTGGTGAAAATTGAAACCCAATGTACACTTTTCATGTTTTTAAAATGTGCAAAATGCATGGTGGGATATAGATATTTCTAAACAACAAAGTTCCCTTTTGGTGGAAAGTTGAACCCAACATGCACTTTGCACATTTGCACAATGTGCAAAATGCATGGTGGGCTCTAGATCCTTCCATGCACCCATCTAGTGAAATCCAAAAAATGACATGCGCTTTGCACATTTTCATAATGTGCAAAGTGTACAATGGGCTTTAGATCCCACCAAACCTCTAACCTCCAACCTCCATAATAACTTCCAAGTGATTTCATCACCTCCAACCTTTATTGGAACTTCTAGGTGCTTTCAACACTTTTAACCTCCATAGGAACTTCCAAGTGCTTCCATCACCTTGCACCTTCATGGGAAAAATTTTATTGTCAAAATAAATGGATCACTATGAAATAATTAGAGACAAAAATAAAATATTTAAGGAATAGATAAATAAGGACTTTTAGAAGATAAATATTTGATGTTGAGAAGGAGAAAACATATTTTACACTTTATATTTTTTATAGTGTGGAAGTTGCAAAAAGCACAAGTGCAAATTTACTTTCTATTTTGACAAGTATAGATTGATAAAAAAGTGTAAAATCATTAAGTGTAAATTACATGGTTCCTTTTCGCAAAAGTGATAGAGACTTAGAAATTTTTAAAAGTCTTATTTAAGGTTTTGCATGATAGTGTTTGCATGAAAATAAACATGAAATTTATTTTTATTTTTATCTTTTATTTTTTAAAAATACTAATTCTATTTTAGGCACCTACTTTTTCACGAGGAAGATATTTTTAGCCACTATCAAATGAGGACGTGTTGCATGGAGATATTCAGTTATATCCATGCCATGTTATGCCTAGGATCACACTTAGCTCATGTATGCCATTTTTTAGCCATTCTACTAGTTTAAAAATGTTAGAAATAGAAGAACTCACCTATCTTGCATGAGGGTTTTTAGATTTGTATGACTTTCTTTAACTAGAATTAAGTTTCAACAACTACATGTCTTCTATGACATATTTTGTATAAAAATGAGTAGAACCCATGGACTAATATATATTTTTTACTATTATTTATATTTTATACACTTTAAATGTATGTACTACAAGTTGTAGCTTTTGGAGAGAAATAAAGTTGTTTATTTTCCTTTCTTATCTTAAGAGATTTCTATGTGTAATTTATTTGATTATTTGTGGAAGTTTTCTCTTTTATTTCAATCACAAGAAAATTCATCTATGGTATTTTACCCTCTTGATAATATTGTTTTGTTAAAAAGATCCTTTTCCCTTTCGTTAAAAATATCTAAAATACTACCTCTGATTTCTATTTTAAATAAGTTTGTGTTGAAACAAATTCAACCTATTTTCTTCTGTATTGTATTTATCAAGAAAGCAAAAAGACAAACTATAGAATATTTGGTGCAATTACCATATTTTTAGTTTTCTTAAATAAATTCTTCAACCCCTTTCCCCATCAAAAATTTATTTTAGGATATAAAATAACTAGAGAAAGAGATTCCCACAAAACTAGTATTTTAGCATTTTGTATTAGTTTAATGAAAAGAAGTTAGCCTTATTTGGAGATTAACCTCAAATTACCAAGGTCCCATAACTTTGGAGGTTTTTCCATCATATCATTAGGAACTTACACAACAAGTTATAGGATCAAGATAGGAGTAATCTAATGTGATAATAGTTTTTGGCATGCTTGGTGGGACTGAACCCATAATCCATTAAAGGATTTTGGTGTGTTTTTTAATGCATCTTATCATTAAGTGTAGTTTATTCAATACCATGAGGGATCCAAATATAAAATATACTATTTTGAGTAATCTAAGAGCTTAAAAATTATCAAATATTGGGATTTAGGTGATAAACTTGGTGTTTTCTATTCTTTTGAATTAATCTAATCACTTCATAACTCTACTAGTATATGCTTATCATTGAAAAGGCAAACCTGATTGTTCCTTATTTTAATTATCTAATATGTCAAGATTTCAATGGAAAATATGACTTTTCCCCTCATAATTTTCAAAATTCATTTGATATGCCGTCATACCATCCATATCAGACTAAAAATGTTATTAGTTTTATCATTAAAAAACCTGTCACAGTAGGATATTTTTGTTTTCATAATAATGGCCTCCCACCATAGTTTAACCTTATTGGGAACTTGTTCACACATATGAACAACCTCAAGAAGGATACCTTGCTTAAAGTATGCATTATTACCCTTTGAATCATCCCTAAAATAGCATCAATGATATAAATCTTGATTTCTATAGATAACTAATGGAGATTACAAGAAAGGAGTATAATAGGTAGGAATACGTTGTTTTATCAAGATTACACACAACAACAAGAGGTTGTGGGACAATGCAAATATGAAGAATAGTCCTTGTATATTTATTATTATCTTAGGAGGAGTAGATCCATAAGTTGCTTGCATAGATGCAAAACATTGAATCATAGCGTACCACCTCCACTCATCCCTTTCCTAGCTTTAAGAGAGATAAATGCTTTGTGCTTTTAATTAAATACCCTTATTTCAAGGTTCCAAGTTTTAGAGGCCCCACTTACTTGAAAGTTACTTCCCCCATTCCTCCTCAAAAAACCCAAGCACAGTCATGGTAGCCTTCTTGGACCATGCATCCCAACTTCACAATGCCCAACATTGTAAAATTTGCTTCCTCTACACCAATTAAAGCCTCTTTCCCTCTCACCATATCTATTTTCAAAGGAGGAATAGTTGTATGGAAGGAAAGTGAACACCATTTAGATGAGGAGGAGGATATTTAAAGTGAGTGTGATGAGAAAATCATCATTCCCTTTTTGTGCTACTAAATTAGAAATTTTAGAGCCACTGCAAGAAGAGGATGAACAAAATGAGCTCACACAATAAGGTAGTTCACATGGGTGAGATTATTAGGTACACTCTTGGAAATTTTAGCTTCCATTCAATATGGAAGAAGATGAGGTAGGTCATGAAGCTATAATGAGGCCTCTCATGCATAAGAGATAAGAATAACTAGAGGAATATTTATTTTGGGATGAACTACAAGATTTTTGTTCTAGCATTGACATTAAACTAACATCTATTAAAGGGGAAAACCATGAGTAGCAAGAACAACAAGAGGAAGTAGATTTGTTCCCAACTCAATCACTTGGGTGGGTACACCCCAATTATTTGGATGATGAAGAAGAAAAATATATATGGGAGGGAAATTCTAATTTCTCAAACTTTGTTTTGACAAGAGGGTTCCCTATGAGGTACCTAGCTTAGTTAGAAGCCCACAAATAGGAACCATCACATATTGTGCTTAAATCAGAGCATAAAGCTCAGTATCAAAAAGAGTAGGATCAACTTGCCTATCCTCTCTAAGAAAATTTTATGTTTATCAAATTAGATTGGGAAAGTGATTTTACTTATGTTCTTATAATTGGATAAGTATATCACCAATTTGTTGACTATTCACTCCTTTTCCATATTCGATTGGTTTCCCTAAAGTATGTAAAGCATATTATTAGTAAGAAA
Source organism: Torreya grandis (assembly GCA_037957365.1). Taxonomy (NCBI): domain Eukaryota; kingdom Viridiplantae; phylum Streptophyta; class Pinopsida; order Cupressales; family Taxaceae; genus Torreya; species Torreya grandis. The sequence continues at coordinate 579,035 of JARHVA010000476.1, forward strand.
GGGTAATTAGTTTTTACAACCAATCAATGTCTTTGTTTAGATAGCCTTTTTATTGGTTAATTTAGGATAGGTTAGTTTTTTGTTATTTAATAAGTGTTTATACATAGGTCAGAATCATTAGGAGTTATCTCCTTAGGTTGTATTGTTTTTACCTTTTTTATTTATCTATTTTTCTTATCTTATTCATGTTTAGGAAAATATTAGTTTTTTCCTCCCTAGGTTAGATTTTGTTAGAACAAAGTTGACTCCATGCCCATTGTCCTACATGACTACTAGATTGAAAATGATTATTAGGAAATCATCCCACAAAGGTCTCCAAAAATGTTAAGATTTTTGTCCCAAAAATCTCATTACATCTAACAACCTAAGGAAGACCCCATTTGCTTTTTCTGAAAAACCCATAATCCTCCAAAATAAACCATATTTCCTTTTGTCCTTACATAATCTATAAATTTGGATGTAATTTTCACCTATGCAAATTTCTTCATAGGTTCTAGGTCCCACAAAGCACCAAAATTCCCTTTTGGTAGAAACTAGAACCTACCATGTACTTTCTGCATTTGCAAAACATGCAAAATGTATGGTGGGCTATGGATCCTTTGAAGAACCTATTGAAAAAACTTTAATTTTAGTCAAATTAGGTCAACTAATACATATTTGAACTTTTCACAATCTCCCATATTTCAAATAGTGTCTCATGTGTGTCTAAACACCTCACCCATCCTTGCTCTAGCCTTGGTTTAAGCCAACCTTCCCTATACTAGTCTAGTCAACCAAAGTTAACCTTCATAAAACATGGTCAAAGTCTTGAATTATTTTGAAATTTTCATAATGTGGTCATTTAGGTGTTTTAAATTGTTCCTAAGTCATAAATTGGTTTGTTACCATGTCCCACGTGTAAAATAGTCTTTTTGGTCACATTTTTAGCTTATTTAATGACTTGTACATTTTTTCAAAGAAGAATATTTGTCACCAAGAAAATTTTTAATGTGTATGGGGTCACAATATGTTATTAAGTGATTAGAGGTAGTTAGGAAGTAGTTTCATGTACAAAAATAGGGAGTTTTCCTTAAAAGTAGGCCATTAATGGTACTTGTATGGACTTTGTGAGCTCACCTTTAGATAAAACCATGAGAAAAGAGTCTCTTAAACTCTATATGTTATTTACCATGATTTGTTTTTAGAGAGAAGGTTATAAAGTTCAAATTATACTTCTACTCATTTCTTCTTACTTTTGCAAGCTAATAAGAGTTCACTTTGGATGCATAGTACAATCCGTACATGTGGAGTTGGGAGGAAACAAATTCAAATATCATGGGTTCTCATTTATGACTCATTTCTAAGAAGCCATGCAACTTTTTATGCTTCTTCATATAAGAGGGGTCACTATTTGAGATAGTTTCAAAATGGTTTGATTTGGTTTAACGAATTTGATGGTTTCATATGTGTATAAAGACCTATCCAAACGTTTTATCATCATATTATTGGTTTTGGAGGTCTCAAGAACCCAATAAACCTCCTCTAGGCTTATCAGTACTTGCAGATGGTTCCCTTCTTCGTAATGGATTTCACATTGAAGAGAAGATGTTGAAACATGTTTCAAAGATATAATTATTTAAATAAATCATTTAAATAACTTTGATAATGATTTTTAACTATGTATGAGGCATTTTATTTACCTTTTTGTCCTATTTCAAGTTCATTGCTATGCATATAGCTATTATACACCAAGTGTCATCTATAGAGCTTTAGAGTTGTAGTACAGACAGATGGTTGACTAGTTTTGGTATTCATGAAGAATTTGAGGTTTTATATTTTAATATAATCATGTTTAATTCCTCTTGGGATATCACTTGGTGTTTAGAATGCTTACCAAGCATAAGATTTAGAGTTTTGGTCTCGTCTCTAAAAACCCAAAATAGAGGCCCTATAGGTTTTAGAGTGAGCTTATAATTGATTTTTCAAAGATCCTTCGATGATCCCAAATTACTTGAACTTATAAACTTTAACATGGTAAATTCCCTTATAATATGGGAAGAGGAGATACTAGACGGAGAATGATCTTCAAAGGTTCTAAAAAGTGCATATAAAACATTGAGTTTAGGTACTAAACACCTACATGATTTGAAATTAGAAAGACCATTTACACATAAGATTATGGTCTTAAGACTTGTTTTAATATTTGAGAATTTTATAATAGATTTTATGTATCATTTTTAACCCAAGCATAATTTCAAGGTGTGATACATAATGTTTCAATATCCATATGGACCTACACGTGTTCCTAATTAAGATATCAACCACCTACAATAGGATTTCAACTCTTTGAGAAAATTCTTGTGTCCCAAGTTGGTACTAGACCATTCCCAACATATAAATTATTCCAATAGTAAAAATGTAACTTTATCACATAGGAGTTTTTAATATAGTTCTTTTATTCTCTCATATACCCTGATGTCTGTATATAGGGTAGATTGTAACCTCCAGGTGAAAAAAGCAAGGTACAATGACAAAGACTGAAGTATGGTGTCTTGATGGTTATTTAAACATAATAAGGTGATAAAAAACATGTAAAATATTTTTATGGTCTTGATTAACAAATAATAATCTCTAATACCATCACCAAACATCAACCAAGTCTCAAATATACACCTATAGACTAGAGTGTCTCAATCTCAAGCAATGACATAAAAAGGGGTACACTTAGATGCCCATATACCATGAGATGAAGCCAAAGGCCTAAAAAATTGTGAGACAAGACTGAGTAGTCATGGATAGGTTTCAAACATTTATTTTTATAGATTAAACATACATATAACACCTATATAAGCCATCAAAAAAAGTGTCTCAGCCCTATGTTGAAAATCTCAATTTGATGTCTCCAACATGCATATGATGAATAGGGCTAGGTTTGAATGGTGAAAAGGAGTTTTAACACCATAACAAAATGTATGGGAACCCTTAGAGACACTTTTACATTTAAACTAAGGTCAAGAGATTTAAAATTTGTGCAAAACATAGTCAACACTTATACCTTATAGATAATGTACTTAGGAAAAGTCTCCTTAGAAAATTGAGGAAGTAAGAGGCTCTACCCTTTGATTCAAGAGCTGAAAAATGGTAAAAAAGAATTATTATTAGTTTAGTAAACCCCTATAACACTTGTCTTATATGAACAAATAGCACAATATTCCTCTATTCTGTCTTAAAGGTAGGGCACATTTTAGGTGCACAAACCCTACAAATCTTAAGAAATAGGCAAGAGCATAGACCAAAAGTTGAGTGACCCTTAAATATTATTTATGGATCTGGGACACACATAATAAGTCATTATAAACTAATATATAAGGTCTGAATCCAAGTAGGGTAGTTTGGATAACAAGGTATGCAAGTAGGGTAACTAGACAAGATACAAACCTAACTCCAAATATGGAGTCACTTCTAGTCCTAGAATTTGCAAAGAATTATAATGTTTTAAATCATGTTGATGGGGTTGAAATGATGTTTTAAATTTTTTTAAATGTATGTAAAGAGTCAACAGGGGTCATTAAGCTTAAGAGTTCAAGGTGGACCTACTAGGCAACATTAGGACTAATGTCAAAGTGTGGGGTATTTTACATTTTCACACAAGATAGGAATTATATCATATGGAAACATATTTGTGGGATAATCCTAGGTATGCTAGAGCCTTAAGTATGCATATTTAGCCATACAAATCAATTTTCTTGGCTAGAAGGCACATAAACCCTAAATAATGCATGGAGGACAAGAATGACTAGTTTAAATGCTCAGAACTTGCATAATACTTTGCATGGAAACTTGAGGTGATTAGAGATGCTATATGAGGTTCCTAAAATTATATTATAAGGATTTAGTAAAATGTTGAGTGTGATCCTTTATGAAGAAAGGTTAATCCCTAAAACCACTCCAAAATACTCAAAACCCTCAATAGGGACCTGATTGGGGAAAGAAGGTAATTGAAGCATCTAGATGGAAAGTAAAGGCCAAGTAAGTGATTTGAATATGTATATCACTCTCTAGGGATCCCCCCCACCCATATAATTGATTTTTACCATACCTATATAGAAGAGGTATAACAAGGATTATTTTGACAAATTTGTGTATTTTATAGGGTTGGAAGAGTTTCAAAAGATGAAACCACCTTTGGGAGAGAGACTAGGCCCTGTTATAAGTCCTCATGTCCATATATTGAGATATATAATATCCTAAGTGTGCCTACCATCTTCCTCATCTCAGCCAGTCATAGTGAATGAGTAGTGAACACTTAGTGAAAATGGCAAAACTCTAATTAGGAATCCTTTTAAGGATTGATTCATGAGCCTTATGACTTGGACACTCTTGGTATGTGTCATCCCTCATTGTGTAGGGATTATATTGTATAATTGGAAAGGTTTTGGGTGTCAAGTGTGAGAGGTACATGAGGAGTCATTTTATAACTATTTCAGATAATTTCTCATAGATAGAAGAATGTGGATGATTACACACCATTCCAATACATGTAAGGGATTTTTAGTAACCCATCCCTCTTAGATGAATATTTAGACTTGACCCTACTCAGTGATGAAGTATTCTAATGAGGGAAAATAATGGAAATAGTTTTTTATGCTAGCTAGAGAAAATATATGCCACATATGGATGAGTTTAATGACTTGGGAGACATTTGTCCATATTTTCCTTATAGGACCTATCTCATGATTGAATCTATGACTATTATAACTCCTTATTTTTGCTTTATAAGTGTCTTAGTGACTATTGAGATTCACTTTCTCTCTCTCCTCTCATAATTGTTATAATTTTTGGGTGTTTTAGCTGTTGTATCCATCTCTCCACCTAGGTATGGTAAAGCCTTGAATTAATTAATAATGTTTTTTTAAATCATTCAATATTTCACTAAATTCATGTATTTTGTCTTTTGCAAGTGTATTTTCCTTACCTTCACATGATACTCTTCCTAATGCCTTTTGTGAATTGAAATCTCTCTTTTACAAGTTATCAAGAAGTGTCTAATGTGGATTGAATGTATAGTGAGTACCTCATTCATTAGTGTTTCTATAAGACCTACTAAATAAGTCATATTAGCCTAAGCTCTCTTCAAGACCCCATGCTTGAAACATTGATGTATAAGAGGAGTGTTGAATTGGATGAAGTGTATGTATGGGATTATCTTTGGTTTCAAGTACATTTTAAGTTGTGTGAGTAGACCATCTATTTGGTGTATCACCTCCCCTATATTAGATTTTTTCATTTATCCTTCTCCCTTTTCACCCCCAAAAGTTAGTAGTAGGTTTGATCTATAGTGGTACATCAAGGGAGCTATCCCTAATCTAAAGATCTACCTCAAATTTTAGTTTCCAATAGCATTGAAGTGGTTCCATTGTCCCACATGAATGAGGAGAGACTTATCATCACCTCAAGGATGAAATTTCAAGTGACAATGGTTTTTGGCACACCCAATGGGACACTTGATTCAAGAATTTGAGGAGTTTTAGTGTTCACCTCATGATACCAACATTTAGAGGTAATTTCACTAAGTATTAATGCCAACTCCAAGCATAAGTCTACTAGTTAATCAACTTGAGTACTCTATTTGAGGTTATTTTCTTGTTATATACACTTCTCATGAGTGATTCATGGATTATTTTAATGTTGAGTTTGTATTAACACAAGTTGGGGAGACATATCCATGTTTGAATTTTCCCTCTCAATATGAACAAGTCCTTGGCCAAGCTTTTCATGATCCCTATCAATCATATGTTGCCTATAATCAGCCCTATCAAGATTGTCCTTCACCTAGTCCACCTAGTTCTTCTCCAAATTAGTCTATTTCAAGTTTCAAGAAGACTCTCATTGGATACAAAGACTATATGTTATACCTTGACACTAGAAATGGTTTTGGTCAAGTTATTCCTAGTGATTGTGTCAAATGTGTGAGGGATGCTTTATAACTAGTCAAGAGAGAATGGATGCCTATAGAGAGAGACAATTGGCAAGGCCTTATGCATGAAATTATTGATGTTTGTCATCTGATTTTCCACCTAGAATAGAGGTTGAAAGCTCATGAACCAAATAAATATTGGTAGATCCAATACATCCCACATCAACCTTAAAGTGTGTCAAATTTTCCCACTCAATATGCTAATCCAATCATGCTTTGAAATGACCCAAGTCCTTGAATTCCTCAAATTTTTCCTTATTAGAGATCCATCTAAGAGAGTAGCCAAAGAAAGGAGGACACCACTATTGAGCAGATTGATTTATTTGGAGAAGATTTTGAGAAAATAAAATTGAGTTTTGAGGCCTATCTTGATAAGGAGATTGAATTGACAAACAAACTTTAAGGCAATCCATCATGGCCAAAAAAATGGAGAGTTTCTTAAGCCTAGATTTCCAATTTATAAACAAGATACAAATCCCAAATAAACCCCAAGTTTCTTAAGCCTATCATTTACCCTTGCATTTGCATCTCATCCCCATGGAGAAATCTCTAATCCTACCTTCCCAAGATGGAAAGAAGTAGTGGAAACTTGTGAATAGAAGAAAAAAATATGTTTAAGTAGAGAAGTTGGAAGTATAGAGAAACTTGAAACTACTCAAATCCATCCCACCTATCCTCAAGAATCCATTGAGCCCATCTTTCCACCTCCTCTAATTGATCCATTTTCCCTCTTAATGGTGAGGATTGCATTGCTCCTTGGGATACTTCTTGGTCTAAAATTCTTGGTTTTGAGATGCCTAGTATTATCATTAATAAGAGGGAGAAGGAAATAAATATTTCAGATTGTATTGATGATGAGGAAGGGATAACTATTTATGAAGAAACTTTAGATTGTAATGTTAATCATGATGGCATTCCTTGTGTTGAGGAAGATGTCTTGGAAAAATTTATTTTGGTTTTTAATGAAGAAGAAAAAGAAGTTTCTCTTTTTGTTTCCCTTAATGATGCTGATAAAGAGAAGGATGATGAGTTTTAGTAGATATTTGAGGAAATTTACAATGAAATTAAAGGTTTCATGGAGCCTATAAGTCCTTTGGAGCTAACTACAAGACATGGTAAGTAGGATGATGTCTTTCAAGAAGAATACATGTGGTACAAATATGTGTAAATTTTAAAATAATATGAAGATAATGAGAAGACAAGAATTCTAAGAACACAAACCCAAGATATTGAGGAAAAAGTATATGTTGAGAGGTATCATCATCAAGAGTCTCTAAACCATGATGGAGTAATCCTTGATGACTATGAATCTTTTGAAGATGACTTGAAGTGTGATTCTAGAACCTCATGTGAAGTTGCTCATAAAAACATGAAGGAATACTTTGAGAAAGAAATACTCCTAGGATTCCATGATACAACACATCTTGAAGTATTTTAAGAGGCTATAAAAAATGAGAAGGACAATGAGACCTTTCAAGAAGATATAAACTTTCAACAAGTTGTTTTATTCATAAATATGCAAATCTGCCATAGTGAGATAAAGGGATAGTAGTATGAATCATGTTTTTAAGGTCAAGAATACTTCATATAATTTGGAGACTTGTTTAGGATGACTCCATCAAATGACATGACAAGCCAAGGAGAAAAAAAGAAGCATGGGTCATCTAGTACTACATCCAAAATAAAGAATACTTGGCACCTCATTCATCTAGTGAGGAAGGAGATTTAAGGTAATTTAATTTTGATCCAGGAAGGGAGGTATGTTTGGATAAATGTACATAATTATTTTCCTTTTTTTTGTGTCTTGTTTTCCCTAAATGCTTAATAACACAAATGTGCCTTTGCTTTGTGTGTTTGCTTGGTCTTATTGTGTGTTCTCTTTCCTTTGTGTGTTTTGAGGTCAATCAATTGTCTTATTAGTCTACTCAATGTCTGAACCTATTGATTTAGAGTGTATTTAACTCATTTTTCCTAATGAATGGGATAAGGCTACTGGTCCTTAATATAGGCAAGCATGTTACCCCTAGACATTGCCAAAAAAATTGACCAAATTTGACTTTAAGTAAAATTAGGTAAACCCATACATATTAATTTTTTTTTAAAAGTTTATATGTGTCTAATAGGGTCTCATGTGTGTCTAAAAACCTCACCCATCCATTCTCTAGCCTTACTTTAAGCCTACCTTCCTTATACTAGTCTAGTCAACCAAAGTCAACCAAAGTCTGACATGGTCAAAGGATCAAATTGTTTTAAAAATGTTATAATGTGGTCATTTAGGTGTTTTAAACTATTCCCAATTAATAAATTGGTCCTTTACCATGTCTTATATGAAAAATAGGCCTTTTGGTCACTTTTTTAGCTCATTTAATGACTTGTACGATTTTTCAAAGAAGCACATTTATCACCAAGAAAATTTTCAACGTGTATGGGGTTATAATATGTTATTAAGTGATCAAAGTTAGTTAGGATGTAGTTTAATACATGAAAATAGGGAGTTTTCCTTAAAAATAAGCCATTAATGGCATTTATATGGACCTGATGAGCTCACATTTAGATAAAAACATGGGAAAAGTGTCTATTCAACTCCCTATGATCTTTGAAATTATTATTTTTTATTTTAGAATGTTAGAAAGTTAAAATTTTGATTTTTTTCCTTTCTTCTTACCTTTTCAAGCCAAGAAGGGTCCATTTTGGATGCATAGTACAATACCTACATGTTGATTTGGGAGGAATTATCTTTGGGGTTGAAAGGACTCTGATTCATCTTCATTTTCATAGTAACAAGTTCTAGTTTCATGGCTTATCCTTTATGAATCATTGCTAAGAAGTTAGGTGGCTTTTTATGCTTCTTCATCCAAGATGAGTCATTGTTTGAGATAGTTTCAAAATGGTTTGATTTAGTTTGATGAATTTTATGGTTTCATATGTGTCATACGACATCTCCACAAGTTTTATCATCATATTATTGGTTTTATAGGTCTCATTAACCCAACCAACCTCTTCTAGGCTTATTAGTACTTACAGATGGTTCCCTTCTTTATAACGGATTTCATATTGAAGAGAAGATGTTGAAACATGTTTCAAGGAGATACTTATAGAAATAATTAATTTTAATAACTTTTAAAATTAGTTTTAAATATGTATGATGATTTTTATTTACCTTCTTGGCCTATTTCAGGTTGACTACTATGCATATAGCTAGTATACACTTATAAGTGTCATCGGCAGATCTTCAGAGGTGTTATACAGAGACATGGTTGATTGGTTTTGGTATTCATGAATAATTTAATTTTTTATGTTATCATATAATCATGTTCAAGGCCCTATGGTAGCTAACTTGGTGTTTAGATACCTTGCCAATTAGAAGATTATGAGTTTTGGTCTCTTGTCTCTAGAAAACCAAAATATAGACCCTATAGGTTTTGGAGTGATCTTATAATTTAGTTTTTAAAGATCCTTTGGTGATCAAAAATCACTTGAAATTTTATCCTATATCATGGGAAAATCCATTACCAAGTTTGAAGAGGAGATAATAGAGGGAGAATGATCTTTAAAGGTCCTCAAAAGTGCATATAGAACACTAAGTTTAGGTAGTAAACACCTACAAGATTTGAAATTAGAAAGACCCTTTGCACCTAAGATTATGGTCTTAAGCCTTATTTTCATATTTGATAATTTTTGCATAGATTTTATGTATCATTTTTAACCCAAGCATAATTTCAAGGTGTGATACATAATGTTGCAAGATCCATATGGGCCTATAGGTGTTCATAATTAAGATATCAACCACCTACAACATGATTTAAAATCTTTGAGAAAATTCTTGTCCTAGGTTGGTACTAGAAAATTCCCCACATTTGAATAGTTCCAATAGTAAAAATGTAAATTTATCACATATAAGGTATGAATATAGAAATTTTATTCTGTAGTATACCCTGATGTCTTTACATATGGTAGATTGCAACCTATAGGTCAAAAAAGCATGGTACAATGACAAAGACCTAAGTATGGTATCTTAATGGTTGTTTGAACATAGGAAGAAGATAAAATGTATGTAAAATTATTTTATGTTATTAATTAATAAACAATTATTTCTAATACCATCACCAAACATCAATCAAGGCTCATATATACACCTACAGATCAATGTGTGTCAATCTTAGGCAGTGACCTAAAAAGGGGTACACTTACATGCCTATATAGCATAATATGAATAAAAAGGCCTAAAAAAGTTTGAGACAAGACTGAAGATCCATGGATAGGTTTAAAACATTGTTTTTCAATGATTAAACAAACCTATAACACGTATAAGAGCCATCAAACAAGGTATCTCAGCCATATGTTGAAAAGTTCAATCTAATGTCTCCAACATGTATATGATGAATAGGGGTAGGTTTGAATAGTAAATAGGAGTTGGAAAACCATCATAAAAGGTATTTAAACCTTAATAGACACTTTTTCCATGAAAACAAGGTCAAAATAGTTCAAATCTATGCAAAACATAGTCAACACTCATACACTACAGACAGTGTACTTATGAAAAGTCTGCCCAGGAAATTTAGGAATTTAGAGGCTCTTCCCTTTGAGTAAAGAGATAAAAATTGGTATATTTCATGATGATTATTTAACTAATCCCATCCAACACTTTTCTTGTTTTAACAAATAGGTAAATATGCCTATGTTCTATCTCAAAGGTAGGGCACTTTTTAGGTGCATAAACCCTACAAATCTCAAGAAATAGACAAGAACATTGACCAAAAGTTGAGTTACCATTAAATATGATTTTTGGAGTTGTGAAACACATAATAAATCATGAAAAATCAAGATATAATGTCTGAATATAATCACATTGGTTTTGAAAACAAGGTTTGCAAGCAGGGTAATTAGACAAGATATAAACCTAACTCCAAATATGGAGTGACTTTTAGTCCTAAAATTTAAAAAGAATTATAATTATTTTAATAATGTTCATGGGGTTGGAAATTATGTGTTAAAACTATATAAATTCATGGAAAGTGTCAATAGGGGTCATTGATTTGAAGAATGTAGGGCAGACCTACCAGGCAATATTAGGCTTAATGTCAAAGTGGGGGGTATTTTACATTTTCACATAAGATAGAATTATATCATATGGAAACATATTTTTTGGATCATCCTAGGTATGTTGGAGACTTTAGTATGTATATTTATCCATAAAAAGGCTTTTTCTTGGCTAAAACACACCTAAACTGTATAGAGTGCTTAGAGAAGGAGACGAATCACCAGTTTGAATGCTCATAACTTTCATAATACTTTTCATGGAAAGATTAGGTGATTATAGATATTATATTAGGTTACTATTATTCTCTCAAAAGTATTTAATAGGGGGTTGAATGTGTAGCCTTTATGAACAAATGTTAAGACATGAAACCACTCCAAAACCCTCAAAACCCTCATTAGGGACATGATTAGGGAAATAAGGTAATTGAAGAATCTATATGGAAATTAGAGGATAAGGAAGTTATTTGAAGATGTATATAACTCTCTAGGTCTCCTCCACATGTAATTGAGTTGTACCCTACCCATACAAAATAGGTACAACAGGGCTTATTTTGAAAAATTTATGCATTTTTTAGGTTTATAAAAGTTTCAAAAGATGAAAACACCTTCACAAGAAATATTAGGACTTTTTCCAAGTCCTCATGTCATATATAATATCTCAAGTGTGCATAGCATCTTCCTCATCTCAACTAGTCATAGTGAATGAGTAATGAACACTTAGTGAAAATGGTGAAACTCTAATTTGGAAGCCATTTAAGGCTTGATTCATGAACATAATGACTTGAACCCTCTTGATAGGTGTCACCCCTCCTTGTACATGGATTAAATTGTATAATAGGAAAGGTTTTAGGTGCCAAGTATAAGAAGTGCATGAGAAGGAGTCATTTTGTAACTATTTGGGATGATTTCTCATGAAAAAAATAATGTGGATGATTATTGATGATTCTAATGAATGCAGGGGCTTGTTAGTAACCCTTCCCTCTTAGATGAATCTTCATATCTAACCCTCCTCAGTGATGAGATATTCTAATAAGGGAAAATAATGGAAATAGTTTGTTATGCTAGCAAGAGAAAATATATGCCATAAATAGAGGAGTTTAATGACCTAGGAGATATTTGTCCATATTGTCCTTATAGGAATTATCTTATACCTATCTTTATGACTATTATAACTCCTTCTTCTTACTTTAAAAGTGTCTTAGTCACTCTTGAGCTTTACTTTCTCTCTCTCCTCTCACAATTTCTCTAAATTATATCCTTTTTGGCTATTGTATCCATCTCTCCACCTAGATATGGCATGTCCTTGTCAATTTTTTTTCTTAGATTAAAGAAGAATGTTTTTTTACTTCATTAAATATTTCACTAGATTCATGTTTTGGTTGTTGGTCTTGTGAAAGTGTATTTTTCTTACCTTCACATGTTACTCTTCCTAGTGCCTTATGTGAATTGAAAGATCTCTTTTGTAGGTCAGCAAGAAGTGTCTAATGTGGATTATAGATATAGTAAGTATATCATTAATTAGTGTTTCTTGAATACCTATTATCTAAGTCCTCATATCCTAAGCTCTCTTCAAGACCCCATGATTGAAACATTGATGCAGGAGAGGAATGTTGAATTGGATGAAATGTATGTGTGGGATTCTCTTTGGTTTCAAGTGCATTGTAAGTGGTGTGAGTAGACCATATATTTGGTGTATCACATCCCCTATATTATATTTTTTTTTGTCATCCTTCTTTGTTTTCACCCTAAAAAGTTAGTATTAGGTTTGATCTATAGTGGTACATCAAAGGAGTTATCCCTAATCTAGAGATCTAACTCAAATTTGGGTCACCCAGAACCCTAAGGGGGTTCCATTTTGCCACTTGAATGAAGAGATACTTATCATATCCTTAAGGAGTGTAAGTTCAAGTGAAAAAAATGAAAAAATACCTTTTTGTAGAAATTAAAACCCAACATGCACTTTGCATATTTGCACAATGTGCAAAATTCATGGAAAACTCTATATCCTGCAGAACACCAAAATTCCCTTTTGGTGGAAACTAAAAACTAGTGTGCACTTTTCATGTGTTCACAATGTGAAAAAGACATGGTGGGATCTAGATCCTATGAATTATAAACTATCCCTTATGGTAGAAACTTGAACTTGACATTTAGTTTTCATGTTTGTACAACATACAACATGCATGGTAGGCTCCATATCCTGCCATGCACCCATCTGATGGAATTCAAAATTCAACATGCACTTTAAATTTTTTCACAATGTGAAAAGTTAATGATGGGCTCTGGATCCCACCAAATTTACAACCTATAACATCTATAAGAAATTTTAGGTGATTCCAACACCTCCAACCTTCATTGAAACTTCCAAGTTCTTCTAACACCTCTAACCTCCATAGGAACTTCTAGGTGATTCCATCACCTCTAACCTCTATGGGAAATTCAAGATGCTTTCAACACCTTCCACCTTTGGATGAAAAGGTTAATATAGAAACAAATGGATCACTATGAAATAATCAGAGATAAAAATAAAATATTGAAGGAATAGATCAATAAGGACTTTTAGAAGAGAACTATTTGATGTTGAGAAAGAGAAAACATATTTTACACTTTATATTTTTTATAATGTGGAAGTTTTAAAAATTTCAAGTCCAAATTACACTTTCCATTTTGACAAGTATAGATTGATGAAATAAGTTTAAAATCATGAAGTCTAAATTGTATGGTTCCTTTTAGCAAAAGTGATAAAGACTTAAAAATTTGTAAAAATATCACTTAAGGTTTTACACTCTAGGGTTTGGATGAAAATAAGCTTGGAATTTATTTTCAATGTTATCTTTTATTTTAAAACTAAGACTATTTCTATTTTAGGTGCCTAATTTTGCATGAGAAAGCTATTTTTAGCCACTATCAGATAAGGAAGCATTACATGGAGATCTCTAGTTCTAACCATGCCATACCATGCCATGTTATGCCTATGATCATGCTCAACTCATGCATGCTATTTTTTAGCCATTCCATAAGTTCAAAAATTCCAAAAAAGAAGAGTTTACCTCTCTTGCATGATGGTTTTCATATCTAAACGACTTTCTTTACTAGCCATTTGAGTTTCAACAACTACATGTCTTCTATGACATATTTTTCATTAAAATGGGCAAAATCCATGACCCAATATGCATTTTTTTTTATTAGTTATATTTTTTTACTTTGCATTTATGTACTACAAGTTGTAACCTTTGGAGAGAAATGAAGATGGATATTTTACTTTTTGTCTTAAGATATTTGTGTGTGTGTACAAGTTATTTGATTATTTATGGAAGCTTTATCTTTTATTTTAGTCATAGGAAAATTCATTTGTGGTATTTTACGCTCTTGATAATATTTTTTGGAATAAATATCCCTTTCCCTTTTGTGAAAAATAGATAAAATATTACCTCTAATTTCTATTTTGAATAAGTTTGTGCTGAAACATATTCAACATATTTTCATCAATATTGTGTTTATCAAGCAAGAAAGAAGACCCACTATAGAATAATTGGTGCAATCACCATATTTTAATTTTTTTACAAATTTAAATTCTTCAACCCTTTTCCCCATTAAGATCAAAAATCACTAAAGAGCAATATTTCCACAAAATTGGTATTTTATCTTTTTGCATTAGATTTAGTGAAAGGAATTTAGCCTTCCCTAGACATTAACCTTATATTGCCAAGGTCTAATAGCTTCGGAGGTTTATCCATTGTATCATTAGGAACTTGCACAACAAGATATAGGATGAAGACAAGTGTAATCCTATGTGATAACAATGTACTATTAATAAAAAAGGGACATTCAGTCATCTTAATTGTATATGAGGAAGGGAAACTACTCAAACTCAGGGGTGAGACATAAAATTCAAGGAAATATGCTCATCTCATGGAAGATAAAATCTCTCTAAACATGTTTTTGAATACTATACTTGGGAATACTCATTATAAAATCATTCATGTATTGTAAATGAATGGTGTTGTTGGTATGCCTGCATTACCCATAAAATCTGATGAAAAGTGTGAAGCCTACATCTTGGACAAACACATAGTAGAACCATTTCTGAAGTCACAATGGAAAGTTGACAAAAAAATATAATTGGTTCACTCAAATTTGTGTTCTCTTCCAATCCTATCTAATGGTGATTATAAGTAATTCATGTTGTTCATTGATCACTACAATTAGATGACATGGATATAATTTATAAATAAAAAATTAGAAGCCTTCAAAACCTTCCAAAAGTTTTGAACCATGATTGAAAATGAATTTCAAACCCATTCAAGACACTTAAGATAGATAATGGTGGTGAATACATTTACAAAAATTAATCCTATCCTGAGAAAATCAAGATCAAACACCATTCCATGGTTCTTTACACTCCATAACAAAATGGAGTTATATATAGAATGAATAGAACTGTGATGAATATCGTACATGCTATGTTATACTACAAAGGGGTAAAACTACACTTTTGGGATGAATTAAATAAAACAATAGTATACCTTCACAACATATCACCATCAATAGCTCTTCAATCCAAGACTCCATATGAGATGTGGTGTGGTCATCTTCCTTTAGTGTGACATATTCAAATTTTTGAATCCACTTGTTATGATTCCAAAGGATAGAATAAATAAGTTGGACCATAAGAGTTTAAAATGCATCCACTTGAGATACTTTAAATCTTCCAATGCATACAGTCTATATGATGAGAAAGAGAACAAGTTTCTTATCACAAGAGAAGTTGACTTTTATGAGAATTCAAAGGACAAATAGCATATTGATTAGCCATTGAGTGAGATTGAAAAGTATGCAAAGTTTGATGTCTATGAAAAGAGTGATTTGGATGTTCCAAACAATGAGTAGGGGATACAATTAGGAATCTGTTGGTTTTCTATTATCTCAAATACATGAGATTAAATACAAATGAATTAGGTTCCAATTTTCCTTTATTTTCCCTCTGGACATTAGTATTTTGTTGATTTTCCTTTAGAATAAGATCTCCAATTTTTTAATGATCTAGGGGATTTCCACCCATGATTATGATCAATAATGGAAATATTTAATTATTGTTACGAATGTAGGTGGGGCATTATCTGGCCAATAATGCCACACCTCCACTTGCAATGTTTATAATTAATTATGGAAAATTACTACCAATAAAATATTTTACTAATAAATATATTTTTATTAAAATATTTAATTAAATATTTATAGATTTTAATATGTTTATTAAATTTAATAAATATATTTTAATATATATTTTTAATTAAACATTTATTCTCTCTAAAAATAAGAAATTTTTACCATTTTATAAAGATTATCTTTTTTTTTAAAAGGTGACAATCTTTATTAAAAGATACATATTCAAATCTTTAATTTTTTTAAAAAAAGCCGTACATCTCCTATTAAAACTCTTTGCATATCAAGTCTTTGTTTTAAATAATCTTGATGAGGACAGTTGTCATTATATTAACATGGAGTTTCACCTTAGCACCAAAGTTTTAAATTTAAATTCATGGAAAAAAAAGAAAGGTGGCATGGGATTTACATGCATTAACCTTTGTTAAAGTCTTTATTACAATAAAGCATTTCCAAAGAGCGTATGGAGTTGATATTTATTTAATGCCAAACCCAAGCAAAGTTTCCTTTGTTAAATTTTAGATGGTGTTGACTTTGAAAATGATAAATGTGGCAATTTCTTTAAAACATTACATGTTTATTAAACTAAAGTCTTGGAGTAGTATGGTAATCTTTAATTACCAAGAAGTGTAATCTTGATTTTTATGGTAATCTTGAATTAATTAAAAAATACAAATCTTTTTCTCTTGATCTTGACAGCAAGATAATATGGCATTGGATATTGATTGCAACACATTGATTTTAGGAATAATTATTATAACTACTACATTAGAAAATATGTGGCAATTTATTCTTTAAAGCTTCTCAAAGATTCTTGACAGGTGTTGTATGTAGAAACATTGACGGTAAAGAGATTATAGTTGGCAAAGATTATTAAATATATTATGTTGAGAAGTTTAATTATTTTATATTTATGATAGCATGGATTAGCTTTGGTGCTAATTCTACACCATTTTCCATGTTGAGCTATATGCCAACAATGTTGAATTTCATTTTGATTGATTTCATATAAAAACCAAATACAGGTAGCAGGAAATCCCAAAGATCCAACACCTTGTTGTAAAAATGGGAAAAATCCCAATTCGGGGAAATTTTTAGTACGAAGAGATTTTTTATTGACCATTAAGAAATATATATAACTATGGGCTATTTTATAGAGTTAGTAATAGGATTTTGGTAGAGATGCAGTGGATTTGCATAGAGGAAATTCTAGATAGAGATATCTAGATATAGAGGTAGAAGAACCTCTAGAAGATTTATTGTGTTACAATACATATCTAGTAAAAAAATACATTTTTTACTCAGAGATATTTTTGTAATCAGTCTCAAAGATTTTTAATAAGATCTAAACACTCATATAGTGGACCTAGGGATGTAGCCATTTGGTGAACCCCATAATCAATCTTTTGTGTTATATTTTGTTTTTAATTTCCTCTCTATGATCATAAATCCTTTCAATTTCCTTTACAAAAGTTTTATAATTTAATTTTTAGATTTAGTAAAAGTAGAATTGGAAATTAAAATATTCTATTTTAATTTAAATTTGATTTAAGTAGACTACAAATATTTTTATAACTTGGATTTTTGGATCAGTTTGGTATCGAAATATGTGATCAAGGCCATTTAATAAACTGTCTAGCAATTTCAATAGTCTTGTATGTTAACTAGGTCTCGATCAAGATGTGGTGAACAAGAACTTGTAAAGTTTGATCATGAAATTAGTGCAAGATGTGCAAGCCAATAGTCAAATATGGGAGCAAACATGTTTGAGGGAGAATTCTAGCATGCCTTCCTCAACATGAAATATATGGTTGAAGAAATGTATGAGGAACATAGAAAGGGGAAAGAAGCAAAGGAAGATCAAACTGAAAGATAAAAAATTCCTCTTTCACCTTCATCTTCTAAAAAGGCCTCCTCTTCTTTAGATGATATAACTATCCCACATTTGAAATTAGACGTTAAATTTGATTTTCTAGTTTATTATGGTAAACTCAGTGTAGAGAAACTGGATAATTGGGTCAAGCAGATTGAGATATATTGTAGGATTCAATATATTCTAAGTGAAGAAGATAAGATTCAACTGGTTACTCTTTGTATTAGTGTCACAACACTCATTTTTTGGGAGAGTAAGACTCAAGAAGATCTCAAGGAACATGGTAAGGCAATCTCTTCTTGGAATGATTTTATTTTTGAACCAAGAAAGCAATTTTATCTTTTAGCTTATATGTAACAAGATACTATGGATTGGTAGATTTTAAGATAGAATAAAGGTGAGAGTGTGTAAGATTATACTTAGAAGTTTAGAAAGAAGGCATTAATATTGGGCATTCGTCTATATAATTTAAAAACATTGTTAAAGTATATTGGAGATTTGCATAGTTATTTGAGACATACTATTCTCATGTTTAATCCTTTTAACCTTGTTGAAGTCTGTGTGCAAGATATCCATATAGAAGCTATGGGTAATATGAATAAGGAAGGATGTGGAAAGAAATATCACAATCTTGTTGAAAATAAAGGTAAAGGTAAAGGAAAGGGTAAGGGTAAGTCTACTTATATTGTTAAGAAATAAGAAGGAAAACCTTTCTTTAATCATTGCAAGAAGAATCATGATGAGGTTAATTGTTGGAAAATCCATCCATAACTCAAACCAAAGAGTTTCTAAAATAAAAAGGAAAAGAAGGCTAATTCTATTACTTAATGAGACCTAAGATCAAATTCTGGTGATGAAACAAAAGTGATTGTTATGGGCCTGCAAGGTTCAACTTCTTCCTCTTCTAACCCTAAACCTTTTGTTTTTGATTAATCTTCTAAAACTAAATCTAAACATGCTAAAAGAAAAAATAAATGAGCTTTTCCGCATAAGAGTCATATCTAAGCATACTAAAATAGATACTCTTTTTGATAATGGATCATAAGATAATCCTATTTTTAAAGAGGTTGTTAGAAAGTTAGGACTCAAAACTAAATCACATGCAAAACCATATCCTTTAGGATGGGTGTGTGATGATTCAAAATTTTAGGTCACAAAAACATGCACCTTGAGGTTTTCTATTACTTCTAAATTCATTGATGAAATAGAGTTGTATGTAGTTTCGTTGGATATTTGTGGAATTATTTTGGGAAGTCCCTACTTATATGATAGAAAATAAATATTTTATAGAGAAGAGAACAAATATGTGATGTTAAAGTATGGGATTAAATAAATAGTAAGATCTCATTGTGTAAAAACCAATTTGACTCTTGTCTATATAGGACAAATGAAAATACTTGTAAACTCAAGTAAGAGTTTTGTTCTCATGATTGTGAAAGCCATGGATAATGAAAAGTCTAAAACCTTAGATGGTTGTGATCATAAACATCAATTTTAAATAGAAAAGATTATTTCTAACTAAAATGGTGTCTTTTATGAACCACAAATGTTTACCCCATAAGAATGAAATCCAATATGAGATTCAATTGCAACAAGATGCCTCTCTCCTTAATATTGGCATGCATAGTTTGTCAGTAGTAGAGAATGAAGAAATAAAGAAGCAATTGATGGAGTTACCTGAGAAAGGAGTCATTTAGCTAAGTAAATCTCCATGTGGTTCACCTATTATCTTGGTACCAAATATGGATGGTACATGGTGGATGTGCATGAAATTTCAAGCTTTTAATAAAATCATGGTTAAAAATTGCTACCCTCTTCCTTGTATTGATGATTTGTTAGATTAGTTGAAAACTGCAAAGTATTTTATCAAGTTAGATTTGAGAAGTGGTTATCACAAAATAATAATAAGGGATGGTGATATTTGGAAAACTAATTTCAAAACTAAGCAAGGTCTTTTTGAGTGGCTTGTTATTCCTTTTGGGCTTTGTAATGCACCTGTCACATTTATGAGGGTTATGAATGATGTGTTAAGACCATTTCTTGATGATTTTGTAATTATGTACTTGGATGATATTTTAATCTAAAATAATACATGGGAAGATCATATTAAACACATCAATAAAATCTTAGATACTTTACAAAAGGAGAAACTATTTCTAAAGATGTCAAAATGTGAATTTGAAAAAACATCTTCAGTTTACATAGGCTATGTTGAAGGGAATAGATCATTAAAAGTAGACCCTAAAAAAGTTTTAGGCATAGTAAATTGGCCAAGGCCTAATAATGCAATAGAAGTTAAAAGTTTTATTAGATTGGTTTAATTTTGGAGAAAATGTATTACCAAATTCTCTTACATTGCATCTCCTTTACATGCATTAAAAGTGTTAATTAGGTATTTCAATGGGAAGGAAAGCATGAAAAATCTTTCAATACCTTGAAAGAAAAGATATGTTAGCCCCAAATCTTGCATTTCTTGATTTATGACAATATTTTGAAATAAAAACTGATGCATGTGGGTATGTAATGGGGGATGTATTAACACAAAACGAAAATTTGGTGTGTTTTCATTTGAAAAACTTCACAAGTGTAGTTAAAAATTAGCTTACTTATGATAAAGATTTGTATGCTTTGGTATAGAATGTGAAAAATAGGAAACACTATTTAATGGGCAAAGAGACAATCATCCATATAGATCATTAGCCTTTGCAATACCTTTAATCATAATCCAAGATATAACTATCATGACACTTCTAATGGATGGGATTTTTCCAGTAGTTTCATCTTGTTATAAGGTACAAAAAGGGGACACATAATAAGGTTACAGATATGCTTTCTAGACCTTGTATTGTACCATATAATATTTTTTATCATAGTCCTTTTGTTAATGAAATTTATAAAGAGCAATATGCTAGAGATGTTGATTTTAAGGAAGTCTATGAAGATTTGATAAATGGTAAATCAATATAATCATTTGACTATCATGTGCATAATAGAATGTTTTATCATCTTGGAAAAATCTCTATTCCACAGGATGAAAGAGTTCACATGATTATAGAAGGACACACTTCTCTATTTTTAGGTTATTTTACATTGGTAAAATAGTTGTACAGTTACAAAGATATTTCTATTAGCCCTATATGATATAAAATGCATCTAAATATAGTAAAGGTTGCACTCTTGGTTCCACAAGTAAACCTAGTAACTAGAAGTTAGGATTGTATACACCTCTTCATGTTCCTAACCATCCTTGGGAAAGTATTTATATGGATTTTTTTAGGAGGTTTACCTATATCATGAAGAAAACATGATTATCTATATGTGGTTATGGATAGATTTAGCAAAATGTGTATTTTGGTTCCTTATACTAAACATGTTACAAGCAAGTATACTATGCATTTATTCTTCAAAAATGTTTGGATCCATTTTGGGTTACCCACTTCTATTATATATAATCATGATACTCGATTTTTTGGTGAGTTTTGGTCAGCATTGTGTGATTTTATGGATACTAAGATAAATAAAAGTACAACCTTTCAACCACAAACTGATGGAGAAGTAGAATTGGTTAACCAAATAGTGGTATATTTACTTAAGGGGTATTGTGGTAAACATCCTAAATTATGGGATGAACATTTATATGATGTGCAACATTATTATAACTGTGCTTTGCATTCTTCTAATTTAAAGTCTCCCTTTGAGATTTGTTTTGGTTATTTTCCTAAGTATCCTTTGGACTTCTCTTTTGAAAATGAATGTAACTCAGTGGTGGATGGAAATAGTGATGCTAAAAAGGCTAAAAAGTTCATTCAGAGGATTCAAATGATTTAGAAAGTTGTTCAAAAATAGTTGGATAAGATCCAAGCTAAATATAAGGATAGGAATGACAAACACAAATTTTATCATCAATTAAAAGTGGGTGATCAGGTTTGGATTCACATCAGCAAAGAAAGACTAAAAAGTGAAGGCAAAAAATTAAAACCAATTAGGTATGGTCATTTCAAGATTTTGTAAAAGATTGGTATAAATTCTTTCTGATTATATTTGCCTTCTTATATGATGATTAATTTAGTGGTTAATGTGGACAAATTGAAACTAGATGAACCTCCTATGATCATGGATCAAGATAAGGGTATTAAAGTTCCTAATGTTGATGATTTTGCTCATGAGTCTCTTCATGACTTGAAATAAGATGTTATTATTGACACGAAAACCAAAACTACATGAAGGGATGATATAGAATATTTTCATGTGGGTTTGAAGGGGTTGCATCCAAATAAGGCAAAATTGATGGAAATCAAGAAAGTGAGGGAAAAATACCCTCACTTGTTTGATAATTAATTTCAAATTTTGGAGGTCCAAAATCTCTCAATGGGGAAGAATGATCTAGGGGATTTCCACTCATGATTTTAATCAATAATGGAAATATCTAATTATTGTTTTGAATGTAGGTGGGGAATTATCTAACCAATAATGCCACACCTCCACTTGCAACATTTACAATTAATTTTGAAAAATCACTACCAATAAAATATATTTTTATATATTTTTATTACAATATTTATATATTTTAATATGTTTATTAAAAATTAAAATTAAATATTTAATCTCCTTAAAAATAAAAAATCCATAACATTTTAGAAAGATTATCTTTAAAGAAAAAGGTGATAATCTTTGCTAAAAGATACATATTTAAATCTTTAATTTTTTTTTTTTAAAAATCCATACATCTCTTATTAAAACTCCATGCATATCATGTCTTTGTTTTAAAGAATCTCAATGAGGACACATGTCATTATATTAGCATGGAATTTCACTTTAGTGACAAAGTTTTAAAGCTAAATACATGGAAAAAAAGAAAGGTGGCATGGGATTTACATGCATTAACATTTTTTAAAGTCTTTATTATAATAAAACATTTCCAAAGAGGATTGGCATCGACCTTTATTTAGTGCCAAACCCAAGCAAGGTTTCCTTTGTTAAACTTTTGGATAGTGTTGACTTTGAAAAGGATAAACATGGTAATCTATTTAAAACATTACATGTTTATTAAGCTAAATTCTTGGAGTAGTATCGTAATATTTAATTACCATAAGTGTAATCTTATTTTTTATGGTAATCTTGAATTAATCAAGAAATACAAATCTTATTTTCTTGATCTTGATGTAAAGATAATATGGCATTGGATATTGATTGCAATACACTGATTTTAGGAATAATTATTATAATTATTACATTGGAAAATATGTGCCAATTTATTCTTTAAAGTTCCTCAAAGATTCTTAATAGGTGTTATATGCAGAAACATCAATGGTAAAGGGATTATAGCTAGCAAAGATTATTCAACAGCTTATGTGGGGAAGTTCAATTATATTCTATTTATGATAGAATGGATCACCTTTGGTGCTAATTCTATGTCATTTTACATACTCAATGATACACCAAAAATTTTGAATTCCATTTTGAAATTTTTTGTTTTGATCAGTTGCAAAGCAAAATTGAATACAGGTAGTAGGAAATCCTAGAGAGCCAATGCCATGCTATCAAAATGGGAAAAATCCCAATTCAGGGAAATTATTAATACCCTAGGGAAAGTTTTTATTGCCCATTGAGAAATATATATAATTATGGTTTATTTTATAGAGCCAATAACAAGATTTTGGTATAGAATTAGTGGATTTAAATAGAGGAAATTGTAGATAGAGATATCCAGATATAAAGGCAATAAAACCTCTAGGAGGTTTATTTTGTTGTAATAGATATCTGGTACAAAAATAAATTATTTAATTAAAGAGTTTTTTGTAATTAGTCTCAAAGAGTTTTAATAATATTGGAACACTCATAATGTGGACTTGGCGATGTAACCATTTGGTGAACCCTGTAAACAATATTCTATGTTATATTTTGTTTTCAATTTCCTTTTTATGATAAAAAATCCTTTCAATTTTCTTTAGTAAAATTATGGAAATTTTAGAGTTTATTTTTTGGATTTATTAAAAGTGGAAATTAGAAATTAAAATATATATTTTAATTTAAATTCGATCCAAGCAAACTAAAAAGGTTTTTCTAACTTGGATTTCCGGTTCACTAACTCCATGGACTTTATCCATTTCTTAAATTAAAATTTGGATTTAGATTAAAGGGTTCACTTGAAATAATCACCGAGTTTATATTTGATAATGATTGGTTTATTGGTGAGCCATAAAGACTCATGTTGGGATTGATTGGTGAGACAAAATGAGTATTCAAGCTTGGATTATAGATTGGTAAACATAGATTACAATTAAATTTTAGATTATCAAGTTTTGTGATTAGTAAACTTGAATTAATATTCAAGTTTGGATTAATTGGACTTATAATTGGTAAAATTGAATGAAAATTCAAGTTTGATTTTTATGGATTTTTTATTTTTGAACTTGAATGAACATTCAAGTTCAGATTGGGTTGATTAATTAGATAAACCTAAATAAACATTCAAGTTTGTATTTTATAGATGGATAACTGAGGTTGAATTTGCATTCACATTCACATTGGGAAAATTTCAAGATTTCCTCCACTTTTATCTTTTATTATAGCTATGGTGAATGTAGTTTTGATATACTTTTAGATGGTTTAAGGCATTGAGACATTTCTCATATAAAAGTTTAAGTTCACTGAGGTATGAAATAAAATAGGATTCATCATCAATAATTCTTTTATGGATATACATAAAGATAGAATATTAACTTCTATAGGTAGAATAGACTCATTACCACAGATAAGTGAATATGGGGTTACCCCCATGGGTTATCAAATGCTAGTACAATATGGCCAAAGGGAAGGATAATGTTATATATGCTAGTCATGACCAAATTCATTGGCAACTCATTTAAGGATTCAGAGAATGATTTAATTTGTTATCTCTACGTTTCATTTCCTTTTTGGTAATATGGATTGGACCATTTGTGTTTATATGGTAGGTAATGTAAAGGGCCTTGAATTATTTATTATTAAAGGACATTTCATTATCAAAGATGATAATGGATGGGATACCAAAGTGATAAATAATATGGTTCAATATAACTATTAAATATATTTACTAGTGACATATATTAAGGGCATTACTTTAACCCACTTAGTAAAATATTCAATGTCTATAAAGATGTTCTTGTGGCCATTGGATGAATTATGATTTATTTTTATAATGACATCTAAACCCCATGTGGAGAATGGACAAGGTGTGGTAATGGAATGTAAAGCATGGATAGGACTATGTATGAGGTCACCATGCTTTTGAAAAGGTATGCATTTTTTAACATAACTTCATGACTCAAATTCCATTCTAGGCCAATAATAACCTACATGTAAAATATTTTTATCAAGGATTATCCCACTAGAGTGCACACTATATAAACATAATATTTTCAAACTTTATCAATTACTGATGTTTTTTATCTTGTAGGAACCCATCGAGACTTGATCTATCTAAGTTTACACCTTAAAGGGTGCACCAAAAAAGGGTTGGTTAGATCATTTATGCTCTATGGGATTGTCTTCCCCTATACCACCACTTTCTATCTTCACAACCTTTTCCCATGTATTTCCTTAATCCTTGCATCCTCTCTTACACACTCCACCAAGATTTTCACTACCTTACTTATCCCTTTCCTAAGTATAAAACCATTTTCAATGGTTTACATTACACTATTGACCCCATCAACCTTGTATTCAAATTGATAAAAGTACTGTATAGGTTTAGATCAGCTCTGGCCAACCTATATAGAGACCTAACATTTTTTTAGCAAATAATGATACAAAGTATATTGGGTTGACCTTATCGGTTAAAATTTTGAACAGGTCTAAAGTTGGATTCACACACACACACACACACACACACACACACACACACACACACACACACACACACACACACATTCATTTCATCATTTTTTAGATAGAGATAAGAGTTAATTATTCATTTGCACTTATTTTAAATTTACTCTTCTACAATTCTACTTAAGGATTTATTGATTGGGGTTTATACTTGGAGAAGGATCTTGTCTTGTCTAAAAGTATTATATTCTTTGGCCTTTCTCAGAGATCATTCTACACCCTTAACCATTGGCATGTCTAGGGATGTGTGTATCTAACTTGTGGTTTGAATAAACCTTTTGCATAATATTTTACATTTTTATATACATTCATATACTTATTAGGTCATAATATGGGTGGTACATGGCCTTGTTAGACTATATATAGGAGGTCGGGTTAGTTATTCTTCATCATATTTGAGTACTCATTCCTATTTCAAACATTTGGGAGGTTACCCCTTGAAGTGGCATATCTATTGTTTATTATTTCTTATATATTTCCATATCATTGTGATATATTTTTGTATTTATACTTATTTTGTGAATTTATATCATTCCAAGTGGTATCATAGCATTGATTTGAGCCATAATCTAGTAAAAAAACCTATATCTTGAAATTTAGATATATATTTCAAACGATAGCAAATTTCTCTACAATTATTTTACTAGAGTTGTGAAATCATGCAAGTAAGTTTTTATTAAACTTTTATTTCATTTGTATTTGTTTTTTAAAAGTTATCTCTATTTTAGGTTTTTTAATAAATTTGCTCCATAGCTCACAATTTTTAGAATTTTTCAAATTTTTTTACATTTTGGAAACCTTGTAAAAACTTAGTTTGGGTCTATTCTTTGATATTTATGATTTGAGGCTAGAATATTTTTAGAAATGCATGGTCAAAGTAGGGTTAATAGGGTAAAATAAGGTTCACCATCAAGCCTTTGTATGGTTGGTCCTAACACTTGTAGATGGGGAAAGGGAAAGACACCCATAAAAATAATTTAGGGGATGACATGGAGTCTGAATCATCTTATATGATTTCTTAAATCTAGTCAAATCTACATGACCTAATATATAAGGATGTGTAAGTCCAAAATCAATTATTAATAATGCAAGGAGAGCTTAATGGCATGAACAATCAGTTACATCATATCATGACACAATTAGCTACCATTCCATCTTATTTACCACTCAATAACCCTCTAAATTTTCTTTTTGGTCCTCCTCATATCAATACTAACACCACCAATATGGTGGTAAAACCGATGTTACCAAAAGTAGACTCACACAAGTTTGATGGTAAGGATCCACTCACTTGGATCACTCAAATTAAAAATATATTTGATCTACACTAAAATCTTAGCTTTGAAAAGGTGGTTGTGGCATATCTATATCTAGAAGCTAATCCATTCATTTGGTATCATTGGTTTTATGCTCAAAAGAATAATATTGGTGCTCCTATTACATGGTCAGTATTCTCTAATGAATTGATGTTTCAATATTAGGATAATCTTTTTGAAAACTAATTAAACCAATTAGACAAACTACAATAAAGAATAATAGTGAAGGATTATATTCATCAATTTTAAAATTTATCCTTATGTGTGGAGGATATCACTAAGGAAAATTTGATTGACCTTTTTCTGGATGGACCTAAATATAGTATTTAATTTAAGGTTCATATGTTTAACCCCACAACTATATCTGAAGCTATACCAAGGGCATGATTGGCAAAATAAAAATAGATGATCAAACATCATCATTTCACTATTAGTCAGGAATGCATCTTGTTAAATCCATTATGGCCTCAACGGACCAAATTTACACCACAACAAATTGAGGATAATCATGTCAAAGGTTTGTGTTATGGTTTTGACATGAAATGGAGTAAAGGTCATCGATGTACTGAAAAGAAGTTATTTTACATTGAAAAGGCTGATGAGGATGAAGAAGATGAGGAAGCATCTGGTGAGGGTTTTGAAGGGCCCAAAGATGAAGCTATATATTCTCAACCTACTCTCTCCTTCCATGCCCTTATAAGTGTTTCTACTCAAACTCTTAAGGTAGTGGGTTTCATTAAGAAATAGAGGGTGACAATGTTGATTAACTCAACTAGTATACACTATTTATTCAATATTAAGTTAGTTTCTCATTTGAATTATTTCATCTACCAAGCCCTAGAGTTTCAATTCATGATTATAGATGGTGGTATAGTTAATTATTCTAGAAAATGTCATAATATTAAGTTAGCAATGGTAGACTATTTGCTAGATTCTCTTGTGTTTGATATTCCTATAGGTGGGACTAACATTGTTTTGGGAGTACAATGGATTACCACATTGGGTACTATTGAAATGAATTTCCATTAACTATTCATTCATATTTATTTTGAAGTTAAGCTAGTGGAACTATAGGGATTAAGATTTAAATATCCATAAGTGGTTAGTTCACATCAAATGACCAAGATGCTAAAAAAATGTGTTAAAGGATTTATGACACACTTTTTTTCCATTGATTTTCAAAAAAATAAGGAGTCTACCCATCTTGAGTTACAAAAAATATTGGATGAGCATTCAGTTATTTTTGGACCCATGACAAAAGGTCTTCCTCCTAGCCATACTCATGATTATGCCATTAGACTCATTCTTAAAATTAATCCACCCAACATCAAACCATACAGATATCCTTATGCCTAGAAGAGTTAAAATAAAAAAATGGTACACTAATTGTTGGAGGTAGAAACCATTTTCCATAGCCAAAGTGAATATTCTTCTCCAATAGTCATGGTACAAAACAAGGCTAAAACTTGGAGGATGTGCCTAGATTATAAAGAGCTCCATAAGTTCACAATCAAAGATAAGTTTCCTATTCCTATAACTGATGATTTTTTAGATGAATTACATGGTGTTATTTATTTTACCAAATTATATCTTCACTTTGAGTATCATCAAATCTAGATCTATAAGGAAGACATTCCTAAAGTAGCCTTCCATACTCACAAAGGCTATTATGAATTTTTGGTCATGACTTTGGGTCTCACTAATGCACCATCCACCTTTTAGAATTTGATGAATACAATTTTTATGCCATTTTTTAGAAATTTTGTACTTATGTTTTTTGATGACATCTTTATTTATAGAAAAAATTGGGAATCTCAATTAGATCATGTGAAACAGGAACTCTCAATTCTTAAACAACATTAGTTTACAACTAAACTATCCAAATCTGATTTTAGAGTTTGAGAAGTGGAATATTTGGGTCATATTGTATCAAATGAGGGAGTAAAAGTTGATCCAAAAAAATCCAAGCCATCATGGAGTGGTATATTACCATGACACTTAAGCAACTAAGGGGATTTCTAGGGATAATTGTATCATATCATTCACCAAGGTCTGAATAACGAGGATGCATGAGTCATGGTTGCACAGGATGAAGCAAGTGAATACCACAAAATGCTAAAGTAAATGAAATCAAACAAGAGATAATTTCATAGACAATTTGGAGAAAAGCCAATATTCCATTAATGTAAGATGGCCAAAGTGAAGAATACTTATAAGAGAGCATGTAAGTAACTCCACAAAAGGTGGTCAAAGCACCCCAAGAATAGACTATAACTCCTCCATGAAAGGTGGTGACAGGGTGCTAAGAATAAAGAAGTATCTCCCATACCTAGAATAGCTGGTCAAAGGAGTTACTTATGACATTCTTATGACACCTATGACACATCTATGACACACATATCCACATAAGCTAGCCTATCCAACGAATGTAGGACAACTCCATGTATGCACAAATATATTATTTACCTAGTTAGATATTAGCAAAAAATAAAAACCTACACTAACACCCCCCCCATAAATTCAGCTTAGGTGGGCAGTGTGGAAATATAAAATGGGTCCCGAAAACTAGGCCTGATGAGGTACCCATGTACAAAAGCAATCTCCCATAAGATAGAGAAAAGGAGAAAACTTGTAGGAAAAAACTCACCCCCAAAAGAAAGACCTAAATAAATGAGAAGGCTAGAAGGCCCCCCATGAAGATGATGTTGCTACAGATGTAGACCACACCCCAAGAAGAGCTCTTAGATGAATGAACATGCTCTCGGTGAAAGGTTTGGTGAAGATGTCTGCAACTTGCTCTGAAGACTGGCAAAAGATTAAGTAAATGACCTAACTATGAATAAGCTCTCAAATGAAATACATGTGAATCTCTATGTGCTTTGTCCGCTAATGCTAAACTAGATTCCTACAAATTTGAATGGTACTCTAGTTGTCACAATAAATGATGGTGGGATACCTGATAAGAATGCCAAACTCAGAAATAATCACCTGAAGCTAAATAGCCTTAATAGCTACATTAACAGCTCCCCTGTACTCTGCCTCTATGGATGATATGCAATAGCATTCTACTTCTTGCTAGACCAACTGATAAGACCAAAACCTAGAGAGAAACTGTAACCAAAAGTGGACTTGTGAGTCTATGAATCACCAGCCCAATCTAAATTTATATATCCAACCAAGTCAACCTTTATGCCAAATCTTTAATGAATCCCATATCTATGTGAACCCTATATGTAATGCAAGATCCTCTTAGCTGCTTTCCAAATGTAGCTCATGAGGTTCCTGCATAAATCTGGAGACAAGTCCCACTGCATATGATATGTTGGGCCTGGTGTGAGTCAAGCAGATGAGACTGCCAACAAGTTGTCGATACTAAGTGGCATCAACCAATGGTGAAGAATAGTCAGCCTCAAGCTTGACTCTTGATAAAAAGGGAGTCAGAGATGGCTTACAATTAGCCATGTGAAATCAAGCCAATAAGTCAAGAGCATACTTAGGCTATGTAAGAGAAATCCTTGAATCTAATTGTGAGATCTTGATGCCAAGGAAGTAGTGCTACAAACCGAAGTTTGTCATGTCAAATCTATCCTAGAGAGATGCCTTCATCATTGCCATAGCTGATGAATAACTCTTGGTGATCAAAATGTCATCAACATAAAGAACCAAAATCAAGAGCGAGTCATCTTATCACAAAAAGTAGACATTAGGATTGGAATGGCACCTAGTGAAACCCACTATGAGAAGAAAGGAATCCATCTTAGCATACCATGCCTAAGGGGCATGTTTGAGGCCATAAATAGATTTCCTAAGTCTACATACTAAGGAAGAATCTTGAACAAATCTTGGTGGCTACTCCATGTAGATCTCCTCCTCTAGGTCTCCATGAAGAAAGGCACTCTTCACATCCATCTAGTGCACATCCCAACCATATGTTTCAGTAATAGCTAAGGTAAGTCATATAGAATTCATCTTTGCAATGGGTACAAATGTCTCTGAGTAGTCAATGCCTGCCACCTATGAGAAACCCTTGGTGACCAATCATGCCTTATACTTATCAACTGACCCATCTGTTGTAAACTTGGTTTGATATATCCACCTACATCAAACCATCTTCCTTCCCTTAGGAAGTGAAGTAAAATCCCAAGTGTGATTTTTGATTAAGGAAGAATACTCTTCCTCCATAGTACTATCTCACTCAGGTACCCCTAATGCCTCTCAAAAAGTCTATAGATCCAAAATTGAAACAAAAAGGGCATGCAGATCTCTCTAAAAATCCCCCCTAGTTTGTCTATCATCTTCAAGATTTCCTGCCCAAGTGCCAACACTCTCAAGTGTTTGTCTAGCCCAAAGTGGCATGAAAGTGGGTGAGTCAGGTGCTAACTCCTCATCCTCTAACTGACTAGAGGTGGATGACTCTGCATCACTATCCTCACTATCTAAACTCAAAGAAGAAGAAGATGTCTCTGGCTCAAGACCCTATTGTGATTGATCTGAATCTGATGAGGAATCATCATGAAGAAGTAGATCTGATGAGGGAGAAGAAGTGTAAAGTGTTGAGTCTCTAGGACTCTCCTAAAAATGGAAACTTCTCTTGATGAAAAACTCATGAGTGACTAGATCTAGAAGGTGATACCCCTTAACACCATCTAGATATCCTACAAAGATGTAAGGCTTGGACTGATGTTCCATAGCTTTGCATTTCTTCTTCAGTATGTGGGCCATGGCTGGGGATCTAAAAACCTTAAGGTGCTCAACATCAAGTTTCCTTTTATGCCAAGCTTTAAAGGGTGTTATCCCTTTCAAATATTTGTGAAGAACCCTATTTTGAATTTAGCAAGCACAATTGATGGCTTTGGCCCAGTACTATGGTGCTAAGGATTTGGATTGAATCATACAGCTACCCGTCTCTTTCAAAACCTATTTTTGCATTTTGTAGCCCCATTTTGTGAAGGACTATAAGTGATTGTGCACTACAAATTAATCCCTTTGTGGTGCAAAATTGCTCAAACCTATTGCTATCATACTCCCCTCCATTATTAGTTCAAAGAACCTTGATGGATTTCTCACTCTATTTCTCAACAAGAGCCTTGAAGTCTATAAAAATTTTAAACACTTCAGACTTTTGTTTAAGAAAATATATCCAAGTGTACCTAGAGAAATCATCAATGAAAGTGAGGATGTACTCGGCCCTTGTGAAAGATGGTTTAGGAAAGGGTCTCGATACATCACTGTGGATTAACTCCAAAGGTTGTGAAGACTTCCAAGCTTTTCCTTTTTCAAATTTTGCTTTGGGATGCTTCCTAAGGGACCGCCCCTCACAAAGTCTTTTTGAGAATCGAACATGAGGCAAGCCAATGACCATGTCATGTTTGGAAAGTTGCTCAAGGTACCAGTAGTTAAGGTGGCCAAACTACTCATGCCATAATTTGCTAACTCTATTTGAATGAGTTAGAAATGATATTGGAGAAGAATTAGGTGCAAAATATGAGAAGGTGTATAACCTTGCTTGGTGATCTACCCTACCCACTGCCATTGTAGTATCACTATGCAACTCCCTGATAGCCACTGAATCTGGAAAAAACTCAACTCTCATGCCCCAGCCAGTGTGAGTGATTTGGTACACTGATAGGAGATTGGTTGAAAGAGAATGAACACATAGAACATTATTAAATGTTCCTCCTTCCATTTCAACTAACCATTTCACTGCAACAAAAACTAATGTGTCATCACCCAAACTAATTGAAGTCATGCTACAAGGATATAAAGATGAAAACTCAACTAGTGAAAAGCCCATGTGGTGAGAAGCACCTAAATTAATGACCCATGATGTTGTAGAATCTATAGTTGCTACAAGGGCCTTGCCTTTTTCTTTTTCCTTACCCTTGCCTTTTGCCTTGGTAGAATCTTGGGTAGATGAATTATGATTGATGGACTCAGGAACACCTATGTTGTGCTTCTCTAGAAGATGAGTTAGGTTATTTATTTGTTTCTTCATGAATTTGTGTTCACCATGCCCTATCTTCTTACAATAGGCACACTTAACCTTCTCCTTCTTAGGTTTAGCATTGGAGGAGGAAGACTCAGTGTTGTTTTTGGCAGGATTGTTGCTTTCTTTCTTCTTTTCCTAGTCCTTGTTCTTTTTCTTTTTCTCCTTTGTTGAAGTCTTATACTTACCATTTCTAGCTATCAAAGCTTAGGATTGAGTAGACTTCATTGTGCCCATTTGGATTATTTTATCTTGATCCCTAGTCAAGTTGGCAATGAATGAATCCAAAGAAGGTATTTTCCATGTAGCACCAAGGGCACTTTTTGTGGCATGGAAAGTGGAGACAAAGACTAAATAGCTTGGACCTAACTTTGTGAGAATATAAATGATGAGTTGGTCATATTTATTCTCTATCCCACATTCTTTCAATTGCAATCTAAGGGCCTTAAACTTAGTGAAGAAATCTTGTAGGGTGTCAAGGTTGCTAGGACTTAGACTTATGAGTTTGTTGTTGAGTTCATGACCTCTCATCTCATCAAGCTTCCCAAATAAGGTTTTTAGGGTGTCCCATATG
Organism: Torreya grandis; assembly: GCA_037957365.1. Taxonomy (NCBI): domain Eukaryota; kingdom Viridiplantae; phylum Streptophyta; class Pinopsida; order Cupressales; family Taxaceae; genus Torreya; species Torreya grandis. The sequence goes on from JARHVA010000476.1 coordinate 612,815, forward strand.
TATTTTGGAGTCTTAGAGGTTTTGAAATGGAAGATAATTTCTAGAGACATGGAAAAACTCAATAATCCATAGGCTTCATCACTACGGTTGTACCACTTGACCTTTTCAGCATCAGTGTTGGGTTCTACTTTAGTACCCATAGTGATACTATACAACCCTTTACTTCTAAAAATGATTGAAATTTTAACCTTCCATTAATTATATTTAAAGGGTGTTAGGATTTTAAGTTGAAAATAATCCATTTAAAGCTGAATTGAGGTGAATTTGTGTTGATTGCAAGTTGTGAAATTATGCAAAAAGGAGAATGAAAGCAAAGATTGCAAGTGCTAAAAATCAATCACACCCCCAAAAAATGTTGAGCCCCCCCCAAAAATATGAAATTTCATGCTCAAAAGACATCAGGCTCAGCTGAAAATGCGTCTTAGAGCAATCAGTGTGAGACTTTAAGCAAACAAGACGTCGGACTCAGCTAAAAATGCATCCCTAGAAACCCAAATTTTAGTGAATTTTTAACAAATAACAAGCCTAAAATATGGAAAATTGAAATATAAACACTTTTTTAAAAAATGGCACCCAAATCTGAGCTACTGTTTGCCAGATATTACAGATTCAATTTCTCGTAAACTAGTGTTTTTGCAAAAAACAACACTAAAACATTAAAAAAATGCTTGTTTTGAGAGAGAAAGTGGCCTTCCAACCACACTTTGGACTCAGCACAGAGTGACGAATCCAAAGGAGGTCTTTTTGAGGGGGAATTGGCATTCTGCCAATGTGGGCCTCACCCTTCGTCTTCGACAAGCGAAGATACAAGTTTAAATTTAAACCCCCAAATTATCAAAACTTAAAAATTGTCTAAAATACTCAATACTCAATCAAATTGACTAATTTTTTTTGGACAAGTCAATTTTAAATGAAAAATTAAAGTAAAATACAAAATTTAATTGATTTCCAAGTATTTAAGGGCCCACATGGGATGCCAAACAAGGAGAAGGGTGTCAAAGTTTGAGGAAAGAGCAGATTTAAATTTGCTGGGCAAAAAAGATAGCAGAGAGACTGAATTCAAAGCAGATTATAGGTCCAAAGAAGGCTTGAATTTAATGACTTTTTCTTGAAATCATACCACAACAAATGACTTACGTGGAGAAGGAGAAAAGGCCGCAAAGCTGGATTGAAAAGTTCCAAGGAAAGTGTGCCAAGGTGGACGCAGGACTGCATTTTACCATCACACCATTTTTGAAAGCTCCAAGATTGGCACTTTATCACCAGCAAGTTACTTAGCTTTGAACCCAACCATGTTCTTTCCTTCTTCCTACACAAACTCAGCCTTTATGTGCTCAGATTTCTCACTTGTTTTGGAATGCCATGGTTGTAACTCCACACGTCTACACTTGAGTCTGAGACAAACTCTTATGCAGATCTTGAACACCATGAGACTTTCAACACTGTGCTGAGAGGATCATGATCATAGTCTTGCATGTATATGGAGAGACCAAACAAGCCATGGAAGGAACAATAGCATGGAGAACTAGCAATATCTCCCCAAAATTTTTAAATTTCACTAAAAAAATGCCTTAATAAAGCTCTAGATTTAAATGAAAGCAATATAAAAATAGATAACTAGTTACTGGGGTGGCTCTGATACCATATCAAAGGATTTTCCAAGGTTTGAATAATGAGGATGCATGAGTCGTGGTTCTATGGGATGAAGCAAGTGAATACCACAAAATGCTAAAGTAAATGAAATCAAACAAGAGATAATTGCATAGACAATTTGGAGAAAATCCAATATTCCATTAACATAAGATGGCCAAAGTGAAAAATACATATAGGAGAGTAGGTAAGTAACTCCTCCACAAAATGTGGTCAAATCACCCCAAGAATAGACTGTAACTCCTCCATGAAAGTTGGTGATAGGGTGCTAAGAATAGAGAAGTAACTCCCATACCTAGAATAGCCAGTCAAAGGAGTTACTGATGACATTCTTATAACACCTATGATGCATCTATGACACACATCTCCACATAAGCTAGCCTATCCCATGAATGTAGGAAAACTCCATGTATGCACAAATATATAATTTCCCTAATTAAATAATAGGGAAAAATAAAAACCTACACTAACAAATTGGTTACTATCATAGGATTTTCAAACACTATGGTAGTATTGCATCAATGCGCAAATTTTTATTGAATAAATACACATTCAAGTGGATTTATATAGCTACTAAGGCATTTGAACAATTAAAAATGGCTCTATGAACCACCCCAATATTGGCTAATCCATATTTTTCCAAATCTTTTGTGGTTGAATGTGCTACATCTAGATATGGTATGAGTGTAATACTCATGCAAGATGGTAAGACCATTACCTTTGAAAATAATTAATTGAAGGGTAAAATTCAGCTCAAACCCATCTATGAGAAAGAGATTATGGCTATTCTACATGCATTCAAATAAAGAAGACCTTATTTATTGAGTTGTCACTTTTAGGTAAAGACTGATCATGATAGCCTAAAATAGTTTTTGGAACAATGGTTATCCTCTAAAGAATAACAAAAATGTGTGAAAAAAATGTTAGGTTTTGATTTTTAAATAGTCTAAAAGAAATGAAAATAAAATGTGTCAGTCGATGCACTATCTAGGCATGATGAACCAATTGAGGCATTATTATGTTCCATAACCATTTGGAAAACAGACTGGCTCAAAGAAGTAAAGGTATAATGGGAGAATGATAGTATTACCAATGCAATGATTCATAATCTACAATAGGGTTCAAATGGGATGAAATAATTTACATGGAAGGGTAATGCATTATGGTACAAAGATAGATTATATCTGTGTCATTATTCTCTTCTCAAATAGAAAATCCTTCAATAACTTCATGCATCTCCACTTAGAGGTCACTCAAGGTTTTTGAAAAATTATCATAGAGTCAAGAAGGATTTTTTTGGAAAGGACTCAAGGGGGATGTATAGAAATATGTGGCTAAATGTATGGTTTGTTATAAAAATAAAGGTGAAACCATTAAATCCCCAAGTCTTTTACATCCATAATCTATCCCCAGTCAATGATGGGAAGAGGTATCTATGGATTTCATTACTCAGTTACTATGATTTGAAGGTATAAATGTTATCATGGCTATTGTGGATAGACTCACAAATTATGCTCATTTTTATTCTTTATCTCAACCATTGGTGGCTAGTAAAGTAGATTCTACCTTCCTCAATATAGTTCAGAGATTGCATGGTACTCCCAAGATTATTGTCAGTGATCAAGATCCCATATTCACTAATAATTTTTAGACATAATTAATTTCATGTTTGGGAACCCAATTGGCTCATATATCATTCTATAATCCTTAATCCAATGGAAAAATTTAGGTAGTCAATAATTGTTTAGAAGGCTACCTTCATTTATTTGTGTCAGATAAATAGGATAAATGGGTTCAATGGCTACCCTTAGTTGAATGGTGGTATAATACTTCAATACATAGTTTATCCAAAATGTCTCCTTTTATATCATTGTATGGATTACATCTTCTAGCCCTCACTTCACCCTTGAAGACCCACCCAAAGATGCATGTAGTGGAGGAACACCTTCAACATCAACAAGAATTTCATACTAGTTTGCATGAAAATTTAGATTTGGCCTAGAATCACATGAAGTAATAGGTAGATCAACATAAAGTGAGATGAATTTTTAAATTGGTGATTGGGTGTTTGTTCACTTCCAGTCATATAAAAAGATATCATTGAATCAATATAAAAAGTAGAATAAGCTATTTCTCAAGTATTATAACCCTTATTAGATCTTGTAGAAAATCAGTAGTGTGACCTACAAGCTAGAATTTCCTCCATCCACTCACATTCATCTATTATTTCATGTATCTTGCCTTAATAAGGTCATTGAACAAAGAGTTACCACTTAAATTGAGTTACTTAATTAGATGAGGAAGGAAGGGTTATTCTTGATCCCAAAGTTATCCTTCAAACATGCACTAAGTAGCTATGGTCTAGACTGATTATATAATATTTGATCAAATGGAAAAATATTTCTTCTAAAGATGCTCTCTAGGAAAATAAATCATTCATGCAATGACATCTAGGATTGATTCAATGTTGAATACAATGTTGTTTTGAAGGGGAGGGGCGTGCTACATCCTTAACCATTGGCATGTCTAGGGATATGTGTAGTTGACTTGTGGCTAACAAAACCCTTTTGCATATTATTTTACATTTAATGTAGATTCATGTACTTATTAGGTCAACTTATGGTGGCACATGGCCTTATTAGACTATATATAGGAGGCAAGGATAGTTATTCATCATCATATTTTAGTATTCATTCTTATTACAAGCATTTGGGAGGTTGTCACTTTGAAGTGGCTCATTTATTATTCATTATTTCTACTATATTTCCATATCATTATGATATATTATTATATTTATACTTATTTTGTTAATTAATATCATTCTAGATCCTTACAAACTACAACCTCTTATAAATCACCTTTGGGCAATGGAGAGATTGAGTCTCGATGGGTTCATATTCAAGGTTAAGTATCTTTAACTTTACTCCTTTATTTTAGTAGATATAAGTAGCATAGGTAATGGATTTTGAATATATTGATCTATCCATGCGTTAGGGTTTTAATTATACATAGATTAATTAAGATTCTACTAGGTGTGTTTAATTTTTATGTTTATTACCCGCACATTGTGCCACATCCTTTGTTGATCACTAGATTAGATTTTACTTTGCTTTGCATTTACAGTGTGAATATGAAAACATAATTTCTAGCTAGGGTTATTGCATAGTGTTTCTTTACTATAGGTTTTTGAACCATCGTTATTAATTTTATTATGTTAATATATCCCTTGGTTATGCCTAGTATATCCATATTGGTCATGACCACAAATTCCAATGTATTAACAATCAGAAGTGTAAGTAGGATTTATCTGAGCTAAGATTGATTAATAGATCAGTTACATTTCACTTTGTATACATTTTGGTAAGCTTAATATGAAATAAACCCTTATAGGTTTTCTTTCATGCTTTTATTTTATCACTATATTATATTTTTATATATTTTTTAGTATTTTATCAAACCTATCAATATAGTTATAATAGTATGTGCATAGGTTTAACATGCAATCACTCCAAAATAACTCTATTCTATATGTGTATGTCTTATCCAAATACGTGTGACTGGATTGATCAATTCAAAATGGTTTATTTTTTAGTTCTATATTTGTATACATAATCAAACTAGTCGACTCTATTCACAATTATCTTCTTTTATCATACAAGTCTACAAACATAGTCAAGCTAGTCGACTTAATTCACAACTTCTTTTTCACAACATAGGTTTTGAAAACTCCATCAAACCAGTCGACTCTATTAGAAGAATTTTTGAATCAACATTTGAGTATCATAGCATAAAATTTTACAATATAAACATATTCCAACCCATCAAGGTTCATTCTTAATCTTTGTGTAATTTTAGTTATTCCTTTTCAGTACATTTTTTCACAAGTTTGTAGTATGTAAAATTGTATAACTACATACAACTAAGTCAACTAACTTGACATAGTTTTATAATTTATCTTCTATCTTGAATTCACAATCAACTTGTTCAAATGTGTTCTTCTAGATCTTGATTGTCTAGAATATTATTGACCCAATTGACTTTATTCTACATTGTTTGCATATGGTGTGGCCTAAACTGATTATGTACTCTATATAATCAAGTGATTAACATCTTTTTATTGGTAATTAATTTACTTTTAATTTTAGTTACATGTTTATATTATAAAACATACATTAATTAGGTGGTTTTCCAAATTGCCATTTAGTCATAATATGTTTTCTCTTTTGCACACACTTTCAAATCACTTTACACCTAAAAATCATTATACATTCATCTTCTTAAGGCTTACCTACTTGGCTTTCATCACCAAGGGGGAAGCCAACTTGGTTTTCTATCCAAGTATAAACATGTGGTTGATGGTATATATTGGTAAAGCACCTAACACCTTTCTTGTTATGGGATTGTAAAGGGATGGGGTAGACCTAATAACAAGCTAGTAATATTACCAATATATATTATTTTCAGCCTAAACTTCCTAAAACTAGCCTTAAATTGATTTTTAGTTCCTCATTACAGACAATTTCCTAATCACATTAAATTGAAACTTCATTATAACTTAATAACATTTTGGAATGACAAATTATGTAGCATTTACATTCAAGTTGTTTTCTCTTTGATTATTTTATTTTATATTATAAAACTTACATTAGCCAATATTAGTGTAAGAATTTTGTTGTGTGTTCAAATTAGATCAATTAAATTGATCCAATTATTTATGTACTTAATTTTATTTACTTAAATACTATCTTTCAAAACCTTTCTCTATTTTTAGAATACTATCATTCCTATCAACATAGTCTCTTATATATTATTCAACATATCTTCTTTCTGAACATAGGCAACCTATCTTAATGTGTCTCTTTACCTTATTATTCATCCCTTGTGTAAATAGTACACAATCAAGTTATTTGATTGTGTCTTCTTATTTCTTGTCCTTTTCCTTAATTAGGAGTACACTGTCAACCCATATGACTATGTATCTCTTTATCCTATTTTAATTTTATCCCTTATAACACATAGTCTACATGCTCAACTATGTCCCTTTGTTTTCTTATTTTGTGAATTTTATTCATATACTCTATCGACCCATTGAACTTTTTACCTTTTAGTTGATATCTTTCTCTATCCAACTATCTCTATCTCTATTTTTCATTTGTTTCTCCTAATCTTGGATTATTTCTTCAAGTGTCATGGAATCCCCAATCAAAATATTTTTGGACAACCTGAATCCATTTAGACACTATCTAGGATGATATTTTATTCTTACCTTTACTTCCTAAGAGGATCCTCACTCTTGGATTACCTCTTCTCCTCCCTCATATTTCAATTATAACATGGTTCACATCACTCAAATAGAGATAATGGTGGTTCCTATCGTTTTCATACTTAACAATAGAATTCTCATCTTCAAACATCTCACCATAATGTTGGAGAAATTAACACAATCCTACCCAATAACCCCATAGGGAATCTACAACCTAACAACCCTCCCCCTAATACCAATCCTTGGATTCCCCTTATAAACACTAACCCACCAATTGATACAACTCATATTATTACACATATAGTGAAATAAATGAACATAATGCAAATGTATAACACATCTGAAATGATGTAAATACAACAATATATAATCAACATGGCTAATCAACCACTTGTTATTCTCCCTAAAAATAATCAAAACTTTATTTCTTCACCTCTTAGATATGTTTTAGGTAATTTCATCCCCCAACCTATCGTGCATAATAAGATGATTCAACACATATAAAATGAGCCTTTATTCCCTTTCATTATTTATATTGATATTAGTAATATATATCCAACTATTAATTATGATGGGACTAAAGACACTACATATTTTAACAAGAGAACTCTTCTAGAAGAAAGTGTGTTTGATTTTTGATGATGAATGTGTTTTAGATCCACTATTGTGATCCTTCATCAAGAAAGAAACTTATGTGAGAAAAACAGTATCTTCCACCTTAAAAACTAAAGGAAAATAGTTGTAAAAAATTTGATAAATAAAAACAATATAGTTGTTACCATTAATTCCTAAAAAACCAAGAAAAATAGAGATAATATTATTAATCAAGCCATAAATATAAAGAGATAATAATAGTATATTTATTATTAAAAATATATTAGATGCTTTATTGACATTAATATTATTATCTTAAAGAAAAATATAAATATATTATTACTATATTTATAATTAATAAAGAGAATAGAAAAATAAAATAACAATAAAACAAGAAATCTAACAACAAAAATAAACTAAGCCTAACAACCTATTAATACCTATGGGGAGCTAAAACACATTAATTTTTATAAACTATAGGCTTCCAAGCATCACTAATCTCTAGACCTTCATCTCTATTCAAATTAATAGGGTGTTTCAATATTTCTATGGATTCCCTTATGTTTCACTTATGGTAGTGATCTTCAATAACTAAAAAAATTTCATTCTCAATATTGATCACATATTTTGACTTTAATGAGTGTTCAACAAGGGCTGATTTTGTTTGTTTCAAGATAAATGTCAGTTGAATGTTCTTTAATTCTATTTATAGCTAACCTACTTGTATCCCCTATGTATAGAATACCACATGAACAATCAACCTTATAAACACCACTCCAAAGTTTTGGGTCTAACTTGTCTTTGGTAGAACCTAACATTATGCATAACTTATTGATAGGAAGGAAAGTAGAGTGAATAAGTTATGTATGATGCTAGGTTCTACCAAATACAAGTTAGACCCAAACCTTAGGAGAGGTGTCTATAAGGTTGACTTTTCATGTGGTATTTCATACATAGGGGAGATAGGTAGTTCAGTTAGAACTAAAATTAAATAATATTCAACTAACATTCATCTTGAAAGAAAATAAAAATCAGCCCTTATTTAACACTCATTAAAGATGAAACATGCGATCAATATTGTAGATGCAAAAATCTTAGTTGTTGAAGATCACTACCATAAGATAAAGATAAGGGAATCCATAAAATATTGAAACACCCTATTAATTTTAGTAGAGATGAAGGTCTATAGATTACTCATGCTTGGAATCCTATAGTTTATAAAAATTAATGTGTTTTAGATCCCCATAGGTATTAGTAGGTTGTTATGCTTAGTTTATTTTTGTTGTTGTTATTTTATTTTTCTATTCTCCTTATTAATTAAAAATAGAGTAATGGTATATTTCTATTTTTATTTAAGATAATAATATTAATATCAATAAAGAATCTAATATATTTTTAATAATAAATTTACTATTATTATCTCTTTATATTTATGACTTGATTAATTATCTTATCTCTATTATTTTTTGTCTTTTTAGGAATTAACAGTGACAACTATATTGTTCTTATTTAGAAACCTTTTTACAATAGCTATTTTCCTTCAATTTTTAAGGTGGAGGATACTGTTGTTCTCACAGAAGTTTCTTTCCTGATGAAGGATCATAGTAGTGCATCCAAAATTCATCGATCATCGAAAATCAAACATATTTTCTTCCATAAGGTTTCTCTTGTTATTTTATAGACTGTGTAAATATAAAATCACTACATCTTTTATTAAGGCATATAGAAATCATTACAAACAATGGAACCAAGCTTATACTTTCACCACAACTAAACATTTAATTAAAACCTTCACCAGTGATGTATTAGAATGGTATAACCAACTTACCCAATGTTATATATGGTAATTATAGGATTAAGTAAATCATTTATTTAAATAATTCCAACAAATGATCTCCCAAAAAATTACCTTAGTCATTTCATCAATGCTAAGCAATCCCCTACCAAGTCAGTTCATGATTATATCAAATAATGGAAATATTTAGCTCACAAGGCCAATCATAACATGAATAATGAAAACTTTTTTAAATTATTTATAACAACATTAACAGTTTCACTCAAATACAAGGTTTGAATTTTTAGTCCCTAAATGTTAAATGAAATTCTTGATCAAGCTAAGCACCAAGACTTTTCAATGAAATACTTTATACCTAATACTAAAATAATTAATGGATATTTTCAACATTTAATCAATGTAATAATTGATAATCCTCCTCAACCCAAACTAGGAGTGTCCAAAGCCAATAATCCCCAACCTTATCATATGCCATTAACCATGAAATAAATAAATAATTTTTAGCACCCTCTAAACCATTCACACATGATAATAATCCCCCTAAATGGTATGATCCTAATCAATTTTTTTAGTTCCACACTGATATAGGTCATTCCCATGAAACATGTAGAGGGCTTACAATTTGTTTAATTTATTTTATGTCTGAAAACTCATTTAATCATGATGTTATGATCAAAATCCATCATCAATATTATATTAATGCTTCTCAAAATAAATAAGCTCCTAATGTTTCCTCTTATAATAACCCAAAATATTTCTCTACATCTAACACTCAATAAGAAAACAATTAGATTTATGTGATTGATGCTGATTATGATAAATATTACACCAATTACAAATATGTAAATATGTGTAAGGTCAATTATAGATGCAAACTAGCCCACAAAGATCATGTGGTCAAACCAAAGAAACTATATTTGGAAGAGTAAATTCTCAAAGATACTACTAATACCCACTCATCTTCAAAATCTAATGAGGATCCACCTCCTACCTCTGAACCTCTATCAATTATCTTCTTCCTAAACTTATTTTACCTTATAAGCCTCATGCTGGTTCTTTTTATTCCAAAACCCATTCAAACTTCCTAGAAGAACTCAAATCTATGCCTTTAAAAATTCCTATCACAGAGTTAGTTCATACATATCCTTATATTCATAAGTTACTCATGCAACAAATTTAAGACATTGAAGAACCATATCCTTTAGAAGAAGAACCATTTTCTCATGAGCCTCAAACAATAGAAGTGCATACCATTGAGTCCATTTTTTCTTATTTGAATCCTTCCATAGAGTTCCTTGAAGATGACATGATAAATGATGAAATCCTCTTTCAAGCTAATGATACACCCCTATTTATTAAATTATATATTAATACCACCCTCATTCACAAATTGTTTGTAGATGAGGGGTTAGGCATTAATGTGACATATCTTTAGCTCATTCAACAAATCACATGTTTGACATGTCATGGATTCAATAAGACTAATCAAAATCTTACTGTTTGTATTTATATCCCTCTTAGAATTAGAACTAAAACTATACAAACCAAGATTATGGTCCTTGATTCACCATTATCTTACAATATACTCCTAGGATACCCATGGACTCAACACATGAGGGCTATCACCTCTTTTAAAAGCTAGTCCATCAAATTTATTCATAATGTAAAAAGGTATAAATATGAAGCCAATCCTAACCCATGAAGTATTTAGTTTCCTATTCCTAAATCACAATATTAGATTCCCACTATTATGAATATTAATAATACCCCAATACCCAATTTTGTCAAAATAAATCTAGGTTTACATGTCACTCTTATTGATTATATCGATAATGAACCCAATGATTTGAAAAACATATGAAATAATATTAATATACTATTGTTAATTTGACCTATCAAGGCCAAATACAAACCCCTATAATCTGAAACTTTTTAGGATCCTGTCAATGTCTCTACAAGGTGGTCAAATAGGTGTATTTTGGCCTAGATGTCTATTTTGGTATTTAAAATTTTAAAATTGGAGTAAAAATTCCATTAAAATTTTCAATATTCCTTTAATTATATTAAAATACATCATATTTACCTTAGTCCAAAGTTTTAGAAGCTAAAAAGGTGTTTAATGCAATTTTAAGTCAAAAAAGGGTCTATTTTCACCCCCCACATGACAAATTTGTTGTCAAAAGTGTGTAAAGGGATAAAATTTTATATTTTAATGATATTTTACTCATAATAATTATATATTTTTCTAATTTTGGTAGTGGAAAAATTTAATTATCTTTAAAAGATAAGAAAAGTCTTTTTCATTCATTTTGCAAGAAGCAAGAATCCGTATGGAATTTTATATAATTATGATCTGAACATGGATCAAGAGGACATGAAAATTTTTATAGAATAATTTAATGGAAATTTGAGGCTATAGACATTCAAAACTAGTCATCTTCAGACAATTAGCAAGTTTGCACATAAAGACCTATCTTCAGGTTTATTATTGGTACATATTGGATACTGAAGGTACATGTCTAAAAATTTATAAAAATAAAATATACTTAAGGGTATTATTTATGGTTTAAGTGGTTATATAATTTGTATATACTCCCTCATCAATCATTAATTTTATGTCAGGATAATTTCTACAGTCTTGCATCTATGAAGGCAACCAGTTTTCTTCAAGTTCTCCTCACTAGGGCAACATTTAAAAAAAAATCAAGTTTTAAAATATTCTAGGGAACATAATCCACCAATTCATAGAATATTTCTTTACTTATTTACACATTTTGAGGTGAAAAAATTCTCACAAAAACAATTAATGCAATCTATAGTTAGGCAGCTTTTAAAGAGAAATTGTACAGTCTTGGAGAGAGTGGGTTTTCACAATTTGTTATTTGGATACATGGTCTGAATTTACTTAATTTTATCATGTTTAAAAATATTTTTTCAAGATAATTTATATAAATATTCATGTCTTATCCCATCATTGTATTCTCAAATTATCTTAAAAGGCTAGTTTAGCATACTTTAAGGAAAATTTGCATATTTTAATATTTGTGTTGAAACCTATGTTTCATTTTTAGCCTATTGTCCTTGTCTAAAGGAATAAAAATTCATATTGTGAGAGGATGATGTGTCTATTTTTGAATTTAACTCATCATCTTTATCTTGTCATGTTGATAATGTCCTTTCTCACCTAAATCTAACTCAACCCCATATCACTATCATGGCACTATCTTTCTAATGTGTTTTGTACTTTTTTCACCCTAAATTCATGTGTTTTCATCATATTTCATCCTAATAACCCTTCCACCCATTTCTATTCCATAGTTTAATATCATCAGAGAGTTAAGGGTTGATCAAATACCATCATAAGCATGAAAAGGAGGTATGCAGACCTTGTAAAATAATCATACAATCAGAAGATGAGATCTACAAAAAGTTTAAGTATATTCAAGTATGGTCATGAAGGTACAATAAAAAAAGGGTGAAAGAGGCCTTCTTTAAGGTCTATACATAATTTTTCATAAGGTATTAAGGAATAAAATCCATCTTAAGTTTCAAGAAGGAGAATACCCATGGCCAAGAAACCCTACCTACAATCCCCATGAGGTAATATACAAATAATATACCTATAATCAAGCCTTATTTCAATATAAGTTTATGTCTAAACCACTAAAGGAAGGATTGACGATTGAACTCATCTTGCCAAGTTATAGTCAAGGAAAGACAAGCTCACTAGCAAGGTTTGGAGACCTTTTCAACGTTTAGTTTTAGATCATTTCTTATAATGGGACAAGAATGATAATATATTCAAGGAAAGATAGTTTATTTTTGAATATTGACACCATAATGGAAGTGTATGACTTAAGATGACTTGACAAGTTTCAAGGACTCTTCTAAGGTCATGAAGACTTCTTGGACCAAGGATAATCAAGGATAAGATATAGGATTATATAGAGGATAAATAAGATGATAAGAACATAGTGAATCAGTTAAATTCATCCCTAAAAGACACCTACAAATAGCTAAGTTAGAAGGCAAAACAAAGAGTATGGAGAATGTTTAAGGTTTAAGACCTTTTTTAAGAAGTTTTTGAAGTTATTAAAGATATCACACCATAATAAAAGGATATTAAGATCCTTTTTTATATTAAATACTATCAAAACATCTCAAACCTTAAACCATGATCCATACAAAACTCTACAAGAATAGATTATAGTCAAGCAAAGGGCTTAGTGGTTTGTCCTCAAGTGTTAATGACACAATGAACTAAGTTTTTCAAAGAAGTAATGATGATTGAAATCATAATGACTCATCAAAGATATTGATAATTTTATCTTGGTATGGTGTGAGATTTATATATCTTCAAAATGAGACCTGTAATCAGTCTCAAATAACCCTTCACACATGAGGATTCATAGTCAACATCTTGGTAGGAATAATTGGTAACAAGGGACTGCCAACAAATTTTCCTAGCTTGAAGGTCAAAAGGAAAAAATAAAAATAACATATATGATATATATAGGTTTAGACATCATGATGGAGACACCAATCACTATAAAATTATATTCAAGGTCAATAATGCATACCTACAACCTTCTAGATAGGTCTTTTTATAAAACAGTGAGGAGAATTGAAGCACTATGGAATATTAACAATTGTATGAGTAATGAAATTTCATCAATGATTTTGTAAAGATATCATAATTAATGAGAGAGATAAAATTAAACATAATATCAAGGTTTCCAATGGTTTAGGAAGAATAATTCAAGTTACAAGTAGACCTAAAGGAAACCTACAGTTAATTAACAATGATAATAGATGTTTTCTAGGTTTCTAAGCTTATTCAAGAAAATTTGTTGTAAGATTTAGATTTATTTTTCCAAGTGAGAGACTCTAAGCATCTTGTCACCATTTTAGTTTGAAATCACCCTTAAACATTGTTCCTTATCTATACAAGGACCTACAAGTATAACCAAAGTCAAGTACCTTAAGTGAAGTCTATGATCCAAACAAGAGACAATGGTCATCTTGAGAAGTTTCATGATAGTTTGGGGTATTTAAAGTGAGAGGTGGACTTAAATGAAGTAAAATAATGTTATTAGAGACTTTCAAAGGTAAACTACAGTGTTTCCATCTCAAATTTACACCTACAATCACAATAATGAAGGGTTCAAGGCTAATAGTCCATGATGGGGCCTTGTAATCCAAGTATGCTTCATGAATCAATTAAGGTCAATGTATAGTTTCCAATACATATGAATTAATCAAAGGTTCAAGTGATGGTTTCATGATCCAAATACAATCATGCACCTAAAAAAACTTGCACCTACAGTCATAAGTACTACAGTCATGTTCTAAGTATGGAGAAGTGAGAAGCACAATGGTACATATAAGCCTCTTGATCATGAATGGAATTTTGAGGTATTCATGTTTAAATTTACAATTCATATACATCATATGAACCTTTTAATATGTTAACACAATCAAAGCTTATATGCATGTGCACAAAAAGTTAACTATGTAAAGGCCTAAAATCTTAGTTGAGGAGACAAATATGTTGAAGAAGCTAGTCAAAGGGTATGAAATTACTCCAAGAGGAATTTTTATGATATTTTAAAAACATATTCATAATGTTTATGCTCAATATAAGGTGAAAGGAAGAAAAACACAGTCAATTGCATACCTAGACAATGCACAAGAGACATTTTTGAGAGAATTTTAAGATTTTTGGCATCTAAAAGTGGAATTAATAATTTAAATTTCGAAAACATGGTCATCATTAATTGGTGAATATTATATATCATTATTAAAACCATTTCATAAGTATAAGTGACCACTATGTTGACACAGTCCCCTACTTGTCTAAACACAATCACCTTTAGAGCAAGGGGAGGTTTGAGTGAGTTTTAAGGTGAAAAGAAGCATATATTGTCATTATAATGTTTGAAAATCATGTAATTATGTTAATACATATTAATTAGACATTTTAAGAATGTTAAAAATCCAATTTATATGAAAACCATGCCCTTAAGTGCTAAATCAAGCAAGTAGGCCTATAGACTAAAAGCCATTTTTTGACCTATCAATCAAGATGAAACATACAAAATGATTTTATGACATGTTAAAAGTCTCATAATTATGATTTAAATTAGGGATAAGAAATGGATGAGTCAAATTCATCCATGAGGAGAATTTCAAATTCTATAGTTTTAGGCAACCTTTCAAACCACCTGATCAAATGTACATACATTTCACCAGATGAAGAGTTTAGCCAAAAAATCTTAGGATGATTTTAATAAAATTATTAAATTATAATTAATTAAAAATTTAGGTTGGTTAAGGTGATTTGATTTATGAAAAATTGATAAGAGCGTAAGTAGTCCAGAATGTAAGTAAAATCCTATAGGAAAATTTCTTCATTTGGCTATATTCTCATATATTTTGCATGGGATCATAGTATTTTTAGGGATGTTTTCAGGGTATGTATAATAAAAATTAATTGTAATAAGTTTTTATTTGGAGGTTTATGGTTCATGAATAATCATTAAGAAGATTCATCTTTAAAACACTTCCAAACCCTCATAGTGACCAATTTTGTGAAAATTTGATTTTATTTCGACAAACATCATGTATAAAATTAAAAAATATATAAACATAAATTAAACTTGGAGAGGATTCCATTAATGCAATTTTTTTGTATAGAGCTATATGGATTAGGGCAAAAATTAGGATTTTTGGAGAAAATACATGAAAAATGAGGTACAAGGCAGTTTACATGAAATATAATTCATGGAGATTGAATAATGAGACTTATTATTCACCCTAAAATAATTATTTGGTTACAAATATTCTTGGAAGTGCCCCTACTAGCTCTTTCAAAATAGCCAGTTTGTAGGAGAATAAAGCAGAGTTGACCTAGTCAAGACTGAGTTGTAAGAGTTTCTTCATCAAAATCACTTATCTCATGTTGTAAGGAGTTTTTAAAGGTATAATAAAAATTTTATTTTCAGTTTTCATGGTTCTATTTTAGGTTATATTGGATTTAAAATTCAAATTATAGGCTACTTGGCCCAATTAGCCTAGTAGGCCTATTTGATCAAACATAAAAGAAGAAGATGGTGTTGAAGGACTAATCAAGGAGTTCAAATGGAGTTTCAATTCCAATTATATATTTTTAAAGTTAAATTTTCATTATAAATTTAATATTCAATTTCTATCTCATGCAAGAGGAATTCACATGGAGTTAACTAGTCCCGAACTACCAATCACTCTAGTTGACTAGTTTCATGCATCTTTCAAGGTTTTCATGCAAAAGATGACTTATATTAAAATTTATCTCACTTAAAGTGGATATTATCACCAAATATTGGCATATAATTCATTTAATTATTGTTACAATTCAAATATGGGCCCACTTTTCCTTTCTAATGCTAAAGATAAGACCATGCAAAGATTTCAACATGAAGACTATATGTGGAGCCTATTGTTTATTATTGTAAAAGAATATTGTCTTGAGTTAAATCAAAATTAATTATCCTTATATCCTATATTACATACTAGATATATTTTTTAAAATTTGGCTATCTATGTTTTATTTTAAGTCATTTTCCATATCCCTTATGCTAGTATAGGAAAACTATATAGAAATAGTAACTTGCACAAAAAATCAATAAAGAGACTTTGTTTGTATATAGTTCATGGTTGTAGTGTGTAATTATGATTTTTTATTTGAATATAAGTGTGATATATATCTCCATTTTTAGATCCTTTCCTCACCTTCTACTATGATTTCATCTTTTATAGGCCACTTGAAGAGTTAGAATAGAAACTGTGTTGAAGATTGTTAATATGTAGTGGATTTAGAGACCTAAATTCACACACATTCAATATAAAAACCTTATTTCAAAACTTCATTTTAAATACTTATTTTTATGAATATCTAAGAAATTTTTGTTGACAAATGTTTTCATTTAATCCATATATGTGCTTAAGTTTCAAATTTTATAGAGGATCAATCATTATTCAGGTGCATCACCATCATAGATAGATTTCATTTTTAGTTCCTTCCTTGATATTTTGATCTTGACATAAAATAGGTTTAATAAATGATCCTAATTTCAAATATTCAAAGGATATAGCCTCACAACTAGAGGATTGATCTAAACATATGTATCTCACAACCTTAGATCATTTCAATGTTAGTTTAGATATGAGTCACATTTGAGAAATCTAATATCTACTAGGTGTTATATGGGTTAATAGTTTTCACACCTAATGGGACTAATTATTCAGAAAAATTGAATCAAATATCTGAATATTTTAGAATATTATCAAGACTTAGGGTGTCATTTTTAGATTTACATACTTTTCATCACACGAAGAGGTCACAAGATCCTTTGTAAAAATGAAGGAGATAGATTTAATTGAGTTATCTTTTAAATAAGCAAATAATAAGAAAGCCTCACAATAAAATCCAAATATTACTCCTCCTACTTCCCCTATTATTGTTCAAACTCCTATTTGGGATAATATAGTTCAGCCAAACATTGTAGTAAATCATATACCTTAGATAGTTATTCCTAGGAGAAAAACCTTTATGCCTTTTAATGGTGGTATCCCCTTGAACATCAATCAATGGGATGATATCCTAAATTCTACTCTGAAATCTCTTCCTTATTTTATAGGATAAATTATAGTTACTCCTATAGAACATATTGTAGATATAGATAACTTTTTTTCAGTACGTCATGTGACTTGAAAAAATGTAGCAATGAAGTTGTTATCAACTTTATTAAAAGGCAAAGTAATTCAATGTTATAAATTATTGACATCTTCATTAATCAATAATTGGGATGAATTTGGAGAAGTCTTGTGTAATCACTTCGATGACAAAAGTGATCATATTTCAATGGTCAAACAACTTACAAAAATAAAGAGATTTCCTTATGAGTTCATGGTGGATTTCAATTATAGGTTTTAGAAGATTTGGAAAATAATTTCCATAGTGATCAAACCTACTCCAAATTATGCATTTGTGTGTTATTTATAGGCTCTTAATTTAGATGTGGCTATGATGATGTAATCCATGGGATGATACACTCTACATAAGGATTTTGAATTAGAAATAAAGGCTTAAAATTGCTTATACAAGCAAGCAAGTTGTCTTTAAGGCCATCTATGCCTTTATTTATAGAGATTCATCTTCTTTATTGAACTATTGCTCCAATTGCATATTCCTAAAGCATTTATCAGATAGAGGGAAATCAAATAGATATATTAGGTTAGATAGAGATTCTTCTCAAAGCTCATAACAAGTTGCTTACAATGGAAAGGTAACAAGCTCCACCTTATAGGCCATACCAAAATCCCAATCATAATTATTAGTATAATAGGCCACTATATCAATCCAATCATCAAGGATAAGGGAAAAATTATCAATCAAGGAAATATAATCCTAATGATCCAAGAAATTGTAGAGATATTATGCCTCCTCAAATAAACTATGCTAAAGAATGGCAATGACACAATTAGTGGGATAAAGTAAGTAACATGGAAATTGCTCCAACTTGTGAGATTTCCCAATAGTCTTATATACAACAAAATTTAGAACCTGCTTCACATGAAAACTAGGCACCTTTTTAGATTAAGGAAGACTCTCTACCACATGGATACATTCCTTCCTTCACTCAAGTAGAAGTGCAAATTAAACAAGGAGAAGGTAGTAGTAAATCACCCACTAAAACTACATTTGTTAACTTTCAAGAAGGTGAGAATTCATTTGAGTACATGGCTGTAAATCAAGAATAAAATATGTCAAATGTTGATAATTTAATTGTATCCCATACTAGATTTAAAAAAAGGGTAATTGGTAAAGGTTTAGGTCCTAAAAAGGTAAGTTCTCTTCCTTCTCATTCACAACAAAATACCACCACTTAGGATGTGACTCAAAAGATATTAAATCAATAGGTTCAAGATCCAAAAGGGTAGAATTTGAAAGGGCCTTACATTCCTCACTTCGTGAAATATTTAGGAGACACCTATACTCTTAAATTACATCTTAGGACAAACACTTATCTAATCAATATTTTGGACCAAATTAATAAGGCTTCAATATCAATTTCTATGTGGGATACACTACTAATCCTAGGTCAAAATAAGATTCTATAATAGGAGCTTTCAAAGCTTAATATCATTGATAGACAACCTAAAAAAGAAAGAGTAAGTGTTTTTATAAAAAATTCAAATAAATTTGTTTAGACTCAAGCTCCAAAGGTGACTAATATTGCTCCCTTTTATCTTTCTTTTGTCATAAGAGATTGTTTAGTTCACAATTCTATGATTGATAATGGGGCTAGTACATCTATCATTCCCAAATCAATATCTAACAAACTAAAAATTTAGTATGAACCCTATGAGAAAGGTATGATTAAATTATATGGGTATCCTACAAATACTTTAGGTGTTTTGAGAGATCTTAAAGTCATACTTGTTGCTTGTCCAAATTTCACCATTACATAAGATGTAGTTATTGTTGATTTACCTCCTTGTTTTACACTATGCATATTTAGAGATTTCACTACTAATATAGGAGGTTATCTTTATTTAAATTTGTCATATATGTTTTATATAACCAGATATGGAACCAAAGTCACAATAAGATCTGATCCTATTTCCAAATTTCATCTAGAGCCCTATATGACAAATATGTCAAATGTGAATTATATTATTTAAGAAGAAGAAGAAAATACCTATGATCAAGAACCTTATAAGTCATGAATGAGAGGGAATTTGATAAACATGGTTATGAACCCTAAAACATTATTCAATAATTAGTTTTTGGTGTCTAGTGTATGCATGAAGAAGGTGACTTATTGCCTAGTCTCACTAGCTCAATGTAGGATCAATGAGTGTGGAACTTGTACTTTCATGGATCTAGATCAAAGAATGGAAGTGGGACTAGTATAATGTTGGTTTCACCTCAAATTAAAAGTTATTATTATTCTATTATATTTTATCTCAATTTTACATCACATACTATAGAGTATGAAAGTCTTATTTAAGGCCTTTAGTGGGCTAGAAAGAGGGGTATTAAGTTTTTGTAGGTGAAAGGTGATAGTGATTTTATAGTGTATCAAGTTAGAGGTTTAAATGAAAAAAATAATCCTATTATAAATTCCTAAAAACATAGATTTTAGGACCTCATGGAATATTTCCAAGCATTTGATATTCATTCCATTCCTAGAGGAGCCAATCACCATATTGATAAACTTGTTGCCATATGAACACAATATGACATTGTTGATCAAATAAAGGACACTAAAAATTAGACCCAAATCAAGGTTTTATTGATTAATTTAGTTAAAAATAATCATTTATGTCAGAAATTTTTGAATATGATAAAAATATAGTTTATTTCTTACAAAATGAGGTAGAATTTTGCCCAAAAATCATGATAAATTATAGAACCAATATGAAGATCAGATTGTGTAGTTGAAATCAAACAAGATGAATAAAGGTTGGTGACTTTATAAATCATTTTAAATTAATATTATGAGCTAATAAATGAAAATATAATCATATAATCCAATAAATAACATTATGAGAAAATTATCATAGCTGAAGGTAAGTAACTTAAGTTGGGAGAAATTAACACCAATATTGAGAGAGGAGATTTGATTTCATTCTGCAAGGATTTCATGGATTTATTTTCTTTGTAATACTATGATTTTAAAGGTTTTTATCCTAGGTTAGTACAACATACAATTGATCTTGAACACGATGCAAAACCATTAACACAAAAGTAAAGGACAATCAGTCCTAAGGTTAAAATCCTCATGAGAAAGGAGCTTACAAAGTTGATTGAGTCAAATATAATATTTTATATTAATAATTAAACATTGGTATCAGACCTTATACCCATGATAAATAATAATGGAGAGATAATATCATATATTTATTATAGAGATTTGAATAGAGTGTCACTAAAAGTTCACTGTCCTCTTCTATCCATGGATCAAATTTTGTAGATTATTAGGTTCACATAGGTTCTCTCTACTAGATGGGTACTCATGTTACAAATAGATATTTGGGAAAGAGTAAGACAAATATAAAATATCTTTCACCACCAAATGGGATGCTTATGCTTATACAAATGTGCCTTTTGGACTCTCTAATGCTGAAGCCACTTTCCAAAGGGCAATGGATGTTAATTTTCATGGTCTTTTGAGTGAAATGGTTTTAGTTTATCTTGATGACATTAATATATTTTAAAAGGGGCGTAATGATCATATAACACACTTGAAAATGGTTTTTGATATATGTAGATAATTTGCAGTTTCCTTGAATCCAAAGAAGTGCATCTTTGTATTGCATGATGGAAGACTTCGTGGGCATGTTGTGTCCAAAGTGAGACTTTCAATTAATATAAATAGAATAGAATTAATCCTTTCACTATCATTTTATAAACATAAGAAAGGATTTTAGAGATTCTTGGGAAAGATTAATTTCATCAAAATGTTCATTCTTGGTTTTGTATAATTGGTAAGGCTACTCACTCAAATGCTGAAGAAATATCAAGAGTTCACTTGGATTAAAGAGGGAAAGAAAATATTTTCCACCATCAAGGAGTCCATTATCCAAGTTCCTACTTTGTTCAGTCCTGATTTCAATAAGGATTTATTTATGTATGCTTTTTCTACATCTAGTATAATTTTAGTCATGTTTATGTAGTAGAATTGTGAAGGTTTGGAGCAACCCATTAATTTTTTTAGTCAATATTTAGAGGGTTATGAAGAGAGGTTTTTTTTTTTTTTTTGAAAAGAATGTGATTTATATTATAATCTGTTTGAAAAAAATTAGACATTTAGTTTTAAATAATAATATTTTTCTAATGGTAGCTCATCCTAGTGTGAAGGATTTCATCCTTAATAGAGATTTGAGTGAAAAGAGAGCTAGATGGGTCACTAAGTACATGGAATATGACATTGAAGTAAAGGTTAAAAATGTGGTCCAAGGTAAAGGATTATGTGAAAATCTTGTAGTAGAGGTGAAATAATAAAAATATGTGATTTTGATAATTCAAGACACTCAACATGAATCTGAAACTACCCCTCCTTCCAACTGGACACATGACATTACTAGATTCCTATAAACAAGAGAGTGTCGTATGGGATTGAATGCATCATAGAGGAGACAATTATATCTAAAATAAATACCATAAATTATTATTGATGGATTTATTTTTAAAAAACACATTTTAGGTGTGTTTTTAAGGTGTGTTGAAACTAGTCAAATTGATAATCTTTTAGAGCAATTTCATGACAGTCCTTCAGGATGCCACTTTGAATCTAAGATTACATCAAAAAAATTATTAGAGATAGTTATTTTTGGCCCAATATATGTAAGGATGCACATACATTGGATATAAAGTGTGTAATGTGTGCAATGTTTATAGGGAAACAGAGACTAGTTGTTATGCCATTGAAGCCTATTTAAGTTGAGTAACCTTCAATTCAATAGGGTTTAGAATTCATTATCATGAATCATACTCCATAAAGTGATGGTTGTATGTGGATTATAATAGCCACAAATTATTTCACCAAGTGGGTGGAGAAATTTATACTAAAAGAGGCAAATGAGAACTCAATTCTTGAGTTTTATGATAGTTGAGCCACCTATTTTGGAGTACCTTCAACTATCATATCAGATAATGCTCTAGAATTCAAGAGTGAAAGGTTATGTGAATGGGATATTGAGCATGGTATTTATCTGACATATTCATCAAATTATTATCATCAAGAGGGAAATCGAAGATAATTAGAGATCATGGCATACAAAGTTGAAGGCTACCTTATGGGTAGATAGAATCACTCATAATAAGGCCATTAGTCATTCACATTATCATTTAGTTTATGGAATAGATGTAAGGCTACCTATTTCATTACAACTTCCAACTTTGGAAATTTTACATCAACTAAAACTTTTGGAAAATGATGCAATGGAGGTTAGGATGAATGAAATAAGAGAATTAGAGGAAATAAGAGATGATGTCATATATACCATGTGGTCAGACCAGTGATAAGTCAAGAAATCATTTGACAAAAAAGCTTCATCAAATACATTTTACTAAGGAGACATAGTAATAAAATAAGATGAAGAATGTCCTAAACTAAGTAAGCACTAAAAATTTGATAGCCTTTGGAGTGGACCTTATGTTATTATAGATTGTAAAGAAAGCAATGCTTTCTAATTATCCAAAATGATTAGAAAGGAACTTCTTATTCCTGTGAATGGGGTGTTCCTCAAGTATTGATATTAGGAGAGTCACTCCTTTGTACATAGTCATAGTTTCATTCCTCTAACTAAATAATTTATAAATGGTTTGTTAATTAATATTTTTCTTTAGTAGTTAGTTGATTATTTCTAGTTTGTATTTATTTATTTGTTGTGTCAGAGTCCATAAGTTTTCCTAGATTTTGTGTAGTCCAAGTCTGATATAGTCTAGAAATTCTACATTTTCTTGACCATCAGGCTGGTCAACCCCTATGAGTCACTATAAATGTTGGTAATTTGGCCTATCAAGGCCAAATACCAACCCATATAATTTGAAACTTTCTAGCATCCTGTCAATAGTCTATGCAAGGTGGTCAAATAGGTGTATTTAGCCTAAAAAGTTAGTTTTAGTCTTTTAAATGTCACAATTGTAGTCAAAATGTCATTAAAATATACATTATGCCTTCAATTTTATTCAAATACATCACTTTTACCTTAGACTAAATATTTAAAAGCTAAAAAGTTGTTTAAATGCAATTTTAAGTAAAAAAGGGTCTATTTTCACCTCCCACATGTCAAATTTGGCCTCAAAATCATGAAAAAGGATAAAATTTGTATTTTAATTATATATGACTTGTAATACATCTATATTATTCTAATTGTGGTGGAGGAAAGCTTTACTTATGTTTAAAAGGTAAGAAAAGGCTTTTTTCATTCATTTTACAAGAAGTATGAATCTGTATAGAATTATGTATAATTCAGGTCTAATGGTGGATAAAAATGACATTAAAATGTTTTTAGAATAATTTTATGTCAATTGGAGGCCATATAGGCTCAAAACTAGTCATATCTAGATAATTGGCAAGTTCACACATAGAGACCTACCTTCAGGGTTGTTGGTATAGATTGGAGATTGAAGGTACAAGTCTAAAATTTTAGAAAATGAAAGTATACTAAGAGGTATACCTGATGGAGTAAGTGGTTCTATAATTGGTCTCTCATCCTTCATGAATCACTCATTTAAACTCATACTAATTTTTGTAGTTCTTCATCTATGAAAGCAACTAATTTTCTTCATGTTCTCCTCACTAGGAAAACATTTCAAGAAAATTCAAGTTTTTAGAGATTATTGGGAACATATTTAAGCATTACATGGCCTAATTTATTAGTTATTACCATATTTAAAGGTCAAAAAAATCTCACAAAAATACGCAATGTAATCTGCAGTTGTGTAAGCTTTCAATGAGGAATTGTATGGTCTTGGAGAGAGAGTGGGTTTTCAATATTTGTTGTTTGGATCCCTGGTATTAATTTTATTCATGTTATAATGTTTGAAAAAAACATTAATAAATAATTTATCCAAATATTCATGTATTATTCCATAATTTTTCTCTCAAAGTATTTCAAAAGGCCAATTTTGCATCTTTAAGGAAAATTTGCATATTTTAAGGTTTTTGTAAAAACCTATGTTTCATTTTCAGCCTATTGTCCTTGTCCAAAGGAATCCAAATTCCTATGGTGAGAATACAATGTGTACATTTTTGTATATAAATCCTCATATTAGTCTTGTCATGCTCATAATGTCCTTTCCCACCTCCATCTCACTCAACCCCATATTACCATCATGGCACTATCTTTCCATTGTGTTTTGTGCTTTTTTCACCCTCCATTCATGTGTTTTCATCATCCCTAATCCTCATCACCCTTACACTAATATCTATTTCATAGTTTCATATCATGAGAGAGATAATCATTGATCAAAGACCATCATAAGAATGAAAGGAGGTATGCAGACCTTGGAGCATCATAATATAGACAACAGATGAGGTCTATAACAAGTTAAAGAACAGTCAAGTATGGTCATCAAGGTATAGTAAATAAAATAGTGAAATAAAAATTCTTTAAGGTCTATACATCTATTTTAATAAGTTATTAATTAATGAAATCCATTTTAAGTTTCAAGAAGGAGAATATCCAAGGCAAAGAGACCCTACATATAGTCATAATGAGGTAATCTACAACCAATACACCTATAATCAAGCCTTATTTCAAGAGAAGGTTGTGTTGAAAACACTAAATGAAGGATTTATGATTGAATTCATCTTGAAAAGTTAAAATCAATGAAAGATAGGTTCACTAGCAAGGTTTAAAGACCTTTTCAAGGTCTAGTTTTAGCTCAGTTTATATAGTGGGATAAAAATGACAATACAATCAAGGACAGACACAGTTCATTTTTTAATATTGACACCATAAAATAAGTGTATGACTTAAGATGAGCATTAAATGAGGGATTATTGAACTATATATGGTTTCACTAATGATCATAAACCATCCTTAAGCATTCAAATATCCTTTAAGCTCTATGTATAGGTCCATTCACAAGTGGCCTATTGTAGGTATGGTTGAATCTTCATCAAAGGCCTATTATTATGAAAGAGGACTTCAGTCATTGCCAAGCTCATGTGTGATTTATAATGTATATGAATAATATCATGAGAGATCCATAATGTAGATATGATAAACACAAAATAAGGGTTGATGAGGAGAATGATAATCTACATCAAGCCTAAAGGCAAGCTATAATTAAAAGAAAGGTTTTAAACCCATAAAAAATTCTATTAAGGTGTTAGGAAACTAAATCACTACCAAATGCATAAATACTATGAGGATGGTTAACCTCAGTGGTGTGGAAAATAACCAAAAAAATTTCAAGATCTGAATTTCCTCAAGGGAGCAATGGTATAAAAGCTAATGGACACCTATAGCCCTATTTTAGGCTTAGACCTATTTCTAAAAGTTGATAAGAAGATGAACAAATTATGATTATGTGAAATCTAATGGTGTGAAAGACTCATCAAGAATGATGATTAAACAAGGCCAAATAATGAGTGAAGGATATAGTCAAAAGATAATTATCATTCAAAAGACAAGTCAAGTCAACCACCTATAGTGCCTAAAAGGATACCTATAGGCCTACTTTCAGGCCACAACCTAGCAAGTTTTGACTTAACAAGTTTCAAGGACTCTTCTAAGGTCATGGAGGATTCTTAGACTAAGGATAATCAATGATAATATATAGGCTTAGACATAAGATAAATAGTATGATAAAAACATACTGACTCATTTGAATTCATCCCTAAAATACACTTATAACCAACTAAGTTAGCATCATAAATAAAGACTATGGAGAAATCTTCAAGGTTAAAGACCTTTTTCAATAGGTTTTTGAAGTTACTAAATAGATAAAACCTTAAGAAAATGATCTTAAACTCCTTGTATATGTTCAATTCTATCCAATCATCTCAGACCCAAAATCATGATTCGTATAAAATCTTATAGGCATTGAGTAAAGTTAAGCAAAGGGATTAGTTATTTGTCCTCAAGTAATAATGACATATTGAGCTAAGTTTTACAAAGAAGAAATGATGATTGGAATCATTATGACTCATAAAAGAGATTGATAATTGTATCTTGGTAGGGTGTGATAGTCATATATCTTAAAAATGGGACCTATAGTTATTCTCAAAGAACCCTTTAACCATGACGATTCATAGCCAACTTTTTGGCAAGAAGAATAGGTAACAAGGGGACTATCAACAAAGTTTACAAGCTTGAAGGTCAAAAGGTAAAAATAAAGATATTATATATGATATATACGATTAGACATCATGATGGAAACCCCAAGTACTATAAAAAAACTCAAGGTTAATAATGTAGACCTATAGCCTTCTAGATAGGTCTTTTTCTAAAACAATGAGGATATTTGAAGCAAAGTGGTATATTGAAAGTTTTATGACAAATGAAAATTCATCAAGGATTTTAGAAAGTGATCATAATTCACGAGAGAGATAAAATTCAACATAATATCAGGGTTTTTAAGGGTTTAAGAAGAAGAATGCAAGTTATAGGTAGTCCTAAAGGCAACTTATAGTCAAGTAATAGTGTTAATGGAGGCTTTTTGGGTTTTTAAGATTATTCAAGAGAATTTGTTGTAAGATTTAGAGATATGTTTTCAAGTGAGAGAATCTGATCATCTTGTCACCCTTTTAGTTTTAAAACACCCTGAAGAATTGTTCCTTATCCATACAAGGACCTACAACTATAAACACAGTCAAGCACCTTAAGTGAAATTTGTGATCCAAGGAAGAGATAGTGGTCATCTTGAGAAGTTTCATGATATTTTAGGGTATCCAAAGTGAGATTTGGAATTAAATGAAGCCAAATCATTAAATTAGAGACTTTTAAATGTAAACTATAATTTTTCCATCTCAAATTTACACTTACAATCACATAAAAGGAGGGTTTAAGCTTAATAGTCCATGATGGGGTCTTGTAATGAAAGTACACTTCAAGGATCAACTGAGATCAATTTCTAGTTTCCAATAGATATGAATTAATAATAGGTTCAAGTAAGGGTTTAAAGATCCAAATATAGTCAAACATCTCAAAAAACTTACACCTACAGTCATAAGTATTACAGTCATATTCTAAGTATGTAGAAGTGAGAAGAACAATGGTACACATAAGAATCTTGATCATGAAAGGAATATTGAGGTAGTTAGGTATGAATTTATAATTCCTATAAATCATGATTAACCTTTGAATATGTCAACATAGTCAAACCCTACAGGCCTGTGTATGGAAGGTTGACTATGTAAAGGCCTAAATTCTTGGTTGAGGAGACATGAAGGTTGAATAAGCTAGTCAAAGGGTATGAAATAAATAAAATATTATTTTAATGAGGTTTTTAAAACATATTGAACATTTTTATGCTCAAGTTAAGGTGAAAAAAATAGAAATGTAGTCAAGTGCATACTCAAATAATGCATAAGAGACATTTTTGAACTAATTTGGAGATTTTTGACATTTACAGATGGAATTAAGACTTGAAATTTTGTAAACATGGTCATAATGACTTGTTAAATATTATATATCATTCTTATTACCATTACACAAGTGTAATTTCCCACTATTTTGACATAATCCCCTACTTGTCTGAAAATAATCACCTTTGGAGTAAGGTGAGGTTCTAGTGAGTTTCAAGGTTAAAAAAGGCTTATAATCTCATTATAATGTTTTAAAATCATGGAATGATGTTAATAAATATTAATCATACCTTTAAATAGTGTTAAAACTCCAATTAATATGTAAACCATGCCCTTGAGGGCTAAATCAAGCAAGCAGGCCTATAAGCCAAAAGGCATTTTTTGACCTATCAAGAAACATGAAACATAAATAATGATTTGATGACATGGTAAAAATATATTATAATGATTTAAAGAAGGGATAATAAATTTATAATTTATATTCATCCATGAGTAATTTTTTTATTTTTGTAGTTCCAGCCACCCTTTCAAACTACCTAATCAAATGCTCGTATCTTTCAACACGTGAAAATTTTATCCAAATGTTCTTATAATTATTTGAGGAAACATATGAAATTATAAATAATTAACAATTTATTTTGGTTTATGTGTTTTTATTTATGAACAATATCTAAGAGAGTAAGTAGTCCAAAATGCAAGCAAAACCCTATTGGCAAATTTCTTCACATGGTTATCTTCTCATATATTTTGCATGGGAACCCAATATTTTAAAGGATAATGAGGGGGTATGTCTAATAAAACTTCATTTAAATAATTTTGGATTTGGAGGTATATTATTTATGAATCATCATTAAGAATATTTATCTCCCAGACCCTCATAGTGACCAGTTTTGAGAAAAGTTGATTCTTTTGCCATCAGAACCTCATAGATCAATATTAAACCTCTTAAAAAATAAATTACACTCATATAGTATTCCATTAATTAAATTCTTTGTATGGATATATATGGATAAGGGTACAAATCAAATTTTTGAATAAAAAATCATTAAAAATGAGTTATAAGGTAGTTTACATGAAATCCAATTCATGGAGATTGAATATTGATACTTGTTATTCACCCTAAAATCATCACTTTGGAATACAAATACTTGTAAGTTCCCCTACCAACTCCTTCAAAATAGCTAGTTTGCAAAAAATGAAGCAGAGTTGACCTAGTCAACCATGGTGACTAAGTTACAAGAGTTTCTTCATCAAAATCACCTATCTTATGGTGAAAGGACTTTTTACAGGTCTAAAAAACATTATATTTTTAGGCTTCCTGATTTTCTTATAGGTTCTAATGGATTTTCAAAAAGAAGAATATGGAATCGAAGGACTAATAAAGGAGTTTCATAGGATTTTCAATGACCCTTATATATTGTTCAAGTGAATATTCCATGCTCATTTAAATCTTCAATTTCCATCAAATGCAAGAGAAATTCACATGGAGTTAACTAGCCCTAAACTACCAATCATTCCAGTTGACTAGTTGACCAGTTTCATGCATCTTTTAAGGTTTTGATGCAAAGAATAACTTTTAATAAACTTAAAATCAGCTATATTGGATCTAATCACCAAATATTGGTTTATCATTCATGCAAGGATTTTTAAAATGCAAATATGGTACCACCTTTCCTTTCTAATGATAAAGAAAAGACCATGCAAAGATTTCAACATGAAGACAATTCTTGGAGACTATTGTTTATTATTGTAAAAGGATATTATCTTAAGTTAACTTAAAATGACTTATCCTTCTATCCTCTATACCAGATTCATTGGATATTTTCAAATTTGGCTATATATATTGGCTTTTAAGCCATTTTTTATATCCCTCAAGTTGGTATAGGAAAACTATACATAAATTGTAACTTGCACCAAAAATCCATAATGAGAGTTTGTTTTCAAATCATTCATGGTGTAGTGTGTAATTTTTACTATTTATTTGCATATAAGCTAAATATATATCTCATTTTTCACATCCTTTCCTCACCTACTACTATGGTTTCATCCTTTATAGGTCACTTAAAGAGTTAGAATAAAAATCATGTTAAAGATTATTAGTATCCAGTGTCTTTAAATGTTCACACATCTTCAATATTTAAACCTTATTTCAAACCTTTATTTTAAATACTAATGTTTAGGAATATCTGATAAAGTTTTGGTGATAAGTTGTTCCTTTTGATCTATATGTGTGCCTAAGTTTCAAATTTTATAAAGGATCCATTATTATTTAGGTGTATCACCATCATAAATAGATTTAAATTTAAATTTCCTCCTTACTCTTCTCATTCCAACATCAAATAGCTTTAGTATTTGATCCTAATTTCACAAATTTAGAGGAGCAAGACTCACAATTAGAGGTCTAATCTAATGATAGGTATCCCATAGCCTTAGATCATTTCAATGTTAGTCCAACTATGAGTTTGATTAGAGAGATATTAAAATCTACTAGGTGCTATCTAGGTTGATAACATATACCTCCTTACATCTTAAAGTGGATACCTCCTTACATCTTAAGGTGGCTACCTCATGATCATACCATCCCTCTTATCTATGATATCATGAATTTCCCTCCTCCATGTAATGTCCATGAAACATATTATATAAAATATGACTTTGCATGTAATGATTATGGAATGGATAAATTATTTTAATATCCTTTAAATATTTCACCATGTAAATTTAGCAATTTAGGCATCTCACCTTGAAAATTTACTTTTGGGTCATAACCATGTACAATTTCTCCAACTTATTATGATAATTACATCATGGCCCAAGATCAATAAAAAGACTTGGATGTTCAAAATTATCATAAAATTTTAGATCAAATACATGATTTCAACCACGATTCTCATACCATTTCCATAGATTTCATGTTATAACCTAAAGTTCATGTACTTATAATAAATTTTCCACTTCTCAGTACTCCTTGACTGGTCAAACAAATCTTACCTCTTACATATTCATAACTTATGGAACCTTCTATATCTCCTATCACATCAATTATTATACCGAATAATTTTCTTATCAATGATTCCAACAATAAAATAATTGAATCTGATCAACCTTCCTCTATAGTTTCACCTACTCTTGAGATCACCCTTCATTCCAAAGCCATATATGTACACTAGATACATTCTAAATATGACTCTAAAGGTAAAAAAGTTATTGATACTAAAGTATATTTTGAATATTATGGCCATTTACCTATGTTACCTAGAAATTAAGACATCCTTGAATTGATTCATGCTTGATAACCTCAACTTCTTCAGCAACATCACAAACATAGGAATTTTAAGAAAAAAGCCCATCATTTTAACAACTTCATTTCTAGAATTAACCCTAAAACCAATCCCATTTACTCTCTTCCTAACATTACATATCATTTTAAATATGGAAATTCTATACTTATCAAGCAAATTATAAGAATAGAATATGGTAACCCCTCATGCCCTCAGCCTATAATAGTTTATAGAGAACTCATACCAATTGAACATAATAAATCTGGTTTATTTTTCAATAAATATTATGAGACTTTCACTTGGTCATATGAGGACATGCCTACCATTTATCCTAGTATCATGGTATACAACATCATCACATATCCCAATGCCAAACCCATTCACCAAAAATCATATAAAATTTCCCTTGAAGATTCTAACTTATGCCATAAATAAATTATTGAACTTTAATATGTCAAATTTATAAAAATAATGGAATATTATGAATTAGTCTCAAACATTTTCCTCATTCATAAAAATTTCACCATGATCATTCATATTTGCATCAATTTCCATAACCTCAATATTTCTTATCCTAAGGAAAATTTTCCATTACTTTCAGTAGATCTCATTATTGATTTCACTACTAGATATGAAATGTTGTCCCTCGTGAATGGTTTTTAAATCTATAATCAAATTCAAATTTCTCTTAAAGATCAACACAAGACAACTTTCACCACAAAATGGGGCACTTATTTCTACAATAAAATGTCCTTCAATATTAAAAACACATGAACTACCTATCAACTATATATGACCCACATTTTTCATGACCTTATCCATAAGATTATGGAAACCAATGTGGATGATCTCATCACCAAATTTAAAATCTTTAAAACTCATCTTTCTAATCTTACCATCATCTTTGACCAACTCATTAAATATAAAGTGATACTAAACCCTAAAAATGTGTCATTCGCATCAAATAAGGTAAATATAAAGGGTTCTTAGTCTCTCTTCATAGTATTGATGTTAATCCAACTAATATTAACACTTTTGTAAACATACATATTTCTTGATTCATTCCAAACATTCCTACTTACCTTGGTAAGCTTGGGGTAATATGATGATTTGTCTCCAAAATGGATTATCATATTTATTCTATTAATTCCCTTCTTAAAAAGATAGTGATCTAGAGTGGACCGATCCTTGTAAAAAATTATTTGATAATATGAAATAATCATTTCTCCATCTACCCACCTTTCATCCACTTTTAAATGATCATCCTTTAATTTTTTAAACTTCTTCCACACCTATGTTAGTTATGGCAATGCTTCCCCAACAGGACTATACTAGAAGAAAGTATGATATATATTATATTAGTCTAGGTATTATTAATTATGAATAATTTTATACCAAAGTAGAATGTGATTGCCTCACTATCTATTTTTTAGCTAAAAAGCTCCATCATTACATGCTTTATCAAACAATTTATGTCATTGTTCATTCTGATCCTCTCCACCATTTTTTATAAAGTCTTCCTACATAGAGATAGTATTAGAAAGAGAATTGTTATTTTAATGGATTTTGATCTCCAAATTATCATTTAGTTTTTTTTTCAAAGGCATAAGTCATTGTTGACCAACTTGTAGTAGCACCCATACCCACTACCAATCAGCTTCACGATAGCCTCCCTGATGATAACATGCTCTATATATAAGTTTTTAATTAGCATATCTTTATTTAAGATTAATTTCATAAATTCACTACTAATTAATAATTAATTAGTCAATAATATTCCTACATCCTTCCTAATACTAAAAGAGTTCACAACACTCTTCATCCAAGATATCTTTAACACACCATTACCATAGCCATGAGTGCTTCAACATAAACAAAAGGTATAAACCAACTAAATAAAAACAATTGTTATTCACAAAAATCATGTGAAAAATCATGATATAATACAATAGGGAACCCTTGCTTAAGTAGATAAGGATAAATAAGACTCAAGTCTAACTATCCATTGTGGGATAAATCTCCACATAGGACAAAATTAGTAAAAGGATAAAAATTGTAGATAAAACCTATTAAGCATGAGAAATATACTCTAACACACCCCCTAAATTAAATCTATGTGATAAAAATAAAATATGTAATGTGAATCCATATATCCATATGGATGCCAATCCATCTTGTCAAAGTACATGTATGTCAATTCACTATAACCACCAAGTCAAATTAGGAATGGTGATGAATATGAGGATCACTGAATATGAAAATTGAACTCTAAAATAATGGGTAGAGTTATGAACCTAAGGAAACATTTATAGAATACCCTCTAATAAGATGGTGAGAAGTGAGTAATAATATTGGTGGGGTTGCCACACTAGTGTCACTAGTGAGGATACCACACTGGTGTCACTATAAGAATCACCAAGATGGAAATGAAATAAAATAACAATACTCATATGGGTTTTATAAAATAAAGTGCCTAAATAAGATACCCATGTATAAGGGAAAAATCTAGAAAACACTCACAAAAGTGAAACATATATATATATATATATATATATATATATATATATATATATATATATATATATATATATCATAAAGTGGAGAAAAGAGAGAAAACTCGTTGGAAAAACTCCACCACCAAAAGAGAGAAAATAAAAAGAGAGAGATATAAATCCCCCCAAAAATGATGTTGAATTAGTATTCACTCCAAGTACTCAAAATTCATGTTAGAATTCAATCTGCATGAGTGATCCAAATTAACTACTCGACCATAAAAATAATTAACATTGGGATTCATTATAATAGATTAAATCAATAAGACTGTCAATGGTGTTGAAAGTAAAAAAAGAGTATTGCATGTGTAAGGACCACTCAACACCTAAGAAGTATAATTGACACCTCACCCCCCATACTAATGACTAGGTGGAGTTACAAAAAAAGGTTTACATGAGTGGTCTGAATCCTTTACTCAAACACTGAATAAGATGATAATATATATACTAAAATATATCCATATCACACTAAAAGAGACTATCAAACTATCAAAAAAGACAAGATGACAATAGGATTCACTATAATAGCTATAATTCAATCTATGGGAGACAATCAACTATCAAAAATGTGGTGTCAAAAAATATAGATAAAACCTCTCAAAGATGATGGCCCATAATGGTAATGGAAGAGACAAGTGACTGAAGAAGAGAAAAGGTGTCTAGAATAGATCACACAAATTCATGAAGGTAGATAATGGTGAATAAAAAAACTCACCAAGTAACTTTATAATTCAATGTGAGTACATTATAACCCATACACAAAAACACCAAATGGAAATAAGAAAGACACTAGGGTTCACTAGAATAGCTCCAAACAAGGAAACTACTGACCTATCAAAGAAGCCATCAAATATCATAAGAGATGTTCCAACAAACAAGGGAGTGAAAAAGTATCTGTATAGAATAAGGCAAGGTGCTAAGAAAGGGGCCTTCATGGATACATGACATAAACTAAAAGTGTGTCAAAGTGCCAATGCATTCCATGGGTTGATTGAAGAGTGTGGTAAATGGAAAGAAAGGCCATCATGTATGTAAAAACACACCAAAAAAGGATCAGCGATAAAAAAACAGCCTATAAATCACATGCAAAAAGATGTTAGGTTCAGCCAAAAATGCATCTAAGATAGTGCATGCATAAAGTACAACATATGAATTAGTAATACCAATGGCACAGGCAAGCCCTTAAATATAAAACTTTATAATTTTAGTGTGTTTAAAATAAAAATATGATTGAGGGAATGGGAATGCAGAATAAATCACTTTTGAAAAAAGTGGTACTCAAATATGAGTTACCATGGAAAATTTATGAGATAATCAATTTCCAATCATTAATGGTCTATTTTAATTAAATTTACACAAGTAGTTTAAATGCATGACCAAACAAGGGGTAAGGTAGATTTTTAGTCACTCATTGGAAATTACATAAAATGTAGAATGTAATGGTTTATATTATGAGGGGGAATTGGCCTCCTTCCAACCTAGGCCTCCTTCCAAAATAATAAGGTAAAATCAAGTACAACCATTTAAAAAATATTATTTTATTAAAAACAAATTGTGACCCAACATGTGAATACATAAATCACTTCCCATGAAATTATCCCTAACAACCCAAAAATGTCCCCCACTAATATTTTGCCTCCTATTTAGCAATAAAATAGTCCCATCTCAAATATGTTCTGCACTTAAAATGTTCTAGCTACTTTTATAACACCCACATGTGCACCTTAATGGAAAAAATTACATTTAGGGCAACAAATTGAAAAATATTGAATAACCTATTAAATTCATGGATTTATTGGTGAGTATCTTGGCCATATAGAGGACATTTGGAATGTTGTAAGGATGTATGATG
Organism: Torreya grandis; assembly: GCA_037957365.1. NCBI lineage: Eukaryota > Viridiplantae > Streptophyta > Pinopsida > Cupressales > Taxaceae > Torreya > Torreya grandis. The sequence continues at coordinate 648,893 of JARHVA010000476.1, forward strand.
ACTGTATATTAGAGTATAGGATGTAGCATAGGTGGTGAAGAATTAGGATTAGATAGAAGATAGATCTCTAGTGATACTAGTAGTTTATAAGCAATAAAGAGTAGGAACTTATCTCTTGACATGGAATTCCCTCCTTATTTTTAGTTCTCAAATTCAAAACTCTCTACTCCCAATTCATTTTATAAGAAAATAATGAAGTACCCCCTTTTAAAATGGTGTTTTGATGTGAGGCAACAATAACCAAAGAGGAATACTTAGCTTGATATATGTAATTAAGGAGAAATATGTAGACTTCTATCTTACACCATCCTCTTTCTAATGCACCATCATCTACATAGTTATATTTCTAATTTAGTTCCTCCACATATCCTAATCTAGCTAAGAAAAACCAAGATTCCACCCAAAAGTATCATTTTGATCTCAAAGGTGGGAAATTTCAATGCAATAATAGAACTTCCAATGCCCCAAACACTCCTTATACCGATCTTCCTCCATGCAAAAACTAATGTAGTTCCAAAGAGTGGTCAATGGAGACTTACAATGCTTTCTATATATAAGTGTTGACCTTCTTTCCTCTAAAAAAGGATCTACTTAAATATAACACTTCAAAAATAAGATTTCAAGAACCATAGGGTAGATTAAGGAGTAATGGCTGCTAGGAGACCATAAAGCTAAGCTACAACCAAGATTTGGCCAAAAACCAATTTCTAATATTGATGTGGAGCTAATCAAAACCTAACTATTGACCTCAAGTCAAAATTTTCCACCCCCTCTAGGTTAAAACCTAATAGGTTTGTCAAAATCTTGTCATGGTTTTTTTTAATTTTAAATGGTCGTCAAGAGTTCTATATGGCCATATTTTTCCTTGTCTAGAATAATCCAAAGTTTGGTCTTATGTTCACTTTTCTAGTCCTATGAGTCAACTTCAAGGTCTTGAGATTGTCAAACATGGTAAAAGGTTTATTATAATCTAACGTCAATCTAAAAGGTTAATGAGGTGTCATTAATATCACAATATCATGCACTGACCTTTTATTTATCTTATGAAAAAATCACATTTTGGCCCCCTTTTGGCCTATTTGGAAGAGTTAGATGTACCATTCCAAAAAGTAAATGTTCAATAAGATTCTCAACATCCATGATGTTAGAAGTGGGTCAGATAATGTTTAGGGATAGTTAGAGACTGACAACATCTATATTTTAATGCCTAAAGGAAACTTTACAAGAAATTTTGGGCACTTGTATGGCCTTAAAATATCATATTTTAGTCGTAAATGGTTTTTCATTATCCCTTGGGATCCCTTAGATCATTTTTAAGCTTTGGAACAGGTTTAAAGTCTAAATGACATGCCAAACACTATTTTTCCTCTAATGCTATCTTGACAAGCTCAGAAAGGCAAACTTGAACTAAATAGTATGGCCATGAGAGAGAGAGAGAGAGAGAGAGAGAGAGAGAGAGAGAGAGAGAGAGATTTAGGAGCTAAAACATTATCCATTGTTAGGGTTCCTAGAAAGATTGAAATAATTGGAATTTGTTTACATATTTATGGCCTATTATTTATGAATAATCACTAAGAGTGATAGTAGGTCACTATGGCCTATCCATTTGAGAGGGGTAAATTCTTGTACCTATTTATCTACATTAGAATTAAATCGAGAATAATGGATTTGAGGGATGTTTTTATAGGTTATATATCTCATTTTCAAGGTGGTTTCATCATCTAAATAATCCTCATGAGGTGCCTTCACTTAGAGTAAAAGTGTCTTGATGTATAAGCTATTTTAGTCAATCCTAAGGAAAATATTAGTTTCATGAGATGGTGGTCACTCTCAAAGGTTATAAATTCTTCATTACTCATGTAATATACCCTAGTTTCATGTATTTCATGTTCTATTTTTATAAAATGTGATTTGTGCTCATAATATTCAAGTTTTTCCCCTTTGGAAACATTATCAATGTTTGAACAGTCTACTACATGTTTCATTTCCATTTTAGCCCAGATATTAGAGTTTTATCATGAGGCAACATTATAAGATTATATTTAACTATTACAAGTATATAAATATGATTAAAATATTCCAAACACACCTTCCAATGAGAGTCATGGGTGTTTACTTCATATATAGGCCTGCACAAACTGTAGAAATATTTGGAAGATGCTAAGAGCCATGTGAAGACTTGATACATCTACTCATGAATTAATATGGCCTTGAATACCCAAATTCCATCATAAATTTATTCAAATTATGGAAATATTCAATCAAACCTTTCTCTAATACAACACACATACCTCATGCAAAAGTTGGCTATATACATTCCATACAGACAATTAGATAAGTGAGTTGAAGGTGGCATGATACTTGGCCAATAAGCTCTTATTTAGGTATATTGTTTTGAATGAGGCAATAATTTTAACATTTATTTAAAATATTTTGTATTATCATTTATGTCTTAGAGATGTTTTTATAATGTTTCATGGTGAGTGTTTATGATGAATTGAGCATGGTTTAGTAGTCTTTGAGTTTTGTATGAGGTCTTAATTCTTTTTTTGTGATGTAAAAAATTCATGATCCTATTCAGAGTAGTTTTTTATTCATATAATATATATTTAATAATTTTATTGTTTGATATCATTAATAAATATCTTGTTTGAGTTCAAGTCTTTGAATATTAGGTGTCTTGAGAAGCCTAGTCCATCCCTGTGAGAAATTGTATGCATGAATCACAGTGAAGCTTGGTGAATTATGTTAGTAAAGGAATGAAAGTTTTTATAAAGTTGTGTAATAATAATAATAATAATAATAATAATGAGACAAATAAGTCTTAATAATATCTCAAATATTGGTTATTAGACTAATATTTGCATGAAGAGACCTAGTGAGAAGGCATAGGCTTGGTTGTATGATAAGGTGAGTATTTTAAGGCTTGTGACAAGAATATTAGTTGTGTGTGAGAATGGTATGAGGTTTTATGACATTATTATGAGGTATTAAGATAAGTTAAAGAGGTTTAAAGGTGTACTCAATGTCTAACAATGGCTTACGTATATAGGCCTAATATGCAAATAAATCTAGTATGGCCTAATGAGGGGTCAAGTTTAGTTTCCAAGGTGTTACAGATCATGTTATATTTTATAAAGGTGTTATAGTTTATTTTAATATTTTTCATGAAGTTTTAGGTCTTTAATTGAATAAGAAATAATGAAAATGAGTTTTGAAGTTCTCTTGAGTACTAGAATGAGGTATTATAGACCTGAGAAGGATTTTATCATGCTTGTTAGCATGTGTGAATATTTCATGGGAAGATTATATCTTAATGAGATATTTCAAATGGTACTAGAATTTTTTTCAAAGTATTAGGAGTTGGTTTCAAGGATAGAGTTTTATGAACAAATGTTAAGAATGGAAATAGGTCTAAATCCCTCTAAAACCCTCATAATGACTTGATATGGAAGATATTGATAGAAATGTATCAGAATTGATTGAATGACCTAATTTTATTATTTTATAATGTATATGAATCTCCCATACACCTTTGTGTGGCATTGGTATATCATAAGAGTGAGTGAAAACTATAAGAAAACCATTATTTCTTAAAAACTTTGTATAACAGGAATGAATGACTAAGTCAAAGTTGAAAAATGGATGGAGGTTGAATATTGAGACTTATAATTCATTCACATGGTGATTTTTTAATAGGTTATGGAATTAAAATATGTTAAACTGGGCATGGAAGTTGGCCTATCGCTAAAAACTCCAATAGTGAAGATAGTGAGAAAACCAGACAGAAGTGAGAATGAAATTAGGGATATGTTGACATGGATTATAAATGGATTTAATTACATGTGGTTATTTTTTTATACTGATAACACATTTACATATTGGTTATATACTTTGGAGGTTATTGAAAATGTTGTTCACAAGATGACCTATCTAGTAAAGATGAGACAATGAAGGTGTAAGTTTCAGACATATTACATATTTTCCATTAGACACATAAATATTTGAATTTTAATGTCATAAATATATATCATTATCATATTAATTAATTATTACTTATTTACTATGTCGGCACAGATGTTGAAATGCATAATCATCATGACTGGTCCACAAGGCAGAATGGTAGTTCTGGGGAAGCAAGTGGGATTGATGAGTTAGAGGATATCTACACTTAGCTGAATCATACAATGAATATGATTTTTTATAGGACGTAAATGAACTATATAATATTTTAATTTAATATATGAGGTTGGATTATGGAAGCCAAAATGGCTTATCTGGCAGTATAAGGCCTATGAGAGAGAAGGTCAACTGATTGATCTATAAGACCAAAAATTGAAACTATAAATTATGATATATCTATTATAGGATGTTTTATATGTCACTTAAGAACTATTAATTTTAATTATATGTCTTGGAGGTGTCTTTAGAGGAGCTAAAGACAACATTCATCAGGACTATGTTTTGGAACATTTAGGCAGTTTTCTATGTGTGAGTAAGTTTGATGTTCCTAAGTCATTATGATTAGTTTGAAAGTATAAAAAAATGTGATTATGTTATAAATATTCCATGAGATCTTACACATTAAAATAATTGTTGGAAATTTCCTATACTAATGTTTGAGGTCAAATTATTAATGATTGGGTTTTGAATAAATTGGTAGTTTTGAGTAAGCTTTTTGATGAAATGTTCCTAAGTATTTATATCCTCAATGATAGAGTATAATGAGTTTTATGATTAAATTTAGTTCTTGAAGTTTCCATTCAATTTTTTTTTCACCTAATTTTTTTTTCTATAGGTTGTATTAGTTTCATCTTTGAAGATAATATTTTTAGGATAATTAGGTTTAATAGGTCTTTAGGGTCTAATGGTGCTTTCAAGGTATGAGTGAAGTAATTATTACTTATTGATAATAGAAGAGGTTATTTGAGGTTTCAAGATAAGTGTTTTAAATTTTTTATTTCTTTGGTTATGGTCATATGGACCATAGAGGTTTAATTTGTTCTATGGAATGGATAGACCTAATGCATTAGGTCTCTATTAGGCCTAAAAGAAGATTGAGGTCTAAATGTTTTGGTTGACCTAATGGTGATCATAAATGGATATTTTATTTTGTATAATATGTCTCAAGACATGTTTTACATTTAAATTTTATGGATTAATGTCTTTTCCAACCAAGATTTTAAGTTATCTAGTGATGTGTGTTTATACAAGGCTTAATTGGGATAATTACGTGTGCATTAGATAAGACACCTAAGAGTGAATAAATGGGTAGATTTAAAAGGTGAAAAATGTATTTAAGACCATAATAATATGGGATATATAATATGATTAATATTTAATAGAGTTTTAACATGTGGATATCAAGGTCAGTTGACCTAATCAGCCTAGTAAGAGGCATATTGATTGAGGAAGCCTAAGATGCTATTTAGAGAAAGATCAAGGGTTGAGAAGAGTTGAATGAGTTGATTGTATTTTGAAATATTATCATAGTTGCATAAAATATGTGTTCTTTATGTATGATAGTGAGTTAATGCTAGATAGAGAGATGAAGACAACATCACCATCTGTTGGTTGAGTAATAAGGTGTCTTGAGGTGATCAAGTTGGTCTTGGCTGAGTTGGTGCTTTATCAAGAAGGAGTGAGAGATACCTTGAAATTTGGTAGTTTTAGAATCATTATTGAAGTGTATATGTTATTTTTGAGTCACTTATAGGGTTGGTGCATCCTTGCAAGTTGGTGCTTGTTGAAAGACTATTTGAGTTGGTGCCTGATTAATGAGGAGTTGGTGCTCCTTTTAGGGTTGGTGCCTCACTAAATATTTATTTGTTTCTTATAATAATATATTATAAGCTTTGTTTCAATTATTTTTATCACCAATTAGTGTTTCCCACATATATATTGTGGTTCATATGTTATATGTTTATGTGGATGTTTATTTATGCATTAGATGATGTATGTGTTTGAATGAAGGCTTCAAGAATGATAAGTGAAATTGTATGATTTTTTTAAGGGAATTTATTCAACCCCACTCAATGTTTTTTATTATAAAAATATATATTAGAGTGTAGAGATAGATTAAAAATATGGCTAGAACAAACATTAGACAAAAAACCAGTAAAAATGCATAAATAAATAATAATCTAGGCCAACCTATTTAAAAAGGGTGTAAATGACAATAAAGATCAAATGAAATAAATCAAATAAAAATTACCTTCCGATGAGAATATCACCATCCAAATGAGGCTCCAAGGATGTTTTTCTCCTTGATTTGGAGTTCAAGTCTTCAATAATGGTGTAAGGCCAAGGTCATCACCATCTCAAGAACACCAAATATAAGCTAGGCTCATGATATAAAATCACTAATATGGATATCAAATTAATCTATCCTATTGATAATAAAACATAATAATCAACACAAAGAGAGGTTCTAGAGAGAATCCCACATTATAGTTTACACAATTTAAGCTTTAAAATATGAGTAAGACGCCTCTTGTTTATAGGTTTTCTAAATTAATTAAGATCAAACATGACCATATATCTCAACATGAAGATGTGTGGCCATGAATTAATCTAATTATGTAATTACAATCCATAAATATCATCATAATGATTTGGGAGGAAGGGACATTAAAAAGGCATGGGAAGCCATAATCCTAATATTTGTTACATTTATGACTTATGGATGCCACCTCAAAAATGAACTCACTTAATACTACATATAATAAGAATCAATTTACAGTAAATAAATATTTAATAACTTCCATGGAATTCTTACTTAAGCTCATAATTTGGTTTAATTTGTGTAAGATTATCAATTTTAGTGCAATTCTTTAGAAATCAATGTACTTTATTAATCAAACTAGTAAAAAAGTCATATTATGAGATCATAATTTGACTCAAGAGGAACTATAATGAACTATTAATTGTGTATAGACCATGATCCCATTTAGGATGTTGCTAACACAAAATAACATAGGCATAGTACATGTGCTTTTGAATTACAAGAAAAGAGTGGCCAAAGTACCAAATTGTATTCTCACCATTTTGAATCTAAATAATTTGATAAAATTTAATAATCAAATAAAATTCACTTCCCCATTTAGGGATATATTAGCCTAAATATGCACTTGTATATTTTAATTTCAAACCATTTAATGTATTTTATTGATTTTAGCCTAAATTGTGCATTTTCATAAATCTCGAGTAAGATTGATAATTTCAACACAATGGTGTTAGGAATTGGATGTATAAATTTTTCCCCTATTCGAGAAGGTGTAGAAATAAATTTAGTGAAGAAACATATTTTCAAAGAAAAGAGTTGTTAGGAATAAATTGGAAGGAAATGACCCAAGATGAAAGAGAAGGATGGACTCTTGAAAAGAGAAAGAAAGTGAGATTAACCCATGAAACAGATTAAATCTAGATAAGTTAATACTTATATTCGTTGATTATATAAATGATAAAAATATAATTAGAGAAAAATGGGCCAAAAATATGAGGGTAATGGGAAGTATACAATCCAAAAATACAAGTAACACGCACTTTGAACACACCCAAAGATAGGGTGCAAATTGTGTGCTTAAAAAATAATCAATCATGAGATAATTTGCACACTAAAATATTGCCAAAATAGGTGAAAAATACACATATATTAGAATTAAAATAAAAGGATAAGTGTGTCTCTAAGGTGAATAAATAATAGTTTGCTCCATTAGATCATATATGATCATGCGATAAACAATTTTGATCTAGTAGGGCTGATTTTGATCACTGATAAAGAATGGTTTTCCCCTAGAGTTGATTTGATTTAATAGTTGGTTTAAATTTTGATCCCTTTTAGGGTAAATTAGCAAGCACTAACTCAAGGATATAAACTATTTCATATATTAAATATGATCATGTGAAAACATGGACATAATGATCTAATGACTAAAATAGCCATAAAAAATCAAGCATATAAAGATGCACAAAGTGATGAAAGAGATGAAAAGAAGAATGAAGGTGTATGAGATGATTTAGGATATGTGATGTATCCAAGCACTACTTACATATTCCAAATGGACCTCAAGCCAATGTAGTTCACCCAAACATGGGAGATAATGGAATGAGGGATGAAGAAACTAACAAGTGTTTGATTAGACTCATTATGTATGCCAAGAGATGCACATCTTGCATATATTCAAGTGTATGATAAGCCATAGGTACCTAGTTTCATTGGCATTCTTAAGAGTTGATCATTGAAGCTACATCAGCATTGATACTTGAGTTTAAAGTGAAAAGTGATTGCTATAGTAAATGAAATTATGATTCATAAGTATAAATAACTTATAAGGATATGATATTTAAATTTTGTGGATCCATTAAAATGTGAAAACTTATAATTAAGGATAATAATAAATACTAGAGTTATAATTGTTTACATTTAAAACAAAAAGTAAATACAAATGAAAAGAAAACAAAAATGAAATTAACCTAAAATCAAGATATGAACAATCAATATTTAAGTAGGATCAGGAATGTTTAAAATCCAAGAAAAAATAAATTAACAACATGAGATCAAGATATGAATAATCAAAATCCATGTGGACCATCAAGATATACTTAGAAAGCAAATAAAATAAGACCAAACAGTAAATCAAAAGACTAAACAAACAATAACAATCAAATAAACACATAGAAAAAAAATGTTTTTGAGTTTTGATGTTTGATGAATGTTTTGTAATTTTCTAAGTATCTCAACTCGATTGAGGATTTAGAGATACAAAACAGTCCATCTCATGAAATGGTAAGAGTGTGCCAACTTAAAATTTCTCACAAGATAATGAGAGTGGAATGAAAATGAGGGACTAAGTTGGCCTCAATGTGAATCAATCACAACCTACATGATCCTATTAGGACCTTAAGTCATAGTGATTCCACCTACACAAAAGATGATGAAAAATTGAAAAGGTCGCAACAAGTTTGCAAATAAAGGCAAATGAAAATAATAATGACTAGATGATTTAGTAATTGATCAAAAATTGGGAGTTCGTAAATTTGCAATCACGAGTCTGTAGACTTGAAATCACGAGTCTATAGATTTGCAATCATGAGTCCATAGATTTGAAATCATGAGTCCATAGATTTGAAATCATGAGTCCATAGATTTGTAATCATGAGTCCATAGATTTGCAATCATGAGTTCATAGATTTTATATCACAAGTCCATAGATTTTTAGATAATTATTTTTTAATATCATGCCCTAGCCACATGGGAGAAACCAGCCACTTGCTGAGCCACATAGCTCGTGATCCATCTGCCACATCCTAGAAATGTGAGAATAGACATGCCAAGTCAAAGCTAAAAATGTGGTTCTGATAATGGTTTCAAGTCAGAATTTCAATGGTGGCACACTATAGATCTCATTGAGATATTTTTGATGCATTTTTTGAAACATAAATCTGAGTTTGGGAGCTCTTGTTATGGCCATTTGAAGATTGGTCAAAAAATGGCAATTGCAACATTTGACACGTGTTTCGAGGTTATTTTAACATTTGGACCTATCAAAGGTCGACACTTGGTAAATGGTAAGGTTTGAAAAAAAATTAGTTTGATGACATGTCACGTCATCAATATGCCATGTGGCAACGTGAGATAAGCTCGTTGAGCAAGGTGGCAAGTTTGGTGGAAAGACCAAGTCCAACAGTGCATGTTTGGTACAATCTCCAATGGCAGTTACGTCTTAGCACCAAGTCTCCCACAAAAGGGGGTGTTGACATGTTCAAGGAGGTGCTTAAGCTTTTTAAAAAATCATGAAAACCATTAAGTGCAGCCCATGTGGGATAAAACATAAAGTCTAAGCGCCAAAAAACAAGGAGAAGGCTGATTCAAACCCAATCAAAGCACCTAAAAAGGAGGGCAGTAGTTTTGAACCCCTGATCTACCACCCAAAAGGGATAAGTTTTGACCATTTATGCCATGGACTTCCAAGTGCTTTTAAAAGAGTGAATTTGTATTTAAAGGGAAGCTTTTGGCTGATAGTATATAAAAAAAGATAAACTAGTTTGTTGTATTTGGTCGTTTTGAAGCCCTTAGAGGCTAAATCAGAGCTCAGAGTAAACTACAAAGTTGTTTATAATTCTGATACAGTCTGTGCAGTATATTCATTTGCCATTTTGGAAAATTGGTGATGCCATTTTGAGCTTTATAAGTTGCCAATTTTTATTTGGAGAAGCCTCTGCGTGTGATTCAGGAAGGTGAAGGACATGCTGAGCCAGCCAAGGTCTTTCAAAGGTCTTATCACTATTGTTGTAGAGAGATATGATAATTTTTTTATTTGTAAGTATTAGTTTAGCTTGCAAAATTTAACAACAATTAATGGATCGGTTTGATATGAACCCAAGGACGTAGGAATTCTAAACCCCATAAACAATTTTCATGTTTTGATCTTTGAATTCAGTTTTACATTTCAGTTTTAGTTAATTTACATATTATAATTTAGATTTTAATCAAAATGCAAAAATTACTCATTTGATCATTTATGGGAAATTGGATAAAATCAAGAATTTGGAAAATCTGATAGTTTCAATGGATAACTGATGTGATTTATCAATTCACCTTTATTTCAATTTTGAAACTTGATTTGGATCAGATTTTAACTAGATTCTAATCATTCCAACATATTATAATTTGAGAAATTTAGAATCCGTACTTATAAAATTTCACTTAGAGTATATCAGTGGAGTTTACGGATCAAGTTGGTGTTAGAGTAGTTAGAATGCAGGGATTACTTCTAGTTATGTATTGACAGTTGCTTCTAGAATAGTTGGATTATTGGTTTGTAGATTGATTATATTGTAGTGTGCAGTGTGAAATTAGGTGTTTTTAGGAAACCATGGGTAAGTTGTCACAAATTGAGGTCATAAAAGATGAAAATGCAATCTTGAGATCCCAAAAATTTGCACTTGAATTACAAGTGGCAAAGTTAAAATCAGAGCTTGAATCCAAGGATGAGCTCTTGATTAAATTAAAATGTGGTGAGTGTGAAAAGGTAAAGCCTTCAACTTCATATGTAGAGACTATGACTGAGTGCAGTGTAAGTTTTTCACCACAAGAATCTTCATCTTCTTTTACCATTTTAGATTCAGATTCTAGTAATATTTTTTTTGGTGATTTTGAAAGATACACAAAGGGCATAGGATCTAAATTGATGTTTAAAATGGGTTATAATGGAGGATGACTTGGTAGAGATAGCCAAGGTATAACTAACCCAATTCAGGTTGAGCATAGACCTCTTCATGCAGGTTTGGGTTATACTAGTGTGCAGGTGGATGATGGAGAAGTTTCTTCCATGGCTAAAGGAAGATGAGCTTCCAATAGCAAAGGTTCTAGGCCACTAGTTCAAAGGTGTAAAGGTAAAAGAGGTATTGATATTCCACCTCCTGATTCTTACACTAAATCTTCTGATCCAATTGATACTTTTAAGAAGTTTGGATATAATGTACATAATATAATGCAATCATTTCCATGCACTTTTTGTGGGATGAATAACTATAGTGATAAGACTTGTTGGAAATGAAAAGCTTTGTTTAAGTAGATTGCATGTTTGAAAGACCATTCTCATGCTAATCTAGGAATTGTCAAAAGGGGACCCTCACCTAAGAAGGATGTTTGCACTCATTGTAAATTGAGTGGACATAGGATTGATAGTGTTTTAAGCTTCATGCATCTTCACATTCAAGTAATGTTAGAACTAAGATGAATTACAAACCTCCTACTAAGGTTAATGAAGCTAATTCAATCCATAATGCAGTTGAAAATACAACCTAGGATAAGGTAAAACCTACAAGTGAAAATCCATTAAAGAGGTTAAGTCAACAATATGCAATTGATAAGGAATCCACTAAGACAATCAATTTCACTAGGAAGAAAGAAATGGTTAAGTGGATTATCACTACATTCTTTTTGCAAAGCATGGTTAAGAATTCACCCAAGGGAATGAACAAGCTTTGATAGATGCAGATTAGAGTTGGTGGGAACACTTCAAGACAGGTTTATCATATGAAGTTTTTCAATTCTCACTTTTTTGATAACTCTAGATTTTGATCTCCTATTTATGTTGTGTGAGTTGTCTAGAGGACTTGAACTCATTGGATCAGTTGGAGATAATAGTAGAATGCATGTTTTAGGTTGAGTTGATTCCATACAACACTTATTTGACTACTATTTTTAATGTATCTATTTTTCACATGGATGTATAGATGCATTGTTAAGACCCTAGGGGCATATTTAGATGTTAGGCAACATACACTTTCAGTTGTTTGCATTTGCTTAGCATATAAGTCCCATACTAGGGCATTGTATTGCAACATGTCCACAACCTTTATTTTATGTTTTTGACATTATAAACTTGTCTTGCAGTTACATTGGCAGTTGTTTTAGTTTTGGCAATTCACCGCTTTATAGGATGTGACATGGGCAGACAGTTTTGGTATGTTGTAATCACTTTGGTAGTTGCAGATTCACTTACTCATGCCTTTGGATTAGGCATTTTTGTAGTTTAATTGTGAATCATTTTAATTCATTTTTTTATACCTCTTTCTATGATTGGGTTTTATTTTCATGGATGTAGTAGAATAGTTTGCAGTTTTAGGGGATATTGGACTTTTGGAAACCAAAATCCCTCCATTGGGGAGGTGTGATAAAAAATTGGGAGTCTGTAGATTTGAAATCATGAGTCTGTATAATTTAAATCATGAGTCCATAGAATTTAAATCACAATTCCGTAGATTTGCAATCATGAGTCTATAGATTTGTAATCATGAGTCTATAGATTTGAAATCACGAGTCTATAGATTTGCAATCATGAGTCCATAAATTTGCAATCATGAGTCCATAGATTTTCAATCATGAGTTCATAGATTTGATATCAAAAGTCTATATATTTGTGGATAATTATTTGTTAATATCATGCCCTGGCCACATGAGAGAAACCAACCACTTGTCGAGCCACATAGCTCGTGATCCATCTACCACGTCCCAAAAATGTTAGAATAGACATGCCAAGTCAAAGCTCAAAATGTGGTTTTTATAATGGTTTCAAGCTAGAGTTTTAGTGGTGGCACACTGTAGAGCTCATTGAGAGCTTTCTGATGAATTTTTTAGAATGTAAATTTGAGTTTGGGAGCTCCTATTATGGCCATTTGAAGATTGGTCAAAAATGGCACTTGCAACATTTAGCACGTGTTTCAAGGTTGTTTCAACATTTGGACCTATCAGAGGTCAACACTTGGAAAATTCTAAGGTTTGAAAAAAAATTGGTTCAATGACATGTCATTTCATCAACATGCCATGTGGCAACGTGAGATAAGCTCATTGAGCAAGGTGGTGAGTTTGGTGGAAAAACCAAGTCCAACGGCGCATGTTTGGCGCATTCTCCAATGGCGGTCAATTCTGAGCACCAAGTCTCCCATAAAAGGGGGCATTGACATGTTCAAGTAGGTGCTTAAGCTTTTTTTAAAAATCATGCAAACTGTTAAGTGTAGCCCATGTGGGACAAAACATAAAGTCTAAGTGCTAAAAAATAAAGAGAAGGCCAATTCAAACCCAGTCAAAGTGCCTAAAAAGGAGGGCAGCGGTTTTGAACACCTAACTTGCCACAAAAAAGGGATAATATTTGACCACTTATTCCATATACTTCCAATTGCTTTGAAAGGAGCAAATTTTTATTTAAAGGGAAGCTTCTGGCCAACTGTATATAAAAAAAGATAGACCAATTGTTGTATTTGGTCATTTTAAAGCCCTTAGAGGCTGAATCAGAGCTCAGAGTAAACTAAAAAGTTGTTTAGAATTCTGATAAAATATGTGTTGTATATTCATTTTCCCATTTTGTAAAATTTGTGATGCCATTTTAAGCTTTATAACTTGCCAATTTTGATTTAGAGAAGCCTCTGCGTGTGATTAAGGAAGGTGAAGGACATGCTGAGTTAGCCAAGGTCTTTCGAATGTTTGATCACTATTATTGTAGAGAGATATGATCTTTTTTTTTTAAAGTATTATTTTAGCTTTCAAAATTTAGCAGTACTTAATGGATTGGTTCGATACGAACCTGGGGACATAGGAATTTTGAACCCCATAAACAATTTTTGTGTTTTGATTTTTGAATTCAATTTTGCATTTCATTTTTAGTTAATTTATAGATTATAATTAAGATTTTAATCAAAATGAATAAAATACTCATTTGATCATTTACGAGAAATTAGATAAAATCAAGAATTTGGAAAATCTGACAGTTTTAATGGACAACTGATGTGATTTACCAATTCACCTTTATTTCAGTTTTGAAACTTGATTTAGATCAAATTTTAACCAAATTTTAATCATTCCAACATATTATAAGTTGAGAAATTTAGAATCCATAATTTTAAAATTTCACTTAGAGTATATCAGTGGAGTTTACGGATCAGTAATGCATGATAAAAAGGCATTGTGCCTAATTTTCCCATATACAGTTATAATTAGGAAATAATTTCATAACTTTAATTTTCACAAAGGTGATTATAATCAAGGGTATCAAATACAATACTTATTTCCCTAAAGGTGGTTATAATCAATGATACCAAATAAGATAATTCATGAATGATAACTTTCCATATCAAATATCACACTACTTCCATAGACTATCATTTAACATAACATTCTATAACTATTGAAACTTTCTCATAATATTCTCATGAAATCTACAGGAAGAACCAAAGGAACCAATATCAAAATGGGATAATTAGGATGGCTAAAGGCAAGCCTTGGTCAATATTAAAGAAACAATATAATAAAATGGTATAAAAAAAGGATCAAAAGACAATTGGCTATAGTGGAAATAAATTTGCCCCCAAGTGATAATTATCTTACATGTGCTCACAAAATGGTAGGATCATAGGATTAGGTTGATCACAAAATGGTGAGAGAATTCAATCTTAATTAATTTATCATAATATTTCAAGAGCATGGTGAAGGTGACTAGGCTAACATCAATAGAGATTTATCATTACCTACAGAGTCCTGAAGGACATCAAATAAATGTAGTTCAAACAATTCAATAAAATGGGACATAATGGTATAAAATTCCTAGAATAAAATGGTCTATATGGTTTTTCCCAAGATACAAGACATGGTAATGGCAAATGGAAAAATGAAAAATGGTTTTGAAACTCCTGCTGATGTGGAGATGTTCATCTTAGTCAACATGTGAGACAGCCAGAAATGATCAATTATAAAAATTACTATGCAACACCCTTAGAAAAAAACCATTCTATTAAGATCCTACAATATATTTGGATCTTAATAATGTTTGTATGATATTCATTATTCATTGATTATATTTATTATAAATGTCGAGACAATATATCTTTGTAGCCTCTGTAAAGGAAAGTGTGGCTAGGGATGGTAAATAATGTTAGGCATAAGATAAATGCTATAAGTGAGTAATGAGAATGTGAATGATAAAGTAATTTATAATGAATGGGTAACAAATGAATATTATGATTTTTAGGCACACATAATGTTAATTATTCCATCTTTGACATAACTTTGTTTATGGTGGGGTCAAATACTTTTGAATACTCTCTCAATAATGCCTCTATATTTTTATGTTGTTTGATCTTGAGAGTATCTAACATCTTATTATGTTATATATTAGAAGCTATATTGATTTGTTATTTTATTGTGTCTTCTTCAAGTAGTGAAAAACTTTTGTGCTCAGTTGTTGGTGCTTTGAAGAGGTTTTCACCAATAAATTTATTTTGATTATCCCAAAGTGCCTCTGAGAAGGTTTCAAAAAGATATGTTAATATTTTAATTTGATTATCTTCTAATGCCTTTGAAAAGGTTTTAATAAGATATTATTCTTCTTCTGAATGAATTTGGTCTTGGTCGCCTAATATTTTACAAATGGTATGTCACCATAGATGTAGTTCAACAAGGTATGATTCTATTAGTCCCAATCAACACTCATGTGAGGTGGAATGTCAATATAATGGATATGTTTGATGGGGGTAATGGAATGATGAAAGGCAACACAATCCTCATAGAATATACTAGGATAATTATGTTGATGTTGAAGTAATCACCCTAAAAAACTATAGAAAGATCATAAATATACTCAAATTGATCCATAAGGTAATTATAACCAATGTTGTAACAACCATGAATATATTCTAATTATAATGTTGAGTCTAAGTCAAGGGACTCTAAATATGATATCAATTTTGATAGTGATTCTGCTTTTGATTCTAAATTTGATGTCGATTCAGAGAGGGAACATGACTCTAATGTTGTTTCTTAATCTAATGGGGTTATTTTTATAATGATGTTTTATTGAATGATTGGTGTCGAACAAGTAACAATCTTTGATGTCATAATGGGATCAATAAAAATTGAATCATCTAAGAAGGGTTCAACTTAGACATGCTTATATAAGTGAAGCCCTTTAAAGAGAGGGAACTACTCGAGGGACAACTTAAAAAAATATTTTGTTCAAAAGGAGACTCCTCAATGGGTGGGAAAAGATCAAGAGACCACTTTGTAGAGACTAGCTTGTCAAGGAGATGAAGCTCTTTAAAACTAGGTAAAATATGTATAGGTAACTCATCACAGGTTGACTCATCATAATGGGTGTTTCAATAATAACATTCTAGTCTTGGTTCATAATTGGTTACAAAATATCAACTTTAAACACAATTTGGTCATCATAAGATGACTCTTGAAGACACAATGGTTATTTTTGAGGTTTAAATATTAGCACAAAATTTATAAATTGGGGAATAATTGGTTTAGAACAAACAATGGTTTGTGGTTCAATAATGGGATCTCCAAAAATTAGACTATTAAAGAAGGGATCAACAACATCATGTTCATTAAATGGGTGTTATTCAATAATAGGTTTAATAAATACATGTGATGGGCTAAGAATGCTAATAATTTGATGCTACATATTTTGGTTACTCATGCAAACTAAAGGAAACGGTCCTAAAAGGGTAACCTTCATGCACTACAAAGCTTGATTAATCACACAAGTTGAATGAGAATAGCCTAAAATGGTAACCTTCATGTATTGTAGATCTTGATCACTCTCACAAGCTAAAGGGGGATACCTTGGAATGGTAACATTAGAATATGACATGTAAATCTAAGTAGGATATCCTAAAATGGTAACCTTTAGGCATGATGCACAAATCGAAAGGGCAAGATGAAGATGACATATAAAAATTGGCATGGATTAGATTCTTATTTTAAAAATAGGCTCAAAGAAGGTGATAACATCAAATAAGATGGAGTGCTCATTTCCACCATATTAAGGCTCTACCTTGAAACTAGGGATACAAGAGACCCCAATACAAGTATAGCTTAGTGTCATGCATAGAAAATTTCTCTTATTATGACCCCTTTTTGAGAAGACTTGATCCTACACCAGCTAGACCAAACTTATCATATAGAGAACCTTAGAGGAATCAAAGGACCTAATTTACACACCTTGGCATTAACTATATAGAGTCCTAAAATCCCTGAGCTAACTAGTTGATGGTTGTATAGTATCACGAGTCTTAAGGCATACCTACCTAGTCTTGCACATGGTGGTTTGAGGCTCAAAGAGCACAGAGATATTAGTAGAGTAGGTAGGAGTATAACCCCATCTAATATAATGACACCCAACATGCACCCTAAGTGTCATATATAGCATAATGGAGCTGATAATCTCTCAACTACCCCCATTTGGCATGTGCCTATCTAGTCAGTAAGAAGAGTAGCTAGTGACTTTATAAAGGAGATGACCTCCAAGAAAAAGGAAGGGGGAATTAGTAGCAAATATCTAGAAAATTTGAGAGTGATAGAGGGATTAAATCTTGAGTGATAAAGTAGTGTATGTAAGCCTTACTCATCTATGAGCCTCTAGCACTAGTAAGAGTAGGATTGAGCAATGAAGGCTAAAATTAGTTATTGTAATGAATACTAGATGATAATGGATGAATATTAGTTGTTAAGTGTTATATATATATATATTATTGCGTTATATTGGTTAAGTTGAGTTCTTCCCCATGAATAATGTTAATGAACTAGGACTCAACCCTATAGTAATTGGTTCCTTGTGCTACTTATATTTCTTACCCACTACAAAGGCCCTAACACTAGACCCAAAACTGAAGGGAAAACTTAGGATTAATGGACATCCCCATGTCTATCCCATTTTATTTAAGCATGCATCGATGAACCTATCCTTTTGAGCCTATGCACTAGAGACCTAGTGAACCTCCTAAACCATTATACCCTACATAACCCTTGGTTACACCATGATGCAACTAACCCAACATGAACCTAGTCCCCTCATTATCATGCTTTGGGTAAGTGTATAAGGCTTGCACCTTATGTGAAACTTGTTGAACCTAAAAAATGTCACTCATTTTTATGACAACATATAAGTTATTTTGGTCTTGCAAAGACCAAAATATCTCTTCTCATTTCAAAAAATTATTCTAAGCTTTCAAAATTGGGAATTATTGAAGATTTTTTAGTCAAAGGACTAATGGTTAAATAGGTTCAAAAGCTTTTACAGGGAGGTTCAATCAAAATAAACTATTTCAAATGGTCAAGACTTAGCTAAAATAAAGACATTAAACTATTGAACCAAAGTTGGTTCAATCGGTTGGTTCAATCAAAATGGTTCAAAGGAGCGCGCCTAAAAGAATTAGTCAAGTGAAAGTCACCACATGTCATCTACCGAGCCCCATTACACTTTGTTTCTAATCACAACAGAAGACCCCACCTATCCCTGCTAAAGCTTGTCAGAAGCCTCCAAGTGTCTCCATTTGAAGCTTTGAAGTTTCAACATTTTTGAGGTTCAATGCATAGGTATTTCTTTTTTACATAAGTTTTTGTCCAAGTCTCAAGAAGCTGTAGAACATGCCATGTGTCCCTTACAAAATTTGGCAGAAGCTGACAAGTGTCAATCTCCACAATTTATCCCTCCTACTTCTTGTTTTCATAAAGACTATGGTGGACCCCTAGTGAGCTACTAAAGAAAGCAGAACGTGCCATGTGTCATCATCCGCTTGACTCTCCAAAGACAGGCAAAAGCTGCCACCTATTCATTTATAACTCTATGGAGAGCAACACATGTCTACATTTGATAAGCTCCTCCTAAGCATTTTTTGAGCATAGCAGAGATCACCACATGTTATCATTTTCATGAATATAAAAATAAGTCCCCAAGTGTTTTTAAAGGCCACTAAAGTGCAGTAGAGACTACCATGTGTCATCTTTTATAGGGCTCTCAAAGGATATGTCATCTTCTGAGTCTCATTTCACTTTGCTTCTAAGAGCCATGAAATCCACCATGTGTCCTTTATAATTTAAGCAAAACACACCAAGTGACATCATCTGCATGAATCCAAATAAGTTCCACATAGTTTTATAGTGTTTCTAAAATGTGATGAATGCCATCACATGTCATCTTCTGCAGGACATTCAAAAGGCATCCAAATATTCTACAAGATCAATAGATGCCACCACATGTCCTTTGTCAAAGTCATAATGGATGTTACCACGTGTCATCCATTGAGACAAAGTATCAAAGTAGTGGAGCCTACCACATGTCTCTCATCAAATGCAACAAAAGCTGCCATGTGTCATCTTTCATGAAAAACTAATATAAGTCTCGAAGACTTTTCAAAGGCAGCTAAAATCTCAGTGGAAGTTGCCATGTGTCATCCTCTATAGGATTCTCAAGAGGGAAGTGGAAGTTGCCACATTTTTCATTGTAACTCCATGGAGAGCGACACATGTCTGCATCTGTGATTTTAAATTTCTAATAGGTTTCAAAGCCTCTATCAATAAACATTTCTCAAAGTCCCACAGAAGTTGCCATGTGTCTTCACCTATTTAGCAGTGGAATGTGCCATGCATCAATTACTAAAGACCAAAAAAAATTGAATAAGGAATAGAGCATCGAATTAAATCAAAGACCCAATTCAACTAACCAAAAAAGAAGGAATGATGAAGAAGGATCAGATCACCAAGTGGACATTGAGAGCATGACCTATTTCTCTACATTGAGAAAAGCAAATGGGTAAATGCCCCTAAATTCTAGCTTATCTCCTTAACAAATTTCAATGCAACATGATGTATTATTATTCTCGAGTCCTTCTTAAAGAGGCTATATAAGGGACTCTCTTCTATTGTAAATGGATCTATTTTTGACAAGTAGAACAAAACTTTGCCCACATTTAAATGCACTTCTGAGACTTTGAGCTCAGTTTGTTGATCATATTTTGTTATTGGAATAAGAAAGCAAGTGATTTTTCAAACTTTGTGCTATATTATATTTGTTGTTGAGAAAACTATTCTTATGTATTTTTCCTTAATATATCTTATGTTCCTTTAATTCAACAAGCAGAATTAGTGACAATAGTCAGGAAGGTGTCCTGAAGAGTCAATTGTGGAGAGAATTTGTGCCCCTATAATTGCCTTTAGTGTGTTTTTATTTTCATTTCTGTGTAAAGGACCTTGGGATGTCTTTGTGCCCTCATTGTCCTTCATATCTTACTCTTGAGTAATTCAGGTGGAGACTTTGTGCTGCATCTTGATTTGCTGGTTACTGCATCCTTTACTACATTTTGCATTTACTACCAGGAGTATTCTTGTGGTTTGCTGAATAGTACTTCTGAAAGAAGAGGAGTGCTTTCTTTCATTTTCTTTTAGTTTCTCCTTTGATATGCACACATCATCTCTAAAGAAAGAGAGATGGATGATATGTCCTATCCTTGAGTATTATTTTCTGCTTATATATATATATATATATACAAGGAACCTCCCCTTAATGAGAGGAGAGATCAGTGTCCTTCTGATGTGGTAAACCTATACATTGGGATGACTAATCTTCCTACTTTGGCTGATCAGACCTATTTTGTTTATCAGTACAGTAATTGACAAAATATTCAACCAACAATTTTTGGCGACTCTGTTGAGCATCAAACCCATTATCATTATAACCCTTATCCATTATAGACTCTGGCAACTCTGTTACTTGTCTTACCCATTATCCATTATAGCCTTACCATCTTCTTCCACCTCCATTATTTTATCTGGTTTACAAAACCAGAGCTACTAGGAAAGAGTGTGCAGTTTAAAGCCTTAAGCCTCAAGCTGAAGCTGATCCAGTCCTTTTCCATTTTTGTTTATAATTTGGCCACTCTGTCTAGATTTGTTATCTCTATCTCTATTTTTCTTAAATTAAATCATGGCAGTTTGAGTCCCTTGGGGTAACTTTTTTGGTCCACTCAACTTGACTCCACCTCTGCATGAACTCCCATGTAGTTTAAGAAAGAATTTACCCAAATTATTTGGAGATGGAATAGTTCACCATAATGAACACATTGCAGCCTTTAGCATAGCCTATGGTGTTATAGGGGTGGAATTTGAAGACGTGGCAATCAGGCTTTTTATGGAGACACTACAAGGTGTTGTTGTAGACTGGTTCTACCATTTGCAAGTTGGATCAGTGACTGACTAGGATACACTTAAAGCCAAGTTTGAATCAAGATTCAAGCCCACAAAAGATGTACATGCCTTGCTGGCCCAGCTCACTCAGATGAAGAAAGAGCCTCATGAGCCTATGAGGGATTTCATAGCCAAATTTGACAAATTGAGTAACAAAATTCTTGTAATTGCTCAACCTACATCTGAGAATCTCAAATGCTTCTTCACTAATTCTCAGTTACCTAAAGTAAGTTTTATTTTGAGACATGCTAGTCAAATAGATCTTTTTGCAGCCCAACTTTTGGCCACTGAGGTAGAAGATGATCTCATCTTAGCAGGGAAGATAAGAAGAGATTCAAACAGAAATAGATCTTCTTCATCGTTTGAATATTCACCCACAGTCACCACTGACCCAATGGTACAAAAGCTAGAAAATGAATTACTAGCCTTGAAACGGCAAATGGCACAAAGTATGTCTTCTACTCCTCTATATAAAGATATACTAAGGAAGGCATTCCCTAATCAGCCATAGCAAGGCAACACTACCAAAAGTCAAGGGCAAAAAAATTGTCTTCCTCCCCCACAGAGGAATCATGCCCTTGAAGCACCTCCAACAAACTCGATAGTTGGATATCTAGAAACAAATCATGTTTCTTATTTCCAACTTGAGTTAGAGTAAGAAAATGACACTGATCTCTTTAGGGAGGATCTAGAAGAATCAGCTGGTGAATCCCACATTGGTTTCCTAGATTACCAGTATGAACCCAGAAGTGAAGGCAAAGCAATCAAAGGATCATACACCATATTCACTAGGTCTAAGAATCAGTCAATACAGCAAGCTGACAAAGAGAAGATAGAGGAGCAACCCCAACCAACAATTTCAATACTGAGTAGAGAACCCCTCTTCATTTTTAGTTAAAGTACCTGGTGATTACCAAAGAAGTAAGTACATCAAAAATTTCTACACCCTCTACTTCAACTTCACAGGTCAGTCCTCCCCCTCCCAAAAATCAAAAGGATGAACTCCCATCCTCTCTTCCAAATCCATCTCAGTCATTTTCCATGATTGATCATGTTGAGGAATCCAAAATTCAAATGACTAAGTTTGAATCCCTGCAAGTTAATCCTAAGCAATTGGAAATTGATGGAGAACCAAGTGTGGACCTATTTGAGGCAAAATTGTGGTGACCCAAACGTTGGCCTTGTAGCTCAAATTTTGTTTGAGCCTTCAGGTAGGGGTAATTAATTCTTGACCATAAATGATGCTCCTGTCTCAGCTGATGAAAGTCCTATAGATAGAAATATAAGATTTTATTCAAATAAGGCATCAAAAGAATTAGTAGGGCACCATACAAATCAAGAAAGATCTTCCATCTCTAATGAATAGAAATCTAATAGAAGATTAGCTTCTGATGATGCTTGGATCTTGGAATTTGATGGCAACATTTCTTCCACAGCTAGATATAGATCTCTGTTGCTCAGATTAAACACTGCTCAGGGTGAAGAGGTTAAAATCTTTCACATCAAAAGAGATGCTAAGATAATGGTTTTTCAGGGGTCTGATGTGGACAATCCAATCATATGCTAGACTGGACCAGCAAAATAGCAAGTTATGATGGTGGACCATGCTGTTGCAAATCAAAATTAGGCAAAGGAATCTTTCATAGGGAGAGCAAGGAGTTATGGTTTTCAATTTGAAGACCATGTCCTACCATGGAAAAAGAAGAAGAAAAAGATAAGAGGAAGACACAAAAAATTGGTTTCTTGGTGGAGAACTCCATTAGCCCATCACTATTTCTAGGGACAAAATGTCTTCTTGTTGGTTTACCAAGATGGCACACTCTTTTCTCTACCTCACAATGGGCAGCATTTGAAACACTTCAACTCTTGAAGTATCAAATAATTGCATCTATATATATGTATATTTGTATAGTTTTTAATTATGTTTTATTTTGTTTGTTTCTATTTTTGATACTTTTCATTTTTGGGTAGCATGACTCTATAACCCAATGGCATACTTGAAGACACTGGAGATTCTAGATTCTACTCCCTTCAATTCTTTTTACAATTGATAGAAGTTCCCCAACTGGAGCCATTTGTTGTACTTGAAAATTGTCACTCCTTTTTAGGACAACATACAAGCTATTTTGGTCTTGCAAAGACCAAAATATCTCTTCTCATTTCAAGAAATTATTCTAAGCTTTCAAAATTGGGAATTATTCAAGATTTTTTAGTCAAAGGACTAATGGTTCAATAGGTTCAAAAGCTTCTATGGGGAGGTTTAATCAAAAGAAACTGTTTCAAATGGTCAAGACTTATCCGAAACAAAGACATTGAACCATTGAACCAATGTTGGTTCAATTAGCTAGTTTAATAAAAATGGTTCAAAGGAGCACCTTGAAAAGAATGAGTCAAGTAGAAGCCACCACATGTCATCTATTGAGCCCCATTGCACTTTTTTTATAATCACAATAGAAGACCCCACCTGTCCTTGCTGAAGCTTGTCGAAAGCCTCCAAGTGTCCCCCTTTGAAGCTTCAAAGTTTTGACATTTTCAAAGTTCAATGGGTAGGTATTTCTTTTTTACGTAGGTTTTTGTCCAAGTCTCAAGATGCCAAAAAATGTGCCATGTGTCCCTTTCAAAATTCAGTAGAAGCTGACAAGTGTCAATCTCCACAATTTCTCCCTCTTGCTTCTTGTCTTCATAAAGACTATGGTGGACCCCCAGTGAGCTACTGAAGAAAGTAGAATGCACCATGTGTCATCATCTACCTGAATCTCCAAAGATGAGTGGAAGTCACCACCTATTCATTTATAACTCCATGGAGAGTGACATGTGTCTACATCCAAGTTTTGAACAAGTTTCTAAGCTCTTCCTAAGCATTTTTTGAGCATAGCGAAGACTACCATGTGTTATCATTTGCATGAATCTAGAAATAAGTCCCGAGTGTTTTTAAAGGCTGCTAAAGCATAGCAGAGACTATCATGTGTCATCTTCCATAGGGATATCAAAGGATATGTCATCTTTTGAGTCTCATTTCACTTTGATTCTAAGAGCCATAGAAGTTGCCATGTGTCCTTTGTAATTTAAGCAAAACACAACAAGTGGCATCATCTACATGAATCCAAATGAATTCCACATAGTTCTAAAGTGTTTCTAAAATGCAATGGATGCCATCACGTGTCATCTTCTATAGGACATTCAAAAGGCATCCAAATATTCTACAAGTTCAATAGATGCTGCCACGTGTCCTTCATCAAAGTCATAGTGGATGTCGTCATGTGTCATCCATTGAGACATAGTATCAAAGCAGTAGAACCTACCACATGTCTCTCTTCAAATGTAGTAGAATCCACCACATGTCATCTTCCATGAGAAACTAATATAAGTCTTGAAGACTTTTCAAAGGTAGTTAAAAGCTCAACAGAAGTTGCCACGTGTCATCCTCTATAGGATTCTCAAGAGGCAAGCGGAAGCTGCCACCTTTTCCATTGTAGCTCTATGAAGAGTGACACATGTCTGCATCTATGATTCTAAATTTCTAATAGGTTTCAAAGCCTCTATCAATAGATGTTTCTCAGAGTCCTATGGAAGTTGCCATGTGTCTTCACCTATTTAGTAGCAGAATGTGCCACACGTCAATTGCTAAAGACCATGAAAATTTGACTAAGGAATAGAGCATCGAATTAAATCAAAGACCCAATTAAAATAACCAAAAAAAAGGAATGATGAAGAAGGATCAGATTGCCAAGTGGACATTGAAAGTGTGACCTATCTCTCTACATTGAGAAAATCAAATGGGTAAATGCCCCTAAATTCTATCTCTCCTTAACAAATTTCAATGCAACATGATGTATTAATGTTCTCAATTCCTTCTTGAAGAGGATATATAAGGTACTCTCTTCTATTGTAAATGGATCTCTTCTTGACAAGTAGAACAAAACTCTGCCCAAATTTAAATGCATTTCTGAGACTTTGATCTCAGTTGTTGATCATATTTTGTTATTGGAATACGAAAGGAAGCAATTTTTCCAAATTTGTGCTGTAATATCTTTGTTGTTGAGGAAACTGTTCTTATGTCTTTTTCCTTAATATATCTTCTATTCCTTTAATTCAACAAGTAGAATTAGTGACAACAGTTAGGAAGGTGTCCTAAAGAGTCAATTCTGGAGAGACTTTGTGCCCCTATAATTGCCTTTAGTGTGTTTTTCTTTTCATTTTTGTGTAAAGGACCTTAGGACGACTTTGTACCCTCATTGTCCTTCATATCTTACTCTTGAGCAATTCAGGTGGAGACTTTGTGTTGCATCTCAATTTTTTTGTTACTACATCCTTTACTATAGTTTGCATTTACTACCAGGAGTATTCTTGTGGTTTGCTGAATAGTACTTTTCAAAGAAGAGGAGTGCTTTCTTTCATTTTCTTTGAGTTTCTCCTTTGATCCACACACATCATCTCTGAAGAAAGAGAGATGGATGATTTGTCCTACCCTTGAGTATTATTTTCTGCTTATATATATATATATATATATATATATATATATATAGCATACCTACAAGGAACCTCCCCTTGATGAGAGGAGAGATCAGTGTCCTTCTGATGTGGTAAACCTATACATTTGGATGACTAATCTTCCTACTTTGGTTGATCAGACCTATTTTGTTTATCAATACGTTGATCAATAAAATATTCAACCAAAAAAACTAATGATAGCATGACAATGTGTTTAAATTTTGTGCACCAGACTTTTCTCCCCTTATGCCTAACTCTTGTAACCCTATAAATTCCTAATAATTATAATTGTATGCATGATCAAGCATTGTACCTACTTAAATGAACATTTAACTATAACATTTTGGTTCCATTGTTGGGACATGTTAAATTTCATTACTAAGATGTAGTAGAATAATGCTTTGACTATCTCTCAAGAATGTAGAGTGCTAGCTAGAGCAAGTTTAAGATTACTTCATGTATAAGTATCCTACGTGAAAAGGAGAAGAGCTACAAAAATGGGTGTAGACTTATCTATATGACCCTTTGTATGAAGTGTTCTTCTAAGAGCTACCTAAGCACATATATAAATTGTTGGATGCATATGTTGATATTAGATGAATAACTTATGGATAGTGCTTTGAGTGGATTATAGAGCACATAGAGAGGCTAGAAAGCCTAGATGAAGTGTGGATGTGTACCATAGATAAGTGGTTAGATGATGCTTTGAATATCTATGTGTTAGAGTTCATAGTGGCAAAATTTTCATGCCCAAAATAAGTAGGCCATGATTTTATTTGATAACTAAGGGGTGTGTTCATCAGAGGACTCTACATCGAGATAAAGAAGCTCATGGTCAATTACAAGATAGAGACCATGAGGATGGAAGGCTAAAAGTCCTTGTCCATATGGGAAAGTATGAGGGGGAGAAGGGGGAACTATAGGAAAGGTACCATAGAATAAGAAAAACAACTTGATACCCAAGAAATCTAAAGGCTAAACTAAAATAAGCATAGATGAAGGCTAATGGAATACCTAGAACATGAAAGTGCCAATAGGACCTATAGAAAGTAAGAAGGGCATGGGGAAGGATATTTTGAAAGACCATAACATGCTAAGATGGAGGAAGAAAAAAGTGGTCAGATTTTATATATTAGTGTGGGATGTAGTGAGTCCCTACAATATAAGGCACCCAAGGATGCTCTAGAGGCACTTACCCCCTTTGAACTTGAAATGCAACCCCATGTGCTAGATTCCCCCTTTGAAAGAAAAAGAAAGGTAACTCTAAATATTACCCTAATAGACTATGATTGGACCAAGATTTTGGATCACATATTTGTGATTGAACAAGTAATCTTGTATGAGGAACTAAGTAATGGCATGACTAACCAAGTAGGTGTTAGTCTAAGTGTCATGAACACAAGTGCAAATATTCATATGCAAAGAATGTTATCCACACCAATAGGGAAACAACCCATGAGAAAAGGTATAATACCATCTATGGGTATAAATGTACCATCAATATCTATGTTGTAACCTACTCTATTAGGGTCAATGCTCAACCCTACCAATGGGGGCATTGGAGGACCACCCCCTGTACAAACACAAGGTGGTTAGGCATCACATAATCCTATGCCACCACCATAGTAGATATATTATGATATGGATATGTGTCTCTTGAGTATCATGGAGGTAAAAACACCATAAATCATGTGCTAAAAAGTGAGTTATAGTGGCATGCTTGAGGCATTACTCAGCTTGAGTGTAAGGAAACATAGTTTATGATAACTCTACTAGATCTTTTCATACTTGGTATTATAAGTTTAATCTAATTAGGATATGGTTAAATATGATGTGTTGAAGGAAGAATTATTGAATGATTTTGACATTCTTGAGTTCAAATAATAGAGCATCATAGTACTCAAAGAGATCAGTCAAGGGTTGACTGAAAGTGTGCACTTACACAATTCATAGTTCAAGACTCTCCTCTCCCAGCTTCCTTATGATATCCACCCCTCTTATCATGTGAAAAGGTTTTTTTGAGGCATACTAGTACCATTTTAAAGGTTGATATTCATGAAGACCTTCATAGAACCCCATGAAGCACTTGAATTTGTGCATTGGGCTAAGATGATAGGAAGCACTGATACTAGGATTAGTCCCTTCATGAAAGCATAGATTTCATCGATCCTTTCTCAGTTATGAAAGATTACTACTAGATAGGAATGTGACTCTCATAGCGGGATATGGTGTACTAACTACAAGATAGAGGGGCACAACAAGAACAACTAACCACATAGGAATGTCTGTGTAATACTCCCTAACTATTAGATTTGGCATAAAGTGCATTACTTCTAAAATTATCCCCTATTATAGTGTAATGGCTAAGTAAATAATATAGTTTACTAAAATATGTTTGATGCCTACACACACATGATGGTAGACTATAGATTCATCAATGAGATGTGTCAAATCATGGAGAGAGGTGCAAGGCAAACTATGACTTTAGGTGGTGGCGATATAGGCCAAGGGAATGAGGGTTATGGATAGAACAACATGGGTTATGGCAACCAAAGAGGATCACATGGCTGAGGAGGAGGGATATTCCCACCATGATCTTTTTATAAGTGTGGGTAAACTTTATTATGACTTCCCAACACACCCCATATGTGGTTAATATCGAGGCCCTCATGTAGTTGAAGACCACCTAGATCTCTATAAGAAGTTGATGTAGGGTTGTCTTGGTGTGGATAAAGGAGTTGTTATGGTACAAAGTGAGTCTAAAGAAGGGAGATGGGCCCCTAAACCATACAAAATTTCCAAAGGGCCTCTAAAGGTTTAGATCATAATGCAAAGTGGGTGCACCACTCAACCACCCACTATACCAAACCAAGACCTACACATTGAATATGGTGAGTCAAGTCACACCAAGCTCATGACATGGCTATATCCAAAAGTAGTGCCATATCTTAATCGTACATGCCAAAAGGACATATTAAATTGATGACCATGATGCAAAACCTATAGGGTGAGCTCTAGTTGGCTAGAGATTGAAAGGCATAGGCAACCACAATGCATGAAAGGCAAGAGTAGTAGGAGGTTGAAGTCTAGGAGTTAACTGAGATCTTGTACCTCTTACAAATGGAAAGGGTACTACTCCTAGTAAATTACTTGATTTTAAGGCATGCAAAGAAAGCACCAGCATGGGAATCCATCCCCCAAGCAATAGAGATTTAAATTCTACATATGGAGTGGACATGAGAAGTGAGGAATAATTAGAACATCAAGTATGACTAGGAATTGCTAATAGATTCCACTGTCAATGGGTGGTTGGTTTGTGAAGTATTAGTTGACACATGCATAAAGGTTAATATCTTAATCAAGAATGATTGGGAGAAGATGGGGAGGCCACCCTTGAGACCATATCCAGACACATTGTTCATGGAAAATAAGACTTGAGTATATCCTATAGGGATCTTGAATGATGCTATTTATGGACATCATGGGCATTGAGTTCCTAGCTAACTTCAAGGCTATAGAGCTAGTAGAGGAGGACAACTACCTAGCACTCTTGGGAAGACCATGGTGTTATGAAAACAATGTTGATATGCACTTTAAGAATCATTATATGACCTTTAAAAATGGCAAAGAGAGGATGGTTATTCCTCTTTTAGACAACCAAGGGCTACCTTATAGTAAAAATGTTAGCCTTGAGGATGAGGTCAACCAAATTTATAACATCATGGTGTAAGGTGTCAAGACTCTCAATACCAATAAGAAAGGGGTGCTCACATGGGAAGATGGCCAATCAACCTTAGATACAATGGATGTAGCTTGTGAATGTTAGGTCAAATAAGCCTATGAAGTCACTAGGCATAGATAATGCCTAGTGTGTAAAGCTAGATATGGACTATTTGGCACAAGCTTGTTAATAATTGCAAAGCCTAGAAGAATTTGACTCCTCATGATAAGGAGGTAGGAAAGAGAGTGCTCTAATTCAAAAAGGGAAATCTCATAGCACTTCCTAAGTATGAAGGAAACTAGCCTATTGAGAGGTATGTATAGGATATTGAGGCTTACATCCCAAAGGAAATTGATTGGTTGGGTCTATTGGTGTATACACTAAACATTAATACCACACACTAGTGGGCCACATAAAAACTTGGCTTACCCACTTGGTGGGATGTGAAGGTAGACACGTGCACTAGATTTGGTAGAGGTAAAGAGGATCTGGACATACCTCCCTATGATGACAATTCTAACCCCATTATACACATCTAGATTTGTGAAAAGACTTGGGTGATCTATAGAAAAAACATGCCATGAGGCTTGTGGGTGTATGAATTCTATATAACTCTAAATACATGGGCATGAGAATGGTACATTATGAATAAGACACACTAAGAAATAGGAAATTAGGATGCACTAAAGGAGAATTTTATGCACACTTTCTCCTTCTCTTCATAAAACTTTGAATTACTGGAGCCAATACAAGTTATTTGTTGAGTTTTTTTTGAGGACATAGCTATCTTAGAGGAGTGATTAAAAGAGATGTTCAAAGAGAATGGACTAGTTCTTTTGAATTTATTTTAATAAATAGTGCTCCATAATGACTCTAGTGAAGAATATGATGAGATCTAGAAGGAGCAAAATTAGAGGAACTTGATAGGTAAGCAAAATCTCTTGCACCTCATTGATGACAACTCTCTAAATTATAAGGACCTGATGCACCTATGGGTTGAGATGAAAAATAGAATAAGGCAGGTTGAACACTCTCACTAGGAGACAAATTTACCTATTGTGTACCCCTCAAGACCACCCAAGTATAAATTAGCACTGAAGGTGAGCCCAATATGGCCACTATAGGTATATGCTGGTCTGAGGTGGAGCTTGCACACATCATCAACCTCCTAAGGAAATTTAGAGATCTCTTCCCATGTAAATATAAAGAAATGAAGGAAACCCAACCTTCATTAGGAAATATGAGCATCAAACTAGTAGAAAATATAAGACTAGTTAAGAAGCACCCTTATCAGATAAACCCCAATCTCCATGCTAAGGTAAAAGTGGAGATTGATAAAATGTTGACTGTTGGATTCATCTACCTAGTGTAAAAACTAAAGTGGGTGAGTTTGATGATCATCAACATCAATAAATATGGATGCATATGAATCTATATCAATTATAAGGTGTTGAACATTTCTTGCATTAATGACCCTTTCCCAACACCATTCACTGATGAAGTCTTAGATGGGGTCACAGGTTTCAAAATATACACTTTCACCAATGTGTTCATAGGTTACTATCAGGTGTAAATGGAGGAGGAGGATAGGCCCAAAAACACCTTCACAACTAAATGGGGTTGTTTTAATTACAATGTGATGCCCTTTGGGCTGAAGAACGTGTTAGCTATATTCTCCAAAGTGGTAATCACCACTTATAATAACTTCATCCACAAGTTTCTTTAAGTATATCTAGACACTAGACCATGTATGGTCTTGTAAGAAACCACCATGACAACATGTGCCTCATGTTTAAAAGATGTAGACATCTCTAGATATCATTGAATTTGAAAAAGTACATCTTCACCACCTTGTTTGGCACACTTCTTGGGCACATCATCTATAAGGATGGATTGCTCATTGATTTATTGAATATTGAAATAATCATCTAACTTGAGATCCCTTTTATGTATAAGGATGTTCATACCTTCCTAGGCC
Organism: Torreya grandis; assembly: GCA_037957365.1. Lineage (NCBI taxonomy): Eukaryota > Viridiplantae > Streptophyta > Pinopsida > Cupressales > Taxaceae > Torreya > Torreya grandis. The sequence continues at coordinate 680,612 of JARHVA010000476.1, forward strand.
ATTATAAATACTATAGGGTGTTCATAAGGGGCTACACAAAAATGGTTGTGCCTCTAGAGGGACTCTTGTGCAAGGATGGCCCATTTTATTGGGGCAAGGCATAAGAAGAGTCATTTGACACTTTGAAGCTAAAATTGGTGAGTGCATGGATATTTTAGTTTCTCAACTAGATGACTCCTTTTCATATCCACATTGATGCATTAAGATCATCCATTAGTTCCATTTTAGTGTAACTAATTGAAGGTAACATGGACCACCCCATTTCCTTCACAATAAAAAAGCTAACACAGGCTAAGCAGAACTATACCACCACCAAGCATGAAGGGCTGATAATGGTCTATGCCCTACAAAATTTTAGATATATGTATTAGCAACACCATTCACTTTATTCACTAATCATGAGGTATTAAAATACCTCATGAACAAAACTATTTTTCATGGGAACATTTTTAGATGAGTTATCCTCTTCTAAGAGTTTCAATTTTTAGTCACAATTAAACCTAAAAAATAGAATTTGGGGTCAGACCACTTGTCCCATATCAACTTTGGCAATTCAATGGCACCAGTTGAGGATGATATTCTAGATTCATAGCTCTATCAGTTTCATCACGTTCTTGAAGACTTAGCAAAGATTTCCACTTTCCTGACCTTAGGTCCAGTGCCATAAACACTATCTTCTAAAGAGAAAAAACAACTTACTATCTGCACCACCCCCTTATAGCTTATTAAGGGGGAGATATACAAGATGAGTAGGGATGAAGTCTTGCATTCGTTTATTTTGTAACATTAGTGGGACTCCATCCTTCAAGAAACACATGAATGGATGACTAGAGGATATTACACCAGAGACATAACAGTGTGAAAGATTCTATAATTAGGGTTATGGTAGCTAAACCTATTTATTGATGCCAAGGAATACACATGGGCATGTGATATATTCTAGTGAATTAGAAATCCAAACCATTAGGATGAGAATCCTTTCATCCCTATTCTAGCCTAGGCACCATTCAAGAAATAGGCCCTTGACTTTATAAGGCCAATCACCCCTACAACACAACACGCACGGGCCAAATATATCCTTATGGCAACTGACTATTTCATTAAGTGGGCTGAGGTAGTTCTAACCAAAAAATAAATAGCTATAACAACCATGTGATTCATTTGGGAGAACATCATTATCCAATATGGGTCCCTATTAAGTCTGACTAGTAATAAGGGTACTCATTTCATCAATGAGATAGTGTGCATCCTTCTAGTGAAATACATGGTGGTGTATCATAAGACCATCCAATATCATCCCCAAGATAATGGCATGGATAAATCCTTTAATAATATCCTTGGAATGTACCTCATTAATATATGTGATGTAGGTCACACAGATTAGCATGATCATTTCTTTGTAGTACTATGGACCTAGGGCATGAAATATAAGCTTTCAAACAAGGATACACCATTTGAATTGGTGTTTGGTGTTGATGACATTCTACCCCTAGAGTTTTTATTAACTTCCTTGCACATCACATGAATTGGTTACCTTGACAACTAAGAATATTTGAGTACAAGGTTGGAAGAATTAGAGTGCTTGGATGAGATGTGCACCTGGGCCAAGTGGGTTTAACAAGTTGAGAAGGCATGCCAAAAGAGGTGGCATGACAAACATATAAAGCATAAGGTAAGCAGTTTTAGTCTTTTTGTATGAATCCAAATACTTTTGGCACCTAGTCAAGTTGTAGATTTGATGAATGGGTTCCTATATTATCCATCACATTTTAGAAACTGATGCATGAAAACTGTGTACCTTGTCTAGTGAAATACTTCAAGGGAATTTCAATGGCAACTGATTAAATCCATACTAGTAATATGGTCCTCATGCCAAGGATACTATAATTCTCTGGTTAATAGTTAGTTTAAATTAAGCTAACTAAAATAAGGTTTGGCACAAGCCAAACCATGTGATTTTTTTAAGTAATAGGTGACATAAGATGGCCATAGAGGTCCCTATGTTTTACCAATCCATGCATAAATGTAATCAAGTGAATCAAGCACATGCACCACCAATGTATGAGGATAAACACCTAGGTTTTGGGTACATGAAGCCTATAGTTCAAGTAGTATCAAAAAAAGAAACATCTATGCAAAAGGCACATGGTGAGATGGTAGGAGGAGCTATTAAACATGTTGAACCATTATAGTGTTGGTGTAAGATAAGACATTCAACTAATTTAGATACAAGATGAGATGATAAGATGCTCAAATTAGTTCAGCACAAGATCAGTAAAAATATGCACTACTTATAGTGTGCAAAGTAGATGGAGATACCAAGTGCTAAGGGCCAGCATAACAAATTTATATGGGGTAGGCTAGGCCAAGGCAAGATGATGTGCAATAAATCAACCAAGATAAAGGAACTCACTAAAATGAGAGTGCAACTAGAAGAAGTAGAACCTAGGATGTTGAATTACATGCATGTGAGGGGTTGTGCCTAGGTTGCCATAAGAGAGGTGAGGGTTACACCAAGGAGACGTTTAGAAAGAGACCATTGAGGATAGATGACATCTACCTAGTAAAAATAAGAATTGACCATTTTAAAAAGGATGTCACATCACTAAAAATCCTTTAGAAGTATTTAATGTGATGGTAGAATAAAGACACACATTTAATCTAGACAAGACATGGAATTTTTGAAGATCTCATGATATTTTAGGAAATTTGACAATCAAGTCTAGATGGTAGCATTAATGATGTTGGTTGACATATTAGGCTATAAGGGGTGAAATGGAAAATAAAATGGAAGAGGTTGAAGACCTCTTCACTAAGCTTGAAGGAGGCACCAAAGAAGTAGATATAATTTGCTACAACTTCACACACTAGGTGGATATCATCAACATGCACCTCAAGCAAATAAAAGAGGAGAAAGATGCCTTATTCTAGTGTTCCTTCATAGTTTCAAGGATTGAGCACATGCATATGATGGTGAAAGTTGACTCCCTTAGTTCCTAATTGAAAACATAAGAGAAAAACCTAGAGCTAGTATTTCATGCCTTCCAAATGAAGGCCAGTGAATAGGGTAAACTCCTAGATGGAGGATTGAGAAGGGAAAAGGAAAGGTTAGAGGTCTTCAAAATGGAATTGGGAAGCACAAGTGTACTTAATCTAGGAGAAACATCTATAGAAGTGGATGGTACCATTAAAGAGTTGAAGAGTGCCATCCAAGGATTTGAAAAATTTAAGGAGGATTTACAATAGGGTGCACCTAAATTTTGTGCACCTAAGATGCTTCAAGGCTAGTCTGAGGTGGACTATCAATTTTGTATGGGGTGATGTTGGGACCACTTTTTTAGAAGACTCAATCCCATGCCATCTAGACCAACCTTGGTGTGTAGAAAACCTTGAAGGAAGCAAAGGACCCTTTTTGCACACATTAGCACTAAATAGATAGACTCCTAAAATCCTTGAGCTAGTTAGCTGATGGTTGTATAACATCACGAGTCTCAAGGCATACCTACCTAGTCCTGTATGTGGTAGTTTGATGATTGAGGAGAATGGATATATTAGTGGAGTAGGTAGGCATACAACCCCATTTGATATCTTGGTACTCAACATAGACCCTAAGTTACCTATATGGCATAATGGAGCTAACAATCTCTCAACTACCCCCTTTTGGCATGTTCCTATCTAGTTATCAAGAAGAATGGCTAGTGCCTCTATAAAGAAGGTGACCTCTAAAAAAAAGGGAGGGGGTAATTAGTAGCAGAGTTATGGAAAATTTGAGAGTGATAGAGGGATTAAATCTTGAGTGCTAAAGTAGTGAATGTAATCCATGCTCATCTATGATCCTTTGGAACTAGTAAGAGTAGTATTGAGAAGTGAAGGTTGTTACTAGTTATTGTAATGAATACCAGATGATAATGGATGAATATTAGTTGCTAAGTGTTATGTATATTATTATGTTATATTAGTTATGTTGTGTTCTCCCCCATGAATAACATTGATGAACTAGGACTCAACCCTATAATAAGTGGTGCCTTACACTATGTAGACCTCTTCCCCACTATGAAGGCCCTATCACTAGACCTAGTGTCTAAGGGTGAACTTAGGATGAATGGACATCCCCATATCTATCCCCCTTTGTTTAAGCATGCATTGATGAACCTATCCTTTTGAGCCTCTATGATAGAGACCCAATGAACCTCCTAAACCATTACATCTTACATAAACCTTGGCTACACCATGATGTAACTAGCCCAATATGGACCTGGTCCCCTCATTGTCATGCTTTAAGTAAATGCATAAGGCTCATGCCTTATGTGAAACTAATTCCAGCACACCAGTACATTTAAATGTTATGTGCTAGACTTACTCCTCTTGTGCCTAACTCTTGTAACCCTAGAAATGCCTGATAACTAGAGTTGCATGTATGAATAAGCATCACACCTAATTCAATAAACACTTCACTACAATAGCTCTTTATGTTTGCTAAGATTTGGACTATGTTTTGAAAACATTTAAATAATGTATGTGTTTTGATCTTTCTCTAAATAAGTGACAAGGTGACCAAGAGACTATAATAAAAATTATATGATGTAGTACCACATAATTAGAGTAATGTGCTCAAAAAATTACTCAACCTTGGGTAAGGTCAAAATCATATAAATCAAAAGAGGTATGATAACTCAAAGATCTATATGTAAAATAGTACACCAAACATAGGTTAAGAAATATGCCAATACCATAAAAATTAGTTCAACTTCAATGAATTACTACTAGGAAACTATAATAAAGCCCTTTAAATTAGGAAGGTGACAATGCGAACCAAGAAACTCAAGATGTGGAAACTTGCAAGGTTTCCCAAGTATAAAAATAGAACCAAATGGGCCGCACAATGCCACCACAAAGTAATAAGAGATAAAATAAAATGTGTTTCTTAACTTAGATTGTGATCAATACACTTGATGACCTAAGTTTGTAATGACCAAATGATAATGAGTTTATGAATAACCTTTAATCCAAATAAGAAATTAAACCCAAGTTACTCAAGTCAATTGCAAATGGGAAATTAAACTTAGTTTAACATGTTAACCTAAAACTTAGAAAGGTGAAATTCTAAGTTTGAATTAATAGGGAAGGACTTAAATATTTTTGGAAAGTGGTTTAGACTTAAATCAATAGCATAAATTTTGCTAATTACATAATAAAAACACAAATGTTTTAGATGAGAATTTGACCAAGGCAAAGATTGATTTGGATTTGACCAGCATAACACCTCCTTATTCAAAAATGGTGGATACTGTGTTTACTTATGATGTTGGTTAAAAAACACTTTTTGACTCAAATCAAGACCAAGTAAGCTAAGAGTAAAAGACAAATACAACTAAGTAAATAATCCTATGCCTTAAACTATCAAGGTTGCTTTGTATTTTGAAAATCTATCTTTATATATGCACTTAGGAGGAATTACAGTGTTCATCCAAAAATAAAGTACATTGATTGGTAGGTAATTTTACACCCACTTCTCCCAAGAGACAATATAATGATATGGACCTTCGGGCATTCCTTGCATCAACAATACTCCATGGTAAGTGGAGTTGTCTAAAACTTATAAATTTATGACTGTCTAGATGGTCCCAAGTGTGGTTAACATAAGGGATGTAATACTTCAATTAGATCCATGTCAATTTACTTGTGAAGAAAAGGTATTTTCCTTTTCACAAAAACTAAATCCATCAATTGCTTAGTGTAGTATAATGCCCTAATTGATCATACATTCCAGGCTAGCTTACCACTAATAGAGATGGTTTAACTACTCAAACCACTATCTTAATGGGGTGATCCTTGTTTATATACCCCCTTATGGAGAGGGTTTGATGATAATGACAGGAGATGAATCCTTAGGTCAAATCTTTGCTAAATAACTCATGAAAAGCCAATGTCCTCCCCTACACAATCCAATTGCATGAAATAAAATCTAAGTGAAAATGCTATAGGGTTGTTTTTAGATCACCCAAACCATATTAGTTTTAGGGAGAACCTAGATAACTTCCTTTTCACACCTTGGTCAAAGGCACAATATCAATGAGAAGGCACTTTTGGTCACCCTAGTTCCCTATAGGGGATGGGGGGAGAGTATGCATGTGCACATATTTTTACTTAAACAATATAACAAGAAAGTGATAGATGATTTACATAAAATAACACTTCAATAAATTTGAAATTAAAGTGAATGTTGAGTTTTATAACACCAAATTTAAATGTTAAATGAAGTTCTTGGTCCCTTGGCCTTAATTTGTAAAAAAAATTGAAAAGCATTCACAAAAGAATTCAATCAAACCATCTAAGTTCCTTTTAAACACCAATGGAGAGGTAAATGACTTAATTATGCTAAAATTAACCACTTTTACTTATAGGTACTATAATAAAAATTAGATATTCTTGTTTAGCTTTGAAGCATAATTTGAAATGAAATAAGTAACATTGGATTTGTTGCTCTCAGGTTATCTATTTTTTAAAAACATAGAGACTAATGTCAGTCACTATTGAACTATGTCAGTTGCTACAAAACCGATGTCGGTTAGATACATAATTGTTATTGGTCAAAACCAACTATTAATGATCACTTGTGAACCTTTAGGCACGAAAAAAAACTGACAAAAAACTTGTTAGTACAGTGTTGGGATAAAATCTCCAAAATAAAAATTCTAGATCAAGTAAATGTTTATACTAGAGACTTATAAATATAATTTTGACAACTACAAACATGAATAAATATCTCAAGTGCAAATTTTTAGACATATTTTCCCCTACAACCTAAATGATGTTGGTTAGCCTTGACTAATGTCAATCACCCAGAACTAATGTCGATCATTGCATGACCTATGTATGTATAAAAAATGTTAAAAACATTAGAAAAAGACCATAAAAATTGCTTGTTAAGGATTTTTTAATACTATTAAGATTTTCTAGAAATACTAAGGTGTCTTCCTCACTTAAGAGTGATGATTTATCCCACTGAGCATACCAAGATATAGACATGGATTACAAATATGGTTAGATCAAGCATTAGTGAAGAAACCAATAAAATTACATAAAGAACTAATAATCTAGGATAACCTATTCAAATGGGGTGTGAAAATGAAAATAAATATCAAATAAATGAAATAAAATATCAATTAACTTCCCATGAGCATTTCACCATCCAAATATGGCTCCAAGAGTGTTTTATCCCTTAATTTGGAGTTTAAGTCTTCAACAATGGTGCAAGGTCAAACTCATCATCAGCTCAATAACACCAACTATAATCTAGGATCATGATATGAAATGACTAATATTCCTATCAAATGAAGCTATCATATTACAAATTAAACATAATAATCAACACAAAGAGAGATTGTGGAGAGAATCTTGTAATATAAGTGTACTCAAGTTAAGCTTTAAAATGTGAGAGAGACGCCTCATATTTATAGATTTTCCAAATTTATCTGGATCAACCATGTCCATACATATCAAGATGAATATGTGTGGCAATGAATTAATCCAATTATGTAATTAAAATCCATAAATATACTCATAATTATTTGGGATTAAGGGACACTAAAGAGGCATGGGAAGCCATAATCCTGATATTTTTTATATTTATGGCTTATGGATGTCACCCAAAAAAAGATCTCACTTAATGATACATTTAATAGGAATAAATTTCCAATAAATAAATATTCAATAATTTCCATGGAATTATTATATAAGCTCATAATTTGGTTTCATTTGATTATGTAAGATTAATCAATTTTAGTGCAATTATTTGGAAATTGGTGCAATTCATTAATCAAAATGGTCAAAAATTCATATTACTAGGTTATAATTTAACTCAAGAGGAATTATAAGATGTTAGTTACGTATGGATCATGATCCCATTTAGGATGTTTCCAACATGAAATAACATAGGTACATGATGTCTGCTTATGAATTAGAAGAAAAGAGTGATCTAGAGCACCAAAATGAATTTTAACCATTTCAATTTGAAATGATTTAAGAAAATTTAATAATCACATAAAATGAGTTACCCCATTTAGGGATACATTAGATTAAATAAACACTTGTATACGACAAGCTTGAACTATTTATCATATTTTAGGAATTTTGGCCTAAATTATGCATTAATTTTGAGTAAAATCAACAATTTCAACACAATGGAGTTAAGAATTGGATTTCTACATAGAGTAGGTACTTTGGATAATCTTGATAGCCTGAAGGTGATCCTAGAATCACAATATGGATACTAAGGAAAGGGAATTAGGAATTGAGATATATGGTCATATTTATTAATAAATATGTATGTACCTTAAAGACCAAGATAACTAATGGAGCCAAAGAAGATGAGATGAATATTCAAGATATAAAGGATTAGTTAGGGTTCAAAGATTCAAGTCTAAAATCAAGAGATAAAGAGTGTAAGAAGTTAAATATAGATGTGTAATGATTCATAGTCAAGTTTGGTCATAGAGCAAATGATTGTAGAAAAATATAAAGAGATGATCATTCATCAAAATATGGAAAGAGAAGGAATTGGTTAAAGGGAGATAACATTCATCGTGAAGTAAGAGTCAAAGAGAAGAAGAAATATGATAAGGAATCTAAGTCAAATGTTTTAGTCATTCCCAAATGGATTCTGAAAAGAGATTATTAGTCTCATGTTTGTAAAGTGGCTAAGAAGAGTGGATTGGAGATCCAAGAATCTCCTAAATTTTTTTTTTTTGAGTATCTTATGAAAGAGGGTGACTATATTAGGGTTCATGGAGACACTCACCAATTAGTGGAATCATGGTTTTTAATTGGTCTGAGGGGGAGATTTTTAGATTCTTCATGTTCTCTAATATTAGGTTTGTATGAAAAGTAGATCTATAGCAATCATGAAGAAGTTTGAGCTATGGATTGGTTTGCAAGACTAATATGTTCATGGAGATAGTTGGTTGTGATCATAATATATTTTAAGGTTTTTAACTGGTTTTAATAACTTTTTAAAGGTATAATAATGTACATGAATTTGAGTTTCTTGTATGTTGTGTATATTCAATTTGGGGGATGATGTAGGTGTTTAAGCATATGACGTGATTGGCATGTAATGAGGGTTTCAAGACTCCATAGGAAAATAAGTACTAGAAGAGATTTCAAGAAGTCATTTTTTTTTAAAGACTTATATAATTCAATATAGTGTGTCTTGAAATGAATCATGAGGAATTGAAGTGATCTAGGTTCTCAAGAAAAGTTATATAGTGCTTTGTTTCTCTTAATAGTAAATTGGAACATAGATTGGTCTATAGAACCAATGTGAAAATTATAGAAAAGTTTTCTATGAGAAAAGAGATAATATAAGGTTCATTAAAAATTAGGCTAACATACTATATATTCCTTAAGTAATATCACAGAGGTCTAAGCTTGAAAAGTATAGTGAAACCATGGATAGTCATTAAGTTTAAGGTAACTAAAGATTTGGTTATTTTGAGTCATTACCATGTTAATTTGAGTGATCTTGGTGAATTTCCAAGGTGACATTAGGATCATGTAATGCATGAGGATAATGTATGAGGTCCTTGACAAAGTATGTGAAGTACAAGATTGATTAGATTAATCTTACTTAGTGGTCTTATATACCATAACAATATTGATAGATTTTGATGAATGTTGCATGATGAGGTGCTTAATGGTCTGAGAATGAAGAATTAAGCATTATATGTGCACCAATATGAATCTAAGGTTCTTTACTAGATGTCAAGGTGAGGTTTTTGAATCAGTATTCTAAGTGTGATAATCTGGTTTTAGTCATGTCAAAGACAAGGTGATTAATAGTATGTTTTGAGTTCATCTTAAAATGGTATGCATGGTGTTAGGGGGAGAATGTGTCTAAAATGATTCTTAGTTTCTTTGTTCTTGTATGTTGATTTTTTGGTTGTTGAAGATGGTTGTCATTTTTTATAACATATTGTCAAGGGGGATTTCATTCTTTAGTTGTTGCCAAATATCAAGCAAGGAGAGTGGTATTCATGTGTTTGAGGAAGAAATCATGTTTTAAGTCTAATGATCAAATGGTCGTATTCTCAAACATGAAAAATTATCCTTAATGCCAAAGGGGAGAAAAACCAAATTGAGATAAAAAACTAGTTTGGGGGAGATCCAACTTGAGGACATGAGAATGATCTACATTATTAGAGTGTTGGCCATGAATTACAAAGGGGAAGATTATTGAGGTATGTTCCTATTGTTTTGATTGGGGAATTAATTTTTTCATTTATGTAAAAGGTTTGTGAGTATCATTGATGACCTATAGATGTTCTTATGATGAGTGTTCATGATGAAGTGAGCATGGTTTAGTAGTCTTTAAGTTTAGTATGAGGTCTTGGCTCATTATTGTGATGTAACAAAATCATGAGAACTTTAAGATTAGCTTTGTCTTAAAATAATATTGATTTAATAATTTTATTGGTTTTATCATTGAGATATAGCTTGTTTTAGTTCAAGTATTTGAATACTAGGTGTCTTGAGAAGCCTTATCTAACCCTATGAGAAGGTTTATATATGAAACATAGTGAAGCTATGAAAATTATTTCAGTACAAGAATGAGAGAGTGTATAGAATTTTTTAAGCATGATAATGAGGAATAAAAATTATAAGAGATCCAAGGTTAGTTTTTGTCTTAGTATTTACATGAAGAGACCTAGGGAGAAGGCACAAGCTTGGTAGCATGATAAGCTGAGTAGTTTAAGGCTTATGGGAAGAATATTAGTAATTTTTTAGCATGGTATGAGGTTTTATGACATGATTATGAGGTTTTTAGAGTAGTTAAATATGTTTCAAGGTGTTTTCAAGGTCTAAGTTTGGATTGTAGGTATAGGACTAGTGTGAAAAGAGACCTAATGTGGCCTAATGAGGGTCAAGTTCAATTTTAAAGGTGATAGATCTCATGTGATATTTTTTATATGTGTGAGAGGTTGTTTCAAGAGTGATCATGTAATTTTAGGTCTTGAGTTGAACTAGAAAGCATGAAAATGTGTTTCGAAGGTCTCTTAAGTGTTAAAGTAGACCTAAGAAGGATTTTATAATGTTTTTTATCATTTGTGACTATTGCATAGGAAGATGAGATCTTAGTTAAATTTGGAAAAGGGTCTTAGAAATTCTTTCCAAGTATTAGGAGTTGGTTTTAGGTGTAGAGTTTTATGAACAAAAATTAAGAATGAAAACTGATCTAAAACCCTCATAGTGACCTGATATGGAATATCTTGAAGGAAATGGCTTATAATGGATTTTATGACCTATTTTTATGATTAAAACATTTAAAATACTCTCTCAAGTACCTATAGGTGGCATTGGTCTATTAGAAGAGTGAGTGGAAGCTATAAAGAAACCCTTGTTTCTCAAATCATTTTTATATTTGTAAGGTTAACTAATTCAAAGTTTTAAAATGGATGGAGGTTAAATATTGAGACTTATAAATCATGCCCATGGTTATTTATGAGAAGGTTATAGACTTAAAATATGTTAAACTAGGTTGGCCTATCACTAAAATGTCCAATACTGAAGACAGTGAGAAGAACTAGATAGAAGTGAGAATGAAATTAGGGATGTCTTTCCATGGATTAGGAATGGATACAATTACATGGTTTTTTTTTCAATACCTATAACACATGTACATATTATTTATATGCTTTCAAGGATATTGAAAATTTTGTTTATAAGGTCACCTATCTAGTGAAGATGAGATAGTGAAAGTATAAGTTTAATAGATTGGTCTATATATTCCATATTTATCATTAAAACTATATATCTTTGTATTTCAAGATGTTATAAATATATATAAGGATAATATTCATGCATTAGTACTTCTTTAATATGTCTACATAGATATTGAATGAATAATCATCATGAATGGTCGACAAGGTAGAATGGTAGTTCTGAGTAAGCAAGTTAGAATGATGAGTTAGAGGATCTTTGCACTTAGCTAAAGCATCCATTGAATATGAAATTGTTTTTTAGGACCTAAATTACTTATCCATGATTTTCATAATATTTTAATTCAATGTAATAGGTTGGATTATGGAATCAAAAATGGCTTATCCAGTTGTGTAAGGACTGTGAGAGAGAAGGTCAATAGATTCGTCTAAAAGAAAAATAGATGACACTATAACTTGTGATATATATGTTGGATTATGTTATAGAGTCACATAAGAACTATTAATGTGCATGATATGTATTTAAAGTGTCCTTATATGAGCTAAAGACAACATTTATCAGGATTGTGTTTTGAAGCATTTAGGTAGTTTTATGGGTGTTAGTAAGTTTAGTGTTCCTAAGTCATTATGCTTAGTTTGGAAGTATACAAAGAATGTGATTATGTTATATAGATTCCATGAGTTATTATACATGCATCTAGAGTGTTTTAAAGTGTCTATACTGATGTTTGAGATCAAGTTTCTAATGACTAGGATCTGAGCAAATTGGTAGTTCTAAGTGAGCTTTTTGATGAAGTGTTCCTAAGTCTTTGGAGCCTAGGTGATGGATTATAATGAGTTTTATGATGACCCTAATGCCATGAATTTTCCATTAATATTTTTTTTCTCCTATAATGTGTATCTATAGATTATATGAGTTTCATCTTTGAAGACAATGTTTTTGGGGTAAGTAGGCCTAATGATGCTTTCAAGGTGTGAGAGAAGGATTTGTGACTTATTGAGCATGAAGGAGGTTATTTGAGGTTTAAATATAAGTTTTTGAAATTTTTGGGTTATTTGGTGATGGTTATATATCCATAAAGGTACAATTTGTTCCATGGAAAGGATAGACCTAATACATTAGGTCTAAGGATAGACCTAATGCATTAGGTCTCTATTAGGCCTAGAAGAAGAATGAGTTATAAATGTGATTGGTTGACCTAATGGTGATTTTTTATTGTGTATAATTTGTCATAAAACATTTTTTATGTCTGAAGCTCATGGATTAATGTCTTTTCTAACCAAAAGTGTAAATGAGATGTGTATTTATACAAGGCCTTATTGGGCTAATTATGTGTGTATTAGAGAAGATTCCTACAAGAAAATAAAATGGTAGATTGAAAAGGATATAAAGGTCTTGAATTCCATTATAAAAGTTGATATATACTATGATTAATATTCACTATATTTGATGCATGTGGATGTCAAGTCTAGTTCACCTAATAATCCTAGTAAGAGGCATATTGAGCGAGGAAGCCTAAGAGACTATTTTGAGAAGGATAAAGGGTTGAGAAGAGATGAATGAGTTTATTTTATTTTGAGAGACTATTAGTTTTTCAACATATATGTGTTCCTAATGTATGATAGTAAGTTAAATTTAGATAGAGAAGATAGAGAGCTAAATAAGAGATCACCATCGATTAGTTGAGCAATAAGGTGTCTTGAAGTGATCAAGTTGGTCTTGGCTAAGTTTGTCCTTTATCAAGGAGTGAAGTTACCTTACAAGTTGGTGGTTTAAAATTTTTTCTTGAATTTCTTGATTTGGTGATGAGTCACTTAGGATGTTGGTACCTCCTTGCAATTTGGTGCTTGCTAAAGTACTAGTTGAGTTACAACTTGACTAGTGAGGGGTTGATGCTCCTTATGGGGTTGGTGCCTTACTAAATCTTGATGCATTGCTTATAATATTGTATTAAAAGTTGTGTTTTAATGTATTTGATACCCCATTATGGTTTACCACATATATCTTATGTTCATATGTTGTATGCTTATGTGGATCCTTATTTATGCATTGGATGATGTATGTGTTTGAATGAATGATTCATGAATGATAAGTGAAATTGTATGATTATTTTAAGGGAAATGATTCACTCCATATCAATTTTTTTGTTTCTAAAATATCTATGATGCATTAAAATATCAAAAATGAGGTGTCATGGAGTTGATAATGTTGAAAGGATCTAAAGAACTCAAGAAGTGGTCTAGATCCCTAAACAAAGCAAGCAGTGACCTATATGACCTAAGCTTATAGGTCCTCATTTTGGACAAATCAAAATAAAATCAACACAAGGTAAAAACCAAGTGGTGAGATCCAACTTCATTATAGCTAAATATAGGACACAATTCATTGAGGAGAAACTAGGCTATTTGCAAGTCAAGTGATGACTAAAGGACTGAGTTGACAATCCTATAAGACCACCTACAGGACTGTGTACAAAGTATATAAAGGAAAAGGATTTTAAATTCCATAAAATATCATGAAAAATGCATACATATAATAAATTAACTCCTATTACCTTGGATACCTTCAAGTACCATGGCAAGTGAAAGAAACTAGCTTCAATATTATATGCTCAAACCTAGTCCTAGTAGTCACCTATAACCAGGCTTGAAGAGAAGGTCAAAAACATAGTGTCTGAGTTTGGGCCTTATAAACTAAATGAAAAAATTCCATTATTTATTTTTAAGTCAAATTCATAGAGAGGGAAGGTTTGAAATAAATGATCAGGTCATCATCTCAAATACACAAATATGTAGCCCTCTAGGACCTATAGGTCGCTAATTGAACAACTAATATCAAGCCTAAGGAAAGGAGGTGAAGTATAATGATTAGATGCTCTAAGAATAATTTGGGATCTCAAAAAAAGTCAAAATCTAAATGAAGATCAATGAATTTCTTAGAAGTTAAAGACCATTGAGACCACTAGATGTTAAACACAAACCAAAAGTCCACTATTAGCAGAGGTTCTTGGTTCAATAGAACATGCTAAAGACAAGGATATATATGTTTTAATAGACTTCATAGGATAGTGCAATGAATTCATGTTATCTAGAATCATGAAAGAAGTGAATTATCATGCAATAGGAAGAAATTAAGATTAAACTAGAGTTTTTTAAGTATCTAAAGCATTTAGATACATAAAGATAGTTAATAACAAAGCATTAAACATGATAACACAAACAAGGATTAATATAAGAAATTTGATAGGTAACTATAAACCATAAAGTCTATATTTATCTCAGTAAAAGGTCATCAAATTCTTCATATAAGCATACATATTTATAGTCACTAGAGTTCCTGACTATTCATATTCTTAATTATACATTGGCACTAAAATGAGGAGACTATTTGCCTTCTATCCTTTCATAAACTGAAGATAGGAAAAAATACATTAGTTGACACTTCATATATAATGCACAAATATTCAAAGAATACTCTATGAAGATTTCTTCTCCCAACACTATCATAGACTTAAAGTGTTTTGTCATTCTGAGACAATGTCATAGGTTCATCTATATATGCATTAACAATAAAAGTAAAAAATGTGGTTAGACTAGTAAGGGTCATAGTAATCACCCAAGGCATCATTTCCAATTTTCACCTCTTGTGCATTACTTAACCACCTTTTAGGTTTTCAAATAAGTAACATACCAACCTACCACCCTTTCAAGTTTTCAATAGGATGGCATAACTAGATGGCCACCCTTTATGGGTTTTCAACCATCTTGGCCCCACTTGTCTCACTAGTCATCCACAATGCAAAAAATAATCTACAATTATTAAAAAAATTCAAAAATTTGTGTATTACATAGTACTAAATTGATAGAAGGTAGTATTTCTAAGGAATAAGGCTATCTAGTATGATCCTTGACCTATATTTAGGTAGTTGTGTGTTGTGTGATCACTTTCTAAAGTTTAGAAGGTAGCATGTATACAAGAACTTTGAGCATTGGAGTCACCTCACTACAAAATAAAGCTAAGTCAATCTTCAATGCATCCCAATAAATCATAACTTCTTAGACCATGTGAATTAAGATATGCATTGGTACATAACTTATAATGATTTCCTTCAAGTCCTCATTCTACACAACACTTAGGTTGGCCCTTGTATTATTGACATTTTATTGGATCTTTGCACTCAACTATTGCTCTACCTATTCTATAATTAAATTACTTAGGATTTTGTATAAAATGATTATATCATGCAAAAAATAAGCAATTATGAGAGATCACATAACAATAATTGATAATAGAGTAGAATACTAGATAATATAGAAAAGCATTTCAAGGGGGAAATCTCCACAGTAATACACTAAGAATAAAATACATAACATGATGATCAAAGACTAACCACTACATCTTATATATAGTCTACATATCCATGGTTTTTCCATAGGTTGACCTAACTAAGAACATAGATAAATGTAACAAGAATATAAAATAGGTATGCAAACCACAAGTTAGCCACACATATCCCTAGCCATGCCAAAGGTTAAGGGCATAACATGTTCCCCTAAAAATGAACTACATCATAAGTCCTATTATTAGCTGGGAAGTCAGTCATAAATAATATCCTGAGCATTAAATACTTTCTAGAGGGTAAGTTTAGTTTCATCAAATGATGCAATCAAGTTGTGCATGGTTGTGTAAGCTACAATAGTTGTGTTGAAATTTATACTAGAGTTCGTCAGGGACTAATCGAGTTTCTACTTTTAATCTAGAATATTGCATACAAGTTGATGTACTTGAAGGGCTACAATTTCTAACATACCTTGATACTCCTCCAATAGAGTAATCAAAGTCATGGTATTATTCTTGATGTTGTAGCCCAATTTTCCAAGTGCATAGAGTTGGTACATGGTGCACCAATCTTTGGTAAGATCCTCTACCAAGGTAATTAACCTAATTTGATTTAACATGATTTTTTTGTTGATGACTCATGAATCCAAAGCTAGATAAGTGCCTTCATTACTTCATGTAATCATTCCAACAATTTGACATTCTCAACCTTTGCTTGGTCTCGCTCTTCCTCTATGGAAGATACCTTTTGTGAAATAAATTCTTAAAATGTTTTGGTTCCCTCCAATTATTTATTCAAGGGTACGTGAGATATGCCTAAAGATGTTTCCTACCTGATTAGAATAGTTGCTAATGTGCTAGATGTTGATGTAGGATCCTATCATGGCATGGTGGCTAAAGGAAGGGATAAAGTTGTGCATTAAGCAGTGACTATTAGAGCATCCCAAAGCCATACACCTCCTAGTGGATCATATGGTAACTGAGTTTGTGCCTACACTATGGTGGGTGCTTGATGCTACATTGTGGCCTCTATTATTATCTTTACTTGCTATGCAACATCCTCAACCTTCTTATGTCTAGCATGTTCCTCTTATTTGTTCTTCATAGATTCTACATCCATCTTCATTTTCTCCTCCTCTTATACTTGTTTATTCTTATTCTCTGCTTCTTACCTTATTTGGTCCTCTTCCTCTCTCTCTTTTTCTTCCTTTTTATTTTTCTCTTTAGCTTCCTCTCTCTCTTTATTATTTCTCTCTTCATCTTCTTCCTTTTACTTATTCTCTTATTCTTGCTTCTTCATGTGTTCCTCTTATTCTTTATTATTTAATTCTTATTCCTATATAGCTTGGGTTTATGACTAAGCTTGTGCTTGTGCTTTCACTTTTTGTTTCCAAAACACTTTATCATGTAGTGATTTTATCTTTGAAGTTTCCTCTACCTCTTAATACACTTGTGCTACTACATCTTGTTGCCATTTTATCTCTCCTTTTTCCTTCTTCTCTCTTATTTCACTTGCTATTGTGTGATAGTTACTTCTTGATTTTATTAGGCCATCTATTGAGCCTTTTTAAAGTCTTATTCTACATCCTTGGGCTTTTTAGAAGCCTCTATTTCCTTGGCTTATTATGTTTCGTGTTGTTGCTCTTCTTCCTTCTTTATCTTATTTTCTTCCTTTCTACATTTGTATTCTATAGTGTGAATAACTTATTATCTTGTATCTTATTGTTCTTGGTTTTTCTCTACTCGAATGTAATTTATTTAACCACCTATTATTTTAATGATGGTGAGGAGTCCTTGGGGTGTACCTCTTATCTAGGCACCTAGTGCTTCTTTTTACCTATGATGACCAGTCTTCACTGAGGTGGTGGTGCAAAAGTTTATGGGGTAGGTTGCACTTCTTGATAAATAACTATCTAGACAAATGTGCATTCTTTGAGTGTAGGCAATACTATGGTCTCCCATCTCATTTATGGC
The DNA here is from genome assembly GCA_037957365.1 of Torreya grandis. Taxonomy (NCBI): domain Eukaryota; kingdom Viridiplantae; phylum Streptophyta; class Pinopsida; order Cupressales; family Taxaceae; genus Torreya; species Torreya grandis. The sequence continues at coordinate 698,642 of JARHVA010000476.1, forward strand.
CTATGCATAAGTTTTTATAGAGAAATATTTAATAGAGGTGCAAACATGACATCAAGTTGAAAATTTGGAGCAATCATTGGTGGGAAGAATTCTATTTTGCATTATAGTTGCTCCTCCTCTTTAACTATATCCACAAAAATGGAAGGTAAACATGTGATTATTTTCACCTACAGTTCTAATAGAACCTATATGCAATTAAAAATTCATCTTGTCTATAAATCAATCTAAGATCAGATAAGATAGATCACCCCTACACTTCTAATTGGGATACACTTGTTAATCATAAGCATGACCAATATGGGGATCCACTAGACATGATTGGGGGATCACTTGTATCACTTGTCACAACATATCATTCTAGGAAGGGTTTGAAAGCCTACAATATAACATAGTTTCAGAATAGCCATAATAGAGTCCTAAGGTTTTAGATGTTTACTCTATTATAATAACAAGAAAGCAAAATCTAATCTAGTACACACCAAAGCTTATGACACAAAGTGGGAGTTATAAAAAATAAAATAAATATGTATACGGAACTTAAATTAAAATAATTATGAGTAACACCCTAATACATAAAATATGGAAGATAGTATTAATCGATCCAACACTTATGCTACTTATATCTAATAAAAGAGAGGAGAAAAAAGTTAGAATATACTTACCTGGATATGAACCCATTGAAAATAAATCTTTACCTTGGCCAAAGGGGTTTTGTAAGAGGATTTTTTGGTTTTTTAGGATGACTAAAAAAGACCAAAGCATCTAAGGCTTATCCAAAAGACTAGATTCTTCAAAATAAGAAACCTAAGCTAAGTCTCCTCAAGTAGAATGGTGGAAGATTAGATTATAAATAAGTGTGAGTGAATATTAACTTTTTATTACACATATGAATAATTATCATGATGATCTTGTATATATAGGTGGATCTTTCCCTAAATCTTTCTAACAATGTTGGTTGTATAGGGTTGAGCTAGTGTGTTTTTGAGGATAAATTACTAGGTCTGAGCTGGGTTAACCAAAGGGATAATAGGCTAATAAAGTAAAGAGTAACCCTAAATTATACTGGGTCGACCCAGTTGACCCAATATAACCTATAGTTAAAAAGGAGTTTAAGACAAGAAAAGAGGGATGGAAAGAGAAAAAGATTAGAGGAATACTCAAAGGAGGAGAAATAAATTAGGTAATAGTTTTGGGAACTATTTGGATTGGTAATAATGTGGTAAAAAAGGACAACAATCTTGTAAAGCACTAATAGTCTACCACCCCTTTCTTGGTACACCCCTTAGGGTGTGTACTCAAAGAGATTGAGTCTCGATGGGTTCTTATAAGATGTAAAGCATCAGTATTTGATAAAAGTTAAAAATATTATGTGTATACATATTCCCCACTTGAATCTCATCACGTGTCTCTAAGGTGTAATAGGGGATGGTTCTTTGAGAAAAGACAAAAGGACACACACAATGTTGATGCTAAAAAAATTCATAGTATTTTAAAGAAAAAATAACTAAAATTAAATGATTGAAATAGAAACTAATCTAAAAATTAAATGAATATAAATTAAATAACTAAAAAGTAAATACAATGCATACCTTGACTTATCTTTATCACATGATGGTTATCTATTGTGTTTTTACTTTGATTGTGTAGGGAACAAAGATTGTTTTTGACAAACCCAAGAATGTAAAAATAAAGAGAAAAAATAAACAAATGCAAAAAGAGCTAAGATAGTTGGTGCTATTAGGATGGGATGTTCTTGTGAAATTTGGTAATCTGGGGTGACAAGTGTTATGCTAGACCAAATGACCCAGTCAAAAACAAGAGTAAATCGAGTAATCAAAAAGCCAAGGCTAATAAAGAGTGAGAAACTCAAACAAGTTTTCCTTAATTAAGAAAAACATACTAACCAATTAAAACCAAGGATACATGCCAAACAAGATGGTAAAAAAATCAATGGTAAAAAAAAAGAAGAAACAAAATAAAATGACAAAACAACATTGATGAGTGAAACAATCCAAATCTCAATCAACAATGGAAAAAAGTGCATAAAAGGGAAAACAACATTATTGAGTGAAAAGTAATAAGCCAACCACACTCAAAAATGGAAAAAAGGTATGAACTTAGGTGTCTATAATTGTAGGACTGCAAAATCATGATAAATGGTAAAAGGAAATAAAATTAAGTCTAGTAAATGTAAAGAAATGGTGTAAAGAAATAAGAAATCCATAGTTACTTAAACATGTTGTTTCACTCTAAAGATAGATAAAACTAAAACAAAATAATGTTAAAATGTGTCTAAGAGGTAAATAAGAAGGAATTAAAGAAGATGGGAAATAGATTTGGAATCATAATTTGTCTATCAAGGGGGAAAATGAAATGGGTGGAGGGGAAATGAAGGAAAAACTAAGGTAGAGGAACTCTTTATTGAAGTCAAGACACTCAAATTAGGTTTGTTAAAATAAGAGGACTTTCAACCTTAAGGACTATGAAGAACTTATCTTAGCTACACAAGTCTTAGGTCAACAAATGGAGTATATAGATCATCTCATGAAGGCTAAATTCATGAAAATTAAAATGAACCTAAGTTCCCACAATGTGTTCCCCATTCTTCAAGACCCCTTATAGAGTGTTTGATCTACTATGAATATTCGGTACTTATGTGAGAAAGTAGGTAGCAGCATAGAGTTTGTTGAAAGCTTCTATTCTAATCTACTAACCTACCACAACATAAAGGACCTCAACTCTATATGAGGTAGACTATAGAGTTTGAGATCCAATTAGAGATAGGAGATGTGCTTGAAATCACATCTTTTGGTGTGAATTTCAATTGTGAGATTTGTATGTTTCCTTTTAGATATCATTGCCTTTTAGTTTTAATGATTTGGCTTTTAACTTTATTGATGGATTTTTCTAGATTCCTCCTCCATATGGATTTGGAAAAACCAAACATGGGTGCTAAAGATGAATTTAATTTAAATACTTTCGACAAGGTTGTTAGAGAGAGAAACTTCAAAGAGCATGGGGTCTAATAGTCTCATAAATCTAGGTGAAATAAAAGTGATATATTGACTTTGACCTTGTTTTATCTAATAAGGATATGAAAGAAAGGGGAAATCAATAGGAATGACACATGAAATAATTTTAATTACTTCAAATATAAAAAAATGAAACAACATGCAAAAAGAGGGATACAAAGACACTGAAGTGTGATTCCTTATCATAAGAATGAGGGAAATGGAGGAAAACATCCTAACATATATTTTTGTACAAATTTTATCAATCAAAAGAAGTAAAATCTAAAGTTGAGAACAAGGATCAAGAACATCAAAATGCGGTAATTTTATTGAGGGCCAGGTTCTATCCATGGTCTTACAAAGAATATCATAAAAGAGAAACCCATGAGGGTACTGAAAAGTAAGATAAAAGTAAAGTGAGGGAGCCTTCTTACAAAGTAACTCATGAAAGAAAAAACACAAATGATTCCAAAACATCATTGACAAGAAACAACAAGAGAAAGAAATAGAAAAATGATTAAAAGATGGTGATTTTGTGAGGAATAGAAAGTCCTATTTGTGGTCTTAAAAATTAACACACAAAAGAGAAACCCAAGGGCTACAAAAAAAAGACAAAATGCAAGAAGATAAAGAAGACTATGGTACATCAAGAAATCAAAAGACCAAAAGGGAAGACTAAGGGTTTGTGAAAGAGAGGGCACTAATATAGAAGGAGAGGTCCATGCTTAAGTAACTTGAAAAAGTTTTAGATAGATGTAGATAGAAATCATGACAATAAGGAGATGTTTAGGCAAACTACTTTTTGAATAATTATGCATTGGTGGGCTCTTTGAAAACATCGCCTTCATTAGTTTAAAGAATATAAGTACTTGGACCAAGAATATATTTATCTATATATGGGCCCCACCATTTTTGGGAATATTTACCTTATTTATCATGGGTGTAATCTAATTTTAAGGATAAAATCACCAACATTAAAAGTGTGGATTTTAACACATTTGTTATGTTGTCAGACAATCCTATCCTTCTATTGGAGGTTATGTTACAAGGTAAAAGGATGACATTCATCAAGAAGATCAAGGGAATGAAGGTGATATTCATGTAATTATTCATAAAATAATACCATGAAGAGATATATGAAGAGAGGGAAGCTCAAATTGTAAGGTACAAACTGATTCATAACCATAAATTAGTAAAAATAGAGTTGTCCTAGTGGTAGTACACATGCTAATCCGATAGGCCCAAAGTGCAGGGTAAAGATGAATATGCCGATCGATGTGAGTTCAAAAATTATATTTTGGAACATTTTGTAAAGAATTTTATTTGTGACCTCTACTTAACCATTGCATTGTGGATGATAAGGCATGGAAAATTTGTGATTGATTTTAACTTTGTTACAAAGTTGTTTAACACGTTTATTTTTTAAATTACCACCATTTTCTATGGAAAATGATTTGATTAAGAATGAATTTGGAAAGGGTAGGATTAGTGATGTTAGCAAGGGGCATGTCTTCTACCCACTTAGTAAAATATTTGATAGCGGTGATGATAAAGACATGCCCATCTTAGGAGCAAAGAGGTTTACTAATTAAATTGACTCCCCATGTGGAAAATGGATAAGAATATTTGAAATTTTTAAGCTCAAAATGAGGTGAATGGATAATATCATTGTGAAGTTGGCAAGGAGTACACTTTTTAGCATATTAAATTGCATCCTTTTCAAGAGTAGTCCAAAATTAACCCATATATAGGCATTTGTGTTTTATATCATACCCTCTATAGTGACCATTGAAAATGCCCTCATGTCCTTATTCAAGAAGAGGAAGGACTTCATCTTTCATAATACAATAGAGCAAGGTACCTTCAGAATTATGATAGTAAAGGATGTTGTGTCAAAATACATACTTAAAATCTTGTTTATGAACACGTATCTTTTCATGAGAGTCTAAATTAGGAGGATATGTTTGATGTTCTAGGAATTGAATTATGTATTGATACCAAGGGATTTATCAAATGGTAACAGCCTCGATATGAAAAATAAGGAAATTAGGTGGTTGAGTTGAAGTTGAAGATTTTCTTATTTTTATAAGTAAATAAGGATAAAAATTAACTTGATGTGGATGAAAGAGAGAAGCTAAAGAGGCAAAATAATCAACAATGAAATTTTGATATCTAGGAATAGGCTCACCAGTAAAAAAGATAAAATCCTTAGCAAGAGTGGTTTTAATTTTATGATAGGTAATGAGTTTATCATTTTTACACTAATAATCACCATTAACTTGATGGAAAATAAGTTGAGAATCTCCTAAAGAATGAATATATTGAATGTCTAAATCAAGAGTAACTTACATGCCTAAGATAAGAGCTTTGTACTTGGCCATATTTGTGATGACATCAAAAGTGAAGAAAAAATCTAAAGGAATGATCTCACTGAGAGGACTAGTGAGAATACAACCTACCCCAACTCTTTGAAGTTAGTTAGCACCATCAAAGTGAAGGGTCCAAGTATCCTCATGTAATTCAACATTAATTTCAGGAAGCTCTTTGATAACTACATTTATGTTAGTAGTATTAGAGGGAGTAGAAGATTCTTCAAGCTTATTGGTTTCAAGATTATTGGTAAAGATATGAAAATAATTTTTAAGAGAGATATCTTGATTAAGACCTTAAATGTAAAAGATATTATTATTAGGAAGGTTATCTTGAAGGAAAGAAATGGCTAGAATGGGAGCTAGAACAAGTTGGCCAGCTATGGCATTCCCTTTAATAGCTTTTTGCATGACAATTTGAAGATCAAATTCCATAAGTAAGGCCATTCATTTGCTAATTATATCTCTAGGAAGAAAGGATTTGGATAAAAAATGATGAAGTGGGTCAGAATGAATGATGACATAAGTAGTTTGGTAAAGCATATAGTGGCAAATCATTTTAGCTATGAAATAGATGGCGAGGGAATCATGCTCAATTTTGGTATAATGCATTTCATAATAAGAGGCCTTGGCTAATGTAGTAGATAACATACTCTCTTCCCGTATCATCTTCTTAGGCAAGCATTGCCCCAATTAAAATAGGGGTGGAATAAGTATATATAATCAAAGGTTTATTGTTGGAAGGAGGATGAAGTGTAGGTGGATGATGTAATGACTCTTTCATGTTATCAAAGTATTTTTGACATGGATCCGTCCATTCTAAATTGGTATTTATTAATAAGGGAATTGATGGAGTGAATTTGAGATGCCATTTTTAGAATGAATCACCTAATTACCCCAATTTTTCCTTTATAATTATGAATATCAAAAATATAATGAGGAATATGCATGTTGATGATATCACTAATTTTTTCAAGATAAAAATCAATGTCACAAAGAGAGACTAACAATCCTAACAATTTGCTAGATGTGACTCCAAAGACACATTTTTAAGGATTAATTCTAACTTTCTATTTAAAAAGATGGTCAAAGATGATAGTGAGATTAGAAATATGATTCTTAAAATTTTTATATTAAGAAATAAAATCATGCAAATAGGTTTTAACAATTTTGTGAATGAGATCATGAAAGATGCGAGTCATTGCACATTGATAAGTGGTGCCCTATTATTTGGTAAAGGTAGTCTTATGTTGGTCTTCAGGAGTGATATGAATTTGATTATATCCTGATCAACCATCCATATGAGATAACATTTTTTAACTAGTCATGAAATCGATGGTGGAATCTATTGAAGGTAAGGGTAAGTTGTTTTTGGGACAAGAAAAATTAATATTACAAAAATAAATGAAAATGTGAATAACCATAGTGACTTTATTCCAAATGAGAAAAATGTTGGATACCCATTCGTAATAGTCCACAAATTTAATAAATTATCATTGAGTAATTTGATGATTTCCTTGACATAAAGTTGAAACTTTAGGTGGAAAGTTTTGTTGTTTTTGATGTACAAGCTTGGCATCAGGATAAGTAATGATGTTATGCACCATAATACTAGGGTCAATGCCAAGTATTTCCTCATAGGGCCAAGAAAAAGATTTATGATATTTGTCAAAGAATAATCTAAAATTATCATATTTCATGGTAAAAGCTCTCGAGAAACTATAATTGATCAATGATAATATGGGGTACCATATTTGATGTAAGTGGTTTCTTCAAAAATCATGTCATTACCATCTTAAAAGTGGTATGGTACATTGGGTAAGGTAGAAATTGGATTTGTTTTAGGATCAATATTAGTAATGAAGTTGTTGAAGCAAGGAGTTTTAGTCTTGAAATTTCTAAGTTTATGATGTTGCTAAGGAAGTTGAGGTTCCCAAGCATGAAGCAACTCAAGAATAGTTTCATCATTAGGCAGGATAGGAATAGGACCATAATATTCAATATCTACTTCAATATCTAGAATTTGATTGCTATGGTGATCATATTTAGAATGAATCAGATAGACATCAGTGGCCTTCACATCAAGTGAAATTTTAGGAGTAGATGAAGTAGATGGAATATAAGAAATTGAAATATTTATGGATTCAATGATGAGAGAAGGATCTGATGGAATGATAGAATCTAAAGGTGTAGGAACTTCTAGAGGTTAAGGAATAATTTGTTCTACCACCTAAGGAGTATTACTAAGAGGAGGATTGATAGGAGGTAAATGACCCTCAAGATCTAAGGTACAGTTCATAGAAATGGTATGTACATCCTGATTAAAATCATGAATTTAGGATAAATTTTTCTAGTAATGATGGACATCCAAGTCTCTAGATTGACCTTGGGCCATGATGTAGTTATCATCATATGTTGGAGAAATTTTACATGCCTGAGAATTAGGGGGAGTTTTAGAAGGTGAAAACTTAACTTTTTTAAATGTACATGGAGACATGATGACAATATCTTGAAATAATGTATCCACTCCAAAATCATTACAAGTGAAGACATCTTCTAGTAAAGAAGGCTCATAAGCATTGTATGGTGGGGAAAGTCAATAATTTCATCCATGAGAAGAATAATATAGTGTATTGGTAATAGAGAAGGAGGAATCCATTGTAAAATATATAGAGGTAATTTGGTAGTAGTACAAGTATGTTACAACTCATTGGGCTCATCATCTTTAGAATCTACAAGATTAACTTGTAAATTAGGACTTATGTTGATTAACTCAAAGAAAGGAGCATTATTAAATTAAGGATTTGTTGGAATATGATATTGAGGTTTATGATTAGGAAGTTGAATGCTCCATGGATTGGAATCAGCTTCATGCTTGTACCATTTCCCATTATGTAATAATTTAATACATTGACTACCAGAAGAAGCAATGGCCCTCATTCAATGAGTCCATGGACAACCAAGAAGGATATTTTAAGATAAAGGTAGATCAAGGGCCATAAGATTCATTTCAATGGTCTTATATCCTATGGTTAATGGAATCTAGATATAACCAAGTGGTTTTTGATTAGTCTTGTCAAAACCATGACAAGTGAGATGGGTTTGTTTGAGATGATCCTTATTAAAACTAAGTTATTGAATAAGCCACGAGGATGTTAAATTAATACTAGAACCTTCATTAACTAAGACTTTATAGGTAAGATTGGTATTAATGGATACTTTAATAAAGAGTGGTAGATCATCGACATGAAAAATAATTTCATTTTTTATCATATCATCTTCAATAAATTCAATGGAAGGTTTGAAAGAAGGACACGAAGTTTCAATGGTATTAACATTAGTAGGTTGAGAATCAATAGAAGGTGGTTCTTCATCTGTGAAGGATGGATCTTCAATTTCTTAAAGTTGTTGCATAAGAAATGTTTGATGATAGGATGAAGTGTAAACCAAATCCATGAGAGGAATCTTGCAAGGCATAGATTCAAGTTCCTCAAGAAAGTTTTAATGAGATTTAGAATAACTATCATGAGGTTTAGAAGGTAAATTAGTTTTAGAAGGTATAGATGTGGTTGGAAGATCAAAAGGAAGAAGTTGTTCTTCAAGTGATTTTGAATCAACATTAGAGGTGGTAGTATCTTTAAGGAGTTTTTCTTCTAAAGATGAATTTTTAGGCTTGGTAACAAGATCTTTATGAGCTAGTTTATGATGATAATTAACCTTGGCAGTATTGACATACTAATATTTTTTATAGTATTATTCATAATCAACATTGATGGCACAAAATCCTTGACATTTGATTGATTATTTGAAGAATATTTTTGGTTATTAGAGGTAAAATATTTAAAATTTTGTCATTTTTGAGAAGTGAGTGTATTCTTGATGATGAAGATTGATCATAGCTTCATGATTAAATGAATCACTAGGAATATAGGAGATATCAAATTTATTGAGCCCTCTAAAATATTTATGAGAATGCCCAATGTTAGCATGGAACCAAGAAAATAAATTGGAGTCATACAACTTTGGAGGATCATTGGGATAGATGAAAGGTTGTGAGGGTAGTAAAAATTATTTCATTTGTTGAACTGAAAGAGGTGTATGAGAAGGTGAAGGAATATTAGTATTGAAAACTCCTTGTTTAGTTTGTAGAGCATTACTAGTGATAGCATTAGATGTTTGTAAATATCCCTTAATAATTTTAGGATTGGGTTCAAATTCATTCATAATAAAATCTTGATACCTAGCTTGATTAATATCTTCATTAAGTGTTTGTGAACAAGGTTTGAGCCTTATATTGAAGAGTAGGATTTAAAGTTATGATAAAGAGCTTGAATAGGTTATAATTAGTCATTTTATGGTTAGCTTTATGAGATAAATATTTCCATCTTTTAATAAAGTCATGAGATGATACCATTTTAGATTTTTTAGCCTTGATGAAATGGATAAGATAATTTTTATGAATATCATTATGTTGAAACTCTTTAACCAAAGGATTGACCAAATCTTTAAGTTGCTAAAAATAATGTTGGGGAAGTTGATTATACCATTATAATACATCAGCAGTGAAAGTTTTGACTAATATTTTAGTAGTGGCAAAGGTATTAGTTTGGATCCACTCTTAGTAAAGGTTACCAAATTATTTAAGAAATGAGGTGGGATCTTTAGTCCCATCATATTAGATAGTTAGAGACATGTTACAAATATCAATGTAAATAATGAAGGGAGTTAAAGGATCATTTTGAATAGTCTGAAGCATCTTGTTATTCATTATGGGTTGAGTAATAACATTACCTGAGGCATCCCTAAGAGGTGGAGGAATGAAATTAGGATTAGATTGAGGATGAATAGTTAGAGGTTAATTAGCCACATTGATTAAGTGTTATTGAAGTTGCATCATTTAGTTGGTGTTATAATTTTTCATAATGTTCATTTGTTTAATAACTTGGGATAATAGTTGAGTTGTATCAAGTGGTGGGTTGGTATTGGTAGGATCACTCCCCATATTGGTATTAGGGAGAGGACTACTAGAGGAAAGATTAATGGGATTGTTAAGTAAACTTGTATCAATCACTCCCACATTATTTTGAAGATTTTGAGAATTTTTTTGTAATTATAGAAAGGATCAAATCCATAAACTTCATATTTAAGTGCTATTTTCACCATGTTAAAATTCATAGATGGAGTAAAATAGGTGACCCAAGAGTGACTATGCTCTTGGGAGGAAAAGAGAGGGAGAAATGAACATCCCATATAATACCTAAATGGTTTTAGATTGTCCAAGAAGATTCTGATAGGAGACTTCATTTTGATTGAAGAGAGATGAAAAAACACAAAATTATAGAGATGGAAAATTAAATTTATGAATATGAAAGGTAAGAAATAGTACAAGGTTGACTGGGTTGATCCACTATAGAAAATAGGGCCTAAAATCAGTACATGGTCAACTAGGTCAATCTAGTATAGTAAATAGAGGCAAGAAAAAGAAGAAAGAGGAGTTATAGACTATATAGGGTTGAATAGGTTAATATAGTAAAGTTTTTAGGGGTTTAAAAAGGTACAAGGTTGAATGGGTTGATCTATTATAGTGGACAAGGAGAAAGAGAAAGATGATAACAAGTTATGAGCTGAAATAAGACAAATTTTATAGCTAGTCTAGGAAAATAAGAGCTAAAGGGAAATAAATAGTCAATTGGATCAATGTTGGCCAATCCAATTAAGGCACACAAAATAAAACGTTACATAAAAAATTGAGAAAACAACAATAAATCAACTTGAAAAGTAAAGAGCTAACTAATTAACCAAGCTGAAATGTTTGTTAAACTATGATTTTTTTATGTGATTAGAAGTTGGCTGCAAGCAAGGTACTAGATAGAAATCTAAAGATGGTTTTAGTTAGTTTGGAATGAAAGGGATTGTAGTGGAAATGATATAATATTTTTATTGGGGACTACCCCCTCACTTCACATACCAAATCAATAAAGGTGTCGAGTGCTTAGCCAAAATATACCATTAAACATGCTCTATACTTTACCAAAGCATCAAATTAGCTTCCCCTTAGTGATAAAATCCAAGTAAGTTAGCTTGGGGTAGACATAATGTTAAATTTATTATTTATGTTATGTGATTTGGATATGTGTGAATAAAATATAAATAGTGAAACTAAACTATTAATTTTCTAATTAAACTATGTGAACTATTCTAAGCATGCAACCAATAAGAAAAGAAATGTGTGAGCTAATTACTAATAGATATGAGGTTAATTACAACTTTGAAATAAGGTATAATTTTGACACTATATGCACAAAATAAAAAACATGGTTGATAGGGTTAAAATTTTACTATGAAATTAAGGTCTTAAAATGAATTGGGTTGGCAGTGTCCATCTAGTTATTTTAGACAACACATAGAACATAAAACAAGGTCGATAGTGTCAATATAATTAACTATGTAATGGTAATTTTGAAGAATACAAACTATGAAATAAAATACATAAAAGAGATAAATAGAGAGTTATAAAAGAATCTTGGTGAATCAAAGATGTAATAAAGAAGATTGTTGGTCTATAACCTGGAAGTATCTTGAGAAACCTAAAAACTAGGTCAATAGTAATGATTAAGCTATATAAGAACCTATTAAAAAGTGTTGAAATTGTTAGGGGTTGACAAGGTTAACCTATTAGGTTAATATAGATATCTAAAAGGATGGAAACCTATACTAGGTTGATTAGGTTGATCTGATTGCTTGTTCCTAAAACCTTTGCATAGAGAAAAATAGTTGGGTCAATAGAATCGATCTAGAATGTCAAAAATATATGATAAAACTGATGATAAAATGAATGAAATAAATCAATTAAAATTTAACATATCCTATAAGGGTTAGTTCATATCTAGTTCAAAAAAAATGTATGCAATTGAAAATGCATCATGTCTATGAATTAATCCTAGATCGGATACGATAGATCACACCTACACTTCTGATTGGGATACACTTGTTAAGAAAGAGCATTACCAATATGGGGATTTGATATACTTGATTAGGAGATCACTTGTCACAAAATTTCATTCTAGGAAGGGTTCTGAATCCTACATTCTAACACAATCACATAATAACCCTAATAGAGTCCTAAGGTTTTAAATGTCCACTCTACTCTAATAATAAGAAAGAACAATTTAATCTAGTGCACACCAAAGATTTTGGCACAAACTAGGGGTTATAAATAATAAAACAAATATCTATGGGGAACTTCAATTAAAATAAGTATTATTAACATCCTAATACATGAAATATGAAATATAGTATTATTTGAGACAACTCTTATGATACTTCTATCTATTATAAGAGAGGAGAACAAAGTTAGAATATACTTACCTAAATGTGAACCCATCAAGACTCAATATCACACTTGACCAAAGGGTATTTGAAATAGGTTGTTGTGGTTTGTAAGGATCACTAATAAATGATAAATCATCTAAGAATTATCCACAAGACTAGATTCTCCAAAATAAGAAACCTAAATTAAGTCTCCTCAAGTAAAATGGTGGAAGAGTAGATTATGAAGAAGAGAAAGAAAATAATAACTCTAGATTGCACATATCAATAATGATAAAAATAATCTTGTATAGATATTTGGATCTTTCCCTAAATTTTTTTGGTAATGTTGGCTATACAGGGTTGACCCAATCAAGAAATTGTGTTTTCAACGACAAATTACTAGGTCTAAGCTAGGTCGCTCAAAGGGATAACAAGCTAGGAAGTAAAGTGTATCCCTAAACTATATTGGGTCAAATAACTAATAGTCCAAAAAGATTTTAAGACAAGAAAGGAGAGATGAAAAGAGAAAAATATTAGAGGAATACTCAATGGAGGAGAAATAGCTTAGGTAGTGGTTTTGGGAGCAATTTGGATTGGTAATAATGTGGAAAAAAGGGACAACAATCTTGAAAAGTACCAAAGGATTGCCCACCTATTTCTTGGTGCACCACTTAGGGCATGCACTCAGATATATTGAGTATCAATTAGTTCTTAAAAGATGTAAAGCATCAATATTTGATAAAAGTTAAAAATATTATGTGTGTACATAACTTGCTTGTTGATTTACATAGTGTGCACTACCTTTTGGAAAAGAAATTCTTTTTCTTCATCCTTGTCATAGTAGTCTCCATCCATGTCTATCAACATGACTTAGAATACCTCTTATGCATTAGTTCCCATCTCCAAGAGATCATAGGAACCAACTATTTAGGGTACCTTTGGGTTGTCCTTCCATGTTATTACAATATGCATTATTAACTTTGGAGGAGGCGATACTGAGTGAGGGTCTCCTTTGTGTTTCCCCTTTTATTATTGTGAACTAGATACTAGTTATGATTTTTTCACCAAAGGAATGTCTATGCCTAGTGGTATGGCTTCTAGAGGAGTTGCTCACATAGCTACATGATCCATTTGTCTAGCCACCTTATCTTATGTCATCTCCATTGTGATGAAAAATGGAATTGGTTTTAAGGGTGAGCATGGTAGCTCATAGATTGTAATAAAAACTCCCTTTGGAAATAGTGTGACATTAGCATGTTGTCTTAGATACTAGAAGACATCTGGTGGGACTCAAGGTGTGTTATGATGAGATCTAAGTACTATTCCCACCATGATTTTAACTTCCCCTCATGTGTGAGGGATCCTCATTTCTATGTCTAGATAATATTATGAAATTATTGCACCAGCTAGTAGTCTATATCTGGGTGCACTTCCCCCTCAAGTGACTTTAACTGAGTAAACCAAAGGAGGAGGATCAAGAACTGGTATTAAAAGGTCTATCTTGGAGTGGTCCAACACTTGTCGATGTTCATGATAAATTCTTGTAAAAAATATTTATGGTAGTTTAAATTTTCTCTTTGGTAGATAATCTTATGAGCAATATCCACAACTCCCTTAGGTATTTATTTGGAAAACATGGTCATTTGAAAAAATCGCATGATGATGCACTAGGTAAGGATACATGCAGGTTTATTTGTAATCTCATATATTGGGATTCCTTAGTTCTATCACACATATATGTCATGGACTTCTTATAGAATCGATGGTGTTTTGGTCTTATATGGTTGTAGTGAATTTCCTCATGTAGGCATGCCCAATGCTAAGACCATGACTTATGTGTTAATGATGACCATCTCATTTGGTCCCAAATAGATGTATCATTTCTTGTATCATCCAAGAAATAATTTAATTGTTTCTCCCATGTCACTAAAGGTTAGCATATATGGTAGATGTTCAATGTCTATGATTTAGAATATATGGGGAACTATAAGGGAAAGTGGTTATGTAGTATCAATAGGGTCAAGATGGAAGATATTTTTCTTAGATATGAAGATATCAGAATAGTTTTTTATCTATATGTTTTCTCTATTGAAGAACCATATTAACACCCATGACTTACTTTTATGATTCTAAGAGAGGTCAAATTAGTGGCATAGTGTCCATGACTGCATGAGAAGGAATTTGAATGTGTTTGAGTGATCTATGTAAAGGAAGTGGTTTGGATCTTTGATATCTTTAAGTCTAAAAAATGTTCTTAGAATGAAACGTGAACATGGATTTTAAAATTAGCTTTTTATAAATGTTGTGCCTCTTAGCTTCCACATTGAGGCCATGCCTAGCCGTCCACTCATCTTAAATGTAATGGTAGATGTGGTTAATCAATTTCCTATCTGGCCATTACATAAGTTAGTCATTAGTGTATGTTTATACTTACACCATTATTCCCTTTGGTGTTTATATGAGAGGTATGAGTTGTTGATGTTTGACTAGTCACTAATTTATTGAAGATTGCATTAATTAACCCTTGGTTCCTACATTTATTTTTGGTTGATGACCATTAACCATGTATATATTTTTGTTCTGACATTTTAGCTACTTTCTTAGAATTAATATTTTTCATTATCTCCTCTTTGAATTTTACATCAGTACACATGGATCTTCTAGTCCATGTTTGGTGCACTTGATGATATATATATATATATATATATCACCATTGTCATTACTTAGATCATCTACAAATAAAAAAAATAGAAAACAACCACACATACACAACTTGAAAATCAAAAAAATCCTAATCTGCATGGTGCTACTCAACACCCACTTAGCTTGCAGAATGAGATCAATAGAATATTGGTGGTAGGGATTAAGCCTATAGCCATTAAATTTCCCTAAAATTATGGCTCACTACAAGTCCCTTAAAACTGTCATTCTTGCTATGATAAATCATGAATAATGTAAAGACCTTTCCATTGTTGGAAATATTGTCATTGATGTCAAAGTTATAGCATTGGTGATAAAGGCCCCATAGCATTTAATGATGTTTTTAATATTAATATCTTGGCTTATGTGTGTTAATATTTATTTAATATTAGAGAATATATTTTTAGTTGCATAAAATTCAAAATAGGGCCCATGGAGAAGTCAAAGAGTCACAAGGTAAAGACAAAAGAGGAACGAGACACATTTTCCCATGAAGAGTCATCTTGAGGAATTCCAAGAGTCACCAAATGAAGAAAAGAGAGGGTATGACACATTTTTCTATGAAGATTCACCTTAAATATTTTGAAAGGTCACCAAGATAAAGACAAAGTAGGAAAAGATACATATTGTTATGAAGGGTCACCATGTGACTTTTCAAATGTAAAAATACAAAGGTTCATGCAAGTTTGGAACCATTTTACATGAGGATTGAAGGGTCACAAAGGGTAAATGCTAAAGGTCATTTGGAAAGATATAAACAAAGGCTTGAGAAGCAATTTTTAATATGCAAGAGAGTGCATGGTTTGTATTTATTTTACATAAGAAAAGTGGAGAGAAAATTAGGTGATATTTTAGAGTTCTATCATTTTTTGAGTAAGCTACATTGAGAGATAGTTATGTTTTATACACAAGAGGTGTTAGTGCTCCTATGGGTTGGCGCTCAAAAATCTTTACAAGGGGTTGGTGCTCAATAAAGGGGTTGGTGCTCTTGTAATTCGGTGCTTAAGAAATTTGTAATTTGAGTTGGTGCTCATTCATATACTTGATATTTTTCTTTATGGTTTTTCCCACTTTGGGTTTCCACGTAAAAATTTGGTGTCTCTCTCTCTCTCTCTTGTGTGGTCCATGTTATTGTTTCAATTTTATTGCATATATTGAATTTGTGATTAAGTGGTTAAAGAAAAGAAATAAGATTAAGTAAAAGATATATAATATAATGATTCATCCCCCTCTTAGTATATTTCATGCTTAACAATTGGTATCAGAGTAGGTTCCTTTTGAAAAAGTTTTATAGCTTGAAGGTAGATCGGGAAATCATGATGGCTAGATCACATGAAGGTTTTTTCACAAATTAAAAAACTTTGTTTGATGGAACAAATTATGATTTTTGTAGCATAAGGATGAGGACTTATTTCATGGCACTTGGATTTGACATTTTGCAAGTAGTGGTAGAGGAATATGAAGACCAATAGACACTTGTAACTACTACAGTGGAAAAGAAGGAAAGTAAAAATAATGCGAAAGCTTTAAATTCTATTTTATGTGGTTTATGTGAATCATTATTTGTTAAAGTTATGTAATGTCTAATCATAAAACTTGGGTAAAAATTGAGAATATTTACAAAGGTGATGGAAAGGTTTAGCAAGCTAAGCTTTAGACTTTCAGAAGATAGTTTGGAAGTTTGAAGATAGAAGAGGAAGAAAATATAGTAAGTTACCTTTTGTGAGTTGATCAAATAGTTAATCATATTCAAGGTCTTGGAGAAAATTTAGAAGAATCAATTGTAGTATAAAAAGTTTTGAGATCTCTACCATTGAGATATGATGCAAAAGTTTTGGCAATTGAAGAAATTAAGAATTTAGCCAAGTTAAAGATGGATGAGCTACATGGTATTGTTATGGCATATGAGATGTGGAACAAACAAGAGAAACCCTCAAAGAGAGAGAATGATTTCAAGACATCAAAGAAAGAGAAGGCTAAGATTCAAGAATCAAGTGATTTTTTTAGAAATAATGAATATGACAATGGATCTCTATTCATCTGTAAGTCGAAAAAAGTCACAAGTAAATATCAAAGAAAATTGCATTTTAAATGTTTTAATTGTGGAAAGATTGGAAATTTTCTAAGTGCCTAGATAAGTGTAATGGTGATAATGAAGAAGTAAAGTCTACATATAAGAAGAATTTTAAAGGAAAATTCAATAAGGGATTTGAGAAGAAGATTTTATAATCTAAATATCCTAGATCAGCTGAAGATGGTAGAGTCAGTGATTTAGAAGAAGAAGAGATTATATTCATGGCCATACATGAAAATGCCTCTATAAGCAAAAGTATAGATGATCAAGAATAAGATTTGGATGAATTTGAATTGAATCTATAAGGAGAACTCATTTGTACCTTAGAAGAGTTAAAAGCTCTTAAGAAGAAAAATTGAAGATTAAAGCTCTAGATTGAGAAAAATAAAAAGGAGTCAAAGGAAACAATTGAAGATCTACAAGCACACTTTGAAGAAGCCAAGAAGAATGAAAAATATCTACTGGCATAGTTTAAAAAAGTAAGTAAAGAATGTGAAAGGTATGTTATTGAAATTTCTTCTTTAAAAGTAGATCTTGAGAAAACAAATAAAGGAATCAATGATAAAGTAGTCAATGATTCAAAATTTGAGAATATCACTAATATGTTGAATAAGATATTAGAAATTCAATGATCAATGCTATATAAGATAGGTATAAAATTTAAAAAAGAGAAAGGGGAGGCCACTACTTTTACATATAAGGTTAACATAGAAAAGGGAAAGAGTTATGTTGAAGCTCTTACAAAAGAGGAAATACAAAGGGAAGAAGTTAAGAATATAGAGGACATTTCAAGCAAAAGATGGAAAGAACAAAGCTACAAAATGTAATCATCTTAGAGATACACAAATAGGTCGTATTTTTATGGTTACAATTTTTAATGTAATGGATATGGTCATAAGAAAATAGAATGTCAAAAAAGAGCTAACAATTTCAAAAATAAGGAGATGGAAACTCATGTAGAGTCAAGCAAAAGTCATAACTCTTTTTCTCCTCTATCATGATTTAATGAAGAGGCCATAATATGTTACAAGTGAAATAACTTCAAACACATAACTTGGTATTGTAGAATCATGTTTGAGTTAGTTAAGAAGGACTAGAGTTTCAAGGGTCCATTCATCAATATTAAAGTTTAGATAGGTTCATGGTAGAAGAAACAACCTAAAAAGTCTATGTCGGTCTAGATAGATTTTCATGCAATAAATGAGTAAAAACCATGGTTTATTGATAGTAGATGTTTGAGGCACATGAAAAGAGACAAGATAAATTTAATATCTTTGAAGAAGATCAATAGTGGCATAGTAAAATTTAGAGATAATACTACTATCATAATTGTTGAAAAATGTACACTAAGTTTGGATAATGGTATAACTAAAATTGAAAAAGTTGTCTATAGAAGGTATAAAGCATAATCTATTGAGTTTAAGTCAAATGTGTGATTAGGGGTAAACACTAAATTTTTATGTAGAAGGTTGTTAAATTAGGAGAAATGATTCAAATGTGTTAGTTGTAGATGCTCAGAGAATAATAAATAATTTGTATATGTTATCAGACATCAAAAGTCAAAGATGTTGTTTGAGTCAAATTAAAGAAAGTTAGCTATAGAATAAGAGAATGGAACACATAAATTTTGACAATTTTTTCAACATCAATAAGAATCAAGTAGTCATAAATCTTTCAAAGATTATAAAGCCATCCAACATGCTTTGTGAACCTTGTCCGCATAGAAAGTAGGCTAGAAGGTGGTTCAAAACAAAAGAATACTCAACTAATCAGATGTTAGAGCTTGTTCACACTAATTTGTGTGGACCTATGAGAACTCAAAGTAGTCGAGGTAATAAATATTTCATGTTTTTATCGATGATTTTTCACATATGACTTGGGTAATGATTTTAAAGAAAAAAAATAGACATTTCAAAGCATTCAAAGAATTAGTTGAGAATGAAACCAGTTTGAAAATTAAGTTTCTAAGATCAAATTGAGGAGGATAATTCATGTCAAATTAGTTTGTTGAGTATTATGAAGACCATGGAATAAAGAGACATTATTCAGCATCCAAAACTCCATAGCAAAATGGAGTAGTTGAATAGAGAAATAAAAAAATTTAGGAGATGGCAAGGATAATTCTAAATGAATCCAAGATACCTAATAAATATTGGAGAGAGGTAGTTGGTACAATAGTGTATATACAAAAAATCATTATCGAGAGTCAATAGTGACAAGACTCCTTATGATCTATGGAAAGATAAATGAGCTATAGTTGATTATTTCAGAGTTTTCAATAGTATATGCTTCATAAAGAGAACTGATGAAAAACTAGGTAAGTTTGAATCTAGAGAAGATGAAAGTATATTTATTGGTTATTATTTTAAAATTAAAGCTTATAAATGTTATAAAAAAGAACCAAGAAAATATTTGAAAGTGAAGGTGTCATGATAGAAGAAGATGGAACACAAAGAATCAATGATCTAATAGACTAAAATCATTGAAGAGGAAGATTTTGAAGAATTAGATGAAGATGAGAATGAGAAAAAGGACACCAAAACCCCATCCAAATATGTCTAGAGAATTCATAATTAAAGTGACATCATCAAGGACATAAATGAAAAAATTTATACCATAAGAATGATGGTAAGTGAATATGGGCAAGTTAATTTCTCTTTGTTATCTAAAATTCAGCCTAGAACTTTTTCCGAAGCTAGACCTAATAAGCATTGGGTTAAGGAAATGGATGAATAATTAAATTAGATAGAAAATAATGATACTTTAGAATTAGTGCCTAGACTGAAAAATCATAATGTGATATGAACAAAATGGGTTTACAAAAATAGGTTGAATGAAAATGGAGAAGTGACCAGGAATAAAAAAAGATTAGTATGTAAAGGATATGCTCAGATTGAGGGAATAGATTTTGAAGAAAATTTTGCACCAGTGGCAAGGATAAAGGCTATTAGATTGTTTCTTACATATGCATTGTTTAAAAATTTCAAATTATTTTAGATGGATGTTAAATTTGCCTTCCTAAATGGGAATCTAGAAGAAGAGATTTACATTGAGTAGCCTATGGGATTTATTATTTCAAATGTTACTAGCCATGTTTGAAAATTGAAGAAAGCATTGTATGGATTGAAATAAGCTCCTAGAGCTTGGTATGAAAGACTTGATAAGTACCTATAGGGTCAAGGTTTTAAGAGAGGATTTGTTGACATTAATCTCTGCATCAAAACAAAAGATGAGAATCAATTGATTATTGTGGTATAATTTTATGACATAATTTTTAGAGGAAACATTTAAAAGATGAAAAAATAGTTTTTTCATAATATACGAAAACAATTTGAGATGTCTATGGTTGGAGAATTGTCATTTTTCTTAGGGTTGAAAATATTTTAGTTGAATAAATTAATTTTCATATCTCATAGTAAATATGCCAAGAAAATGTTGAATAAATTTGTTTTTGAGGATTATGTACTAGTTGGCACACCAACGAGTAAATGAAATAAGGTGAGAAAGGATGAAGATTCACCTATTATAAATCAATATTTGTATAGATCTATGATTGGTAGTATTTTATATTTGATAGCATTGAGGCTAGACATCATGCATATAATAGGTATGGTTTCAAGATATCAGTTAGCTCCAAAGTATAGTCATGTTCAGTTGGTAAAGAGAATATTTAGATATATTAAGGGGACATTGGATTATGGATTGTAGTATCCCACAGATAGAGATTTCACTTTGGTTGATTATACAAATTTATATTGAGTAGGATGATTGGATGGTAAAAAGAGTACAAGTAGAGGAACTTTCTTCCTCAGTGATAGCTTAGTATCATGGTTAAGTAAGAAGCAGAACTTGGTATCAATTTCTATAGCTAAAGCATAATATGTTTTAGTAGTATTGTGTTATACTCAAGTACTTTGGATGAAACAAAATTTGAAGATATCAAGGTAAAATATGATGAACCTATTTCTGTTTTTTGTAACAATACAAATGATATTAATATTTCAAAAAAATTAGTGATGCATTCAAGAACAAAACATATTCCCATCAGATATCACTTATTTAGAGAGTAGGTTGTAGATCAAAAGGTTAAGATGGAATATATCAGTACTGAAGAGCAGATTGTACATATTTTCACAAAGGCATTACCAAAATACACATTTGAGTATCTACAAGAGAAGTTGGGAGTATTTTATTCTACTTCCTACCATTGAGGATCAACATCAGTTGAGGGGGAGCTAAGTGTTAGCTCCAGGATAGGCCCTTTTCCATTAATGTCAAAGGGTGAAAATAACATAAATAGGTATAGGAATAGGTATAGGTGAAAAAATAGGTACAAGGAATAGGTATAGGTTTCTAGAGTAAGGGGGAGTTACTATATATTTTCTAGATGATAGTATGTATAGGTTGGCATGTGCAGTATAGGTTTCAAGATGTGGTAGTTTTAGTTTGAGGTTGCCATCAATGACAAAGGGGGAGATTGTTTGTAATATTTTCATTGATTTCAAAGGTATATCTTTTGTGATAAAGGCCCCATAGCATTTAATGATGTTTTTAATACTCATATCTTGGCTTATGTGTGTTGATATTTATTTAATATTAAGAAATATATTTTTGGTTGCATAAAAGTCAAAAGAGGACCCTTGGAGAAGTCAAAGAGTCATAGGGTAAAGACAAAAGATGAATGGGATGCATTTTCCCATAAAGAGTTATCTTGAGGAATTTCAAGAGTCACCAATTAAATACAAAAGAGGGTATGACACATTTTTCTATAAAGATTCACCTTAATGAATTTGAAAGGTCACCAAGATAAAGATAAAAGAGGAAAGCACACATTTGCTTATGAAGGGTCACCATGTGACTTTTCAAATCCAAGGATAGGAAAGTTCATACAAGTTTGTCACCATTTTCCATTAGGATTGAAGGGTCACAAAGGGTGAACACCAAAGGTCATTTGGAAAGATATAAATAAAGGCTTGAGAATCCATTTGTAATATGCAAAAGAGTGCACATTTTGTATTTAATTTATATAAGAAAAGAAAAGATAAAATTAGGAGATATTGTAGAGTTCTATCATTTATTGAGTAATAAACATTAAGATATAGTTGTGTTTTATACAAAAGATGGGTTGGTTCTCCTATGGGTTAGTGCTCACAAATTTTTTCAAGGGGTTGGTGCTCCTATGGGTTGCTGCTCACATATAGTTGTTGTGTTGGTGCTCAGCAAAGAGGTTGGTGATCCTACAATTTTGTGATTTAAAACTTTGTAATTTGAGTTGGTGATCATTCATATACTTGAAATTATTCTCCATGGTTTTTTCCACTTTGGGTTTCCATGTAAAAATCTAGTGTCTCTCTCTCTTTCTTGTGTGGTACATGTTATTGTTTTAGTTTTATTGCATATCTTGAATGTGTTATTAAGTGGTTAAAGAAAATAAATAAAATTAAGTAAAAGATATATAATATACTTATTCATCCCCCTCCCTCTTATTATATTTCATGCTTAATATCCATCTTATTTGCAATTTGCCTAGGAATAGTTTGAACTAGTTATCATACAATAAAATTGGTTGATCTTTGAAAAATTCATTGTGCCACAAGTTCTTATCAGGCCATGCTTTATAACTTTGCTTATGAATTTATTTTGTCCATGTTTCTCTTCATCTTAACTCATCCATTCTATTTAGTTCTAGAATTCGATTAGTAAGAGATTCCTGATCTCCTAAATGCATGACCATGGTGATGCATAGGCTTATCACTAGATACTCCATTGGCATGATTGTTTCATGACCATACACAAACTAAAATGGTGTAAATCCTATAGATCTTTTATAATTTGTGTGATATGTGCATATTATTTTGGGAATGTGATCTTCCCAGTCATCCCACTTGACATCACAAATTTTGTTGAGCATTTTTCCCAATACCTTATTTGAAGCTTTAGCCTAGTTATTCCCTTGTGGATGATAGGCAATGCTTTTATGATGAGTGATCATAAAATATTTAGTCAAGGTCTTGATGGTACTGCTGAGGAAGTGTGTTCCTATTTTATTAAATAGTTTGATTAGACATTTGAACCTAGTAATGATATTTTTATATAAAATTTTTGCTATGTCCTTTGCATCATAACTAGGTCTGGAAGTAGCTTAAACCCACTTAGTAAAATAATTTGTCATAGTAATGATGTATCTAGATTTCATAAACTTTCTTGTTAGGTTGATGGGTCCTAAAAAATTAATACCTCACTATTTAAATGGATGCTCTACTAACAAGGGTTATAATGGCATCTTGTATTTTTGAAGTAGTTTTCCCATACACTAGTAAACATCCCAATGCTACACAACTCTATGTGCATCTTCGAATACATTTGTCCAGCATAGTCTACTCAATAAGATATTTCTAGCTATATAATCTCTTACAAGAGTTAAGTATGTTCATGTTCAAGGATAACCCTATGTAGTACTTCATCCTTTACCAAGTGATATAACAATCCATTAATGATAGTGTATGGTAGTGTTTTAGTCACAGACTACTTTTTATCCCATTCTTGAAAATACATAGGGAATATTACTTGATCAAGGAATTTGGAAATAGATTCAAAGTTTTTAGGAATCATAGAGACACATAAGAGGTGTGCATCAGTGAGTCTTCTTGTAGTTCTTTTGGTTCTTCACCATTCAAAATTTAGCTGAGGTGGTCAAGTCCCATGTTCTCTCTACTTAATTTTACATTTATATGGAATTAAAATTCCTAAAAGAGCATTAAACTGAGAGATATTCATCTTGCTATCATTGGTTTGTTGACCAAGTATTACAGATCATGATGTTCCATGAAAACATTGAATGGTGTTGCTAAGAGATAGTGCTGAAAATTTTGGAGTGTGAATACAATGGCCAATGCTTCCTATTATATTGTTGTATAATGTTTCTCTACATCTAATAATTTTTGGCTAGCAATATGAGTAGGATGATAAATCACACCATCTTTAGGATGTGTAAGTATAGTACCAATTTTGATGTCCAACGCATCTACATGTACATGAAATGGTTTACTCTAGTCTGGGAAAATAAGTATTGGCATAGTGACTAGTCACTATTTCAGCTCAATGAAAGTTGTTTGGCATTCATATATCCATACAAACTTAACATTATTTCATAGTAAGACCTCTAGTGGAAAAAAAAATTCTTCATATCCTTTGATAAATTTTTTTTAGTATCCTATATGTTTGAGAAAAGAGCACACTTCCATGGAACTAACAGGTGGTGGCATACTCAAGATCACTATGATTTTAGCCTAATCCACCAAAATCCATCACTTCAAACAACATGTCAAGATAAAAAAATAAAAGGTATAAAAAATAAAATTTGTTTCAAATTTAAAGTGATGCATAAAGCTTGACATCCTTCTAACATCAAATGCAACTTGGAAAAATGCTCTTTAAATAGGGAAAAGACTACCCAATTATCTAAATAAAATTATAAGAAATCATGGATAAAATATTTGAATGTTGTAAATACTACCCACAAGAACACCATAGGTGCATTCTTTAGACTAAATGGAATGTATTTGTATGCAAAAGAACCCCACTCTATTGAAAAATTATTTTTTCCTCAATCCTCTTCTATGATCAAAATTTGATGGTATCGACTGAACCCATATGTAAAAGAACATACTTCATGACCTATGATAGAATCCAAAAATTCATATATAAATGGTATCAGAAATTGGTCATTTATGTAGGCATCATTCAAAATGTGGAAGTCTCTACATACCCAAATTTCTCTTGTTTTCTTATGTTTTACTACCATTGGGCTTAACTGATCAACTTTTTCTACTAGATAGATTATCCCTGCATCTTGAATTCTACCCAATTATACCTTTACTTTTAGATTCATATTAGGATTGAGTTTATATGGTCACTTCATGATTAGACATTTTTAATCTTTCAATTTAATGTGCATCTTTGCAATATATGGGTTGAATCCTTGAAACTCTAAGAATTTGGTGAGGAAGACATCTTGGCAATCCCTCAAAAGTTGTAAGGCTTCTGAAATTTTAATCTCCATCTAATAGTCACTTACACTTGCTAGTTTTGGAATGTCTTGAGTTTTGATGTTAGCGATGTGCTTCTTGAGAGGCAATTGATATATATTGAATTCTCCTTTATCCATTAATTCTTAGGTCTTCCTTTTCTCTTCTCTAGAATCTGGATGTTGTACATCTTATCTTCTTCAGTTAGCACTACACCAATATCTTTTAGTGGTTCTATAGGCTACTCAATTCCAAATAAATCATTCAAATCTAAATCAAAATTAGAATCAGATTCTTCTTGGTTTTCTACCTCATCTTGAATTTGGTGATATGGATACATCAAATCTTGTTCTTCATTCTTAAAAAATTTATACCTTTGAAGTGCCAAATTAAGATCATAGGCTATGTTTTTATGTGTAGTTGATTCTGTTGTGGTGCTCACATCTTCTGTGCACCCCTGACATAGAAATTATTTGATTTTCTAAAGTGCTTTATGTAATAAAGGATTTTTATGTTCAATTAAAAAGGGTTTGTATGAAATCACTTTGCACTTGTGGCCAATGCTTGATTTCTCTCATATGCACTTAGTGCATGTACCATGCTACAGGTAGTAGAGCTAGCATATAGTGGAAAATGTGAACCCAATACTTGGGTGCCACACATTATTTATTAAAAATTTCAACACATTTATGTACATGAATATCATAGCACTCACCTTCTTGAAAAATGGACAATTAGTATGAATGAATAATGGTATAAAAAATTTGTTTATCATGAGTTCACAAGCATCATCCTACCCAAGTTGATTGTCTCAATGAGTTACCCACCATGTTGTAACAAATCCCTTAAAAACATAGCTTAGAGTGATAACCTATTGATTGATAGTCAGAATATGAACTTTTAGGTACAAAATAAAATCACTAATATCCTATGTTGCATAGTATACATGTATTTTTTACTCATGCACAAATACCATCCTCATGGGTCAAAGTTCATGGTCACCATGGGCTCAATTAAGGAAATACATATTTGAATCACCACTGATAGAAGAATTTTCTTCCCAAGGCACTATGCCTTCCCTTGTTCATTCTATGTAATCCTACATGTGATCATCAACTTGATACATGAAATCAAATTCTGAGCAAGTGGAAAATTTTGTAGACATGGAGGTCCAGTCATCAACAACAAACTCATTTACAACCAACTACATTACTATGGGTTTTGGTCTCCATTATTCTCATGTGTTCAATTTATAGGTGAGCATTGATTAGATTTGAGTTTTGTTCTATTGGTATAGGAATTTACATTTCATTATGCATAGATCATTTGGATTATCCTCAGTGTTGACATTAATCTAGCTAGTATCTTATAGAACATGAGGGGAGTCTCGTTTAGAAATAATTATGTATAGTTTATGTGCTCTATTGAGGGTAATGATCAAAACATTATCACCTTAATGTGCCTCGAGCTAGTTGTGTACTATTCTGATAGTCATTTGTTCATCATATGCCCATTTTTTCCTATTAATATAGGGTAGCACATTTTCATAGTCTTCATGTATATGACTTCAAAGTCTCCTCATAAAGACAAGTTTATGAATTTTATCTCAACATCCTCCAATCTTCCAATAGGCTCAACATTTTTGTAATTAGCCAAGCTCAGATTTACTAAGATATAACTATGATCTGGTCATCTAATGACTTCCCATGTGGATATAGGAATCATATTTACTATGCTACCAAAATCAAAGACAAAATTTAGAATTTCATATATTGTAACCTTAATATCAATCCTCGCATCAACATCCCATGGTTTATTTGTCTTGACATACCACATCAATCTTTCTATATTTTATTGGCTCTATAGTGCACATTCTAAATGATTATGTAATAGATTCATGATGTTATGTGATATGTATTCATTGTGTAGAGTACTCAAAAGTTTTAGTCGATCTATTAGTGTAGTGACAACTCCATCCTATTTTATGATATACATAATTTGAGAATACATTTTCATATTAATTGATTTAGTATTTCCATTAGTAGTTTCCTATTGTTGAATATTTTTCAACAACTACACAACTTGATTCATAAGACTTTTTTCTATAGTTGGATCTAGGTATTTGTCTTATCTCACCTTTTTGATGCCCTGATCTTGAGGTATCTCAAGTGGAGGCAGTCCTTTTTCTACAAGTTATTACCATGTCACACCATTTAGAAAGGCATTTTCTTTAGGTTTTGCACTTACCATGTTTACATTTTGAACAACGTTATCCTTCATCTACTTCTCTAGAATAGGGAAATCTTGTATATCATGTTGATCAAAGACTCTATAGTATACACAATATGACTATCTTTGTAGATTCATTAGGAAATTTCTTTGGACATGATTGTACTCTCTGCATAGATAACATTATAGAGGAGGCCACTAATAGTTGTTTCCTCTACCACCTTGGTATCCTCCTCTATAACCACCTCAACCTCCCCCTTTATTATATTGATCTCCCCCTCGGTATCCTCCTTTTGGCTATATAGAATTCCAATGCCAGTACTACTAATTATTATCTGCCATATTGAATTGTTATCTTTGAGCTAGTGGAGTCTAAGTTTATTATTATGACTACATTATGGGTGAAATCCAAGGTGCTTCATACTGGTATTAAGGGGACAAGGGTGTCCATCCTTGAAAAGAAGGGGTACATCTAACTAGGCCATGAGGCTATTACTATGGTGAATTCAAAATATAATGAAGACCCATTTCGGTTATATAATTGTTATTAACCTCCAAGCCTGGGATTATTTTCTTTGCCAAGGAGATTTGTTTTGTAATAATGGAAAACACATTTTTTGATATACCCTCTTTAAGTTCCTCTAAGACTCTATAATTCTTCTCATCATGGTTAGTTGATTTATAAAAATTATAGTATATATTTTGAGGATTTTTGATATATTGTTACAATAGATGACATTTTTTTGTAGCATTCCCTACTACTCGATAATGTTCAAATAATTACATCTTTATTTTAAGACAATCATTTCAGTTGTGTCCATATTTTTTGCACTTTATACACCACAAGTTCAATTTGGGTTTTTTAATTTCAAGATACCATTCCATTCTTTTCATGAAATACTGCAATGTGTTTTCAAATTTAGAATTAGCTTTAGGATCTTCTCCATAATCTTCAATCTATTTTACACATAGTACAACATCTCTAACATCTACTTTTGTCTTATATTATGATTGTATAGTGGAAACCTAGATCCTACCTCATAGTCCTTCAAAAAACCATTCTACCTTATATTTTTCTATCAAATCAAATTCTACTTTGTTCATTACATTAGAAAATCTATGATCATAGTCACAAATTGACTCTCCAAACGTTTTTCTTATCTCTTTAAGGTCCTATATTTTTTGGCTAGTACATTTCTTAATCTTAAACTCTAAGATGAACCAATCTTGCACATCTTTAAAAATTTCTTATTTTAGATCTATTTTGTATATGAATTCCATGCTCTCCTAGTGAGATCTCTTATTAATTCACACTTTTGTAAATTTTCATCGGTGACACCCTTAACTTACCATTTCATTTTACAAGTTAGAAGCTATTTTTAAAGATTTATAGACCTATAATAGATGGCTAAATTTAAGAATATTCCTAACTAATTCATCATACTGACTGGTATAGATGGAGTCTTCTACAAAGTTTTTATTTTAGGTGACTACATCCTAAGTGTTCCTACCTACATACTACTCTACGTACCAGAAGAATTTTCATGCACACTCTACTTGTCTATTATTCCCTATTTTTGTTGTTCAGCTTCACCTAATCCTATATACTTCAAATCCTTCTTGATTGATTTTTTTTAATCTTCATGCCCCAATAGTTCACATTCTATGAGAATGGTTTTTCCCAACTCTTCTTCTCCTGTTCAGCTGGTTGAAAACTTGTACTAGGATATATAAGATTGAGCTGCAAGGATGTACACACTTCTTATGAATAATCCTTTCCCATGAATTATTTCTTTTCTATGATTGAGCCTATAATTAAATTTTGACTAAATTATATTTCTCTTTGTAATTCTTCTTCTATTAGTACCCTTTTCTATAGCTAGGCACGACTTCTATCTTTAATTTTTTATACTTCTACACTACTCTCATCTTCCTCTTCACATGTCTCTTCTTGTACTCACTCTTCATATTATTGTTCTTTTTTCCATCATCAAAAATCATTATTTTTATTTTAAATTAACTCATAATATTTCTCATCTTTTTTTCATACTCATTAATAATCTATTCTACTACTATTCTTACTTCTATTCATAGATACTTGGGTATCCATCTATTTATTCCATCTATTATGTTATCATAGTTCCCTTTCTAAATCTAGAGTTTGCTTTTGACTCTTCTTACTTCATGTCTCCATTCTAGACTTAGTCTCAAGATCTAGTCACTCATCTATCCATCATTCACCATCATGGACACATATCCCCATATGCTTGAAGTGAATACTCCATACTTTATGGAATAAGTACCATGGCCTTTTCCATCACCAACATCTTGAATAGAAGAGTTAGTCAATATAAAAAATTTCCTCTAATTCCTTGGATGAAGTGGTCCTATATAACCTTATACTATGAACTTAGTATTGTATTCATCTATAGTTGTTTCAACCTAGTAGTCTATCAGTCTTGTCCAATTAGTTTCTAGTTTCACCAATTGGTCTATCTTTTCTTAAATCCAAGTAATGGTCTCTTATGCTCTAGGATGAAAATTATAGTAATTTAGTCTTGTCAACCAATTATCTAGTAATTTAGGTTTTTCATACCATAAAATTTCATATATTTCACCATATATATGTTCCTAAATGATTTCACTCATGGTAAAACTCATCCTTTTGGATTTTTCCTTTATGAAGCACCATTTTTTTTGTTCTAACCAAGCTTCAATATCTCATTATCCCAATAAACATCTTAGCATAGTTTTTCTTTGAAATAAGTGTTTCCATGCTCATCACACCATTGTTAATAGAGTAAATTGGTTTAGCATATCATGCTAAGGATGATGATAGCTAAGTTTTAATAGACTGCATAGGATAATGCAGTGAATTTATGTTAACTACAAGCATGGTAGAAGTGAATGAACATGTGATAGGAAGAAATTAATATTAAACAAAATTTATTTAAGTATCCAGAGCATTCAAATTACATAAAGATAGTTAATATTAAAGCATTAAATGTTATAACACAAAAAAGGATTAGCATAAGAAATTTGGCAAGTAATCATAAACTAGAAAAGTGTATATTAATCTCAATAAAAGGTCATCTTCTTCTTCATACAAGCATACATATTTATAGTCAATACAGTTCCTGACTATTCATATTCTTCTTCATATATTGGTTCCAAAATGAGGAGAATATTCACCTTTTATCCTTTCACAAACCAAGAGGATAGGACAAAATACATTAGATGAAACTTCACATATAATGCACAAACATTCAAAGAATATTTTGCACAATTTTCATATCTTATTTTCTTCTCCGAACATGCACCTACATGTTACAAGCTCAAGGAGAGGCTAGTTCTAAGCCTAAATAAAGACCCAAGTGCATGAAGAGGGATCTAAGGTATTTTTTTAGTTCACAAATAGGAACCTCAATGCATAGTCAAACAACAACTACATGCCTACCTATTCTCCATGGCAATCATACTTGAGTGAAAAGAGAGTGATGTATGTGAAGAGATAGAAATGAATGAAGGTATTTATTTTTGTTTCATAATATTAATATCATCTTCATATAACACTTCTACTCTAGTGATAAATATGTAATGTTGGTGAAATTTTTTCAAACCCCATGGAAAGCTTAATTATTACACACAGTCATTAACTCCATCTAGTCATAAGAGAAATGGAGTTTTGAGGCCTCTATAATCAAAATTACACTCTGATAGTTTATACATAATATGGTAATGTGTGGACCAATACATACATGGTATCAAAGCCACATAGGTAACTTGTATACCCATTATTTTGTCTCAAACTTTGTTCACTCCATTGGTAAGGAGAAGTCTTGAGACCAAGGGGTCTTTTTTGAACCCAAAGATTAATACAAGCATGTAAAACCTAATGGAGATCCCTTGAGGATATAAACACACATATATGAGGTCTCAATATACTTTTAGGTTTTCAAAACTTAGTTTTCAATCCAAATGCCCTTAAGGGCTAGAAATGAGATGATAGGCCTAATACCTTCCTCAAGACATCAACATTTGGAGACCAAGATTTAGAGTAGGAGTTTAATGAAGATTTAGGATAGATAATAGAGCCCTCTTATAAAACTATTGTTAAAGTGTACAAAATGCACATTTGCTACTTGAGGATAAACTTCACATACTTACACCATAGCTCACACTTTTCATGAGAATATGATCCATTTTGGGTAATTGAGGAGGTTATAAAATAATATTTGCCAAGTGGAAGTAGGTCAATAGGTAACATGTTCTTTATGAATAACCGTTAAGACCCCAAACAAGTCTTAAACCCTGTTAAAAACCTAATAGTGACCAGGTAGAACAAAAAGACCTATAAATAACATCTAATATCATATTTTAATCCTACAAAATATTTTATGTTTTAGTGGACTCCAAGGAGATTTCCACATGTATTGGTCCATACTTGTAGTTGTACAAACTGCCATAAATGCCCTATTTTTGATGTTTTTAGGTGTTCTAATAAAGGTATAACTTCCCATTCATTGGATTAGGTAATTTGGGATTATTAATAACTATTCAATTTAAAAAAATTCATATTATATTTTGGAGGTGGTAAAAAAAAGCTTGTTTTCTAAGCCAGTCTCAAATAGGCTCAAAATAAGATTAGGTGGCAAGGCCATTTCTTGGTTTTCATAATTCCATAGGGTCTCATGACATAAAAATTGACATGAATTTTGGTGATATACCATGGAAATTTAATCACATTATTTTGGGTGATTTAAAATGTGTGAGAGATTTTATATCAATAAAATAGGGTTCTATGCAAGGAGGCCTAATTGAGGCCTAATGGAGGAGAAAAAAGGCAAAAAAACTAGACTTACACTCAGATTCAAGATGCAAAAAATGACATGGAGATTTAGGGACATATTGGGTCCTATAATATTCTATAATTTTTCATTACACTCCATGTATTTTCCTACACAAGGAGGTTTAAAAATTTTAAGGCTATAAGGGAAATAGGCCTAGTAAGGGCTTGAGGAGAAAAATTAGTTCTTAAGAGTTATTCTTGGAGCCAAAATAGTTTTTTAGGCCTGATAACATATTTAAATACCATTAATTGAGATATAATTAATTCAATAGTATGAACTTGAGTTTTAGTCCACTTGGACCAAGTTACGCATGGGAAATGAAGAGTCTTAAGAAACCTATACACATGAATGATGAAATTCCAAATTAGAGGAGTTTATTAAATAATGTGTTTTATTATTTTAGGAAATTAGATGTTTAATTACTAAGTAATAAATGTCTACATATGGGGAGAATTTTGGTTTTATGTAGTATAATACAAGTTTATGCTAATTTGATCAACTTAACTTACATATGAAAGGGAAGACAAATAAAGATTAACATAGCTGGTTTTATGTTGAAATTGATGATTCTAAATCTGGACATGGATGAGCAGGACTAGGACAATGTTTAAATGTTGGATCTAGTCTCTATTTTCTAATTGGATAAGAGCACTAAAAATAAGACACCTTGGTGTCTAGAATTATACTCCTTTATAAATGTTTTTGTCCTAAGGCTAAAAGATTTTTGGGTTTTGTTCATCTATTCAAAATGAACCTACATACCAAATTTCAAGTTTTGAAAGTTACTAGAGCTTATTATAGATCTATTTCAATATTTAGTACCTATATTAATCTTCATACATGGAAAAATAAAATAAAATAAAAGCACAAGGGGGAAAATTGTGTTAAGGAAAGAATGCTCACATAATCAAGAACCCTTTATATTCTAATTGTGTAGGAACCCTTTCTGTTCTTTAAGGGAGAACTACATCAGATCTCAGACCCTAGCTAGAGGGTGTGCGAACTAGGGGGATGTAATAACCATGAAAATACCTACTTGGGGATATAAGGGTTAAGTCTAAAAGCTATAGATGGCCTAGTATGAGTAAAGATATGTCTAGGGAAATGTAGTGACACTAAGATAAGTCAGACAAAGGGACATGGCTAAATGTGAATAAAAGCTCATATTCTCTAGTCAGAGTCTCCTATGAAAGGACTATGAAAAGACATGATACGTGTGTTTTCTTGACCAATTTTGGATGTATAAGTTTTCCCCCTTTTTAATCTATTGATGCATTGAAATGAAGTACTAGAGTAAAAAAAATAAATAAGATGCATACCTGAACTTACATGTGTGAAGATAAGTTTGTTGAAAAAGGGTCCAACTTCTTAGCCAGGGAAGTGGATAGAGATTTTAAATGGTGCTTTGGAGAAAGGAGGAATCACTGTAATAGATGCCCCCATGTACTAAATTTAAATAGTGCCTTAAGAAATAAGCAATATTTCTAATAGATGCCCCCTTTACTAAATCTAAATAGTGTCTAAAGAAAGAATGAATCTCTATAATAGATGCCCCATGTAATGAATATAAATAATGCCTAAAGAAATTAAAAAAATATGTAATAATGCCCTCTGTACTAAATCTAAATAATGTGAATTATATTTGAGAAGTGCTTAAAGGTTCAAAACCAATGTCTGTTCTCTATCCTACACAAAATCCTAGGTTTGAGTCTGAGTAATGCAATCGACCAATCACTAAAGATGATCATATGGTCCAACTTGGTGATAAATTGAGTAATGAGTGGGTGTAAACTAAAATTGATGGTAAATGTGCAAGAGTAAATGGCATGTCTTTCCATTCTAATACATATAATCCTCGAAGATGAAGGTGATGTAGGAGCATCTAAAATAGCACCATGGAGGACCAGTTACAAATGCAAATGAAATTCTAGCATGAAAATTCACATTTTGGTTTTCCCTCCAAATTGTGTGAGATTTCAAAATTTCACCTTAAGAGTAAATGTAATGGTAAAAAGTTAAAAGTTAAAAGGTGAAAAGTGATTGTTAGATTGTTGAGGAAATAAAGGGGAAATGGTTGAAACTATTTTCAACCTTAGTAAATTGTTAAAACTTCAAAACAGTCTTTTGTTGCCTTAAGCCCAATTTGGGCATAGAAGTTGGAATAAGAAATTCTTAAAAAAAAAAGGGAAAGCAAGAAGAATTCATTAAGGAGAGAGAGAGAGAGAAGAAGAGAGGATGGGAGGGGCGTAGAGGAGAAGAAGGACAGAGAGGAAAAGACCTCTCTCATCCAAGGGAAGAAATACAAGATGAAGAAGAGGATCTCAAAGGATGAAGAATGAAGGAGAAAGAGAAGTTGCAGGTGGATTCCAAGACTAAGCATGGAGGTGTCTATAAAGATTTCATAAATAATGAATATTATTTTAAGTAATCCTATTGGAAAAGGAAAGAAAATAAGTTTGATTTCCATGATTTTGTTGTGGTTTTCTTTATAGAATTCTGGCTTCAAAATGACAGGCCTGTGTAAGTGTGTGTGTATGTGTGTGATGGTTCTCCATAGAACATAAAGAAAGAATGGTTATTTTGTATGATGGGAGCAAATAAAAACTAATATGATGTTACTAAGAGGTCTTAACAGAACTTTAAATATTATAAAAAGTCTAAACAGGGTCTAGACAGGGTATTCAGGTAGCCTACAGACCTACAGCCCATTGTCCAATGTAATTCAACGTATAAATGTTTGTATGGGATTTATAAAGTCAAGGAGATAGGTCTATAAGGAAATCATGAACCTAAGACAAGAATAAATAGTCATTAGAAACCTCTTTGATATCCAAAATCTCTAACTGTTGGCTCTCGGCCTGTAGTGGACAAATACAGTCAATGATAAGAGAGTTGTATGTTTTTGTATAGAAAATGTATTGAAAAGGTTCGTCTTTGATATGAATATATGAATGGGGAAGATTTTAAAGATAGTGACATGTTTTTATATCAGGTTTAAAGTCTATTAATCATTGAAATAGAAAAGAAACTAAGAACCCTGTTGACTGTTATAAAAATACATTCAAAAGACACTAAGTTGTTGAGTATTGGCAAGCTTAGAAGGTTGATATAACCTAGAGAATGATTGGAGAAGGTGTAGGGGACTAATAAAGACCCTATAAAATTTATTATAACCTTTGAAACAAGCTAAAACACTCCCAGCAAAAATAATAAGCTCTCGGCCTGTGACTGTCATGGGAAAATTCTGAATTAGGTTCAAACCCTTAAAATGAGTTTTAATGCTTGAAACCTCTTGAAAATTTGTAGTCTGAACCTTGATGATGTTATAAAACTATTGGAAGTGGTTTCAAGGTGCTATAGTATGGATAAGTATGGAAAAAGTCAACTGTCAAGTGAGACCTAGGTGCATGTGAAGGGAAGAGTGTAGGCCAATAGAGGAAAAGTGGATTTCTCCAAAGAAGTGCCCTAAAAAATGATTGATTCATCTGTAAGAATATAATGGTTATTTGTAATGGTGATTTATTTGATTAGAATGTCTTTACATCACTCTGGACAAGACGTTTTGCACAAAAGGAGGGATAATTAGAATAGGGCATAAAGAAGGAAGTACAATTCCATACAAAGCAACCTCAGGAGATTTTTCAATATGTTATATAAGGGCTTAATGGGTATCAATAAATGTTTTTACTTTCCTGATTTAGTTAACCTATAAAAATTTATGGCCAATAAATAGGGAAAATAGGGCTACAAGGAATGAATGATCTAGATAGGTTTGTATCAGTTTGTTGATGGTTTCAGAGCAGTGTAAGATCAGTTTCATCATTTGGTATCAGAGATTGAAGCTCTTGGGAATTGGTAACTTATTGTTGGTTATGATTTCTAATGAGTTGTTACAGGATTTGGCAAGAGGATCAGTAGGACAAAAGTGCTAGAAGACCCTGGGGAGAAAAGGTATGAATAATTTTGATATTTGATTTGAAGTTTATTGTATTGAGAAGCAATCAAGTGAAGAAGTTTCAAGTTCAAGGTAGCCAAGCCATTGAGGCTTAAGAAGAAAAGAAGCCAAGGAAGGCTTAGTAAAGATCCAAGAAGAAGCTTGGATAGGTTGCCAAAAGACTAAGGTGAAATAGACTTAGGTGAGGTAAAGGATAGAATCTGAAGCTTAGAGAAGCTCTAGAAAAAGAGAAAGTGAATGCTAAAGAGGAAGATCCAAATCAAGGTAAGCTTGGATTTATGATTTGTATTTGATGAAGTGTTGTATAAGAGTTGCTGCAAGATTGAGAAGGGGATCAAAAGAGTAGGATGAAAAAGGCCTAGGTGAGATCAAAGAGATTGTCAAAAGACCAGTCAAAGAGAAAAGGCTTGGGTGAGACAAGGGATTAAGAGACCAAGGTGGAAAAGACTTGGGTGAAGATCTTAGAGATGGAAGTATTGTTAAAGGCACTACAGAGTAGTAAGGTACATGAGGGCACTAAGAAGAAAGCAAGCATCAAAGGTATAGACAATTTTGTAATTAATAAAGAGATTGGTAAGTTGAAGAGAGAGTTAGCTAAGATTAAAGATGAATATGAGTCTTGGATGCAAATGGATAAGCAAGCATGTGTATGGCCAATAAAGAAGAGGTTGAAGTGGCCAATAGATCTCCTAGTGAAAAGGAAAAGAAGGAAAAATGAGATTGCCATGAAGAGAGAAGCCCATAAAAGCTTGAAGAAGGTAAGAAGGTTGCCAAGTGAGCAGCAAGAGGAAGAAGTTGTGAAGAAGTTTCTCATTGAGGAGAAAAAGAGAGAAGAAAGAAAAGATGAAGTGTTAGGAAGAGCACTTGGAAAGATGAGAATGTCCATTAAGAGGACACTCATGGAGACATTATGGTCTCTTGTTTTTATATCTAATGCTGTCTTTGAGTGGGTAATTACAGGTATGAGCAACCTTATGAAGGTCAAGATAAGGGCCTTGGAAAGTGAAGAGATTGGTGCAAGAGAAGACACCAAATGCAAAAGTGAATGTACAAGAAAGAGAAGAGAGTTTTTTGTTGTTGATAAAGAAGAAGAGATGCATTGGTTAATGCATAAGAAAGGTGTTGATGATTCCATACAAGCAAGAGAAGAGATGGAAGATGAAGCTGAATTCCATGATGCCATTGAAGGACATGAAGAAGAAAGAGAGCACCCAAGCATAAAGAAAGAATAAAGCATAAATAATCAAGAAGTTATGCAAGTCAAAGAACTACTGGAGCAGCCCGTTAAGGAGGTAAATCAAACTCCCAAGCAAGAGGAGGTGCTGGTACAAGAGCAAGGATAGAAGATGCCTACATGGCTTGAGAAGAGAAATGGTAAGAAGGAGAAACAAGTATGGGTGCCTAAGAAGGCAAAGAGAAAAGATGTGAGTATTGAGAAAACAACACCAAGAAGTCAATGGAAGAGGATTGAAGGTGATTCTAGCAGCCAAGAGAATGAAGGAGAGATGGTGAGTATGGAAGAAGCATTCCATGAAGATAGGATGCTTGAGAGGTATACCAAAGAGGTAAAAGTTAAACAATTGGTTTATGATGATGTGTTTGAATTATTTAATGATCCTTTCATGAGAAATGATGAATGGAAAATGTCTATGAAAACTAATGTACAGCAAGGAGAGAGTTCCAAGAGGATGGAAAATGAATTGAGGCAAGAACAAACAAGATGGCTTTAGGCAGCAATTGAAGATAGTAATGAGACACAAGGTAATGGTGTTTCAATTGTTTTTGATGAGTATATTAAAGAAGTTGGTTTATGTGAAAACAAGCTAAGAAAAGATGAGATGAAGAGTGAGGCTAGTAAAGGACAAGTAATCCTTGTAAGTGATCAGCCCAAGTTTGATGAAGATAGTGAGATAGATGAGATCTCACTAAAGGAAGAGTTGAAGATGTTAGAGGAGTTGTTTGGTAATTCAAGAGAGATGAAGGAAGGTACAAGCCATGGTGAAGATAGCATTGGTAAGAATGAAGCAAGAAAAGAGCAAAGCAATGAGGTCAAAATAGTTTTGATCAAGGAGCAAGAATGTGAAGGCAGCCAAGAGGCTTCATGGCCTCAAATGTTTTCTACTAAGGTGGCTTTGAATGTTTTGTATGCAGATATGAAGGTTGCTGAAGTGAATGGCATACATGAGTCATTGAAGAAGCTCATGAACCAAGAAGAACAACAAGAAGATCTAGAAGACATGAATGAAGATGAAGAAGCATGGAAGTGGGAGATGACAGCTAAGAAAGAGATGAGGAGAAGAACATATCAGAAGAGGAAGAATAGCAAGATGAAAGACAAAGACTATTTCAAACAAAGACAAGCATTGACAACAAGACCTTGGATCTAGGTATACGAGTGAAGGCTAAAGCATGGAGGAAGTATCTCATGTGAACTAAGGTTCAAATCTTTTCTAGAGGGAGAGTATGATGCAGGAGCATCTAAAATAGCACCATGGAGGACCAGTTGCAAATGCAAATGAAATTCTAGCATGAAAATTCAAATTTTGGTTTTCCCTCCAAATTGTGTGAGATTTCAAAATTTCACCTTAAGAGTAAATGTAATGGTAAAAAGTTAAAAGTTAAAAGGTGAAAAGTGATTTTTAGATTGTTGAGGAAATAAAGGGGAAATGGTTGAAACTATTTTCAACCTTAGTAAATTGTTAAAACTTCAAAACAGTCTTTTGTTGCCTTAAGCTCAATTTGGGCATAGAAGTTGGCATAAGAGATTCTTAAAAAAAAAAGGGAAAACAAGAATAATTCATTAAGCAGAGAGAGAGAGAGAAGAAGAGAGGATGGGATGGGCATAGAGGAGAAGAATGACAGAGAGGAAAAGACCTCTCTCATCCAAGGGAAGAAATACAAGATGAAGAAGAGGATCTCAAGGGATGAAGAATGAAGGAGAAAGAGAAGTTTCAGGTGGAGTCCAAGACTAAGCATGGAGGTGTCTATAAATATTTCATAAATAATGAATATTCTTTTAAGTAATCCTATTGGAAAAGGAAAGAAAAAAAGTTTGATTTCCATGATTTTGTTGTGGTTTTCTTTATAGAATTATGGCTTCAAAATGACAAGCCTGTGTAAGTGTGTGTGTATGTGTGTGATGGTTCTCCATAGAACATAAATCAAGACTGGTTATTTTGTATGATGGGAGAAAATAAAAACTAATATGATGTTACTAAGAGGTCCTAACAGAACTTTAAATATTATAAAAAGTCTAAACAGGGTCTAGACAGGGTATTCGGGCAGCCTACAGACCTACAGCCCACTGTCCAATGTAATTAAACGTATAAATGTTTGTATGGGCTCTATAAAGTCAAGGAGATATGTATATAAGGCAAGCATGAACCTAATACAAGAAGAAATAGTCATTAGAAACCTCTTTGATATCCAAAATCTCTAACTGTTGGCTCTCGGCCTGTAGTGGACAAATACAGTCAATGATAAGAGAGTTGTATGTTTTTGTATAGAAAATGTATTGAAAAGGTTCATCTTTGATATGAATATATGAATGGGGAAGCTGTTAAAAATAGTGACATGTTTTTATATCAGGTTGAAAGTCTATTAATCATTGAAATAGAAAAGAAATTAAGAACCCTGTTGACTGTTATAAAAATACAGTCAAAAGACACTAAGTTGTTGAGTATTGGAAAGCTTAGAAGGTTGATATAACCTAGAGGATGATTGGAGAAGGTGTAGGAGACTAATACAGACCCTATACAGTTTATTTTAACCTTTGAAACAAGCTAAAACACTCCCAGCAAAAATAATAAGCTCTCAGCCTGTGACTATCATGGGAAAATTTTGAATTAGGTTCAAACCCTTAAAATGAGTTTTAATGTTCGAAACCTCTTGAAAATTTGTAATCAAAACCTTGATAATGTTATAAAACTTTTTGAAGTGGTTTCAAGGTGATATAGTATGGATAAGTACGGAAAAATTCAACTGTCAAGTGAGACCTAGGTGCATGTGAAGGGAAGAGTGTAGGCCAATAGAGGAAAAGTGGATTACTCCAAAGAAGTGCCCTAAAAAATGATTGATTCACCTGTAATAAGATAATGGGTATCTGTAATGGTGATTGGTTTGATTATAAAGTCCGTACATCACTCTGGACAAGACATTTTGCACAAAAGGAGGGCTAATTAGAACAGGGCATAAAGAAGGAAGTACAATTCCGTAAAAAGCAACCCCAGGAGATTTTTCAGTATGTTATATAAGGGCTTAATGGGTATCCATAAATTTTTTTACTTTCCTGATTTAGTTAACCTATAAAACGTTATGGCCAATAAATAGGGAAAACCGGGCTACAAGGAATGAATGATCTAGATAGGTCTGTATAAGTTTGTTGATGGTTTCATAGCAGTGTAAGGCCAATTTTCATCAGATGGTCATGACTATCTGTGTCATGCCCCCAAATTTGATACGTGAGTGATGCCTCTAGAAAATATTTAAATCTATATAACCACATGTGATATGATCTATCATGTCATGTAATGTGCAAAAATTGGAGATCAAAACCAATATGCTTTTCACTATGCCTATAATCTTCTATCTAGTCTATAATTATTTCATGTTGTATGAAGATGTATGCATGAGACATGTAGTAAGGTACATGCCCCCATATTTGGTATCTAGATAATTTTTATATTTTTAAAAGATAGGTGTATCCTTTTGAATGTCCTAATTAATGTTGAGTGACCCACTAAAATCTAAATCACTATATAATCTTGAGTTGAGTAATGTTAATTGACCAATATAGTCTAAACCACTGTATAATCTTGACTAATTTGAGCTGTAATGCTGATTATCTAAATACTGGATGTGTAAAAACCATGCTCAATGACCCATATAGTCTGAGTCACTATATGTTTTAATAGATCTAAGTTGAATCTGATAATTTGAATACTAGACATGTGAGAACCATGTTGTATCCATCTATAAGAGTGGATAGGTGTGTTGGATAAGTGTAGAAATAGAAATAGTAGGAATGATGCCCCCCATTTAGGGAGAGGTATGAAATCTGTGATAGAGGAGGTTAATTCAAAAGTGATGACTAGTGGTGAAATGTATAGGAACTTGGGTGGTATGTATCGAATAGATTGAAAGTCTATTATTGAACTAGTGAGATTGAATTACAGGGAGTGAATGGTATCTTTTATTGATTAGGATCGAAGATTATATCGGGTATAGTAGAGATATAAAAACTTTAATGTCATGGTAGGCAAATGAGGTTATTATAGATTAAATAGAGTGAAAGGTTAATTTATTGAATACACTGGGTTGTTTAAATGTTTTGAATGAATGTTAGATTGGTGAGGACCAAGTTGTATGAAATTTGAACAAGTGTTTGATTGGTGAGGACCAATTTATGTATTTGGGTATAAGATAAGTCTAGAGATGTGTGTGCCATGGTAGGAAAATTATATAGTAAGAGAGTACGGGTTATGTGATGTCAAAGGTATCATTTTCAAAATTATGATGAACAAAATGGTTTATAAAACAAAGCTATGGTGCTCAATTTATGGGTAAAATGGTGTTTTTAGGAAATTTTGAGTAGTTCCAGCATTGATATCCAAGTTGTAACACTCCTATCTAGTGTTGTTACCTTGTACTCAGAACTATTGTCTTAGAGGTTATATTTTTGGGCTAATTTTTAATTTAGTTGCTATAATTTTTCTTGGTAATTGATTTCACATGGTGAACTAATGTATTTTCTATTTTCTAGGATTTTTGGCTTGTGATTTATTTTTGTTTAGCTTGGCTATTTAGTTAGACTAGTTGGATGATATATATGTTATTTTTTGGTATTTTTTAAGGTGAGGTACATATGAGAGAGTTTTATAGAGACAAAGTAATGGATACTTTGAGACTATTTCCTTTATTAGTTGATGAGAGGGATATGATGGATAGAGCTAGACTAGGTCATGTGTGTGATCTCGGTACTGTGTAGTGGGAAAGCCATTTGATTACCACCTTATGTGAGAGGTGGAATGTAGATACATATACATTCTAGCTTCCCAATGTAGATATCATTATTAATTTATAGGATGTATACCACATTTTTCATTTTCTAATTAGTGGATGGCATGTGATTTTATAGGATGATATGGGTGTGGATGTCATGATTATGCATCCTTATATTTTGGTGGTGTGCCCTTAAGAATACATAAGAGAGGTAGTGACAGTGATATATTGTTATCAATTATTGTTCACTCAGATGTTCCACATTTGTAAAAGTGGTTGGTAGTGTTGTTTTCTTTGTTTACTATAGTGGATGAAAGTGGGGTATCGATTGCCTCTATTTTATCCTATTGATTGAGGGGATGCCCCCAAATATGAGGATCCTACTCTAATTCATATGATGGGAGGTAAGTTGTGATTATGCTTGAGTTGTGTGCAATTTCAAGTTTGTCTTAGTTTGTTTGTATTTTTTTTAAATGC
The DNA here is from genome assembly GCA_037957365.1 of Torreya grandis. NCBI lineage: Eukaryota > Viridiplantae > Streptophyta > Pinopsida > Cupressales > Taxaceae > Torreya > Torreya grandis. The sequence goes on from JARHVA010000476.1 coordinate 741,645, forward strand.
ATGTTTAACATAGTATTTGTATCTTTATGTGCAGGTGGAGTTGGAGGTGTTCAATATCAGGTACATGTTGAGGCAGTTGGTGGAGATGATGTTTTATAGGAGACTATTATTGAGGCTACACTACATGAGCTTACATGTCATATGCCTAATGATGCTATGGAGGAGGTTTTGATAAAGAGAGAGTGATAGTTATAGCTGGTGTTTATGATCATTTGACTAAGATGCTATAGCTACATCTGCATATGTTAAGGTGGTAGGATAGGGAGATGAGTTAAGGTTTGAGTGAGATAGGCATACAATGCCTCCTCCTGACTATGGATTAGTGAGTAGATGGATTATGGATGAGTATATAGAGTTATAGAGATGGTACACAAACTTGCACAAGGAGCATGGTTGATTATTGGAGTGAAAGAGCCATCATAAGAGGCATTCAATAGGTTGAGGAGGCACAAGGCTATTGAGTGCTACGCTGGACTATGGGATTAGTAATAGAAGAGAGAGTGAGACTGAGAGTGAGGGAATGATGCCCATTTATGAGTGATTGTATTTTGATATGATATTTATTTGAAAACTTGGTTATATATATATATATATATATATATATATATATATATAGCTAAGTTTTCAAATAAATATCATATCAAATATGTGTGTGTGTGTGTGTGTGTGTGTGTGTGTGTGTGTATGTATGTGTGTGTGTGTGTGTGTGTATATATATATATATATATATATATATATATAACCTAGTTTTCAAATATATATCATATGAAAATACAATCACTCATGAATGGGCATCATTCCCTCACTCTGAGTCTCACTCTCTCTTCTATTACTAATCCCATAGTCCAGCCTAGCACTCAATAGCCATGTATATATATATATATATATATATATATATATAGATGTTGGTTTGATTTTGAAATCATGTGTATTCGTGCTATGGATTCTTGAATATGTTGGTATATGGATTGTGAGTGGTTGATTTTGGAAATGGTTGATATTGTATTTATTTTGATTATCACATTTATTTGGTAAATTTTTACTTTGGATATGTGATTTGATGTTTTGATATGTTTTGTGTGATGTTTTGATATGTTTAGAAGCTAGGCTTATTGATTTTGAATTGTAATCATACGTGAGGAAAAATTTGTTTGTTGTGGTAATTGGGAATCTATTTGGATACATTTTAGTTGGTTTTAACATTTGAAAATTATGTGGATAAACTGAGCTAGTTTTAACATTTGAATATTGTTCAGATAAGTTGATTTGGTTGAGCATTGGTAAAATAGGGTTTGGATAAGTTTGATTCGGTAATGTCTAGACTGGATAGTTTGGTTTTTTTTAGGGATGGATGTTTGGAATTAGGTATGTTAGTTGTTAGTAGGGGAAAAAGTAAGATATCACTATGTGTGTATTAATTCCCCAAGAGTGGCTCAAGAATGCAAAGGTTAGCTAGACCTTTAGATCCATCATTGCCCTACTAAATAAACCTATGAACTAATGCTAAAATGAATGTTTGCCATATCACACTATGATATCTAACTATTTGAACCCTATCAACCGCATAAACAAGTGCCCATACTTATCATGTTGTGTAGGAATTTGCTTTATAGATGATAATATCTACTGTGAAGAAGGTACATATGTTTGTAATTGAATACCTTGTGGAATCTATTATGATGTATATAAATGTGTAGTATGTTGAGATGGAGCTAAAACCTATGTTGAGGGAATCTTAATCATAACAAGTTGTAAACTTGGATATGATGAATATTTCTCTAGAATAGTACTTTATAATGTTGGTTCAATTAGTCTTAATCATAGAAATTTTTTACATGATATAAGACCCTAAAAACATGATTGTAATGAATATCTCTCTGGAATAGTACTCTATTGTAGTGATTTTGACTCTACTAGATATGTATATGGAGCTACACTATGTATTCCATAGACTAAACTACTATATATGGGTTGTTTATGATGTGCTAGTTTTCAAACTTTTTGAATAGTTGGAATAGGAGATCTTGTGTGAGATTCTATCCTAAAACTTACATTACGCTCATGATGAGTGATTGATTAATCTTATAAAGGAATGTCCTACGATGACTTAATCATGGAAGAATGAGGTCTAGGGTTCCATAATGGAGGACATCTTAGTTCCCCCTGTGTGAATTCTATAAAACCATCATCAACACATCTAGAAATGCAATCTCAAAGTCCAAAATAGTTATCATCATTGTGTCTATGAATATGATGATAATTACAAAAGGCTTAATGTGGTTGTATATGTAAGATATGTAGATCTTGTCAGTGAATAGAAGGTAATGTGATTAACCTCCTATCTAATAGTGCTAATAAAATCATAGATGGGTTATCCTACTCTAAATCAAAATGTAGTGTTGATTTTTGGTAGTTCTTTGTAGTGCATACTATAGGTTATGTTCTAAAAACTTTCTCTTTGTTCTTAATGGGTTATTTTTTTGGTTATGGTGTCCTATCCTATCTAGGACATGGTGGATGTTGATTGGTAGGAGCTATATCTTAAGATGTTGCTATGAAGTCTAGAGTGATTTGATCAATTGAATCTACCTTAATTAATCCCAATTATTTTTCCAAAGCTGGAACTTTGTAATACAAATATTTGAAATAAGGCTCTATTTGATATAGTAGATGCTTAGGGAGAGGTTAGTGAAGGCCCTTCATGAAGATATGTTGAATCTCTGGATCTATTGGTTTGTATATCAGTCTTAACAAATGAGCTTTGAATCGTAAGATATACTCATTTATTAGATCTAAGGAATGTTGATGTAGTGTGACAAGCTTCTCATATGTAACACAAAGGCCCAAGTTTATAATGTAGTTCCTTATAAATGCCTCCTCTAAATCATCATATGTGTATAATGAACTAATGGGGAGTAGATGGAAGAACCAATTCTATGCTTCCCCCACTAAAATCTACTGAAACAACTTGAGTAGAATCAAAGGGCTTGCATGAGGTGGAAAAACCTTTTGAAAGGCTTGAAGGTGTATGAATAGATCTCTAGTTCCATCAAAGTGAGGTAATGATGGTGTCTAAAAATGCTTAGGCAATGCAAATTTTATGAATGTCTTTGGAACAGGGTTACCACATAGATTATTGGCATCCATCTAAGATTTATAAGTTTTTTTCCAAGGTAAGGATATGTACTTGGTGTTGTAGTTCACCAACTACATGCATCAAAGAGATGATATCTTGGGATGGTACATTAGTATCTTGAAGTGGTTCATTTGATCTTTGAATGTTATTGTTAATTTTAACCATGGGAATGATACATTTAGCAAGTGGATCATAAAGAGTGGGTGTGCTTACTTGATCCTTTTGAGTAATGGTAAGTTGGACCTTACTATAGGGATGTGGGCTACCGTTCACCATAGGTGAGGAGTGAGAATTGGGTTCTACTATAGTGAGGGGTGGCTTGGCAGATTCATTGGTATATTTATGTTTTAGTGAATCCAATTATATTTTAGTAGAAGATGTGTTATTGGCATTAACATGTGCATCATTTGACATAGAATCATAAATAGATGTAGAAACATCATTTGGAATTACATTAAGTTTAAGAGGAGTGAAAGAAGGGTTAGAATCATGACATGCATTTTCTTATTCACTATATGCATATTATTCACCATTATTCCATGAATTATCACAATCTACATTTTGTTTATTTGAAATAGAAGATTTTGAAGTATCATTTTCATATTCACTTTCATTATCATATTCATTGGCATGTTCACTGCCATATTCATTATCACTTCAATCATTTCTAGGGAGAGGTGTAAGAGAAAGAGTTAATTTCTTCATAATATGCAATAAGTTATCATTGGAATTTGGAATATCATGTGTATCTATGCTATCCATGGATGGATTATATGCATTTTATACATTTTTGACATGGGAAGGAAGAGTAGAAGAGTTATAATTTAAACACTATCTTGAGAGAGTAGAGTTAGGAACACATAATTCATCACTTGAACTATGCTTTGGTAATTTGATTCTATTGCATCTATATTGTTATATTTTAAACATAGTAGTAACAAAACATAGAGAGATATTAGGTTCACATGGAAGAAAATCATCACCAATAAGAGGTTTAATTGGAAGTGCATGATTAATTTTTGCATTTTGTACATTGTGCCTAGGGGAAAGAGGTGACAAGTATCTTTGCCATTTATCAAAAGTATTTTCATTAGAAGAAGGAATAAAAGAGATGGGTTTACGAGAAAAATATTCATCTATTTGTGATTCACCCTTATTATTACATACATTATCATATCATTCATTAAAATAATATCCATTTTATTCAGTATAAATGAAGTCATTTTATATAGTTTAAGCTAATGTGTAATTTTTCAAATTTGTCCAATCATTGTCATAATTGTAAGAAAATTTGAGAAATTTATCTAAGGGATGAGAAGAAGGAATTGCATTTGTGGCCATTTTATCACCAAAGATATTTTTGAAAAGTATTATGAAGAAAATAAATGCACAAAGAACTAATAACAGTGAATTTTGAAAATTACTTTTGATAACCCAAACAATTTGCAATAAATTCAAATTATTTTTCTAAAAATTGTAAGGGAGGGAAATTTGAGGTTTTACGACCTAGTTTGGAAGTCTAGGGTGTTTATTTAGGGTTTAAGAAGTTTTTAAAATTATATAATAATTTCAAATTCTAGTTTTTTTAAATAGGATAAATTTACAAAAAAATATACAAAAATTAGAAACTTGGAAATGAAATTTTCGCACAACAAACTACTTATTTTGAAATTTTGAAATAATTTTTGACAAGGTAATTAATTTTCAAAAAATCTAAAATATTTTTCTAAAATTTTAAAGGATGAAAGGCTTGGTGTTTGATGACCTACTTTTGAAATGTAGGGTTTTAATTTTTTTTTAAATTATGTAATAATTTTAAATTCTAAAAATAATTTTGAAATAGGAATCATGCATAAAAATTTATACAAAAATTCTAAATTTTGGAAATTAAATTTTTGCACAAAATATGAAGGAAAAACCCTAAGTATATCTTGTGTTTTAGGTTTATTAAAAGTAAGTCAAGTTCACCAAATATTTTATTATTTTAGAAAACTAGGTGTTATATTCCTAAGTAATAAAGGTCTAGAATATGGTGAGAATTTTGGTTTTATGTAGTAAAATATAAGTTTATGCTAATTTGATCAACTTAACTTACATAAGAAAGGGAAGATAAATAAAGATTAACTTAGCTAGTTTTATGTTGAAACTAATGATTCTGAATCTGGAATTGGAAGAGTAGGACTAGGACAGTGTCTTAATTCTAGATCTAGTTTCTATTTTTTAATTGGATATGAGTGCTAGAGACAAGACACCCTAGTTTCTAACGCTATAGTCCTTTCCTAGTGATATTTTCTTGAGTCTAAAATATTTATGGGTTTTATTCATCTACTCAGTACGACTTTGTGTACGAATTTTTAGGTCATGAAAGTTATTGGAGCTTGTTATAGGTCTATTTTAATCCTCAATATATGTATTAGTCTATATACATAGAAACAACTAAGAAAATTAAAGCACAAGGGGGAAATTTTGGGTTAGGGGAAGAATGATCACATAATAAAGAAACACTACTATTTTGATTATTGACTACATTAACCCTCAAGCTAGGGTCTCAAAGCTGATGTAGTTCTCCTTTAGGGAATGTGCGTAATCAATGTGCATGATTGGTGTAAGAATGAATTTTACCTAGACCCTTACTCGATCAAACATGAAAATATATGTGTGATGCAAAGAATCTAAGCTATAGTATTGATTTATTTTATTATGTCTAATGTACCAAAATAGTAAGTGCTAGATATAAAATGCCTTGTGTATTACTTTATATAAGAGACTTGTTATTTCTAATTTGAGACTTTTATTCACATTTTGCTGACATGGGAAAACTTAGGAACAAAGAAAAAAAGGGTTAAGACTCACCTTATAGATAAAACTAATAATTAGAGCTAAAACTATGCTTGGATAATAGCATTAGAAACTAGACACCTTAGGTTTTAGAATCATAGTCCTATTTAGGTGTTACTATCCAAGGGGTGTGATATTTTGGGGGTGTAAAAAGAATGAAAATACCTACCTAGGGAAGTAAGGGTTAAGTCTAGAAAGATACAAATGAATTAGGATAAGAAAAGAGATGTCTATGGAAATTTAATGAGACTAAGACAAGTCAGAGAAAGGGACGTGCCTAAATGTGAATAAAAGCTCATATTCTCTAGTCAGAGTCTCTTGTGGAAAAATTGTGAAAAAACATGATATGTGTGTTTTCTCGACCAGTTTATTGTGTATAAAAAATGGAAGTTGTCTAATGAGTTTTATAATATTAGTTCATGGAAAATTTATTATTGTAAAGTCCATTTATCACTCCTTTCATGTAAATAAGGGCAGTTTTCAAAAAACTAGTCAAGGTATCAAATCAATTTGTAACCCCTACACCACATGAAGGGTTACAACATCTTTGGGAGTGAGACACATAGCCTTGGATTTTTTTTAGATTATCTCATAAATCCTTTTATTATTTTAACTCATGAATACACTTGTCAATTCTCTTCTATATGCCCCTCTCTCTCTTCACACTTCTCTATAGAAGCAACCACTTTTGGCTTTGTAACAGAATCCACATTTGGTATGGTGAATACCTTCTAGTTTGAGTATTATTTTTTCTTTTAAACAAAATATTTCAAATTAGTTATGAGTTCTTAACTTATTGTCTAAATTTGTGAAGTAGTGCATAGTTTAATGACAAGTGATAACCATCTATTCTTGTGTTCACCTTACTCTTTCATGTTTTTTGTAAGTATTCTAATCTCTAATAGGTCACATTAAATGTAGTTAGTTTTCTTATATGTCTCTTATTATAACAAAGAGTATTAGTGTCTACAAATAGACATTTTGTTCATCCACCTTGAGGAGTACATTACATCTTACCTTTATGTTGAAATACTTATGTTAGAGAAACATTTAGATGTTGAGACCATATTTGTGAATCACCTTTCATAGTGTAAGTTCATTTTAGTATTGTGGAGATTAATTTGGTATATCACCTCATTAGGTTTTGTTTCATTCATGTTATCTCTTTCCCTTTTCACTTCAAGAAGCAAGAAGTATAGGTGATGAGCATGAATAGACATATCAAGGGAGTTATCCCTTCAATCCATAGGTTTACCCTTGATATAGACAACCCACAAATCTAGGGGTAATCCCATTATTCCACTCAATTTGGAATAGACTTTATCTGCCTCTCCAAGGGTGAAAACATGAGTGGCAATAGTTCTAGCACACTCAGTGGAGCAATTATCTCAAACACTTCTAGTCAAGGTAAATGTTGGTCTTGACAACATCACATCTATAAAAGTGTTTTCTACTCATCATTTTGTGAATCCACTGAAGGTATAACATTTGGTTTCATACCAATTTCTTATTTATTTTTCTTATGATTTATGGTATTTACTAGGTTAGATGATAGTAGAGGTAATCATTCTACAAATCCACTTTCTCATACTAAGCTTTATCTTGAAGTGTAATACCCTGAGCCTATCTTGACACTTGAAGATCAAGAACGTTTTTAAATTCAAGAAGAGCAAGAAAGGGAAGAAGATATTGAACATAACATGGATAGGAAACATTATTTCCTAGCTTTCAATATTGAAAATCCCATAAAATTTGGTGCCTATGATGTTATCCCTCCCAATGCAACCAAGAATGTTCCTTATTTAAATTGGGAAGGTCTTATCACCCCAAGAGAGCATATTAGAGACATATCTAACTTATAAAATTTCCATAATATCATTGAGATTAATATATAAATAAAATTTATTACCATTTATCTTGGGGTAAAATCCCTTTATTGGTATAGAACCTTCCCAAGAGGATGCATTACTATAGGGGATGAATTTAGAGAGTTGTTGACTCAAAGATTTGAGTATAGGAGTTATCATATATCACTAATCCATCAATTGAATGTAATTCAAAGAGGGCCTAAGGAATCTATGCATGATTTAAATGAAAGGTTACAAAGGACATGGAATAGGTTTCTAGCTCCCATAAGACCCATTACAAGTTTTATTTTCCCAACCTACGTAAGAGCTATTGGGATAGATATAGATGTCATGTTGTAATCTATGGGAGGGTTTACCTTGCCTAATTCATATTATGTGGCTATTAGAGCTGACTGTAGTTTGATAAAATATGGTAAATTCCATCTAAAAGTATCTTTTCCTATCTTTCCTAACATTTTTGCCACTCCTACAAGCCTTGATCTATTTACAAATCTAAATATTAAGCCTAAAGTTGATCCAAATAAATCAAATGATGGCATTGATTAGAAAAAAAAAGTCCCCAACTAGGAAATCAAATCAACATGGTGTAGCTTATAAAAACTCATACTATTACCCTCCTCAACCAAACATATTTCCACCTTATCATAATGGTCAAGGGAGGGTACAAGGTTATTCAAATTTAAATAGGCCACCTAATGTCCATGATCTAAATTCTTCTCCCACCACAAGAGCCATAGGAGATGTTAAATATGTGTATATAAGTCAAAATGATCATCCTTCAAGGCCATAAGGTATGATTATAAATGTGGTAACCTTTACAAGTCTTGTACCTCTTCAAAATTAGAATTTTGGGAAAGGTGGTCATGCCTTTAGTACCTCAATCTCAAGTTAATTAATTACCTCCAAGGATGTAATAAAATTTTATAGTCTCTCCTTTTAATATCATTTAATATTTGAAGAGCATATAAACAAGCATATATCTTTGGGAAGTACTCCATATGCCTAGTCAAAAAAAGTTACTCCAAGAGCAATATTCCTAACTCCATATCAATCCCCAAGCATCAAATAGTATTTATGTAACCCAAAAATATTCATCTACTCATATTATTTAACGTTTCACCAAGTTTTAAAATCCCCCACCTTTCTATCTTACACTCATTATAGGAGATAAGTTGGTCCATAATTATATTGTGGATAGTGGAGCAAGAACTTTAGTCATGCTTAAACTAGTTGCAAATAAGTTAGGCTTGAAGCATAAACCCTATATAAAAGGAGTGTTTTGTCTTGATATAAATTCATCCATGCCAATAGATCTCTTCAGATTTTTGAAAGTGTTATTTCATGACTACCCAAGTTTCCTAATTCTACAAGATATAGTAGTGGTAGACCTACATGCACACTTTGTTATTTGCCTATCAAGAGACTTTACTAAAAAGATAGGAGGGTATGTTTCTATTGATTAGTATTTATGAGATTTTATAATGAGGTATGGATCTAAGGTGACAATAATAAACAATCTATTGGCCAAATTCCACATTAAACCATATTGGGAAGCTAGTTATAATATGAATTACACTATCAATGAGCAATAGGAACATGTCATATATGATGGAGCATCTTACAAAATTGAAGGTATTTTTGATATCTTCCTAGATGAATATGGTGATGAGACATATGAGTATGATCCATATTATTTAATTGAAGGGACAATCCTTGGCACATACATCATTCATGATGAGGTTGATGAACATTTTGAGGTAAGTCTTGATGGTCCTCTTAAACAAGATATAAAATGTAACTATCTTCTTCACATAGATAATGACGACAATGATGATGATGATGATGATGATGATGATGATGATTTATAAAGTGTGATAGATCCTAATAATGATTAAGATGGTGTAATTATACGTACCCAAGATTAAAAATATCATGAGTTTGATAGTCATGAAGATGATGATGATGATATATGGTAGTAGTTCCATGTCATAGTTCAAGAATTTGAATAAATAAGTAAAAGATCTCCCTAAAAATAAACATGAACCTAATAATAATTTCATTGGTGGACCTAATGAGCATAAAAAAAAGTTTCAAATCACTATCAAGTAGGCTAAAGTCTTGTAAGTGTGAAATCAAACCAAAACAAATGTTTTTTTGGTTAAAGAGTAGCCTAAGCTTTGATCTAATATTGAGTCACTTGTAGATATGTTTTTCCAAAAAAATGTCAAGTATGATGGCCTTAGACATCAATCACATCATGGTGTATATAAAGGTGAAGTTGACAACGTTTACATGAATTCCAATAATCAGATTAACAAGCACCAAATGATCATGAAGGAGATCAAACAAGATGAATTATAAAACATACCTAAAGAAGAACTAGAAGGACCATTCAATATATTTTTAAATGGTATACTTGCATCTAAAAGAGGTCCTATGAGTGGTAGGTCCTTTTCTCACCTTCAAAAGAAAATTTATTTAACAAGCATACATAATATGGTGAACTACTCTCATGGAGTAGTTGTGACTCAAGTAATATTATTTTCGATCCTGGTTAAAGTAAGAGGAAGAGTTTCATATATCAAACATGTTTTTAGGTCTATAAATAGTAGGTTAGGTGTGTTATTTTGAGTCTTTATGTGTGGTTTTCCCTAAATGCCTTTGGAATAGTGTGTGTCTCCTTTTCATTATGTGTTTGGTGTGAGTTTGAGGTTTTTATAAGGCATATAGTTTTATATTATAGGATAAGAGTGACTAAAATCAATAGGATAAAATGTATAATATAAAAGATCAATAACTTTTCAATTCTTATTGTTGAAATATTACATCCTATATTAATTATTCCCAAAATCTTACCATCATCAAAAGAGTGTCTTGTCACCATTAGAGGGAAATAATGCATGAACATGTCAATGGATGTAATCATGTAAGTGAAAAGAAAATCAAAATATGATATATATTCTATAGTAAGAAAGTGGATTTCCATAAAGAATGAACATTGAAATCATTATAAGATGTTTATTTTTGGATTGTTCAAACTAGTTTGAAAATCAAGACGAAAAGTACCCATAGTAAAAATAAAGCTAATGGATAGAAAAATCCTTGGAATTTCTGATAAAAGAAGTAAAAATAAAGTAAAAACAAATAAAATATGTAAAATGGAAAATATATAAATAAATAATTCATATAATCATCCCAATCATTGGGTTGAAAGGAACTAGGAAGCATAAAATGGTTTTCATATGGCCTTTGACATCTAGTTTTGATAGGAAGTCACTCAACATGACAATAGGTATTAATAATGGGTATGATATTAGTAGATGGATTGAATTTAATTTATACCATATAAATAATTAATGTATTAAAATGAAAAAAAATATTTAAATTTGTCACATGGTAAAACATTCCACTAAGAAGTGCCCTATAATGAAATAGTACATACAATAGCCTCACAATAGGTTCTAAAACTCTTGGAAATCACATAACCATGATGATAATAACTACTTATATTTATAATATTTGAAGGAAGATATTACCTAAAATGCTTTCATAATATCTACACATAATTCTCTAGTTATTAAACTAGGTAATTCTAGATGTTAAAATAACATTGTAAGGTGGTTTGGGCCACCAACACCTCAATATACTATTGGAATGTATGCATACATATCCACAATACCAACCTAGGTAGACTCCATATTTGAATCAGTATAAATCATGTTGGGCATCATTTTTTCCATAATATTATTTAGGGTGTACACCTCCATCGCCATAATACCAACTGTTAACTAACCAAATTGCACCCTTTTAGAGAAAATTATTCAGACCTTTCCAAGTTTAAGTTAACATGAAATTAGTCCAAGGATTTGGGTCACCTATAGATGGACTAAAACTCTAGTTTATGGGGCTATATGCCCATGGTGAATCAATTTATCTCAATTATTTAAACCTACCATCTTGTTGATGAAAAGGGAGAGAAGGGAAACATGAAATGAAATGTACGCTACTAAAGGTGATGTAGCAATATGATGTGTTCATTCTATTTGACCTTTAAAGGAAACTAAAAAATAAGACAAGTAACTAAACAACTATCTTCAAGGGGTTCTAGGAATTATGATTTCACATAGAGGTTGTGTTAGATGATTAGACCTTGAGGGTCATGAATAAAAGGTCTGATACAAGACACTTACCAATTAAAAACCAATCCAAGCTCAACCACTAACCCCTTCACATACTATATGCCATACATAGAACATTGTACTAGTATATAGTTGAGGAAATTACCTACAAAAGGAGATAAACCTAAAACTTATTCAAATCAAACAAACATAAACACACTAAACCAATATTGGAGAAACTAAAATGGTCCTTCATTACTTTAAGAGGTTTACAAGATACAAATTTGGGAAAAATTTCTTCATACCTAATAGAGGGATTAATAAAATGGCATTAGATTCTAAATTCATAGAATATTAGCTAGAGGTAGAAGATAATGTAACATGGATAAGGTATGAAGAGATCATGAATCACCATAATCCACTTAATGGGAAATTACAAGTAGTCCCACACTTCTCTCATGCATTTGCCTTGGTGATGAGGAATATTCAATGAGAATTTTGTAGTGTTGGATATCTATTTTTGGCCAAGGTTAACCCCATAAATAGGATGAGAATTACATCTTGGTTAATCTCCTCTAATTTTTACAGTTAAAAAGGCATTAAAGTGGCTCAATTAGGCCTCCATGAAACATTAAGTAACCACCTCTCTTTTTCATGTCAATAATGCTTAGGAAAATACTCCATCCTCAATAATTGATAATAAATGGGCTTTCTCACTTGCATGAGGCAATTATAAATTTATTATGACCATGCATTTATTCATTTAATATTCCTTTATGTCAATAGTCTGCTTTCATTGACCAAGTAAGCCTATTACATAATTAGCCCTAGTCTCTTAGTGTTAGCTACTTGGATGACCATGGGGATTGAATATAAAATTAAATATGAATGAGAAAGGATGTTTCATATCTTAAAAAATATGTTATAGCATGACTTGTGTCTCTCAAATAGTGCACACTTGAAACCTTATCTCATTTAGATGACTAGGTCACTTATCACTACCACTTATAGATTGGCTCTTTGGTGTAGAACTGCAAGGGCATTTTGAGGAAGAATTATGAGTCATTTTTGGATTGATAGGGTGTAATACCCATTATACTACCTTACCTAATGTTTTATTTCCTTTTATCAAGATATATACCTTAAATTCATTTCTAAACCTTGAAAAAATAGTATTTCTAGTGGCTCCATACAACTATCTCTACATACCAGTACCATGTATAGGACCTTCTAAGAGTTCATCAGGTGATTCAAGTGTTTTGAGGACTAATTTAAAGCATTGAGTTAAATCTAATAAATTTTTCTTCCATCAGGTCCCTATTAGTGTTTACAAAGGGTTTTAGTGGCCTACCATTTAAATGATGGTTTGTAGAGTACATGCCTCAAATGCAAAACTTTTTCCATGGAGTTAATCTCATAGACCTCTTAAAAACTCTTAAATATATCTTCATCTCATGCAAATTTTACAGTGATCCATGAGTGAAATTTGGCATCCTTTGAGCTCTCTACTAAGCATTTTGGGTGGGTTAAAGTGTTATGGATTATTCATAATGTTGGAATCATATCCACTAAGAGGAGGGGTGAATCAGTGCCCTTAAAAAACAATCCATTTTACTTCAATGTCTCAATTTTTTATCCATCATATGCATATGTATAAAAACCATTCAGTCAAAATCACATGCTCTATCAATGTCATAAAGAAAGCATACTCATAGAAAGTATGAAAATGATAACACATCACAACACATCATCTATGTTGGAAAACCTCATGGGGAATAAAACCCACTAAAAAACATGGACAAATTATCTTATAAAACCATGAATCAATTTAGTTGAGCACCAACCCAAAAAGGAAGCACCAATTCCCTAAATTTATCTAGCACTAACTAGATTTTAACAAGCACCCACTTACAAGGAGGCTAGAACCCCCTAGGTAATCAAGAACTAACTCAACCACCTCTTGACCAAGAAAAAAATAGTCATAGTCATAATATTTTCTTCTAAAACTAATGATGGACACCTTGCAATCTTTATTCTTCAACCACTCTCAAACAACCTCTTTCTCAAGAAAATATGTTTTCTTTATAATAGTCATATCAACAACTGTATATTCTACCCTAACTCATCTCTAATCTTCAAAATCATGATCTCAACACATAGATTCCATAATCATGATCTCTATCTCAACATATGAATATATACAGTCATATGAAACTATACTCTTCTACTAAACTCATGCACAATACATGGTCTTCTTGTTCTATTTCATTTACAAATAAACTCATTGTTTACTCTTCCATTAAGCATAATAGATAGTCATCACAAGAATATGTGGCATGGATTGATATCCATCCTTACCTCTCTGACTTTCCCTTCAAAGAAATCAGATATTCAATTCATTCACTCGACACTTTCTAGACCAAATAGGCCTAAAAGACCCTTCTTTTTATACTAGTCTCTTGAACACTCATTTACTCACTCTCTTCTGTCATCAAAATCATAAAAACAACAAGGTTAATATTTAATTACCCCTTAGAATATGTTAAACACAAGTAAAAATAATAATTTAATCGACTTTAGTTCATCTATACTCCTTTATATTTCAATCTCCATTTAGTCCTAAATAAACCTAATAAAATTAGGCATATCCACTCAATGGATAAACAGAGACCCAAAATATCCCATAAGTTCCTCACAAATAAACCAAACCTATTCAAACACTTTAATTCCAACATCTATGAGTCTCAATCATGAATAAGGATACTCAAACCATTTACTTACACTTAGAATGGACCATTAGGCCTCATATCTTCATTAGGTCTCATGGAGACCTAATTCCAAAAAGGAATACCCTCTCTTGCTCAAAAAAGACCTATTATTTCAATATGAATATCATAAACAAGAATAAAACATATTTAAACATTCAACTTGCCTTCAAATTCCTCAAGCCACCATGACTCAAATCAAAATCACACATCATCTTAACAAGATTATTGTTTAAAACCTTCACTCTATTTTACAAACATAGAGCACTGATATATGCTTATTAGACCTCTTGTGGACTAATTTGAGATAAATTCAACAATTTTCTTACCCTTTCATGACCTTAAGGTCATCTTGATGCACAAACAACACTCAACTCTTCATGTTATTTCATCAAATTCACTTAATGACTCAGCTTTTCATACATAGTCAATACCTTGTTAATAACAACATAAAATTGATATTATCCTTAGGATTATGAACATTTCAACTCATGAAATAATTTTCTAGTTGAACACCCCTTTAGAATTATTAAATATTACTTGAAAATTATCATGTTATAAGAATGATTACCTTTAGAACTTTGTTGCTCACCTTTAGGGCACAAACAACTTGTAATCTCACTCTTAGAACCAACTCCAAGTCATGGATCATATGATCAATACTTTATACCTTCGAAGGCATTAGTATTATAGACTAATATTCAACTCTCACACCTTTTATTCTATCTTTTCTGCTTTGAAATCACCTTTCACTCAAAAAAGAATTGTAAACATGATAACTATTGTAGGAAACATTGCAACAAATCCATCTAACACTCCATTGATATCTATAAGTAAAAGAAGAGCCATTTTCACCATGAACATTCACAATAGGGTTTATAGAAACAAGAATCCTTGAAATCCTCATACCCCTTCTCATCATGTCTTGAAGCTAGTTATTCACAACTGGGATCAATTTGACCATTTAAAATCACTAACATGAGATTTAAGACATTAATAACACATATTGACACTTTAATTATCCATCCAAAGTGACCAAAATATCCACACCACTCATTAAGTCACTCAAGTCTCTAAAAACATAAACCTTAAGCAAAATCCTCCTTCATTGAGATTTTATTACCCAAATACACACTTTTAGAACTTCCGCAATACATGAAATAAGACTATAATGAGATAACAACAACATCTAACACTCATAACACCAATTTAAGACCAATAGAGAGGTTTTAAATCCACTTTAGTCAACTCAAGTTCTCTATGCAAAAACATGGTCAATAAAATCTGACTTTGACCTATAATAAATAGACTTGTATGAACATCCAAGTCTCGAAATCACTTTGAGGATAATCTATTGGAAGTCCACTTCATATTTTTTTTACACTAACATATTTTGACCCCTTCCATGGATTTTATAGGTAAAATAATGTTTTTGATTCCCAAAAAAATCATCCACAATCATTTGAATTCAAACCCTAACATTTATATTTTTTAATTCCCAATGACTATTTAACAAAGAATAAATTTGATGGCTTATGGCACATCAGTTCACATAGGACAAAATTTGGAAGCTCATAACTTCAGCTAGAGAATACATCAAGATACCAAACTTTAAGGGAACGATGTTGACACTATATAAAACACCTCCATGAAACCCTTTTGAATAAAGTTTATTTTCTAGGTACATCTAATAAATGCATAAATTAACTAGTCTCTTCATACCTACAATACACTCAATGATGGTCTAGTTTCTCTTAAGCTACAATGGCACTTTTTATCTCTCCAAAGGATCATGAGAAAAAATAGAACCTCAAAAATTCATCTAAGGAACCCCCATAACATCCTCTATCACCTCAATGACCTACATACATGGCATACACTCTCAAATCCATCATGAAGACCACTTTTTGATTAATGCACCATGTACCACATACTACTTTAACAATAATGAAAACTAAGATCATGATCAACACATAGAGTTGGGATCCAAAATGAAAATCTTTCCTCCATGAATAGTGAGTTCATAGGGGTCCCAAACTCCCTATAAGAGCATTGGTTTTTATTCATCCTTCTATGTTAGATATGAGCATTGAAGGTGGTAATTTGACATGACAAACTAGGGTAGTAGAGCTCAAGAGGGGTAATGAGATCAAATTTTACTACTTTTTTTCTTTCCTATATTTAAAACAGCTACTTAAGGACCTATGTCATCACCAAACACCTTCTCATGACATTAAATATTCTTGGGAGGTTTGGATACGCCATAAGGAGGAGGTCATGATTTTGAGGCCTAAACGTGGTCTTAGGCCTTATAGGCCTAAACTAAGTCTTAAGACTTTGAGCCATATGTAGATGAATTAGTGACTTCAATGTTAGAATAACACCTTTTTTCCTATATTACCCACACTTTTTTACTTGTCTCTATCTATCTAGACTCCCATCTCTGCCCATTTCTCTTGTAGCCTACCCTAAGCTTCCCTGCTAAGTATGAATGCTTAGACTAGTTGGTGTTAGAGACTTGAGTAGTATATTATATCCTTCTCTAATATTTATAGAATTGGGGTTAATGTTACATTATTTTAGTGTTTAATAATACTCTTTGAACTAGTCCCTTCTTAAACTATGTTCTCTTTATTCCCTCTCATACTCTTGCTCAAGGTTTATGAGTAATAGTCTTATGGAGACCTAATGGCTTAGTTTAGTGTCTTATTTCCTCAACTTGAGACTCTTATCATCTTGGAAAATATTTTTATGTCTTTATCACTTCCCCATATAATTTTTTCATACCTCAAATGACCTTCAAACATGAAAATGTCTTCAATTTCTATGAACAAGCCTATATGTGTCAGTTTTAGGCCTAATTAGACTATTAAGCTGTCTCTTTATTGTATCAAAGGAAAAAAGAACTCAATGTATATTGAGGGATTCAATAAAACATGTCCTAGGCCCTATTTTTAGTCTATCACTTAATTTCTATGTAGGGTTTAACACATTTTATCTCTTTGTTGGCATTCTACCTATAGGTATTCTCAGGCCTACCTGGACTATGAGTATGATTTTATTCCTTTGTTAGTACCTTGAGATTATTTTAATAGTATATAATGAGGAATATGACCTCCATATTATGTATATACCCTTTGAATCTCCTATTAATGTCAGAGTCCACTTAGTTACCTTATTTATTCATGATAGGCATGCGAGTACCTTTTAATGCCTACTATTCCTAACTGTTTCACTAAATTTTGTCTATTATAAACCTAAAGGAAATAGAGAGAAGGATGTGGATAAGTGATTGGAATGAACCTAGATTTGGCTTATGTACCATATCCAGATGTTGTGAGCACTCCTCTTTGGCTAGGGAGGACTACCTGTAAATAAGAAAACACTACCACAAGATGTTTGTTATCAGATAAATGAGTGGGCTACCAAGCTACGCATTTGTTCTAGGAAGTATGTAACTTCCCTAGAGATGATAGACCACTTTTTAGAGGCAAAATAATAATAAATAACTAAAATAGAGATAAAAATTACTATTTTAAATAACTTGTTCATTGCAGAGAGTGATAGGGTATATATGAGGTTTTTTTTGGTGGTTTGGAAGTTTTATGAGTAGGTTTTGAATAAGTTAGGAAATTGATAGTCATAAACATTGGTAGGAAGGTGACCAGTATCGATCAAGATACTGAGATTGATAAGGAGGTGACTGATATCACTTAGGCTACTGACATTATTAGGGGTAATAGTTATCTAAGAAGTTGTGGAAGGCTTTTTTGGGTCTAGGAAATGATTTAGATCAGGTCAAAGAGGCTGAGAGAGTTAAGAAAGGGATTTTATGGATTGGTTAAGTCTGTTCAGAGGTTTTGTATGCATGTAAGTAGAAACAAGCAAGGAAGCTTTATAAATCCCTCATGGGGGTATGGTCTAAAGTAGATAAAGTAGTGTAGGGTAGATATAAAGAAATGGGAGAATACATATTTAAATGACCTATAGTATTAGTGATATACATAGTTGTGGTGGTCACTCAATGATAACCACTAGGTTGATGGTTTCTATCTAGGAGTCTAAACCTAAATGCATAAATAGAGAGAACAAGCAGATGTTATTGGTCCTCAAAATCTCAGTTACTGATGGTGATTAACTTACATAGACTGATTGTAATCCTAGATGTCAAAAATAGAATTTTGAGAGCCTGAATGAGAGTAAGAATTGATTTTATTAATTTTTGCTAACTTGAACCATAGGTTAGAGTTTGGATTATATTTCTAACATCAGTGATCCCACTAATATTGGTAGGTATCCCATCAATGTCAACCATGGGTTGATTGACGTCGACAGCCCTAGAATAGGTAAATCTTTCTATTCTTAGCCTATTTTCTATTGTTGTGGATGTCAAATGTCAAAACCATTATAAAATGGTAAAAATAGGAGGTTAGAAAGGAAGTAGTTGTTTAGGAATTTAGTTTAGAAGAAGAAATAAGTCTTAGGTAGTTAGGATGAGGGGACCAAGTCTTCAGGTGACTCATCAAGTGAAAATTATTCATAGGGTGAGGTGGTCAGGTAAGGTGGTAATAAGAGTTTTTAATTAACTTAATTAAGTATTTTAAATTAAATAAATATGTTATGGTACAAGTATGGGTTAGGGAGAGTAATTTTTATTATTAAAATGGGTTTAGGGGGTTTTGACATAGGGAGTTATGCACATGTATGTGACATAATTCTGATGTCTACATTTGCCCCTTTTTGTCTTGTAATTTATACTAGCATGTTGTATGACAAAAATAAGAGTTATGTTCTCCCAAGATTGGATGATGTATCCCCCCTCAAATTGAGAATCGATGGAGGAGAAACCAAAATTAGGTACCAATTTGATAGAAAGGAATTTGGGTGAGTGGTGGAGAATTTGAGGATCACTATGTATAATGAGCTATAGTTGACAATGTTAAGAACAAACAAGGTTAAGGAGGACTCAGATAGAAGTAACCAAAGTACAACTTGTAAGAGATATTTGATAGGTTAAATAAAGCAAAGTTATAGCTCCAATGGTTAATGTGTCCCAAATATTTAAGGTTCAAAGTGCCCCTAAGAAACATAAAAGGGGTTAAAGGTGATAGGACAGACTTGGTTGTCATCCACAACACTTAAAATACATGCATGTGTATAATAACAAATTATAGTCAGGACAAGCAATGTAGGCCTAGTTTGAAAGGGTCAATAAGCAAGGAAATATTCATGATCTCCAAGCATAGTAATTGAGGGTTAATATTTTAGTGATCTTTAATGTCATTTTGTCATGGTTAGGGGAGATATATGTGATCTCTAGTTGCCCAATGTATGGGTAAAGTTGTGCAAATTTGGGTGTTTTTATGTTGGAAAACATGTTTTAAAAGGTGCCAACATCATTAATATTTGTCAATATCAATAATATAAAGTATTAGTGTTAGTATAATTAGGAAAAAATTGTTCATGTCGGTGAACATAATAATTGATGCCAACAAGTTAGGTCAAGATTGCCGATGTTGATGGCCGACCAAACTTGATAAAAAGGGGCTTTAGTAGCTAACCAAACTCATTTACAACTTGGTCATTGGAGAGAATAAATAGGGCTTTGAGGGAAATTTGAGATGGTAGCATAAGGAGGGGACCTAGTAGGAGGTACAGGACCACAAGTGCCAATAGTGTCAGCCAGGAGGAGATGGTGAGATGAAGTAAGAGTCTAAACTACTATGATTTGGTTTTGGAAAGTTTTAGTTTAAATGAGAGGTAGAAGTGTAGAAAATAGGTTAGGGTAGGTGTATGGTAAATTAGGGGGATTTGGGGGTAGCTTTATAGGGGAAATGGGTAGGTACAATTTGGGTTGTTTAGTCTTTGGGCTGAACTAGTCACCAACATTAGTGAGATCGACTGATGTCAGTTGATGGTTGACTGACATTAGTTAGAATGGAATTGAGATCAACTAACATTGATCGACATGGCACTGAGGTTTGTAGTGTGTTACCGATGTTGTCCACTACATAGACTAATAAAGTGCTAATGTCAGCATTAATGCTAACATTGACTACAAGTGAAAATAAATAGATAAGAGAAAAGTTATGTTTTTGATCTCCAATGGGAATAGTCAACTAGCCTAATGGTTGAGCTAGATTTTGAAGACCCCATGTCATCTGAGTGCTACCTACATTGCCCAGTTTAGGGCCTTAGACCAATTTAGTTCTCTTAGAACTTAGGAAAAAGATCTAAAAGGTTAGTTGTAAGAAAAAAGGTAAAATAAGATAATTGAGAGGTTTAGGTTTTAAAAGTTAGGTTATAGTGTCAAGAATATAGGTAGTGAGGCCTAGAGTTGGAATAGGTGGGTACACTTAGGATAGAGAGAGGTAGGTAAGCCTAGAGTTTGAATAGGTAGGTAAGCCTATGGTAGAGAGAAATAAAGAGGTAATGAAGCATAGAGTAGTTAGGAATGTGGGCTTATCACTGAGCTAACCTTAGAAGACCCCATATCAACTAAGTGTTACCTACATATTCTAGTTTAGGGCCTCAAACTAATGTAGTTCTCCCAAAACTTAAGGAAAAGATTTAAAAGTTTGGTTGTAAGAAAAAAAGGTAAAATAAGATAGTTGAGAGGTTTATGTTTTAAAAGTTAGGTTATAATGTCAAGCTTCAAGATTATAGGCAATGAGGCCTAGAGTTGGAATAGGTAGGTAGGATTAGGGTAGAGAGAGGTAGGGAAACCTAGAGTTAGAATAGGTGGGTAAGCCTAGGGTAGAGAGAGATAGAGGTAGTGAAGCCTAGTGTAGTTAGGAAGGTGGGTTTATGGCCAAATTAACCTTAGAAGACCCCATGTTGACTGAGTGCTACCTATATAGCCCATTTTAGGGCCTCATACCAATGTAGTTCTCCCAAAACTTAAGAAAAATATTTAAAAGGTTGGTTGTAAGAAAAGAAAGTAAAATAAGATAGTTGAGAGGTTTAGGTTTTAAAAGTTAGGTTATAGTGTCAAGAGTCAAGAATATAGGTAGTGAGGCTTAGAGGTGGAATAGGTGGGTAGGCTAATGGTAGAGAAAGGTAGGGAATATTAGAGCTTAAATAGGTGGGTAAGCCTAGGGTAGAGAGATAGAAAGGTGGTGAAGCCTAGGGTAGTTAGGAAGGTGGGTTTATGGTCGAGTTAATCTCAGAAGACCCCATGTCAATTGAGTGTTGCCTACATAGCCTGGTTTAGGACCTCAGACCAATGTAGTTCTCCTTATGAGTACGGAAAATGGTGGTGAGGGGGTAGATTAAAAGGGATGTGACCTAATTAATTTGTGTATGGATGTAGGTGAGGATGGAGCTTACACTATGACACCATCTTCTAAGGTTATTGATGTGCATGAGGAAAGATGTTACTCTAGATGAGTGGGATTGTATAGTATCTATCAATTTAGGGGAAGTATGATAATACTATAATGTTACATAGGATGTGTCACTAATGATCACATTGATTGAGAGGTGGGATCATACCATTAATACCTTCCATCTATTGATTAGAGAGTTGACAATCATATAAGAGGATGTTTATAGGATTATGTGACTACCACTCTAGGGTGAGGATATTTTCACATGCTCAAGAGAGGAACATGATATACATATGGTTAGTTTATAAGGGGACCATATTAGTGAGGTTACCTACCACTCTATGAGCTTTGCATATGAGCCACTCTACAAGGCTAATGAGGAGTAGCATCATCTGAGCATCTTGATGATGAACAAGATTATAGTTTATACATTACCTAATGTAGATAGAGGGAGATTTATAATTTATTTGACTAGTGTGCTTATGTAGATGATATAAGAATGAAGCATTTTTGCCTAGGGTCTAGTATTTATGGCATAATTATATAGAGAGTTGTGGGGTTTGAGGTTGCATCAGTGATATAATTTATGTGTCAGCTATTTTTTGCACTATTTGGAATGTTAGCACATCATGGTGAAATGACCACTGGGGCTACCTACCACTATTCTAGCTAGCTTCAAGGTTGGATTCAGATGGTGGAGAGATGGGATAAAATAAACCTAAGTGGATAGCATCATGCGAGACATTGCCTACTCTAGGCATATGATTGAGGGCCTAATCCCTATAGATATCATGTGGATATCATATCTAATGTATGAAATATTCAGAAGGTAGGTAGAGTAGTTTATTGGGTTATATAGCTCGTTATTGGTTAGGGGTAGATGGGTCAGTGTTTTGGAGATGGTACTTATGACATGAATCAGGAGATAATTTGTGATTTTATAGGATATTCTGCCTACCTTCCCTCAATATAGGAGGGATGACATAAAGGCAACTTTACCATTACCTGAAGAGACTAAGAGGCTAGATTTTGAGGAGTTACTAGTAGCTCCAGGTGTTGGGGACCCAAGATGTACAACTACCTATACGACTTGGTGGGTAGGGCTGCATCTAGTGGTGGAGGTTAGGAGGCCACTAGTAGACTTATAAGGGTTAGTCAGGGAGAGAGATGCAGTTTTACATGCATGAGATACAATAGTATAGGCTCAAGATGTAGTAGTGTAGGCTTGATAGATAGCCTAAGCAAAGGTTTTAGCCTTATAAGGGTAGTTGGTGATGTTTTAGGGTTAGATTGGGGCTTTATAGGGTTAGATTGTAGAACTACAAGGATAGATGACTATTTTATAGGATTAGATGATTGTAGTGATGGTAGAAAGAGATATTCTGAGAGTAGTAATAGGTCAGGCCAATCTTCTACCTCTATCACCACCATAATACTAGTATATGTTGGGCCATCATTAGGTGCCATGGGTCCTCCATAGACTATATTGATGGTGAGGTATTTGATTGCCCTAGATGAGATTTCTTATTATGAGAGGGTGATTAGAGAGGTCCATAGATACAACAATATTTAGAGTTTATATAGTAGGAGAGGTTGATGTCATGTGTGATAGCTTCTAGTTTATGTCAATGTAGATTGATAGAGAGTGGTGATGATACTACATCCTCATGACCTCAATGAGAACCTTGAAGACCCTGAGTATCAATGTTTTTCTAGTTTTGTTTATATATATTATATGTATACCAGCTTGTAAGTTGAAGATGTGAGATGTACATTTTGAGAGAGATTTATGATATTTTGATGATGTATAAGATAGACATGCATTTAACCACATATTTATATATGAGATGTTCATTTATTACCATGTGTTTATTTGAGATGTGTTGCTTATGTTTATGCTATTGATATGGATGATGTTCATCTATTTTTATGTTAATTTGGATGTTAATGTTGATCATGTTATTTGATTTTAGACTAGACCTCCCATTTATGTGATGGTATATGCATAGTTGATTGGTTAGCTGCATCTTAGCATTTTTCCATATTTGTGATGGTGTATGCTTAAAATGAGTAGATTGAGTGGGTTAATTTATTCATCATTATTCCATATTTGTGATGGTGTATACATAAAATAAATGGGTTGATTAGGTTAATGTTCATATGGCATTGCTTTTGCATCTCAAATAGAGGTATCAACATGTGATGTGGATGGCAAAAATAAAAAGGCATAATGCTCATGCATTGGCAAAGACCATAATTTAGTACATAAATAGTCTCAAGAAAATGAGCCTCTTTCACACCTTATATCTTTGAACCATTGTGTTTGATAAAGAAGCATCATGTTTACTTCATTTTGAGTGAGATTCATAGTCCCTTGAAAGAGTATGAGGGAAAAAAAGGGGATAATGAGAGAAAATACTTGGATAGCATAACCTACCTAGTAGAAATGATATGTCCCTTTTGTGGGTGCCCCGAGAGCTCATATAGGCAAGTCCATGACTTAAAAGTTTTTTTTTGCTATTTTGTTGTGTAAGTTGATCAATGTGGGAAGCCTACAATTGGATTTTATATAGGTTAAGGTCATGTAAAAAGATGAGGAGACCTTTGCATTTGATTTTCCCTTTGAGAATAAATCTTGGCTTAGCCATCCTTCAATGCATTAGTCTAAGTGTTTGTTTTAATGTTAAATAGTTGTCCTTCAAGGGAGCAGTCTATTGATAATAATAGAGGGAAGTTATGTAGTTGTCCTGCAAGGGAGAAGTCTACATTGAAAAATATGACCTGATATTTTAGAACTTTTTCAAATATCCCATTTTTTTGTTTAGTCATGGACAATACTATAGAGGCTTAGAAGTTTTCCATTGTGAGGATAAAACCATACCATTGTGTAAGTTATCTAAGTGTATAGGAGTAAGGGTGAAGAGGAAGACAAATTAATGTAATAGGGATGCTTAAGGGATGAGCTCAAGTGAAACATGAAGTAAAGAAATGTTGGTTTAATAAAAGAATGGTCATAGGTGTAAGGCATTTAAAGGCTTGGGTTATGGACTTCCTTCAAGAGAAGACAAGTGATAAGCTCTTGAACCATACTTGTGAGTTGTGATATAAGGTCCAAGCCAATTAGGAGAAAATTTACCCCATTTTCTTTTCTCCATATTCATCACATGTTTATTTTATTTTAAGACAAGATCTCCTATATTGAAATCTCACTCTTTGAGGTTTTTGTTATAAGCACATTTGATACACTCTTGATAGACTTGGATTTTGTTGAGGGCTATGAGATAGTGTTCATCAAGCAATTCAAGTTGGGCCAAACATTCTTGGCAAAATTCATCATTAGTAAGTATGTCATGTAGATAAATGCAAAGAAAAGGGATCTAGACCTCAATAGGTAAAATATCCTCCATCCCATCTACCAATGAAAAATATGTAGCACTGGTCAGGATTCGAATGCTAGTGAGGTAAGCCCATAAAGAAAAATAATGTTTGTGTACCAATCATTGCCCATATCATTGACTACCTTCATGAGAATATAGGTCAAAGTTTTGTTAGAATCTTCTACCTGTAGATTAGTTTTGGGATAGTATGGTGATGAGAAGCTTAATTTGATTCCAAAAGCATCACAAAGACCTTGAATGGTCTTACTTTTGAAAGACTTGCCATTATCTGTAATAATCTTGTGAGGTATACCAAAATGACATATGATGTGGTGGTTAATGAATTTAGAAATTTTTTCAACTTTAGTGGAGATGAGAGGGACCACCTTGACCCACTTGGTGAAGTATTTAGTGGTCCTAATGATAGAGTGATGACAGAGTGATGAATGAGGGTTAATCTCTCTAATTAGATCTAAGCCCCATTGGGAGAAGGGCCAAAAGTCTTTGGCAACTTGAAATACATGATTAGGAACGTGAATAAGGTTAATTTGCTATTGAAACTTGAAGTAATAATTAATGTATTTAGCATAATCCTAATGAAGAGTGGGCCAATAATAACCAAGTCAGAATACATTTAGTAAATATGTGACCATTTAAATGCCCACCAAAAATCCCATCATAGACTTCCTTAATAGTAAAGGGAGTCTCATTACTAGATAGGCATCTAAGGAGAAGACCATCAAAACTTTGCTTGTACAGAAGTTCCCCTAATATAGTTTAATGAGTGGCACATTTTATGAAGGCACTTTTCCCATAATTAGAAATATGAGGAGGGGTAATAGAGAAGGAAAGATAATATGTGAGTTGTTTATACGATAAGTCTTGTGGGTTGGTTGTTACATTTCATATAAATATGATGTTAGCTAAGACATAAGAGGTTAATGTTAAGCAATGCACAGTGATGCAGATTCTTGAGGAGGAGGATGAAGAGGGTATGTGTGAAGTAAGTGAATCCCTCATGTCAACAAACTTGTTTGTAGATCAAGGAACAATATGCAAGAGATAAGAGTCAAATGATCCCAAGAATGTATCTAAATGATGTTTATACCATTTTAAAATTTCATTTTTGCATAGGTAGGAACCATTAACTTGGTTAACCACTAGCTAAGAATCATCAAAAATGGTTATGGATTTGATACCCAAGAAGAGAGTTGTTTGAAGTCTAATAATCAAAGATTCATATTCAACCATATTATTAGTGCATTCAAAATCTAGTTTGAATGACAAAGGCATAGGCTCACCATATAGAGGAATAATTATGACCCTCGTACCCCCACCATGTTGGCATTTAGATCCATCAAAGAACATCATCATTTGATAGGAGATGTCATCAATGGAGAGTGTTGTAATAGATTCATCAGGGAATTCAAGGTTTGAAAGTTGGTTGTTAGATAAAGGGGCAATATCTAACTATTCTCTGAGTGTTTTCACTTTAATTGAACTTTTCTGAATAAAATCTAAGTTGAATTTAGAAACAAGCATGAGCCACCGAGCTACATGTTGGTTGTGATATGGTTTAGAATGCATGTATTTGAGAGGATCGGTATGGGTGACAACATAGGTTTTATGATTTAGGAGATAATGTCAAATCTTAGAGGTAGAAAAGACCAATGTAAGGCAAATTTTTTCAATGTGGGTATATTGAGTCTCATAATCAATAAGTGTGTGGCTTATGTAATAAATTTCTTACTCTTGATGTTGGCCATCTTGATGTGCAATCATAACACCTAGAGAATGGTCTATTATGGAGATGTATATGTAAAAAGGTTGATTTTCCTTAGGTGGAATAAGAACTAGTGGGGAAAAGAAGTATTGCTTAAGTTCATCAAAGGCTTTCTGGTAGTTAGTATTCCATTAGAAGGAGACATCCTTTTTGAGGAGATGATGAAAGGGTTGGTAGTGATTTGGCAGCTGGGAAATGAAGCATCAAATTGACTAAATTTTTCCATTTAGGATATCAAGTTGTTTGATATTATTTGGTGGAGGCATTTCCAAGATTTCTCTAACCTTAGCAGGATCAACCTTGATACCATGGAGAGAAATGATAAAACATAAGAGTTTATCAGAAATAACACCAAAGAAACATTTCTTTAGGTTTAGTCAAATGTTATATTGGAGGAGATGAGTGAATATGGTTTTGAGAATTGTTTATTCTTGGTGAATTTTAGACTTGATGAGTAATTCATCCACATAATCTTCTAATAATTTTGTGTAGGAAGATCATGGAAAATGTAGGTCATAACACATTGGTAAGTTGCACCAGTGTTTTTTAGGCCAAAAGGCATGACCTAATAACAAAAAATCCACCATGGGGTAATAAAGGTGGTCTTGTGTTGATCCTCAAGAGAAACTAGGATTTAATTATATCTATAGAATTAATCTATTAGTGATTGCATCTCATGGCTAGCCATTAGATCAACAAGTTGGTCAATACTAGACAATGAAAAATCATCTTTTAGACAAGCAAGGTATAAATCATGATAGTCAATGAAAATATGGATTCCCCTAGTCACTTTTATGATAGGAATAATATTGAAAATCCATTGTGGGTAGTCGATGGGTTGGATAAAGTTAACAAAAAGGTGTTGGAGTTCTTTTTTTATAAGGAGAGTGATATGAGGATGTATTTTTCAAAGTTTCTATTTAATGGGTTTATCATCTTGATTGGTGACAATGTTATGGGTGGTGATAGAGGGGTCAATACCAGGCATGTCATTATAAGACCAAGTGAAGGATTTGTTATGGTCATTAATAAATGTGTCATAATCAACTTGCTCAGAGGAATTAATCCAAAAAAGAGAAGTTTTGGTTGATAAATATCTCAATAACATAGAAATAACATAGTAACAATGAATTCTCTGAGAAGAGATGTAGTATTACTCAAGATCACAATACAAATATATGCTTATCTCTGGGAAGAGATGTCTGTCTTCACATTTCAAGTTACCTCTTCATTTATACACAATTTGAAAGCATGGGGAGGATGTAGAAGGTAACCAATCTTGAGGGAGATGAAGTGGTGTGACTTCTAATATTTAAAACAATACAAAATTTGAGGAATTACTATTTTTAGACTACACTATTAAAATTGAAATTTGAAGCACTTTCATTGGGTTTTTGGGGGTCAAAATTCATTAAGCAAAGATCAATGCCATTTCACGATGTTCTCCTCATTCTTATCTTTCCAATGGTTCAAATGGCGAGTCAATTGGAGCTACGGTGCAAAAGTTATGGCTCCCAAAAGTTTCATCATCAATTGGGGTGGAACTGTCACCCGAATTGTTGCCTAAATTGTTTCTTGGATCAGGAATCTAAAGATTGGCCAATCTTGAAGATGCAAGGGTTATAATGGGAGGGAAAGTTGATGTCAATGCTTGATTCATTTAACATAACTTGGGTTTGAGATAGGAGATATTGTTGGATATAAGAATCATCCACACCCATGTAGGTGAGAATTATATCATCATCCTAACATTAGATGGTGTTAATAGTGGGAGAATTTTAATCAATTATTTTAGGATGAATGATAATAAGTGACCTTGTTTCCTTACCCTGATGATAGGTGAGAGGCCCCAAATGGATGGCATTTATTTAAAAAAATTAGGAGGTATAGATACCTCCAATTTTATAGGTGATGGTGGAGGAGAGACTGGTTCTTTGACAATTGGTTCATGGGAGGTTTTAGTGAGTTTATTTAGTTTGCCATATCCCACCCATGTCTTTTTTTGGAATTTTTAATGGTGTTGCTGGTAGGATATTCAATAGGCATGTGGACACCTTGTTTATAATGACCCAAACCAAATCCTTTCTAGGCACACCTATATAGGTAGGTGTGAGTGAATATAGGGTTACTTAGGAAAGAGAAGTCATAGGTAAATGGTTGTGGTGAAGAAGATAGGTTGCTGATAGTGGGATCTTGATCAATTCTCCCATATGTGAAATTTATACAAAGATTAGGGGGGGCATAAGGGATGACCATCCCAATACGGGGATCATAATATAGGTGCATGTGAATCCTACCATATTATTTTGGAGTATAGAACATGTCGAGTATCAAGAAATGATATTCACCAAGTGATAAACATTAAAAATTATCTACCATGGGATCTTTGTTAGGAATTTGTGTTGCTGGTATCTATGTAACCATAGGAGTGGAGCTTATGGAAGCTTTAGAAGCATCATGCAAGGAAGATGATGTTTTTAATGGGATGAGAACATCATTAGGACTATAGGCCATATTACATGTTTTAAATGAATGTGGGTTAATATGTATAACATGTACTTGCCCATCATGCTCAAAATTGACACAATAGTGTAATGTCAAGGGTACACATGCCATAGCACATATCTAAGGTCATCCAAGTAGTATGTTATATTGGAAATCTCCTTCCACAACATCGAAGAGCTTGATAATTATGCAAGGATCTACATGAATATGTAAGATAATAATACCCACTATAGTATCCATAATATCATTAAACGAATGGAGTACCACATCAGTTTGAGACATGCAATTGTTGAAAAGAGCTAGTTGTTAGATATCACTTTCTTAATGTCAGATGTGAGAGGTATACCAAATGCCAAAGGTAGGAGTAGAGGTATATTAACCTTTTGATTGGCTTGGTTGGACTATTTTCTAGCTAAAGTAGAAGAATGTGGCCCTAAAATGGATGGTAAATTTAAGGGTTGAAGAAGGGATTGGTGAAGTCTATAAGGCTTAACATTATTCTATGTTTTAGGGAAAGAAACACCAATTTTTGGTTGAGGAGTCAAATATAATTTTACCTATGGATGAATTAAATTAGAAACATGGCATACACCTAAAGGCTTGATCTACTTTAATGTAATAGATTCTTGTGAGGATGAGGGTTCTGACATAGATGACTAAACATCTGGTGCTTTTGGTCAAGAAATTTTATCTTTGTCAAAGACCTTAAGGTAAAGTTTAGTAAGAGGATTGGTGGTAAAGGTCGACATTCATTGTGTTGGATATGGAGTTTTAAGCTAGTCCCAAAATGTCGCATGGTCAAGTTTTATGGATTCAAAAAAATTTAGACTTTTTACCAAATGTGAGAAGGGTTTTGACAAAGTTGATATAGGCCTTACAATTGCATTTTTAGAAAGATATAATGTCTATGAAAGAGGTAAAGTATTAGTTTCTACTACTTTAGGCCAAAGATGAGAAAGAGTCACAATAGGGTCTTCTTTGACAAAGACGGGAGAAGAGACTTGATCTGCCATAGGTGGAGGGGAGGTAGGTGAAGTAGGTTCTTGAAGAGGGTAAATAATAGGTATTATGTCTCCCTCAATATGTGGGTGAGGCATGGGTAATGTATGATCCTCTATAGGTAAAATAGGGGGTAAGGGTGGCGCAATTGGAGTAGGCAAAATAGGTCTCTCATCTATTATAAAAGTAAATGACATCAACTCTTCTAGGTGCAAAGGCAAAGTGGGTGTGGTATCACTCTCTATAGGTGGATGAGTGGTAGGGGAAGAAGGTTCCTCAAGAGATTATAATGAAGGAATGATGTTTCCTTCAACATGTGGTCAAGGAATAGGTAGGGTGTGGTACTCAAATGGTAAGAGGTTAGGTAATTTTGGTGTAAAAAGAATTGGGATTATAGGCTCCTTGGGTGGAAAAAGAAGTGGCAAAGGATGCTCTTCCTCTCAAAGGAGTGAAATGGGTGAAATAGGATCTTCTAATTGAGGAGGAAGAATGGGAAAAATAAGTTCCACTAAATGTCAGAGAGGAGTCGATGAAATAGGTGTCTGTTGTTGAGGGGTCAGTTGAACTAAAGATAAATGAAAGACCATATTAATTGTATGGATATTATGATATCTTAAGTTAGTTATGGACTAGAAAATATGTTTGTTTGGTGAATGGTTAGGAAAAGGGTGTTTGAACACATCTATACTTTGATTGGAAAGTGCGTTAGGATTATCCAAGACAAGTTAACCTCTATCAAGCATATATTAAACAATATTCTTGAGCATCTTGCAATTATTAGAGATGTGACCTTTAACTTGATGGTAACTAAAAAACTCATCTTCCTTATACCAGGTTGGGATAAGATGATAAGGATTAAACTATATAGGAGGTTTAATTTAAGGAAAGGTTATGACACCTTGCTACAATAGTTTATCCAAAACAAATATATATGATTCCCTAATGGGAGTGTATTATCTTTGTTCATACCATTGCTGGAATTGCTTGGTCAGATTCTAAGAAGTCAAAGTATTTGATTGGTTTATGGGTGCGGAAGAGGCTGACGTAACAACCATTGTGTTAGTGGAGCCTTTGGCCTTTTGGTTTGAGGGAGAGGTTTTAGAGGAGGATGGGTCATTTGTCTTAGTATTGGGATTCTTACTACACAACTTGACTTTGCCTTCATCAATAACATACAACTTGAGTTTTTGTGCCATTTTAAAAGCTTCATAAAATGTGTGAAAAATTTGTACCCAGAGTGTGGATGAGATGTGCTTAGCACATGGCCTTGAGAAAATCTCAATAATATCTAGTTGGGGTAAGGAGAAGGATATTTTATTCATCAAGCTTCTCTAGTGACTAATAAAATCAGTAATAAATTCATCATCAAATTATCTAAGAGAATATAGGTTTGTTATAGAAACCTTCTTAGAAATGTTAATAGAGAAATGGTATAGGAATATTTGTGCAAGTTGGGTAAATGAGAAAAGAGAGTGTTGAGGAGTAGAGCTATACCAATCCAAGGTAACACCTGAAAGATACATAGGGAAAGTGTGAATTAGTAATGCATCTCATGTCTTATAAAATAAAAAGCATGTCTAAATGCTCACAAGTGTTGTTATGGGTCCTCTTTACTCTAAAAATGAGTAAATTTAGGGAGTTCCCATTGACTTGAATAAGGGAAAATAGGCATAAAAGGGTGGATTGGTTCATTTTATATCTAATCATAAGATAGTACATTCTTTGAACTAGAAATAGATGTCTCTAAATTAGACATCTTATCCATTAGCATCTTAATGAGGTCTAGAGGGGGATTAGTTTGGGGGATCCCTCCTAAGTTATAGGGGAGTAGATAAGAAGCTGAGGGAATGTATGACATAGATAACTAAGGTTGTGTTGGGGAAATAGAAGGATAATGAGTCATAGGCTAAGGTGCGAGAAGAAAAGGAACTTATCCCATTGGGTTGAAAACTATGCCTTGGTTGGTTGTTATTACTACAAATTGAATTATTGGCATGGTTAGACTGGATGAAGAGTGAGTCATAATTTTATTAATTATAGGCATGAGGGTGGATAGAATAGGCACCACTAAATTCTATAATGGGGTATGACTTAGCTGAACTAGTTGTGGTTGTGAAAGTAGGGAAGTTACTCTAGTGTTTACGTGGGATTGGGTGGTTGGAGATGCCACATTGTGGACATTGTTTATAGTTGGGTTACTTGTCAAAGTGGTGTTTTGGGTAACCACAGGAAAAATATTGGATACAAATAATTCTAATGTTGTCTATATCAAAGAGGTTAGCATACCATAGTTTAGGTCACCCAAAAAATTATGGGTTTGGCTCATATCAAGGTAATGTTGAAGGGCTACCACATTACAATCAATAACTATAGAAAAATCTTGATATCCCTTAGGCATAATGGGAATTTGGTTATGGCTAGGAGTATTCTCTATATCTAAATAATTCTCCATGATAGAATCAAAAGTAAGAGGGGAAGGTTGAAGTGGTTGTCAGCTTGCATAAGTGGCAAGAATTTTGGCTTGAGCTCATGTCAATACCCTGCAAGAGGTGGTTTAAATAGTTTTACTACTTTGTATTTGAAACAAACAAAAAAAAAGGTTTGAATGTAGTGAAATGGGTTATTTTAGCTTACTCTTTTGAGAAAACAAAACTACACAATCATCAACATCGATAGGTATGACCGATATTAGTAGGAAAATTTCATCGATGTTAGAGGACCAACTGATGTTGGTAGATAAATTGTGTTGATACCAGTACTTTTAATTGATGTCATTCACTATGAAATCTTGCAAATGTAAAATCTAATGTTTTAATAAATTAGAGACTAAAAATAGGTAAAATATTAGATGTAAAAGGTCTGTGTAAGGAAAAATGACACTCAAAAGACTTGAGATAACAGGTTATACAAACTGAGCTTTAGAAATAGTATTAATCTTATGAATCAATAGAAAAATGTCCTTACCAACTCAAAAAATATAGAAGGCAATTGAAAAGGAGAAAAATAACATGTGTTTAACAACTATTAAGTGATAGAGATTAATTTTAGTCTCATGTTGGCTTATGCCTTAATCAGATAGTGAGAAGAGAATTTGGTTATCGAAGGTACTAGAAAGTAGTCTAGGGCTAGTTTTATGGTTGTTTCAGT
Organism: Torreya grandis; assembly: GCA_037957365.1. Classification (NCBI taxonomy): domain Eukaryota; kingdom Viridiplantae; phylum Streptophyta; class Pinopsida; order Cupressales; family Taxaceae; genus Torreya; species Torreya grandis. The sequence goes on from JARHVA010000476.1 coordinate 775,509, forward strand.
GCTCAAGAGGGAATATATGTTATACCAAATACATGGCTTGTTATAGGATTTTTCTCTCTAAACTTCATGAACCTAGACCTGAGCTAGGCTACTTAGCCAAAGTATACCTTCTATCTAGAGATTATACTCTACCAGAGAATGGAGTGGGCTCTCCCCTTGGTGGTGAAATCCAAGTATGATAGCTAGGTAGGTTAAGATGATCCACCAGGTGATGAAATTCTGATGGGCCTTTTCTCAGGTGAGTTTTGATGCTTGTTTATGTGAATGTGATTTGGTTGTGTAATATAGGTGTACTATGATTTATTTAAAATGCTTGTAATTAACTAGGTGAGTTAGTATGCAACAAGCAAACTATGAAAATGCTATAAATTTTAAAGCCAAATCATGAAATGTTGAGATTTGAATGAAAACAAAGAGGAAATAGGAATAGAATATGAATTTCACTATCCTAATGTGCATTCAAGAGGAAGTAAAGAAGGGATTTTCTTTTTGTAAAATAAAATGACAAATTGTTTTTAGAGGCAAGGAGAAAAGAAAAAAGATTTTAGTTTTAATGCCTTTTAAATAGAGAAATAAGATATTGGATTTTTCATTATTAAGAGAAAAGAGGAGGAAAAAGTGCAAGAAATTAGATTTCACTATAATGCACCTATATGAATATTTAAAACAAGAAATAAACCCAAGGAAAACTCCAAGGTCCCACTGGGTGTGCCAAAAATGTTTCACTAAATTTTGTCTCTAAACCTATGGAAAATAGAGAGAAGGATGGAGATAAGTGATTAGAATGAACCCAAATTTGGTTTTCACACTGTATCCAAATGTTGTGAGCACTACTCTTTGGATGGGGAGGATTACCTACAAATAAGAAAGCACTACCACAAGATGTTTGTTAGCAGATAAATGAGTGGGCTGCCATGATATGTGCTTGTTCTAGGAAGTGTGTAACTTCCCTAGAGATGATAGTCCAATTTTGAGAGGTAAAATAATAATAAATAATTGAAATATAGGTAAATAAAGAGTAAAAGAGAGATAAAATTACCATTTTAAATAACCTGTTCATAGTAGAGAGTGATAGGGTATAGGTGAGGTGTTTTATTGGTGTTTTGGAAGTTGTCTAGGTAGGTTTTGATGAGGTTAGAAAATTGACAGTCAATGACATTGGTAGGAAGGTGATAAATATCAGTTAGGTTTCCAAGGTTGGTAGGGAGGTGACCAATGTTGGTTAGGTTGCCGACATCGGTAGGGGTAATAATTATTTAGGGGGTTGCAGAAGGCCTTTTTGGGTCTAGGAAATGGTTTGTATTAGGTTAGAGAGGCTGAGAGAATTAGGAAATGGATTTTATGGATTTGTTAAGTCTAGTTATAGGTTTGGTATGCATGTAATGGGAAATAATAAAGGAAACTTTGTAACTCCCTCACGGGGGTACAATATAAAGTGCATAAATTAGTGTAGGGTAAATATAAAGAAATAAGAGAATAAATATTTAAATGACCTATAGTATTAGTGATATACTTAGCTATGGTTGTCATTGAATGATAAGTGCTAGGATAATGGTTTCTATCTAGGAGTATAAACAATAATTCCTAAACAAAGAGAATAAGTGGATGTTGTTGGTCCTAAAGAGCTTAGTTGTTGATGGTGATTCACTTAAGTAGAGTGATTGTAAGTTTGGATGTTGAAAATAGAATGTCAAGAGCCTAAATGAGAGTAAGAATTGATTTTTTAATTTCTACTAACCTAAACCATAGGTTGGAGTTTGGATTAGATTACTAACATCGAGGATCCCACTGATGTTAGCAAGTATCCTACCGACATCGGTTGTGGGTTGACTAATATTAGCAACCTTAAAATAGGTAAATCTTTCTATTCTTGGCCTATTTTCTATTATTGTGTGTGCCAAATGTGATACCCATTATAAAATGGTAAAAATAGGAGGCTAGGAAGGAATTAGTTGTTTAGGAATTTAGTTTGGAAGAATGAATAAGACTTAGGTAGTTAGGATGAGGGGACTAGGTCTTGAGGTGACTCATTAGGAGAGAGTTAGTCATAGGGTGAGGTGGACAGGTAAGGTGGTAATAGGAGTTTTTAATTAACTTAATTAAGTATTTTAAATTAACTAGATGTGTGAGGGGTAAAATTATGGGTTATAGATATTAATTGTTATTATTAAAATGGGTTTAGGGTGGTTTCAACATAGGGAGTTATGCACATGTGTGTGACATAATTTTGGTGTCTACACTAATATTTTGTCAAGATACTTTATTTTTTGTAGAGGCAAAAATATCAAATTGAGACTAAGGAATTTTAAAAACTAATTGAGGAGACTTACTTACCTTTCTATCAATTCAACATCATGAAAGTTTCTTGACACTTTCACCTTCTTATCTAAAGCTCCTACCTATAGGTGTAGTCATGTGTCTTGACTAAGTAAATGCGAGAGATAAGAGATGAATTTTATTATTGAAGTGAGTCTTACACAACCAATTTTGACTTGTATTATCATGTTACCATGTTCATATTTTCCATATTAAACCTCTTCTCACCCTAAATAGGACTTTTTCTCAACTTTCTCTCTATCTACAGTCAGGCTAATAGGTGGCAGTTCAAGGCTATTGACTATGAGTGCTTCATTTAAAAAGTGAGATTTCCCTCCTTTTGATGTTTCAATGTTTTAATGAATGCCATAAATATATTTATGAACTTTTTTTTATTATTTATAATAATTTTAACCTTTTTAATCTCATCACACCATCAATGTCTCTCCAAATCTACAATCACAGTCCTGTTTGTATTGGAGTTTTGATTGAGCCTATCTTCTTAGGAAGATTTGATGGTGTCGATCCTTGTTTGATGTTGATCTATCCATATCCAATACTTATTAATAGGTCCTTATGAATATTCAATACTTATTAAATTCTTTCTATACCACATCCCAATAGTTAACACTCCATTTATCCCATTTGCATATTAGGTCTATAGGTGCTCAAAAAAGAACAAGTCTCTCTCTAGGGCTAAGTATGGGAATTAGTTCAATGGGTAAGAGGAAGTGATTATTATGGGGGAAATATTATATATAATGACTAAACCCTAGATATCATGTGTTTCTTCATAACAACCTAATGATTATCTATAACTACCCTACTTACACTTATTAAAGAGGTTACATAATATGCATGGTAGTCACCTTAGAATAGAGATTTGATGGAGTTATTTGGTGATTTGGTGGATAATCTATGATTTTGAGGTAATGAATACTTTATGGATATAATAACCCATAATATAACATTAAATCACTACTCACTTCCATTTTCATGCCTGGAAGACTTTTCAATATGAAGAAACATTGCCTATAAATTGTAAATGTGATAGCATAGAGGTTTCCTTGTTATCTAGGGATCACATGTGTGAAGTGAGTGTTGAGGATGATGTATAATGGTTTTGAATACCATGAAGGATTCACCCAAATTTCAATTCCTCTTTCATCATGCTCAAAAATGGATAAAATGAAGCAAATTGGAACCCTACATGGATGGATGAAACACTATGAGTCCTTCACCTTATTAGTGATTGTTCATAAAGGAGGGTAAGGAAATATGAGAAAACATTCACAGGAAGGAATACAAATAATTTCCTCTCCTCTAACCAAAATATTAGGTCCTCATTTTGTCTCTCTTATCTATACTAAATAGAAACTTGACTAGCATTTCTGAGTTGCAAAAGAGATCGATGGAGGAAGGGGGTTAATTTTTTACTTGTTTGAATTTTAAACTCATATATTTCCTTATATGATGCCTAAATTTATTCTCATATAAATATTCATGACTTATTATGATCCTAACATGATTGTATAAGTCCTTACAATCTTCAAACACTTGAAACCTCTTATTTTTTTGCATTTTTTCATGATTTAGATATGTAAAAACCATTGAGGAGTATAAAAAGGGGAATATGAGGTTAAGAAACATTTAAAACATAAGGTATAGTTATGAGAAGTTGAAAGGTCACATTTCCAATGTGTGGGACCCCTTTTGGTGGATGAAATATGTGTTTGACTTCTAAACAGACTATTTTATGCATAAAATTTTATTGTCATGACATTATGATGGAAATGCAACCTTTTTAGAGAAATTACTAATACAATGTAACACCTCAACATCAATTTTCAAAAAAATTGTACTATTTATTTTGGCTCATGATGTCTGAAGGGTCATTTGATGAATTGGAGGGCTAATTAGAGCTTGAAAAAGTCTTGACTAAGTAGACCATGGAAGACAACCTAGGATATAGTTTAGACCTACAAAATTTACTAGTACCATAAACTAGATCTAAAACCATGCAATAACATGCATCATGAAAACATTCCTTAATTCACCATTATTATGAAACCATTAATAAGAATAAGATACGAATACAGATAACATAGATCTAACATGGTTCACCAAATGTGGGCTAAATCCACCAATGAAAGTTCTCAAATAAATCAATAATCTAAAACAAGATTATAATGATCTCTCATAGAGATAGAAAAATCTCTTGTAGAAAGTGCTACAAAAAAAGTTGCACTTTCACCTGCACTTGTACAATTTTGTATCTCACAAGTTACTAAACCACACCCTATAATGAACACCTGTACTTTGTAAAACACTTACACTTTGACTCTAATCCTCAAATCCACACCCTGTAAATAAACCATCAACCTCTAAAGGTTGTACCACACCTTGTATATATAGTAAAATGAATAAAATCCATAGAAGGAGGATAAATTTTAAATTTTTATCCAAGATAAGCATTATCCAACATGTGACAACCCTCCTCCACCTTATCAAGCTTATCTAAAATCTCTCCCAAGTAATAACACACCATATTCATCTCTCCACCTTCTAAGGGCACATTTTCCCAAAAACATAGGATCTCAACCAACTCCAAATAACAAAGAAGGTATAACATATTCAAAGAAATAACCAATCTCCCTAAAATTAATGAAGATATACCCACTACCAATAAAATAATAAGTCACAAAGAAATAAATATCTAACAACTAATTCCACAAAATATGGAATACATAAAAATTAGGAATATAAGGAATATTCCATTCACATGTGGAGAACATGAAAATTATGTCCCCCAACATCCTTGGAGATATTTAGGCCCCCCAAAATTTATTCCTATGGTCATGTGATATCCCCAAAGGGATCCACACTCAACAATATCCTACTTGGAGACCATTTCTCCTGAATAGAATCTATCACTGATCCATGACCACTAAGGCCAACTAAATCTGAACATAGTCTCAACTTGTCCAATGTGACCACCTTGGTCATCATATCCATAGGATTATATCTAGTATGAATTTTCTCTAGATTCACCAAGTTTTCCTCTAAAATTATCCTGATGAAGTGATAACATAATTAAATGTGTTTTGTCCTCAAGTGGAAAGCAGAGTTCTTTACCAAATGAATAACACTCTGACTATCACTATGTAGTTTACCAACTTCTTACTCATGCCCAAGCTCTTGAAATAACTCCTATAAAAAAAATCATCTCCTTATTATCCTCCATGGTAGCAACATACTCTTCTTCTATGGTTGACAAATCCATAACCTTCTATATCCTAGAAATCTAACTAACCTTTGTATCTCCAATATTAAATATATAACTTATCAGACTTCTCCTACTATCAATATACCCTACCATATCTAAGTCCACATAATAATGCAAAGTGGTATCTAATCCACCATAACATAATGTAAACTCCATGGCTCTTCTCAAATAGTGAAGAATCCATTTCACTACTTGTCAATGCTCATAACTGAGATCACTCATATACATACAACATCCACTACTTTAGAAATATATAGCCTAGTACAAACCATGGCATACATCAGATTACTAATGGCTGATGAGTAAGGTTATTTATACATCCTAAGATTTTTAGCTTTCACCATACAACATTGCTCCTTTGATAATCTAAAGTGGCTTGCCAAAGGAGTACTACTAGATTGAACATCCAACATACTAAACCTTTCCAAGACTTTATTCACATACTCTAATTAGGATAATATCATCTGCCTCTTCCTCCTATCATGAGAAATCCTCATCCCAAGGATTTTCTTTGTATCACCAAAATCCTATATAGAAAAGGAGTCACTAAGTTGTTTCTTGAGCATATGAATATGTTGTATGTTCTTTCCTAAAATTAACATGTTATCGACATACAAGCATAAAATAATAAATTAACCATCGTCAAAATGTTTTATGTACATATAATGGTCATAATGACACCTTTGATATTATTGTTCTAACATAAAACAATCAAATTTCTTGTCATTTTCATAGAGCTTGTTTCAAGCCATATAAGCTCTTCTTTAATTTGCATAGAAAGTTATCCTTCCCTTTGACCTCATATCCTTGTGGTTGTTTCATATACAACTCTTCATCTAAATCACCATGAAGAAAAATAGTTTTCACATCTAACTATTCTAAGTGCAAATACTCAAATGCAATTAAAATAATAATAGTCTTAATAGAAGTTAGTTTTACAATAGGAAATAAAATCTTATCAAAATCAATAAATATTTTTTGTGTAAACCCCTTAACCACCATCCTAGCCTTATACTATTTTCTCCCTTCATCCTCTTCTTTGATCTTGAAGATCCACTTGTTTGGTAATGCACTCTTGCCCTTGGGTAGCCTAACCAAATCCCACATTTGGTTCTCAATGAGAGATCTATGATCCTCACCTATGGCTTGTTCCCATTTCAACTTGGCATCTACCTAAATTTCTTCCTCATAACACTTTAGTTCTCTATTATCAGTGAGTAATAAATAATTCAAAGAAGGATAAAAACATTCAGGTGCTCTTCTTACCCTAGAAGACCTTCTTACCATGGGAGTTTGGAGTCCTTATATAGAAGGTTTTTGAACTAAATCATTGGATACTTTTCCATATAAAATATCATCCAATATTGTATACTCTTCCTATTCTTGATCCTATTTAGGCAACAAATCCTTATGCATGAATTTTTCATTAAAAACTACATCTCTAGACCAAAATATTTTCTTATCTTTAATGATCCATAAATAGAAACCAAAGTCATCCTCACCATAACCAACAAATGTGCATTTTTCTAATTTAACCTCTAACTTGGTCTTATCCTCTTTCTTAATGAGTAAAAAAGCCTCACATCCAAAGAATATAAGAAAATACTAATCAACACTCTTACCAGATTGAGATTGTTTAGGAATGCCTCCATCCAAAGGCACAAAAGTTCCTTTAATAATTATAAATACTACCATGCTAACTGCTTCTAACCAAAACTATAAATGAAACCCTTCATGTAACCTCATGCTCTTAGCATGTTCCATTATTGTTATATTAATCCTTTTAGATACCCCATTCTACTATAGAGTTCCTATAACTATCCTTTGCCTATGGATTCCCTTATTATAAAAATAATCAAGGAAATTATTACTAAAATACTCACCTCCATTATCTGATCTGAGGCATTTCAACTTGAGATCTAAATCATTCTCAACCAAGGATTCCACTTCTTAAAAGTTTCAAATACATTAGATTTATTTTTAATTCAATAAACCTAAACTTTCCTAGTTACATCATCAATAAAAGTAACATAATAATTAGATATACCAATAAAATATACCTAAGCTAGTCCTCATACATTTGAGTGTACCAGATCTAACTTGTGCTCTTTATTTGTGGGTACAACCTTCAAAAACTTAACCCATTTCTATTTCTTGTACACATAATTCTCACAGAAGTGTAGATTTATATATTTTAATCTAGGCAAATTATCTTATAAGATATCCATGCCTTTATGGCTCATATGACCAAGCTTGTAGTGCCACAAAGTTGCATTTCCATCTACAACAAATAAATCAATAGATTCAACACTACTAACTAAATATAAAGTACCAACATTCTTACCTCTCACTATCACAAGAGCACCTTTGGTTACTTTCTAAGAATCTACAATAAGCAATACTAAACATCCATCACTACCTAATTACCCCATTGAAACCAAATTCTATCTCAACATAGGCATATGTCTAACATCCTTATGGATCCATATGTTCCCATTCTAAATTTTAATGTGAACACAACCTTTCCATACAATCTCATATGGTTCATCATCACCAAGATATACATGTCCTAGATTCTCTTGAACATAATTAGAAAACTAATGCTTATGTGGGGTGGCATGAAAACAAGCCCCTGAATCTAATACCCAAGACTCATAAAAACTATCCATAAAAATAATTAAGGCATCCTAAAATGATTTACTTGATGTCACATTTACCTCATTTATTTCCTCTTTGTTTTCATTCTTATCCCAAAGTGACCAACAATCCTTCTTTGAGTGTCGACTCTTCCCACAATGCTATCATATCATCTTAGATCTAGATCTAGACTTAGATATATCTTTTGACTTTCCTTGGTTGCCTTTGCTCTTGTCCTTTTACCTCACTCTAGTATCAATATATAAAGTATTACTTGAATATGATTCACTAGTTATTTTACTTTGCATCTCCTTGCTAAGGATCACACATACATCATCCTCAAAATTCAAGCTTCCCTTGGCAGGGACTGCATTACTCACATCCATAACCAATCTATCCCAAATATCAGACAAAGAACCTAATATTAGAAAATATCTAACTTCATCATTAAACTTAATTCCAAATTAAGTGAGCATACTTTCAACCATAATAAAATCATTAATATGATTAGTTATTGAATCATTCTCAGACATTTTCATGTTAAACACTCTTTTCATAAGAATTTTTTATTAGAAGCTGAAGGTTTCTCATCCAACATTCCAAGTCTATCCATGAGATATTTTTTGGTTTTCTCATCAAAAATATTAAATGCAATATAAGATACAAGGCATAACTAAATGGCTCCTAATGCCTTCCTATCAATAAATGACTAATCTGTATCACTCATACTTACAAGTTATTCTACTTTCCCCTCCAAGGGAGATGTATCTCCTTCTGATATAGGTAATCCTATATCTACATTTTCCACAAACCAAAATGCTTAACATCAAAAGTTTCCACTCTGAATCTGATCTCTTCTCCTATAGCTCCCACTCAAGCTAATATCCTTCCTATAATTTACCACTTCAACAAAACACATAAACCAATGGCTCTAATACTAGTTGTTAGGAATAAAAAACTTCTAAGCCAAATTTACTATTACCATAGACTAGATTTAAAGATATAGAATAACATACATCATGAAAACATTCATTAATTTACCATTATTATGAAATCATAAATAAGATCAAGATAAAAATATAGATAACACAAATCTAACTCAGTTCATCCAATGTGGGCTACATCTACCAATGAAAACTATCAAATAAATTAGTAATCTAAAACAAGATTGCAATGAAATCTCATTGAGATAGAAAAATCTCTTGTAGAAAGTGATACACAAAAAGATGGACTTTCACCTACACCTACATAATGTTGTATCTTACAAGTTATTAAACCACACCCTACAATGAACACTTGCACTTTAAAAACACTTCCAATTTGACTCTAATCATCAAATACACACCATAAAAATAAACCATCAACCTCTAAAGGCTACACCACACCCTATTTATATTGTAAAATGAATAAAATCCACAAAATGAGGATAAATGTGTAATTCTTATCCAAGATAAGCATTATCCAACATGTAACAACCCTCCTCTACCTCATCAATCTTATCCAAAAGCTCTCCCAAGGAGGAACATGTGATATTCATCTCTCCACCTTATAAGGGCACATTTCCCCAAAAACTTGTGATCTCAACCAACTCCACATAACAAGGAATGTATAATATATTCTAAGAAATAACCAATTGCCCTAAAAGTAAGGAAGATACACCCGCTTCCATTAAAAATGGAAGTCACATGGAAATAAATATCTAACAAATAATTCCACAAAATATGGAATACATAGAAATTAGGAATACAATGAATATTCCACTCACATGTGGAGAACATGAACATTACACCCCCCCCCCGATCCCACATCCTTGGAGCTCTCTAGGACCCTAAAATTTATTTCTATGGTCATGTGATAGCCCCAAAGGGCTCCAAAATCAACAATTATGATGGAAATGCAACCTTTTTGGAGACATTAATAATACAATGTGACACCTAAACATCACTTTTCCAAAATTTTATACTAGTTAGTTTGGTTCATGATGTTTGAAGGGTCATTTGATGACTTGGAGGGCTAATTAGAGCTTGAAAAAGTCTTGACTAAGTAGACCATGGAAGATAACCTAGGATATAGTTTAGACTTTGCATTATGACTTAAAAAAGGTTTGGAAAACCTTATATCATGATGAAAAAATATCCTTCCTTAATAAATAGCTAGGATAGGCAAAAATACCATGAAAACATAAAACTTTATACTCTCCAAATTACCTTAATTTTTGATAAAGAACCTTAACTTTGCCAAACAAGGTTTTGAGCATTCTCTATGCCTAAAAAGTCACTTGACACAACTCTACTCACTCATGTAACACCATGACAACCTAGTACATCATCCTAAGGCTCTAAATAGGTCAAAATATGATTATCTCGCAAGTAGGGTCTACCACATATAATGTCACCTTAATCAATTCTAAGAGGCTTAAAATAAGACCAAAAGAGGACATCACAAGGCATGTAGGCCACCATTATAAACTTATGGTGGGTATCATGAGAAAATTTTGGATTTTAGGGGTTAAAATTTGGATTAAGAGGCCAAATTATCAATACCAACTTGGTTGGACTCCTCCATCAACACAATAACAAAAATATGGGCACCTACTTCCCCATATAAAAAATATGGGGGATATGATGGACAATAACAGTGATGGGAGTCACCACAAAGGTATGTAAGATACCAAAGTGGTTTCCAAGATGGAAAATAGAATGACAAACTAAGGTAAAGATAGGATAGACAAATAATTATTTGTTATTTTGGCAATGACATCAATCTTATCATATGGAATTATCCCTATAATTCACATAGGAAGACATATCATGCATATTATAGTCACTAGACACCAAAATTATAAATATGTATATGTATTAGATAATTAAAATAAATAAAAGGTAGTGAGAAATGTCAATATGGTGAAATATCACCCTAAATATTTGTATTTCATGCAAACTATCACTAGAAATCAATATAAGCAGCAAAGACTATCCCCACTACAAATGCCTAAAGAAAATATGATTAGAAACATTATATAATACATGTATTTGAATGCATCATGCAAAAATTCATGGAAACTAAAATAACTTAGTTAATTCAATCCATACAAAATAAAAATGCTTCTAATAGGGATGGTGTAATAGTGGATGCATAGATGTATGGTTAGATTGTTCATATACTAAGGCAATATGGAGTGGTTAAAAACATTATAGATCTTCTCAAGTTAGTAAGCAATCTAAATAGTTAATATATTTATCAAGATATTACAAACTTATTGTATACACATAATATTTTTGAAATTTATCAATTATTGATGCTTTCTCTCTTGCAAGAACTTGTCAAATCTCCACCTCTCTAATTGCACACCTTAAAAAGTGAATCAAAAAGTTTTGGGAAGACCTTTGGTGCTTTGTAAAAAATTTGTACCCTATACCACAAAATAAAAAAAATATAAACCCATCCTATATGGTTCCCTAGGATTTGAAAGCTCACCTACACCCTTATTTAATTAATTCATCACCTTAAATAGCCCCTACATAAGCAAAACCACTTTCAAAAATTTCTAAATGAATATGAATTGGTTCACATAATTATAAGCATAGTTCATGTTACAAGATTGAGTCAACCTAGGTTGACTTAGTTCAGGACATTATGACTCTATTTTCTAACTAACAAGGTTGTCTAGGCTGACTATGTCAACTAAAATTATGGAAGGGATTAGAGTTAAATTAGGATATATATAACCCTCTTTCACCTCATTTATAATAAAGAGATTAATTAAATTACGCTTATTTATCTTCTTTTCCACCATTTTTATTAAAGATTCACTATTTAGGGTTTCATGCTTCTTGGAGGAAAACATTTATCTTTTGAAATTTTGAGATTCACTAGGAGGACCTTGCCTAGACTATAGTCCATTATCCATCTTTAAATTATTGAAAATACACAATAACATCTTTCAAATCACCATTGGCCAAGGGATGGGTTGAGGCTCAAGGGGTTCATCTTCAATGTAAGTATTCGTAACTCTTACTCTTCTATTTTAGAAGATATATTTGCATGAAAAATGGATAATGCATATTATCTCTCCTTACTTAGGATTATCCCTACATTTACTTGAGTAGAGTTTTACTTTTTATGTTTATTATTTATCTTTATCCTCCATTTGTGCCAAAATATTTAGTGACCACTCAGTTAGATTTACTTTATTATTGCATTATCAAACCTAGCTAGGGTTATTGTGTGGTGTTTATTGACTAGAGGCTATGAAACCATATCTATACATATTATATGAAAAGAGATACCTGTTAGATAATTTTTGGCCTACATACCAAACTTGTCTGAATGCATTACAATGTCTTGATGATGAAGTATGGATCAAGACTTGAACAAATTTATAAATGGAATGAATGGTCTAAGGATCACATACAGATTGTAAATCTTTTGAAACACCTTTAAGTTTACTTAAAGTGTATTTTTGTCAATATTTGAGGGATGGGTTTCCAAAGAAAAGAGAAAATTATTAAGTCTTATGGCCTTTACATTAAATCCAAGGTCAGGGAAAAGTTTCAAAAGCATTGGAAAGTTATTTGAGCATTCAAAGTTCAAGCACAAGTTTAGAAGAACCTTTAGGATTTAAAAAAGCTAAGTGCAAAACTTTTTTTGGCTAAGTCCTTACTTAACATATTGTTTTGGGATTTTATTTGGCTAAGTTTAAATCTTTTGGGCCTTTTATTTAGATGAAGTGCTCATATATCCTTCAGGAAAATTATCTCAATGTTTATTTGGTAAAGTGTTGGAGTTATTTTAGGAAAATTGTATTAAATGCAAAATACTAAGTACATATTTCTTTTAGGAAAGAAGTCAATAAAAATTACCAAAGGTGGAATTCTTTCAGGAAAATTGTCTAATAATTTTTCTTGAAGACAAAATTCTTTTGGACATTTTATCTATGGAAAAAGCTAAGTACAAATTGTTTCAAGCATTTTATCTAAAACAAAAATCCTAAAAACATTATTCTTTTGGGGAAAGCGTTCCACAAAAAAGTTACCAAAGAGATAAATTCTATCAAAAACTTTGTTTGAAACAAAAATCCTAAAGTCATTTCTATTGGACAAAGTATCCAAAACAAAGTCGATGCAAATAGAATACTTTCAGGAGAAAATCTTGTAACAATTTTCCCGAGGACATGAATTTTGAAGATAAAAGGTCCGTGGGAAAAGTTTCAAAACACAAATCCATTAAGAATTATTTGTTCTGGGGGAATTCATGGGAAGCAAATGGAGATGGGCACATAAGTATCAAATTTAGGCCATGGTAAAAAACCATTTGAGTTTAAAAAGTGATGGTCATGCATACGTCAAACTTAAGACATAGAAAAAATCCATTGTGGTTTAAATTTGATAATCATGTGGATGTAAAATATGATAACATAGATGTCAAATTATAGGATCACTGACATCAAATTTGAGCTTTTGAAATAGCCATTTAATTTCAAACAATGGCTCCCATTGAATCTAATGGTTGGCATTTGATCATGTATTCAGATCTAACAATGAGTGATGAGTCAAAAGGGTCAACAAATCTTAGAGAAAATGCATGCATGACAAGTGTCAACATTGTGTTTAATTGGAAAAATATTAATGATCAATGTTCATCTAGACAATCAAGATCTAATGGAGTGAGATGGGTCAACATGTCAATGATCCAAGTTAGTTTTTGACAGCTAATGAATAAAAGTCAATCCAAAGACATTTTTGATTGAATTCAATGAGATATTAAAGATAAACATAGGTAAGATAGTTCCTTTTAGGGATTAAAATAGACCATGAGTTTGTGACTATTAAAAAAATAGATATTTATAGTTATCTAAGGTAGACCAAGTATGGATTTGTTAGTTCCAAGGTATGGAGATTTGGTCCTCCTAGGTAGATCAAGTAAATCTAGCATAGAGTCCCAAGAAGTGACCTAGTGGTTGGATAAAGATCAATGAAGCATTTAATTATTTTATGAAGACCTTATTTCTTGATAATATCATAGCTTAACATCCTTGAATTGGTACTAATCCATCGAAAGTGGTTTGGCCTTTTTCAATGCACAAGTCCCTCTCTCTCCTTTGTTTATAAATGTGTTGGGTGAATATTTTGTCATCAACTAACTGATGACAAAGTGGGTATATCAACCATAGTATAAGGAGATTTATGCCACAAAAAGTGTAGGTTTACCACATTTTAAGGAGATAAATCTCTCCTCTCATCAAGGGGATGTTCCCTATGAATCACTTATATGCTATATGTATATATAAGTAAGTAGAAAATAATACTCAGGGTAGTATAACACCTTCCATCTCTCTTTTAAAAAAAAGGATATCCAAGGAACAAAGAGGGCAATCTCAGTCAATGGCTAAAAACATTCCTCTTCTTTCAGGAATGGTATCCAGCATAGAACATAAAATCCCCTGAAGTAGTAACAAGGTCCACAAGAAAACCCATGAAATCACAAAGTATTTCATTGCCTCCTTCACTGATTCAGAGCACATGTAATAGTAGAGTGAAACAAAGCCCAAAGTCTTCACCTAAAACTACAATGAATAACAAGGTTACCGAGATAAAAGTAGCTCAAAGTATTTCTTTTATCTTATGGAACCATCTTTAGATAATTTCAATACACACACTTTGCTTATTGAATTGAATAGATGAGAGGTTATTAGGAAAGAGAACATAAGAACTATTTCCTAAATAACACAAATTACTCCAACATAAAGTCTAAAATAAACCTGTTTCTCATTCATTCGATAAAATATGATTTACAAGTTGAGCACAAAGTCTTAAGAAGTATCTCAATTTTAGTAGAGTTTTTGCTCTCAATTATATAGAGATACTTTTACAAAAGAGGTTCCCTCTTATATATAGGGAGAAACCTTCAAAATTGAAAAAAGATTAAAACATTAAAATATCTAGTCAAAGATGAGTCATCTTTGACTTTGAAATATTTTCTAGATTTTTTACATGTAATTACATATTACAAAAGTGCATGTACTTTTACATGACAAAAGTACATAAGAAGAGAGGAAGAAGAGAGAACGGAGAAATTATTCAACTCCTACTGCCAAAATTCTTCAGATGAGCATCATACATGGTGATAGACACCTAAATTCTTATACTGTCTCGCGTAATGGTTTTTTTGAAGATAACTTTTGCTCTAATTGTAGCGTATTTCAATGTTATGATTGCTTTGGCATGATTAGTTAACCTGGCTCTTCGATTATCCAGAGTCAACTGAGTATCTAAGATGTTATCCATAAAAGTCATTGAAAATGCTTTCTCTTTGAAATCCCTTTGGATCATGCCTTTGAATTCTTGAATCATCTCTTCTACTGAAAGAAATTGATTATCTTTAGAGGTGAGATCATAAGGCAATTCCTCCAGTCTATTCAATAGGCCTATGTCACTTTTCTCACTAGCTTCTTTGGAAGACTTGAGATCTTTGATCAGCTTCTTAAGTACCTGGATCCTATATGTTAGTGATTCTTTGATTTCAACATAGGAATATTTGTTGGCAATGACGTCAATTGATACCAAGGTGTGTTTCTTCAGATCCTTCATCTCTACCCACTTGCTAAGATATTTATTTGTACTATTAATATCTTGAGAGATAAGAGAGATGAGGTCTTCAAAATTTGTCCTCATTTTCTTCATCTTCTCTGTCTTCTTAGCAACCTCTATAAGAAGGGAAATTCCTTGTGTATGCATCTTTTCTATAAAGTATTCAAGCACTTTCCCTATTATGTAGGTTTTCTCCACTTTCTAGATAACAGGATCATCTATGAAAAAGGCTTCTGGGGTTGCTGCTTTAGGAGCAAGAGTGAATTTTCTAACTACCAAGGTCAATTGTTTTGCTTTTGCCTTATAGTAATCTTTCATCTCCTTTTCCCTGTCAAAATTTTGGACCATGATATCCATTGATGACTATAGGTCACTCTTTCCACCCTCATCAGTGACTTTCCCCAACTCAACAAGAGAAATAGAATAGCTGCTCATGTGAAAACCCTCTAGGGTTGCGTCCTATGGAGGTTTAGCTATCTCCAAAAATTTGTGCCCCTTTTCCTCAACCATTTTTGAAAGGATCTTTGGTTTCTTAGGGGCCTTAGCTTTCACTAACACTATTTTGCCAAAATCAAATTCATCTATAGAGATGGCTTACTTCTTCCTTTTAGGTGTGAAAGTTGATAACCAAGGTGGTAGAGTAGAAGCACTTACCGTGGCAATAGCCCCTACAATTGGTGTCACTGGGGTAACATATGCACTGATAGTGGGAACAACAGGTGCAGTGGGTGTAACAGGTGGAATGATATCGACCATTGACTGGTTGATGGTAGAGCTTTCTATGACATTAAAAGAAGGAGAAGAAAGACTAGGAATAAAACCCGAGATCTTTAGAAGCACCTTCAAGATCACCAAACATAAATCTAGAAGGAGAGGTGGCTCTAAAAGAAGGAACACTGATGGGAGAAAGAGGTGAAGGAGTTGCCATAGGAGATTGAGTGGCAAAGAAGAAACCCCTGTAAGTGTTTGTGCCCCTTTTTGGGGAGATAGAGTCTCAGTTCTCTACTACTCTGTAGGCTTGTCATCTATCTCCATCCTTTTTGCTACCTATTCTTGGGTGCTTTATTTTTCAACCCCCTTAGCCGTTGATTCTGGCTCCTTAGCAACCTTAAATTTTTTAGACACAAAGATGATTCCAGGCTTGTGAGTCTTAGATGAATAAGGAATGTCGCCTTTATTATTAGTTATGTTCTCTACTCTCTTCCTTGTTTCTTCCTTTAATTCAACCTCTGATCCTGTGATGAATTCCTTCAATGTGATTCCTTTGGATGCTAGCCAATCATTGGTGTTAGCCAATATTGGTTTGAATCTCTTCCTTAAAGAAGTCAATTCCTTTTGAGACCATTAAATTTGAGGAAGAGGAGAATTAGTGACCTTCTTAGCCAGGTATCTACTGTTAACTATGTTTTTATCATCAACCAGATTAGGGGGAGTATCTACAAGCCCTAGATATTTGATCTGCTCCAGAGTCAGCCTATTGTAGTCCATTTTTCTGATTTCTTCCACTATTCTCATGTCTACCTAGATGTCCTCAATCATGGGCTCATGAAATTGAGTCCTTCTTTGGATCATATCCTTGACACCCCTATAGTTGAAATTAGACCTTCTCTTGAACTGCTTCATAGTGACCAATTGCATTTTTATCTCCATTACCTTTGCTTTGGTAGCAGTCAAAACTAAGTATCTACCAATTTCTATTGGGAACCTAAAACCTAGCTTTTTTAGTTCCATTTGCTTAGCATGTATGACAATTATCTGCCTACACAACTCCATTAGGACTAATTTGTCAGATGGAAATTGGGGGAGCATGTAGAGATAGCCTTGGAAAAAGCCAACCCTTAGATAGAAAAAGGAGGGAAATTGTAGAAACATGCAGCCAAAATCATTGACAACCATCCAGGCTTCATCTGATACTCTTTTATGTTCTAGTTGAGGATTAAAAATGCATAAAAACACTGTAAAGAAGGCACCATTTACCCTCTTAAAGTGATAGATTGATCCTTTTAGTGTCAGCTGAGGGTAATATCAATAAATTGGGGTGGCTCTTCTGTCTCCTTCAGTTGTCAAACCTAGAAAGGTTCGCATTAAAGCTACAATGTAAACTAAACATGAAGTCATATAGAGATTTAAAATAGTAGACACTTTTGTCAACTGCTCATGAAGAGTGTTGTTGATCTGCTCACCCCAGAAGATGACTTTTTTTCCTTGTAGAATTATTTTGATAAAGGGATACATCCATTCATAGAATTGTGAAGAAGATGGTAGACCTCATACTCTACTAAGAAGAGTAATTAAGTCACCAACTTCTTCTATGAAATCACTCCTCAAAAAATTATGTGGCCATCTAGACAAGTTGGTTCTAGGAGTCTTGAGCCATCTGTTATTCATCACCTTTTTTCCCTCTCAAGATCTTTGTCATACTCTTTCTATGCCTCAATGAAGTCAATTTTCAACACGTCAGTAGCAGGAGGGCACATGAAGACTTTATCAATAAATTTAGGGTCTAACCAAATTATCATGTTGCCGCTGGAATCTGACACTGACCTGGTCTCTCTATTATAGAATTGGGCACATTAGAGGATGAACTCTATGTGATGTGTCGCTACAGGTAAAGAGGAGACTAGGTGGATGTTACTCTCAATGGCTTTCTTAATCTCTAAGCTTGGGTTAGTCACCTTGGTTCTCTCCATGAACTTAACCATATCCACTTGGCTGATCTCTATATCTCTAATGTCATCGACATTAGAAGTGACTGAGGTGATTGGGAAAACACCTTGGTACTGGTACTTCATGGTCTTTGACTTCTTCAAAGAATTTTTAGTCATTAGGGTGAGCCTTTGTTGAGAGGGCACCGATAAATGAGAATCCTTAGGGGATACTATGATAAGAATCATGATCATGTAATTAGGGGAAAATGGGCAAACTAGGGAATTTGCACATTGTGTGATCATGACTAAGGAAGGGCACTTGACAGGGCCAGGTCAAAAAGCCAGAGGAAAATGGGGAGGAGGTAAAAAATGAAAGGGATGAAAATTTCTCTAGAGTTAGAGAAATTAGAGAAAAATAGAAAAGGGCAGCAAAATTTGTCGCCTTGGCATGTGGGATGGTTTGCATGCACAAGTGGCAAAATTCACTGCCTGTGCATGCGAGATGGAAAAAAGAGCACATGTAGCAAATTTTTCCACCTGTGCATGCTTCACAAGAAAGAGTGTAATAGTATCAAATTTTTTTGCCCTTGTAGGTGTAACGGCATCAAATTTTTCTGCTCGTACACATTGGATGCACAAACCTATATCAGTAGCAAAATTTACTGCTATTACAGGTGAGGGGGGAACATACGATTAGGGTGGAAAAATCCACTACCCTTATAGGTATAAATTTGTGGGAGAGAAGGGAGGGTGGCAAAATTCACCTTCCTATAATGGAGGAAGAGGAGGATGGCCGACAGGGAGAAAGGGAAGAAGAGGAGAGGAATGCAGCAGGAAGAGGAAGGGAGAGGGGAAAAAGGGAAAACACAACAACAAAAACAAAATAAAAAAAGAGAAGAGGAAAAACAAAGGAAGAATGCAAAACAAAACACAAAAACAAGACCTACCTAGAAAATGGCGTGCAATGAGAATTCAAATCCAAAAAATGCTTCTTCCCACTTGCTAGATCATCTAGAGGCAGAGAGCAGGAGGATGGAAGAAATACATTGAAATAGGGTCAAAAAGGGATTAAATGGGGAAAAAATCAACCCCAACCACTTGACACACATGGCCATAAATGTTGTGCATGAAAAATGAAGTAGTGTAGGGGCGGCAAAATTTACCGCTCCTACACTGAAAAATGAAGGGTCATGTAGTGGCAGTGAAATTCACCGCTCCTGCATGGGAAGGAGAAAAATGTAGGGGGAGCAAAATTTTTTGCTCCTGAATTCTAAATGCAAGGGTAGCAAAATTTGCCACTCTTACATGAAGAATGAATAAAAATGCATTGGTGGAAAAAATTGCCACCTGTGCATGAAAATGGAAGGAAAAGACTAACTTCGGGAAAAAGGGAGATTATCCCCTAGTTATATCAAGACTGTAAAAACCTTCACATTTTGGGGAAAACATAGTAAAGAGACATTACAAAATTTGAATGATGTTAGTTGAGCAAATATGAGAATAAGAAAAACTCATCTCAAAAAATGAACTTAGAGATAAAAAGGCAAAATAGACAAGTTTCATGGGGGATTATTCCAAAAATGAGCTGAGCTAATTTTGGAAACAACAGGTGGCTCTTATTGGGGAACTTTCATTGATCAAATCGATCAATAGGAGTAGAAACCAGTCTCTAAGGCCTTCATCCAAGCCATTGGGCTACAGAGTCACACTAAAAATGAAAGAAAACAAAAAAAACATAAAAACCATATAAATATACAAGTGGATCCATCTAAACTTCAAGGATTGAAAAGCGTTAGATGTTGCCCACTGTGGGGTAGTGAAAATGGTGCTCCATCTTGATACTCCAATAAGAAGCTATTCTCACCATAGAGTTGTCGAATGGTAAATGAACCTCTCCACAAAGAATCAAATTTTCCATGCATCCCTTTCAGTTCTCTCCTCTTTTCCCACAACAAGACTTGATCTCTGATTTGAAAATCATGAACCTTAGCCCTTTTGTCAAAAAGTTTCTTCACTTGATTTTGATGTACTGTAATCTGGTCCACCACCATGGTTCACTACTCATTCAATTTGGTTAGACACATGATCCTTTTGTTGATTGAATTTTTGAAGGTTGAATCTTTGATTGCTTTAGCTAGCCTGAGCACTGGTAGTTTTAAAGTGATAAGTATCTCCGTATTCAAGCCATATAGAAGTTGGAAAGGTGACATGCTTATGGCCCTCTTGGGTGTAATCTTATCCACCCATAAAGCATCAAATAGTGCTTTGTGCCAAGTTCTCTAATTGTTATCTACCAATTTCTTGATAATAGTAACCATGTTCTTATTGCTCAATTCTACTTGGCCATTCCCTTATGGGAAATAATCTGAAGTATGGGATAGGGTAATCCCATAATAAAATCAAAATTGAATAATTTCATGTGAAGAGAAATAGGTTGCATTATTTGTTACAATTTTAAGTGGAACCCCAAATTGAGAGATGATATATTCCTTGAGAAAATTGCACACCACTTCAGACATAACATGCTTGGTTGGGATGGCTTCCACCCATTTGGTAAAGTAATTAGTTGTCGTGAGGACATAATCATGTCCATCACTTGAAGATGGGTTAACTACGCCAATGAAGTCAATACCCCACTATTGAAAAAGCTCTTCGATTATTACTAGCTTGAGGGGAAATGTAGCTAGTTTAGGCTTTTTGACAAACTATTGACATAATTCACATCTACGCACCCATTTTTAGGCATCTTAAAATAGCATAGGCCAATAATACCTCACTCACAGAATCTTGTGCATTGTCACTGGTGCAAAAAAATGTCCTCCATAGGCCAAATTGTGGAAAGACTCCAAAAGTTTATCTTGTTGTACCTTATCGACATAATGAAGAAATACCCCATCCAAGTTTCTTTTATACTCACCACAGGTTAGAAAATGGGTGATGTCAGAATACCACTCATCAGTAGTGGTAACAAAGAGGACTGTAGGCATGTCTTTGATCTCCATTTCTTTATTTTTTGCTCGCTTGGGAATGTTGCCAAAAATTAACTAACAAAGACCCTTTCCCCACACAAGTTTGGTAGGTTTGATGTCTAGATCAAACTCTTGAATCTTGGAAATCCAATTACCCCTCTTCATACCAAACTCCTGTTGAGTCAAAGTGGACTTCACTATTGTATTAGGCACCAAAACCTTAGTATGCGAGTTCAAGATATAAAACCTAAAATGTTTAACTACTTTGACAACCACATACACATGCTTATCCATGTTAGAAAATTTTAGCTCGTGAGCTTTGAGTAGACAACTCATGAAGGAAATAGGAGATTCCACACCTTTTTGGTTTTATTGAACTAAAATAGCTGAGAGTGTATGTTCAGAAGCATAACTTTATATTTTGAATTTTTTGGTGTAGTTTGGACAAACTAGGATTGATGCATGAGAAATTACTTCTTTGATGTCTTTGAACACTGATTTGCCCACTATAGTCCACCTGAAGGTATCATTGCCTTTCATCATATTGATAATATGGTGAGTTTTCTCAGCGAACTCAGGGATGAACCTTCGAATAAAATTCACCTTTTTGAAGAAAGAGTGAACCGTAGTTTTACTAGTAGGCAAAGTAAGTTCTTAAATGGACTTGACTCTTTTTGAGTCAATTTTAATACCTTATTAGGACACAATATGTCTAATATGTTTCCCTTGTGTCACCCTAAAGATATATTTTTTGGGATTTAGAGAAATACCATTCTGACGACAATGTTCCAGTATTCTTTGTAAATAGTGGACATGGTCAGAATGATGCTTTGAAAATACCATTAAATCATCCAGGTATACTACAATGAACTTACCCATTTCATCTTTGAAAGTGAGTTCCATCTCTCTTTGAAATGTGGCACCATCATTTATCAGGCCAAAAGGCATTCTTCGATAAGCGAAGGTGCCCCATGGTGTGGTGAAGGTAGTCTTATGCTGATCTACTTTTTCAACTTCAACCTGATTATACCTTAAGAAATTGCCCAACATTGATAACATCTCTAAACCTATCACCATCTATAGAACTTGATCCATGATATGGAAAGGGTATTTATCTTTTAAAGATAACTAATTCAAGTTTCTGAAATCCATGCAGATTTTTATTTCACAATTTTTTCTTCCTCACAGGCACTATATTGGCAATCCATGTGGAGTGATGGATTGAGAAAATTATCCTAGCATCAAGTATTTTCTGTATCTTAGACAAAATGGTACCTAATATTTTTTTATTATATTTCCTGGACTTTTGCTTATAAGGCACTGAGTTAGCCTTAAGAGGAATGTCATGACAAATGTCATCAGACTTGAGTGATTTCAGGTCGTCATAAGAATATGCTAAGACATCTATATATTGGAAGAGTAGAGTAGTGAACTTGAATCTCTCCTCGAGAGTGTAGCATTTCTCAATGTTCACCATATTAGGATCTCCCTTGGTTCCCAAATTTACTTGATCAAAATCTTGAGAGGCGTTTGAATCTATTCATTGTTGTTTGATGAACCTATCATGGTTATCAAATAGTTTCTCTAGGGAAACCAGGCCTTTGGGAATATTATTCTCCTTAAGCTACAAGAAATCCTCACTTGTGTCTATGTTTGATTCAAAAGTTGTCTCACATTCCCAAAGTTCACTACCTTTAAAATGTAGTTGTTTGAAGCTGTCCTTTTGCTCCAAGAAGGCAATGATTTGATTGTCATTGTTGAATACTTGCCAATGGCTAGCATTATTGGGTACACTTGGCTGAAAGACCAATTTAATAGTATACTTGTTTCCTTTAAAGTATGGGTGGGAAACCAAGAGAGTAGCAAAAATAACCAATGCATCTGCCCGGTCATTGAATTCTCTTAGCATGGCTGAGATGCTAAAAGCATCAAAATTTTCAATTTGGTCCTAAACTAGATTGCGATAGTGGCACAATCTTTCATTCTTGGTTTGATAGAGGTTTCTTACTTGACAAACCACCAATTTAGCATCCCCTTTAGCATGGAGGATTTTAATGCCATTTTTCCTAGCAGCCTCCAATCCAAGTAACAGGGATTCATACTCAGCTATGTTGTTAGTGTTGTTGAACTGTAACTTATAAGATAAAGGAAAAATATCTCCTTGAAGAGATACCAACATAACTCCAGCTCTTAAACTAGTAGAGGAGCAACTGCCATCAAATTCTAAAATCCATACCTCATCAAACACTGCTTTTTCTTTGAAAATTTCTTTATTTGAGGGAAGAGGTTCTTCCATGTGTTCATTTTGCTTTATTGATCCTCCTATTTTGTCAGCTGAATACATTTCCAAGTTGTTACCTATAGGAGTTTTTCCAAATGCCTCATGAGCTTCATCTATGGATAGGAAATAGTTACCCATGCCTAAAGACTCAAATAAAATTTGAGCTTTTAGTGCTGATGATCGAGTGACTACATATGTTGCCTCTTTTTTATGAAGTAATTTCTTTATAATAGCTTGAATTGGGATCCTTGCCTCTAAAAAGTCCATGCTTAGCTCACCACCAACATCCTTATAGAAATGTTTCCAAAAAAAGATGTTGTAAGAGGTCAGAACATCAGCTACCAAAACCATCATTTTTATCCTCTTTTCTGGAAAAGCTGCGAATGCGAATTGGGCATCTTTTATTTGACCAAGGAGTGGGACTTGCTTGTTTTTCATAGAAAAACACCTTCCAAAATTTTTGGTTAATGTTAAACCAAGGGAATCTATAACCTTGGTAGGCATAACATTATCAAAAGCTCTGGAGACTATTATGCAATTACTCAATTTATAACCATTTATCAGTAGGGAAACATAGAAAGGTTTTATTTTCTTGGGAGCAACAGGAAGAGTCACGACAAGATTATTTTGGGTGGATTTATCCTTGGGGGAATCATGAGCTATCTTTGAGGAATCTCATCCTATGGGGATGGCTTTATTTTTCACATATTCTACCAACCTATCAAACTATTTTGAATTGGCTCTCAAATACTCAATTTCTGTCATTTGAATCTTAGTCTTTCTAGCATGATCAATTATATCAAGTAATTGAAATGAATTTGAGATAGAGGAAGAGGGCCCATCATCTTGATCTTTAGTGGGTGTGGCACTGGTTTGAGAAATAGAGGTGGAAGATATGGGATGGTTTGAGGTACTTACTTTTTTGTGAGTTACCTGATCTTTTGATTGGGGAGGTAATGGAGATCCTCATTTAGCAATGGAGACCACTAACTGAGGTTCTTCTTTTTCTTTTATTTTATTAGTTTATAGAGCTAACTAGTTTTGAGATCTGGTAAAAATAGCATAGGATCCATTAAACCCTTCTCCTTTACTTCTAGCTTCATCCTAGTAATCTAAGAAATTGATATTGGAGTCACTAGCTAATTCTTCTTCTTTCTCTTTGAAGAGATTAGCATCATCTTGTTGGTCCAACTTAGGTTGGAGTGAAAAGTCATGTTTAGCCTCTAGGTAACCAACCACTGAATTAGCAGGTGCTACTTCAATGGCAAGTTTCCCTTGAGGGGGAGGCAGGCGATTTGGTTGCCCTTAGTTCCAGGTAGCATTGCCCTGATATTGCTAATTTTGGAATGTTCTATTTGGAATATCTTGATAAGTGGGAATAGACATACCTTGGGCCATTTGTCTCTTTAAATCTATCAATCGATTCATCAATTTATGCACTATAGGATCTATAGTTCTTATAGAAGAACTTTTAGCAGATGAAGAGAATCTATTTTTACTGGAGTCTTTTTTGATCTTACCTACTAGGATAAGATCATCCTCAATCTCAATAGCCAAATTTTGAGCTAATGTGAGATCCATAGGGCTAGCTCACCTCAACAAAAAACTTACTTTGAAAAGTTGTGAGTTGATAAAAAAACACTTGAGATTCTCTAGTGTGGGCTAAGCGATGGTAGGAATTCAGTTTCTTAACTTATTAAATTTGGCTATGAAAACCCTCATGGGCTCATGGGGTTCCTTTTTCATCTATGTAAGCTGAGCTAACAAGGTGTGGACATCCTCAGCAAGTTTAAACCTAGCTTCAAATTTAGACTTTAGCATATTCCAGTCAGTTATAGTTCAAGCTTGAAGGTGGTAAAACTAATCCACGGCAATGCCTTACAGAGTTTCTACAAAAAGTCTCACTACTACATCTTCGAATTCCACACTAATTATGTCACATGATATAGAGAAGGTGGAAATATGCTCATCGGGATGAACATTCCCATCACCAAAAAACTTGGGAAAATTTTTCCTACAACTATGAGGTAGTTCGTATAAGGGTGGGGTCAAATTGAGAGGGCCAAAAGAGTTACCCCACAGACCTTGAGCCATTATGATAGGATGGTTAAATGGTAGGATAAAAAATCTTGGTGGGGTCAATAAAGATAAAACCTTACTAGTATTGAGGCTAGAAGCTTCACTAGGTATGGGAGATCTGGCATTGGTAGGAGGAAAACTCCTAGTTCACTAAAGACGAGATGATGGGGGAGAAATCTCAAAATTAGTCTACCACACCAACTCAAATACAAGATCAACAATACCCTAAGCGCTCTAGCCTCATATGTATCGTGGATCTACCAGAGTGTCAAATGAAAAAGGAACTGAAACTACTTCAAGTTGAAGCTTGAGGCTTCAAAATGCACGTTCAGGTCCCCAACATAATCACTAAAAAGTTGTTGGGTGAATATTTTGTTGTCAACTAACTGGTGACAAAATAGGTATATCAACCAATGTATAAGGAGATTTATGCCACAAAAAGTGTAGGTTTACCACATCTTAATGAGATAAATCTCTCCTCTCATCAAGGGGAGGTTCCCTATGAATCACTTATATGTTATATGTATATATAAGTAAAAAATAATAATCAGGGTGGTATAACACCATCCATCTCTCTTTTTTTAAAGAGGATGTCCAAGGAACAAAGAGGAATGGTATCCAACACAGAATAAAATCCCCTGAAGTAGTAACAAGCTCCACAAGAAAACCAACAAAATCTCAAAGTCTTATGTTGCCTCCTTCACTGATTCGAAACATATGTAATAGTAGAGTGAAACAAAGCCCAAAGTCTTCGCCTAAAACTACAATGAATAAAAAGGTTACCAAGATAAAAGTAGCTCAAAGTCTTTCTTTTATCTTTTAGAATCATCTTTAGATAATTTCAATACACACATTTTGCTTATTGAATCAAATAGATGAGAGATTATTAGGAAAGAGAACATAAGAACTATTTCCTAAATAACACAAATTACTTCAACACAAAGTCTAAAATAAACCTGTTTTTCATTCATTTGATAAAATATGATTTACAAGCTGAGCACAAAGTCTCAAGAAGTGTCTCAATTTCAGTAGAGTTTTTGCTCTCAATTATCCAGAGATACTTTTACAAAAGAGATTCCCTCTTATATATAAGGAGAAACCTTCAAAATTGAAAAAATATTAAAATATTAAAATATCTAATCAAAGATGAGTCATCTTTGACTTTGAGATATTTTCTAGATTTTTTACATGTAATTACATATTACAAAAGTGCATGTACTTTTACATGACAAAAGTACATGAGAAGAGAGGAAAAAGAGAGAATGGAGAAATGATTCAACTCCTACTGCCAGACTTCTTCAGATGAGCATCATACATGGTGATATATGCCTAAATTCCTATACTATTTGGCACAATGGTGTTTTTTAAGATCACTTTAGCTCTGATTGTAGCATCTTTCAATGATTTCATTACTTTGGCTTGATTAGTTAACCTGGCTCTTATATTATCCAGAGTCAATAGAGTATCTAAGATGTTATCCACAAAAGTCATTAAAAATGCTTTCTCTTTAAAATCCCTTCAGATCATGCCTTTGAATTCTTGAATCATCTCTTCTGCTGAAAGAAATCGATTATCTCTAGAGGTGAGATCACAAGGCAATTCCTCCAGTTTGTTCAATAGGCCTGTGTCACTTTTCTCACTAGCATCTTTGGAAGACTTGAGATCTTCGATCAACTCCTTAAGTACCTAGATCCTGTATATCAATGATTCTTTCATTTCAACATAGGAATCCTTATTGGCAATGACACTGATTGATACCAAGGTGTGTTTCTTGAGATCCTTCATCTCTACCCACTTGTTAAGATATTTATTTGTACTATCAATATATTGAGAGATAAGAGAGATGAGGTCTTCTAAATCTATCCTCATTTTCTTCATCTTCTCTATCTTCTCAGCAACCTCTATAAGCAAGAAAATTCCTTGTGTATGCATCTTTTCTATATAGTCTTCAAGCACTTTCCCTTTCATGTAGGTTTTCTCCACTTTCTGGATAACAAGATCATCTATGAAAAAGGCTTCTAGGGTTGCTACTTCAGGAGCAAGAGTGAATTTCTTGACTACCACGGTCAATTATTCTACCTTTGCCTTATAGTAATCTTTCATCTCCTTTTCCCTGTCAAAATTTTGGACCATGATATCTATTGTTGACTGTAGGTCGCTCTTTGCACCCTCGTGAGTGACTTTCCCCAACTCAATATGAGAAATGGAATAACTGCTCATGTAAAAACCCTCTAGGGTTACGCCCTGTGGAGGTTTAGCTATCTCCAAAACTTTGTGCCCCTTTTCCTCAAATATTTTTGAAAGGATCCTTGATTTTTTAGGGGCTTTAGCTTTCAGTAACACTATTTTGCCAAAATCAAAGTCATCTATAAAGATGGCTTGCTTCTTCCTTTTGGGCATGAAAGTTGATAACCAAGGTGGTAGAGCAGAAGCACTTACCATGGCAATAGTCCCTACAACTGGTGTCACTAGGGTAACATCTACACTGCTAGTGGGAATAATGGGTGCAGTGGGTGTAATAGGTGAAACTATATCAGTCATTGACTGGTCGATGGCAGAGCTTTCTTTGACATTGAAAGAAGGAGAAGAAAGACTAAAAATATAACCTAAGGAGTGAAGGATGTCTCCAAAAGCACCTTGAGGATCACCAAACATAAATCTAGAAGGATAGGTAGCTCCAAAAGAAGGAACATTGATGGGAGAAAGAGGTGAAGGAGATGCAACAGGGGATTAAGGTGGTGAAGAAGAAACCCTTGCAAGTGGTTGTGCCCCTTCTTAGGGAGATAGAGTCTTAGTTCTCTACTACTCTATAGGCCTGTCATCTGTCTCCATCATTTTTGATGCCTATTCTTGGGTGCTTTGTTCTTCAACCCCCTTAGCCGTTGATTTTGGCTCCTCAGCAACCGTCAATTTTTTAGACACAAAGATGATTTTAGGCTTGTGAGGCCTAAAAAGAGAAGGAACATCACATTTATTCTTAGTTTTGTTCTCTGCTCTCTTCCTTTCTTCTTCCTAGAATTTAGCCTCTGATCATATGATGAATTCCTTCAACATGATTCCTTTGGATGCTAGCCGATCATTGGTGTTAGCCAATATTGATTCAAATCTCTTCCTTAAAGAAGTCAATTCCTTTTAGGACCACTGAATTGGATGAAGAGGAGAATTAGTGACCTTCTCAGACAAATATCTTCTATTAATTATGTTTTTATCATCAACTAGACTAGGGGGAATATTTGCAAGCCCTAGATATTTGATCTACTCTGAAGTCAGCCTATTATAGTCCATCCTTCTGATTTCTTTCATTGTTCTCAAGTCTACCTAGATGTCCTCAATCATGGGCTCATGAAACTGAGTCTTTCTTCAGATCATATCCTTGACACCTCTATAGTCAAAATTGGACCTTCTCTTGAACTGCTTCATAATGACCAGTTACATTTCTGTCTCCATTACCTTTGCTTTAGCGGCAGTCAAAACTAAGTATCTACCAATTTCTATTGAAAACCTAAAACTTGGCTTTTTTAGTTCCATTTTCTTAATGTGTACAATAATTATCTACCTACATATCTCCATTAGGACTAATTTGTCAGATGGAAATAGGGGGAGCATGTAGGGATATCCTTGGAAAAAGCCAACCCATAGATAGCAAAAGGAGGGAAATTGTAGAAACATGCAATCAAAATCATTGATGACCATCCAGGCTTCATCTGATGCTCTTTTTTGTTCTAGTTGAGGATTGAAAATGCATAAAAACACTGCAAAGAAGGCATCATTTACCCTCTTAAAGTGACAAATTGATCCTTTTAGTGTCAATTAAGGGTAATATGAATAAACTAGGGTGGCTCTTCTATCTCCTTCAGTTGTCAAAGCTAGAAAGGTTTGTATTGAAGCTACAATGTACACTAAATACAAAGTCATATAGAACTTTGAAGTAGTAGACACTTTTGTCAACTACTTATGAAGAGCATTGTTGATCTGCTCACCCCAAAAGATGACTTATTTCCCTTGTAGAATTATTTTGATAAAGAGATACATCCATTCATGGAATTTTGAAGAAGATGGTAGACCTCATACTCTATTGAGAAGATTAATTAAGTCACTAACTTCTTGTATTAAAACACTCCTCAAAAAATTCCATGACCATCTAGACAAGTTGGTTCTAGGAGTCTTGAGCCATCTGTTATTCATCACCTTTTTTGCCCTCTCGAGATCTTTGTCATACTCTTTATGTGCCTCAACGAAGTCAATTTTTAGCACATCGATAGCAGGAGGGCACATGAAGAATTTATCGATAAATTTGGGGTCTAGCTAAATTATCATGTTTACTGCTAGCATTTGACACTGATCTAGTCTCTCTATTATAGAATTGGGTGCACTGGAGGATGAACTCTATATGATGCATCACTATAGGGAAAGAGAAGACTAGGTGGATGTTACTCTCAATTATTTTCTTCATCTCTGAGCTTGGGTTAGTCACCTTGGTTCTCTCCACAAACTTGGCCATATCCATGTGGCTGATCTATGTATCTCTAATGTCATCGACATTAGAAGTGACCGAGGTGATTGGGAAAGCACCTTGGTACTAGTACTTTATGGTCTTCAACTTCTTTAGAGATGTTTTAGTCATTGGGGTGAGCCTTTATTGAGAGGTTGCTAATAAATGAGAATCTTCAGGGGGTACTTGGATAATAATCATGATCATGTAATTAGGGAAAAATGGGAAAATTAGGGAATTTACACATCAGGTGATCATGACTAAGGAAGGGCACTTGACAAGGCTGGGTGGGAAAGTGAGAGGAAAATGGGGAGGAGGTGAAAAATTGAAGGGATGAAAATTTCTCTAGAGTTAGAGAAATTGGAGAAAAAGAGGCAAGGGTGGAAAAATTTGCCACCCTGGCATTTGGGATGGTTTACATGCATGAGTGGAAAAATTCAACACCCATGCACACAAGATGGAAAAAAGGGCATAGGCAAAAAAAATTTCCACCCATGCATGCTTCACAAGAAAGAGTGTAAGGGTGACAAAATTTTCTACCCTTGCAGGTGTAATAGGGGCAAATTTTGCTGTTCGTACACATTAGACGTGAAGACCTATATTGGTGGCAAAATCTTCTACCATTATGGGTGAGGGGGGTGACATATGGTTAGGGTGGTGAAATCCACCACCCTTGTAGGTATAAATTTATGGGAGAGAAGGGAAGGCAGTGAAATTTGCCGCCTTAGAATGGGGGAAGAGGAGGATGGCCAATGGGGAGAAAGGGAAGAAGAGGAGAGGAACGGATTAGGAAGAGGAAGGGAGAGGGGGAAAAGGTAAAATACAATAACAAAAACAAAATTGAAAAAGAGAAGAGCAAAAACAAAGGAAGAATGCAAAACAAAATGCAAAAACAAGTCCTACCTGGAAAATGGTGCGCAATGAGAAGTCAAATCCAAAAAATTCTTCTTCTTACTTGTTGGATCATCTAGAGGCACAGAGTAGGAGGAGGATGGAAGAAATAAATTGGAATGGGGTAAAAAAGGGATTAAATTGGGAAAAAAATTTCCCCAACCACTCGAACATGTACGGCCATAAATGCCGTGCACAAAAAATGAGGCAGTGTAAGGGCAACAAAATTTGCCGCTCCTACACTAAAAAATGAAGAGTCCTGTAGTGGTGGAAAAATTTTCCACTCCTACATGGGAAGGATAAAAATTTAGGGGTGGAAAAATTTGCCGCTCCTGCATTCAAGATGCAAGGGTGGAAAAATTTGCCGTTCCTACATGAAGAATGAATAAAAATGCATTGGCGACAAAAATTGCCGCTTGTGCATGAAAATGGAAGAAAAAGACTAACTCTGGGAAAAAGGGAGATTGTCTCTTGGTCACATCAAGACCATAACAACCTTTGCATTTTGGGGAAAACATAGCAAAGAGATGTTACAAACTTCTAACAATGCCAGTTGAGCAAATATGAGAACAAGAAAAACTTGTCTCGAAAAATGAACTTAGAGAGAAAAAGGTGAAACAAACAAGTTTCATGGGGGGTTGTTCCTAAAATGATTTGAGCTAGTTTTGGAAACAACAAAATGTAGGATTCTAATCCTTGAAATGTATCCCTCTTTTTGGTATGAATAAAATCTATTTATATTTTTAATATAACACCTATTTAATATAATAGAGACTACATTTCTTCTTTTATAGCTGAATTAAAGTGTGTCTTATGAGTTGATTGATTAGTTAAGTGAGTATATGATTTCTTTACCTCTATCTAAATTTTATCACCCTCATGATCTACTTTGAAAATCCTCACATGTCATTTTAAATGTAATATATGGTATATTGGTTAGTTTTATAAGTGGATAATTTCCCTCCCATAATAGATTAATAGTTGGTTCATGCCTTTATGTAAATTACTAATTGAGTGATCTTATGCAATCTTGAATGCATTTTATATTGTGTCTTGTGCAAGTTTGAGTGATTAAATCATTAGTTCATCACCTCTTTTTACATGATTTCATAATTTATTTTAAAAATCTCTCTCCTTTTTCCAAGCAAGTGCTAGTTTAGGTTTAGTATAGGTGATAGATCTAAAAAGAAGTTGGCCTTCTTTGGAGGTCTAATAAATTATTAGGATACCCACAGCCTAGGATCAATCCCATGTTGGACTAGATTTGAGTAAGAGGACCTAAATAATCCCCTTCTCATCTAAGGTATAAATCATGAACACCAATAGTTTTGGCACACCCGATGGGACAAAGTTTCATTGGCATAATTAAAGTTTGAATATTGAGAATAATATATTGTAGCATTAAGAGATATCTAACATCATTTATAGTTGAATATCCTTTAATTTTCAAGGTTCATAGCATCATCCAAATAGTGACTTCATGCCAAAGGTTACAATAAGGTCATCAAGTAAAGGTATTCCTTTTGAACACATTGAATTTCCTTCTACTTATTATAAAAAATAAAGATTCAAGAGGACAAATCCTTATCCTCAAGAGAAACATTCATCTCATAATTCTCTTATTGTTTTAGTATGATCTATTGTCTCCATTACCTAAATCCCTATTAACCAAATGGTTATAAAGAATCAATTTTTTATTCCATTCAATAGGGGTAGTCCCCTAAATTTAGCCCAATATGATGACATCCCTATGTCTACCTTAAAGAGTATCCCTTTCTTCATAGTAGAATGGGATAAAACTATTTTTATTGAGTATATTTAAGATGTTTCCAACCTATGTTTAATTCATAATGTTGTTCAAGATAATGTGGATATCAGGCTACTTGTTACTTCCTTCAAGAGAAAAACATTGAAATGGTATAGGAATCTTCATTTGACCTCCATTTCTACTTGGGATGATTTAGGTGTAACCTTAGTTAGGCAATTTGAAGACAAGTCTTATCATATATCTTTGGTTGAATAGCTAACTACCATACAAAGTTACTCTCATGAGTTCATGTTTGATTTTAACCTTATATTACAAAAGACATGTACTAGAATCCATGAATTGGTTAGACCATGTCTATACTATGAATTTTTGTACTATCTAAAGGCCCTTAATTCTAATATAGTGTCATGATATAGTCCATGGGTGGTAATACTTTGCCAAATGCCTATGAACTTGTATTGAAAAAAAAAAAATAGCTTGATACAAGCTGGTAAACTTGTTCCAATATTTTTAATGCCCACATTACCATAATACAACATGTTCCTCCTCAAATTTCTCAAATTCCATCTATATCTCTTATTCTATCTCTAAAATCCCAAGTTTTAGCCCTTTCTAATTAGGCTACTGAGATTGGAGATTTGAAAAGTATGCTACAAGCTTTTAGAAATGAGATAGTCCAACTCAAGAGATAGTAGTACCAAGGTAGACTTTATTAGCAATAAAACTAGAACACTTATTAGTCCTTCAATATTCAAAGACCTCCTTATCAAGGTTTCAAAGACAATAGGCAATCTTACCAAAATAAAGGAGCCATAACCCAAACTAAACCATATGAAGGCCTTAATCCTAATGTGCCTTATAGTTTAAAAGCTATTGTTCATCAAAACAAATTGATGCAAGATTCATATTTGTAGCCTTTTAATCCAAATGACATCAAAAATCAAGCCTTGGTATCACAAGATATTACTATGCTACAAATGAAATAGGAAGAGCTATCTCTTCAAGGTGGCCAGTATGAAGACATGAATATGTCCTTCCAAGGAGAATATCAACAAGTTATAGGGTATCTTGATGCTATCAATGTTAATTGGAAATTATATGATCATATTACATTCAACCAAGTTAGTGAAACTGTCAACATAAATGGTCAATTTATAGCTTTAATTGGAGATAAAAGAGGAGTATTTAAGGAAGTTTAAGATGTGATAAATACTTATAGTGTTCCTAAAATTGTTCCTAAAAGTTTCAAGGATCAACCTGCTATCCCTATAACATATAATAACTAGAATGTAGAGGAAAGGATGGTTCCTTGAATGCCTCTAATTTGAGAATAACCAATGGTTCAAAAGTTGCATCCAAAGGCTAGTGAAGCCTCATTTAGCATAATAGATAAAATTAAGAAATAAAATTTTATCATTAGCATGTGGTATTCCCTTAACATTCTAGGGAAAAAATACACGCTCATTCAAGAGCTTTCAACTCTTAAGGTATTAAAGAACTAGTTAAGAAAAAAATAGTTATCCTAGCTAATTCAGACTAGTAAATCAAAAAACCTGATCAATAGGTACATAACATGAAAAGGTGGACAAAACCAATGTTAAATCATACCAAATCCCTCCCTTTTATCTCTCTCTTATTGTTGGTGATTATTTAGTCCATAATTATATGGTAAATAGTGGAGCTAGAAGCATTATTATACCCAAGCAAATTGTAGACAAGCTTGGTCTTGTCTATCAAACAAATACCAAGGGAGTATTGAAATTAGATGGGTCACCAAAAAATATAGTAGGAATAATCAAGGACCTAAATTTGACATTACATACTTTCCCCAATGATAAAATTCATCAAGATGTAATAGTAGTGGACTTGCTTCCCTATTTTGCCATATGTCTATCAAGGGACTTTACCTCAAAGATTGGAGGATATTTATTAGATGATTGGACCTATTTAATGTTTAGGAAAAATTATGGTACTAAGGTAACAATACATTCTAAACCCATTTTAGGATTTCATTTGGATCCATATATGCCAAGTATGGTGAACACTAATTATATTATCTCAAACAAGATACTAGAAAATAGTGAGGTGAAAACTGAGTCACCTCTAGATGGAGTTCCATATCTTTTCCATGATGAATGGGACTCTAATTTGAATAATCATGATCCATAAAATTTAATTTAAGAAGGATGTGTTATCTATTCCCTTCATGAAAATGATACAATAATTCCAACATTGATGAAATATGATCAAACTAGTGATGACCTGTGGAAACTATGCTTTGATATATCTAGGAACAAACATGGCAATGGGCTTGGAATGATGTTAATTTATCCATCTAGTCAAATGTATTTATACTCTCTCATGTTTTATTATGGTTACTCCAATAATGTTTCTAAATATGAAGCACTAATGCATGGCTTGCAATGAGCAATAAAGATGAAGGTCATTATCTTACAAGTCTTTGGTGATAGTGGACTGGTAGTTCACCAATTAAGAGGACTTAATGTATACAAGAACCCACTACTTAGGTCCTATAAGCATAGAGTATGGTATTTAATTTAAAACTTTCAAGTTTTCAATATTTGTGCCATATCAATAAATAAGAACAAGCATGTAGATAGGTTGGTTGCCATTGGGTCAAAATTTAGTATCTTGAATGACATAAAGAATGAAAAGGTTCAATTACACATCAATTTGATTATAATAACTTCTATCCTAGAAAACCATGACAATAAACAAGTATTTGAAGATGATAATTATATTTTTAGGTACTTACAAGATGAATCTAAATTATACTCAAGGAATGAAGAAAAGCACTTACAGTAGTTTGGTGACCATATTATGTAGCTGAAGACAATTAAGTTGCCTAAAGGGTTGGTCACCCTTGAAAATATATTGATTAGAGATGATAAATTGAGAAAATAAAAATTTTATTTGTCAACTAAATAAAAACACTATACAAATGTGGAGATTGCAACTAGTAAGCACTTAAAATTCATAACAGTTTGCACATCTTCAGAGAAGAAATTTTTTATTGAGTTATGTTCAATTTTTGCAGATGTTTTTGCATGGTAGTACATTGACCTTAAAGGATTTGATCTAAGTCTAGCTCAATATACCATGGTGTTAGAGGATGATATTAAACTAGTTAGACAAAGCCAAATCCTTATTAACCCAAAGCTTAAAACTTTGATAAGATCTGAGCTACATAAGTTCATTGAGCCAACTATAATATTTCCAATTAAGCACTCAACTTGGGTGGTAAACCTTGCTCTAATATGGAAAAAGAATGGTGAAATAAGACTATGTCTTGACTTTCATGACCTGAACAAGTCCTCTCTTAAAGAGCACTATCCATTTTCATCAATGGAGGAAATTTTAAAGTTAGTTTCAGGTTTAGAAAGGTTCTCCTTGTTAGGTGGATACAGTGGTTATAACCAAATTTTGGTCAAAGAAGAAGACCAGTACAAAAAAACATTCACCACAAAGTGGGGACATTTGCATATAGAAAGATACCTTTTGGTTTATCCAATGATGGATAAACTTTTTATAAATCTATGGAAATGGAATTTCAAGGTCTCCTTAACAAGTTTATACTTATTCATCTAGATGATTAATAGTGTTCTCTAATAGTTCAAATGAACATATGATTCACCTTAGACAAGTTGTTGAAATGTGTAGGTAATTTGGAGTGTCTTTGAATCCAAAAAAGTTTGTTTTCTCTATTCATGAAGGTAGGCTTCTTAGACATGTAATTTCAAAACATGGTAGAAGCATTGATCCTGATATGATAGACTCAATTCTTGTACTTTCTTTTCCTAAACACAAGAAAGCCTTGAAAAGCTTCTTAGGCAAGATCAATTTCATAAGAATATACATTTTAAATTTTATTACTTTATTTATGCCACTTACAATTATGCTAAAAGAATTAGAGTTTTATCTGGGCCAAGGAAGGCGTAAGATGTTTTGAAGAGATCAAGAAAGCTAGCATTGCCATAATTTTAGGTATTCTCATGAAGAATAATAAAGAGACCTTAGAGAATCCAATATCCTTATTTAGTCAAGGCTTAGAATAATATGAAACAAGTTATTGTTTTGTTGAGAATTATGTACTTTTAGTTATAAGATCTCTTAAAAAGTTTAGGTACTTGTTGTCCAACAACAAGATACATTTGATGGTTGCACATCCAAGTGTTAAGGATTTCCTTTTGAACAAGGATATAAATGATAAGAGAGCTATTTGGATAACCAAGGTCATGGAATATGATGTTGAGATTAAGGTCACAAAGCTAGTTAGAGGCAAAAGACTTTATGAATATCTAGACCAAGATTTATAAGAAGCCAATGGGGTGTTTATGGTGTCAAATGATGAAGAAGTTGTAAATAATTAGACCTCATATTATATTTGGTTCTAATATATGGTAATATACTTATAATATGGTGTTTATCCTTCCCATATGACCCATTCAAAGAGGAGATATTTTAGCTTGCAATAAATTCCTTTTCTTCTTGTTGACAGTGTGTTGTTCAAAAAGGATATCAATGACATGTTACTAAGGTTCATAGAACTAGGTCAAACACAAATATCTATTTATAAGTTCCATGATGGACATGGTGGAGGTCATTATTTATCAAAGATCACAACCCACAAGATAATAAGAGGTTGGTATTATTAGCCAAGTATATTTGGTGATTGTCATGCATGGATTAGGAAATGTAGACAATGTGCTATGTTTGTTGGAAAGGTTAAAATTTTGGCCTTAAATATCCAACTAATTTTAGTGAATCAACCATTTTTACAATTAGTATTGGACTTTATTGGTCTCAATGACACCCCTTCAAGCTAAGGACATAAGTGTATCCTAACTACCACTAAATATTTTACTAGATGAATAGAAGTAGTGGCATTAAAAATAGCCAATGAGTCTAATGTTATAGACTTCTATGAAGGTTTGCATACTATATTTGGGTTCCCTTAAACTATTATTTATGACAATGTTATGGATTTTATGGGGCCTAATATTAGCTAGTGGGTAGTTTAACATAACGTTTTTCTCAGTAACTCATCTAACTATTATCCACAAGGCAATGGCCTTGTTGAGTCTACTAACAAGAATTTGTTAAAGATCATCAGGGGGACTATTGAAGACAATCAGAGGTCATGGAATCTGAAAATGAAGTTAGCTTTATGGGTTAATAGGATAAACTATAAAATGTTAATAGATAATTCTCCATACAATCTAGTATATGGTAACAGAGCAATAATGCCTACTTTTCTGGAATTTACTACTTTGAAGTTAATGTATGAACTTGAGATTTTAGAGAATGAGATAATGGAAATCAGAGATATTGATCTCATGGAGCTATAAGAGACAATGCATTAGTCCATGTTGGACTTGGAGGCCCATCAAGCAATGGTAAAGAGATCTTTTGGCAAAGGAGCGTCTTTAAGAAAAGTTCAAGAAGGAGATTTGATCCTCAAGTGGGATGACCATAGAGCTAAGCTAGGAAGGAACACAAAATTTTATTCTCTCTATATTGGTCCAAACACAATCTGTAACTATAAATCTCACAATGCTTTCCAACTCACAAGGATGAATGGTGAAGAGTTTCTTATCCTAGTCGATGGGATACATCTTAAACGCTACTATTAAGGAAGTTAAGTTCCCTATACATAGTTAGTTGGTCTTGTTTTTTTGTAAGTCTTATTATAACACATTAATTTATTTTGTTTTGTCTCAAATAAGTTTTTTTTTTTTCATAGTTGTTAGATAGGTTAGTTATCTTTTCTTTATTAGGTTAGTTTCCCTTTCAAGTTTTTTTCTTTCTTTGTTTGATGGATTTTTTTGTCTTTTTAGTCAAGAGGCTTGTTGCAGTCATGGAATAAATGTATTATCTATTATGATTTAATAATCATGTAAATGCCCTGAGTTCTCTATCATAGTAGGCATGATTCCTAGTTTAGTCACCAAAGATATTAGCTAATTTTTGGCCTACATACCACAATTGCCTAAATATAGTATAATTTCCTAAGGATCAAGTATGGATCAAGGATTGAATATATTTTTGGATGGAATAAATGCTCTAAGGATCACATGTTGATTTAAAAGATTTAAAAACACTTTATGTTTACTTAAAGTGTGTTTTTGTCAATATTTGAGGGATAGGTCTACAGAGCAAAGAGAATTTTTTTTTAGTAGGTTTCATGGTGATCGAAGTAAATCAAAGGTTAGGGACAAATTACACAAAAATTAAAAAGTTATTTATGCACTGAAATTTTAAGAAAATGTTCAAAAGAACCTTCAATCTTTACAAATGCTAAGTGCAATTTTTTTTTGGCTAAGTCTTTACTTGGCATATTGTTTCAAGATTTTACTTGGCTAATTTCAAATATTTTAGACTTTCTATTTAAACTAAGTGCTCAGATTTATTTCAAGAAAATTGTTTAAATGTTTATTTGGATAAGTGTTAGAATTATTTTTGGAAAATTATCCTGAAAGAATAATACTAAGTATGTATTTATTTTGAGAAAAATGTCAATCAAAAATACTGAAGGCAAAATTCTTTTGGGAAAATTGTTTGAGTAATTTTCTAGAAGGTAGAATTATTTCAAACATTTTGTCCATGGAAAAATCTAAGTAAAAATTATTTTCAACATTTTGTCTGAAATAAAAAGCTTGTAGACATATTATTTTGGGGAAAGTGTTCTATACTAAAGTTCCTGAAGAGGTTAATTCTATGGGAAATTTTATCCAAAACAAAAATCTTAAAGCTGTCTCCATTAGATAAATTATCTGAGACAAAGTTTCCACAAATAGAATTCATTTGGGAGAAAATCCCACAATAATTTTCCCAAGGAAATAAAATCATAAGACAAAAGGTCCATGGGAAAATGTCTAAAACATGAAGTCTAAAAAAAAAATTGTTGTGGGGAAAATGCATGTGAAGCAGATGGAGACATGTATGCAAGTATCCAATTCAATCTAGGACAAAAAACCATTTTAGTATAAAATGTGATGGTTTCATAGACATCAAACTTAAGACATAGAAAATATCCATTGTGTTTTAAATTTGATGGTAATGAAAATGCCAAATATGGTCACAGAGATGGAAAATGATGGGATCATATATGTCAAATTTGAGCTCATGAAGTATCTATTTAATTTCAAATAATGGGTCCCAATAAATCTAATGGTTGGCATTTGATCATGTAATTAGATCTAATGGTGAGTGGTGAGTCAAAAGGGTAAACAAATCCTAGAGAAAATGTGTGTATGGAAAGTGTTAATAGTGCATTTAACTAGCAAAAGATCAATGATCAACATTTATTTGTACAAGAAAGAATAATGAAGTGAGATGGGGTAGCATGCCAATGATTTGAGTCAGGTTTTGACAGCCAATGAACAAAAGGCAAGCCCAAGACATTTTTCATGGAAGTCAATGAGCCATTAAAGCTCAACAAAGGTGAGATATGTCTTTTTAGAGCTTAAAAAAGACCAAGTGTTAGTGACTACTAACAAAATAGATATTTACAATTTTTTTATGATAGGCCAAGCATGGCTCTATAAGTTCTAAGGTATGAATTTTTAATCCTCTTAGAAAAATTAGGTAAAGATGGCATAGAGTCCTGAGGAGTGACCTGGTGGTTAGATAAAGATTAATGAAGAATTTAATTCTTGTATGAGTACCTTCTTTCTTTAAAAGATCATGACTCAGTCTCCTTGAATTAGTGTTAATCCATCAAAAGTGGTTGGGCCTTTTTCAATGTATAGTTCCCTTTCTCTCCTTCATTTTTTCTATAAATACAGGATTCTAATCCTTGAATTGTATCCCTCTTTTTGGTATGATTAAAATCTATTGATGTTTATATTATAAAACTTATTTGATATAATAGAGATGGAATTCCTTCTTTTGTAGTTGAATTAAAGTGTGGCTTATGAGTTCATTGATTGGTTAAGTGAGTGTATGATTTCCTTACCTATATCTAAATTTTATCACCTTCATGATATGCTTTGAAAATCCTCATAAGTCATTATAAGTGTAATATATGTTTTTTTGGTTAGTTTTAGAAGTGGATAACTACCTTCCCATAATAGATTAATAGTTAATTCATGCCTTTTTGTGATATACTAATGTGAGTAGTGTGTCTTATTTGAGTTTGAGTGATTTAATCATTAGTAAATCACCTCTTTGAGATGTTTTCATAAGTTATTGTTAAAATATCTCTCCCTTTTCTAATCAAGTACTAGTTTAGATTTAGTATAGGTGATAGATCTAAAAATAAGATGACCATCTCTAGAGGTCTGATCCATTATTATGATACCCATAGCCTGGGATTAGTCCCATATTGGACTATATTTTGGTAAGAGGACTTGAACAATCCTCAAATAGGGTGAAAATCTAGAACACTAAAAATACCTTAATTAGGTTTAGCTACTCCATGTTGGTCATGACCCTAATTATATAAGTATATCTAGAAATATAGTTATCTAATTTATCCTCTATAAGTTAGGATTTATTTGTATATTAGATTCAACTTTACTTGCATACATTGTAGTGAAGCCAATGTTAACTAACCCTTACATATTTTTAACTTTAATTTTTAGATTTTTAGATCTATTATGTCAACTCACTATAATAATTTATGCATAGGTCTTAATACTCAGTCAATCTAATAAACTTATAATAGCTCCATGTGTAGGTTATTTTCATATATAAATAGTTAGATCAATCTGATTGACTCATCTATATACTCTTTTTAGGTCATATTCGACTTCATCAATCTAATCGACATATTTAGGGCATCATTTATAGGTTTTTTAACTGAGGTGAACTTGTCGATCTTGTTCAACTCTCTTTGATTGAAATTTATGCCTTATCACACTAAATCAATCCTATAATTTTAGTTTTTCATATTTTATCCCAAATTCTCTAACAAGTTATATTTAGACTACTAGATCAATTATGTCAACATAGTTATTTTGGCTATTTTAATAATTTAACTTTATGCAAACTCAATCAACTGGTTCAAATTTATTTTAACATCATATCTTCCAAGTTCAAACCCTCATCTAGATAACACAATTTACAAATAATAATTTAAAATTTTTAGTACAATATTAAATCAATCTAATTGACTTCATCTTATTCATTCTAACAAGCCTAGTTCTTTCCTTTTCTCAATGTTATTTTCTTGCTATTTTTTAAAATTCAAATTTTAGTTCAATTTTTCACAAATTTTTAGTTTTATAAAATTATAACCTTATAGTAAAATAAATCAAATAGCTTGACTTAGTTCTGTAACTAATTTTTTTCCTAATAAACTCAATCAACCAAATCGAATCTTTTTTGTACTATTTTCATACTAGGTTGACCTAATCTACCTAGCACTATGTATTTTTCAAGCAAAGGAAATTAACCTGCATCAATAATAATTAATTAATTTTTTAGTTATCTAATTATTTACTTAAATTAGAGCACATAGTATAAATAAGAAGGTTAATTTACTAGATTAGTCACATTTTCCCCTCACACACCACTAAATCCCAAAAATATAAAATAATAATTTAAACAATTCTACCTAGGACTACCTACTTAGATTTCATCACCAAGGGGGAATTTGACTTTATTTTTTAGTCAAGTATAAATACATGGTTTATGGTATATTTGAAAATCACCTAATACCTTGATCACTAAAATATTATTAAGTGATGGATTAGGACCCAATACCAAGCCCGTACCATCACTAGTACAAATCTTTTCATCCTTAACATACTAGAAACTAGTTTTAGCTTACCTCTTCTTAGTTCCTTTCCAAATCTAAATGCACTATCACATTTTACATCATAATTTAAAATACATCAATAATTTTCACTTATTAGGTTATAATTACATTTTAATATTGATGCTTACAACTTTTATATTGTATTTTGTATTATAAAATTTGTATTAGCTAGCATTGGTATAAGGTCTGTGTTGTGTTTTAAAACTAGATCAACCCAATCGACCTAGTTTCATGTGTGTTTAACTTAATTATTTAAAACCTAACACCCAATCATCTAGATTTATAACATTTCAAAAAATTCCTACCTATAAAACATAGTTGACTCATTTGACTTGGTCTCTTACAATCTATTTGGTTGCTTTACCATAGAACATAGTCAACTCATTTGAATCAATCTCTTATAGGCTATTTTATGTGCTTTAATATAAAACACGATCAACTTGTTGGACTCAATCTATGATATTTTATTTTTCCTTCCAAACTCAGTTTACAAATTTGACCTTATAGTATGTCATCGATTATGTACCCTCTAGTTGATTTAGTTATTTTTAGGAACTAATGTTTATCTAATCTCATAGATTACCTAGCTAACTTTTTCAAGATTTCATACTTTTTCTCATTACTCCTATATTCCTAATATAAACATCATAAAATACCTTATTAAAATATTTTTATATAATATAAATCCATTTAGACGATACATAGGTTGTTCTTTCCTTCCTACCCTCATTACCCAAGAGGATACTCGCTCTTGGTGCACCTTTTCTCACCCTTCATCTATGAATTGAAATATGGTTCAAATTACCCAAAATAATCAAATCAATGGATGTGATCCATTTCACACTTATAAAGATGTTACCTTATCCAAACTACCTTATTACACTTTAGGATAAATATATACAAGACTAGTTAATAATATTATAATAAATCCCCA
Organism: Torreya grandis; assembly: GCA_037957365.1. Taxonomy (NCBI): domain Eukaryota; kingdom Viridiplantae; phylum Streptophyta; class Pinopsida; order Cupressales; family Taxaceae; genus Torreya; species Torreya grandis. The sequence continues at coordinate 819,183 of JARHVA010000476.1, forward strand.
TAATAGGCAACATCCTTATTCCTAACAATGGGAATATTTATCTTCGTAATAACACCAATACTCCTCATAATACTAACACTAACCTTACCCCTTCAAATATTAATAATCCAAATGCACAATTGATACTACTCAAATCCATACATTAATAGTAAAAAAAATGAATGTTATGCAAATAATAAATGCATCTCAAATGATGTAAAATCAAAAACATTTATTACAAATTAATAATCAAAATTTTATCCCTCTTCATCATAGATATTCCAATGGAAATATCATTCTAAAACCATTTATGCATAACAAGATGCTTTAAAATACCCAAAATGAACCATTATCTCCTTTCATTAATTCTATTAATATTGGAAATATTTATCCAACTATTAAATATGATGGTACTAAAGACCCTGCATCCTTTCTTAAGGCATGTGGTAATATCTACTAATAATGGATTCAAACAAACATGTTATCCACCATCAAACTTATAGTAAAAAAATTTATAAGAGATGTCCTAGAATGGTATAATCACTTACATAAACATTCTATTTGGAAATTAGATGATGTTTTTAATGCCTTAGTCAATGAATTTCAATACAATGACCTTCCTATTATAGCCTAAGTTTTCATGCATGAGAATTCAAGTAGACCTCAAATTTGGGATAACATGGAACTATCTATGCAAATAGGCAAGCTACCATAAGAAATACATCTCTAGATTTGAAAGGGCTAACTCTCATGGTCTATCTTCTAGGCTCACATAATACACAAGACTAATCACTATTAGGGGTGAAAAGGGAATAAGTAAACATAAAAATAATGTATAATAATGAAGATGATAAAACTCATATTTAATAAAGTTTATTGAATAGGTTTTATAAACCTATTAAAACATTCTTTGTCATCTAGTCTATCAAATAGACCTTAATAAAACTCCAAACCATAGTTATCATCTCTAGTTTCAGTAGTCACTCACTTTCTCACTATTTTATCCAAGACTACCTTTAATGAATAACTTATAACAAGGGTTTTCATGCAAAACCAAGTTGATAATTGGATATGAGGAGTTATAAAAAGTATCCACACACCTCCCACATTAGCCTTGATTCATAAGTTCACTTTTGTACCTAGAAAACACCTCAACTCCTCTAAAAACATAGTATTTGGTCTATTTGTATAAGTGATAGTATATAATAGTTGGATACCAAGGAGCCTAGTAGAGTGTCAAATAGGTTTAAATCACTTTCTAGTCGATTTAACCCTTGTGGATGCATTTCCTTTAATATTTTTCACATCAAGTTCGTAAGAGGGTTTTAGGAAGGTTAGGTTCTTAGTGATGATTCATAAAGTTTAGATGATTAACACTCAAAAAAATTTAACCAAGTTTAAAAATATGGCCCTCCTTAACTATCCATAGCTACTTGAGGTACCATGAATCTCATCTATATAGATATGAGTGAAAGAAGTTGGCTTCTCGATCTCCTACTTTCATTTTGGATAGGCTTGAGATAGATTTAGGCGAAAAATGGTTGATTTGAAATATTATCTACAAATAAATTGGTATCATCAACCCTACACTCTCTCTTGAAGTCTATTAATTTTTTTTGTGAGATTATATGGTCATAAAAGTGAAGTTAGGCACCTTTAGGGTTCATGTCTAGTTTTAGGCCTAGTCTGTAAGAATGTGTATTTGAGTATGTGACCACCTCTGAGTGCTTCCAATGGATGTATGTGATTTATAAATCTCTAATAAAATTTGATGAAAGTTTACACATCATATAGTAATCATATAGAACTCTCCCTTTTATCCTTTCCTAATTTACATACTAGGTCTATAAGATTACCTTGACTATAAAGTGCCCCTATCTAAGATAAAATAGAGGATGATTCCCCTATTGGTTTGGCATAAAGGAGAACATGGGGGATTTTTTAGGTCATGATTACCTTATTTAAAAATTATTAAATATATATCACACCTAAATAGGCCTTAACACCTCAAATCCTTAAGACTAGCTTTTAATATTATGACTCTATGTAGTGTTTACTAAATATGAGGTTAGAGGCTAGTGTGATATCCTTATTTTAAGATAGGGTTAAATGTTTTTATCTAACTCACACCTCTATCAAAATCCCAAACTTACAATCTCCATTAGTTAGACTAGTCTAAAGTATGTGTTGACTGTGTCACCTATAGGTGGAAATAGGTAAGTCAAAGGACTCATGTAGGTGATGATACATTTATTGAGAACTATTTTTCCATTTTTATATTATATTTAAGTCACTAATATCATCTTACATTTGAATATAGTCACTCCCTTTTGAGATCATGCAACCATTGTGTCATTGTTGCATTGTAAGTTCATTTTGGCTTCAATGGTACTATTGTTCACTGAGTGTTTTTAGTAGAAACTTGTCTAAGTTGAAACCATTTAACCATTATTATCCATTGATCAAACAATATTCTATTTGTGTCAAGATCCTACGTCTATTCTAGGCTTCAAAGATGAAATCATTAGGCCTATCTATATCTCATAGACATTCACCACAAGATGATGTTATGTAAGGTAGAATCCTCTTTCATAGATATTAAGGTAAATGTTCCCATTTGTAACTTTATCAACTCTAACTAACTATGGGTGTTGCTTAAAATGGTTTTCCAAACTGATTGTTCCTTCATATAGTCTTCAATCCTTACCAAAATCCATTTTCACATCATCCCAAGCTTTATATCCTCTTCAAGGCATATCTTTAGGCTTCTATACTATGACTATGTTATATACAAAAACCTATAGGTATTCATTAGGTTTGAATGTAAGTAGTGATCTCACTTGTTTGTAAAACGTAGCCCTCTACTTGGATTGGTATAATATATCATGGGTTGTGAATGTGATAGAGACCTACTATAGAGTTTAGATTATGTACTTGAGTTTCCCACAAACCTTTGGTACATCTAACCTCTGAGGCATACACATTCAATGTACATTCTACCTGTATATGATAGTGAATATTAGATCCAATATGACCTCAATTTTTTTTCTTGCAATATCAAATGATACTTATATAACACATTTCACTTTGTATGATATTGATCTAAAATTTCTTTACAAACCTCAACTTCACACCTTCACCTACAACTCATCAAAACACTATTATATAGACCATCACTATGTTCACTTCTTAATATAAAGAGTTATTCTAATCATTATTCCATGTTTACATGTTCTAACCAATTTTAAATCCACATGTAATGTAATAACATACTCTACAAGTCAACATAGAACATTTGGTTCACAAATACTAAGGCAAATAGATGAGAAAATTGAATCCATTAGGGATGTATAGGTAGTTTGGAGTCACTAACAGAGTTAATGATTGTTAATAATTCATTGACTATCAATCTAAAAACCATTACCATCAAATAGAATTAAAAATGGACTCCTAAATAACACCAAGTATATTTAGTCCAAATCCTCTTCTCTTGTTTGTACCAAGTATAAACTATTTGACCTTGTTGACCTAACTAAGAGAGTAATGAGAGACAAATATCAATTTTCATCAACTTAGAAATTTTTAAATCTTATTGAGCTTGGAAATGAAATGTGGGCATGTCATATCATATTATTTAAGCCTCCCACATGCCAAGTGAGTCACCTCAGTCCATACAATTGTATGAAACTACCTTATTTATATTTTATCTCCTTTCTTATATGTTGAACCTATCACATTTTAGTTTTAAAATAGTTTTCTAATAATCCTTGAAAATAAGTATGCTATCCTGAGCGTTGGAATATTTTTAATTTAGATTAAAACCACACAACTTCCCTTAGTTTGACCAAAAAGTGGTAAAAATGTATATTAAGACAAGATGACAAATATGAAAATGTTAGAACATATTTTTTGAAATCGTTAATGACCTTGTGACAAATTTCCAACATAGGAAACCCTATGAAAGTTTTGAATTTGCAAGGGAGTTGACCAAATTTAACCTAGGGTGAAATTTAGTCAACACTTTTTTGATTTCCTAGGGGTAGCATGCGTATAATGCTAAGGACCATTTGCCTTCTCCTATCTTTGGGTAATGGAGTCTCCAATACATTAAAATTTCTATTAAAAAGGCTTTGAAGGGACACCAAAATCACACCAAACACAATAAGAAACAAACTCACAAAATAAGACATAAAACACACATTTATGCTCTCATGAACACTTTGGAAAAACACACAAAAAACTCAAAGGAAAAAACACATCTATCCTAATATTTACAAGACCTTAAAACACTTGAGGTGAAGAACAACTCCTCATTGCTTCAACTAGGGTTAAAGATAATGCTTCTAGCATTACTACTACTCCATGAAAACAAACTCTCATATGATGCATACTTGTCAATGAATACTTACTTACAAAGATAGTCAAATGACTTACCATCTTTGGAGATTCTATAAGTGGCAATTTTTTCATTTAGAGATCTCATAAACACTCCATCTAGCTCTTTAAGAGGTTTGTTTGAGCTTGCATCCTTCTTGGACTTTGTCATGTCTTCTTGGTAATCCTTAATCTAATCATTGGTAATCATCATAGCCTTGTCAACTTCAAATGCATTTGAAAACCTGACGTGTTTGTTATTGAGAGTCATCAAGACTATTTTATTATTCACCAAACACTTCTTGATATATCAAAGTTGCTTCTTGCTTGGTAGAGACCTCAATCACTTCCTTGTGCTCATTAGATGCATGATTCACCTTATCATTAGGTCTATACTTATTTCTAAAAAATTTAGACTTTATCAACTCTTCAAATTCATACACTATGACATTGAATTTTTTTCCACATGCCATCTACTCATTCTTGAAGTTTATGTTCATGAGTGTTGTCTTCATTGGTAGTATGAGTTAATGCTCAATAGGGTTATCTTGATTTGTCATCGATAGGATATTAACATCATCATCCATGTGCAAGATATATTTTCCCCATGATACTTGTTCTAGAGTATCATTATAATTTACTTCACAAACTCCATCACATTCTTCATGGATTATGTAAGTACCAAGTCTTGTTTCTTTAAGTCCATATTGCTCATCTCCCCATTCATTAAGGTACAAGTTAGATATGCCATTAAGAAGTGTTAGAGGTTATTTATTACTAGGATGATCTTCTTCCTTAATTAAAATGAAATTCGTATTGGAGGTGTAAATCACATATGGATCTACATGAAAACTAGATAGAGGTTCATATTTGATTGACACCTTTTCACCATACCTAGTCTTAAAAGCCATGTAGGACCAATCTCAAGTTAGGTATCCTCCAATCTTTGCAATGAACACTCTTGAAAAATAAAGTGAAAAATGAGGTGGCACATCTAGAACCATAAAATATTGAGAAACACTGAAAGTAGGACAAGCATAGAGAACATGTTTCAAACCTTTTATTATGCCAATGCTCTTGGTAGCTGACCTATCTAATTATATCGCTCCTTTGGAATTAGGTACATACTTTAAGTTCAACTTATCAGTTACTTGCTTAGGCATGAAACAAGTACTTTACCCTTTATCAATAAGATAATTTTGAACCAAAGCATCTCTAATGGTGATTAATAGATAAAAAGGAATATTTTGTCTACCTTTTCAACTTTTTTTGACTATCCTTCATTAGGATTCAATGTGTTTTTCAAGGCTACCTCTTTCCCACTAGATTGTTTTTTTGCCAAATTGAGCTTGGACATCTCTTCTTGAATTAATTCTACTTATCTAGGTATTGATAATGTATTCGACATTGATACATTCACATGAGACATATTTATATGATCTACAATGTTAGTAAAAGAGCCACTCACTTTTGCTTGTCCACTATGAGGAACAATACTACCTATATCTTGAGAATTTTGAGGTATTAAATATTTCCTAACATTCTAAATTCTTTGATCAACTTGTGTACTTGAAACTAAATTAGACACACCTACCCTTTGGGATGTATGAGAATTAATTTATTGACCATTAGAACCCTCTTGAACCTCTTCAATTTCCTTCATCTTTGCTCTTGTGTTTGTAAATATAAGACTTGAGTCTTTGCTTGGCTACCCTTGATAATTCAAAACACATGAGTCATCTTTCTTCCAATTGACCAATTTAGACCCCACTTGAGTACTCTTCTCATTAGTCTCTCCTCCATTAGGTATTTCATCTTAAGTCATAGTTGGCATAGTTCCTAAACTTGCCATGAAGGCTTTATTGAAAGACTCATTATCATAGGAAGATAGATAATGAGGTTGATCCCATGAAGACTAAACATCATGTTCTTAGAAAACGTTATTTTGAGTAGGCACTAATTCTCTTGAGGTAGAGGGAGCATTATTATTTTATCCATTATATGAATTTGTTTGAACCATTTATCCTTATCCTTGAGGATGATGTTGGAATGGTGGAATATTGCCTTGATAATCAGCATAGGATTGATTAGGTTGATAGTGGATTTAGAAAAGACTTACTCGATAATATTATAGATCCTCTTGAGACCTAAGATATATTTCTTCATAGATATCATTCTTTCTACCTCATTATACTTGCTTGGTTGACTAGGGGAATAAGGCTTAAGTTTAGGTGTAGGGGTTTAAAAATTAGGGAATAGAGGCATAGGAGGTCTCAGGGTGATCTTCCCAACCTTTATTAGATAATTATCTACCCTAATGTCCAATTCATGTGTAATAGACAAAGTGTTACCTCCAATAGATTGTACCATCATTGAGATGTCACTATCAAAAACTTTAATATAGTAAAGGAAAACATGATGAGCTATGTGTCTTACCAAGATTGGGATTCTATACCATGTCTTATGAATTATTGTGTTGAGGTATTGAATGAATTCTTGAGGTTATCTCCTTATGTTGGGGAGTTTCCCAATCAATGACAAGTTGTCACCCTTATCTACAAATCCTTTCCTTAATGTAACTCCCAACTCATCCCATGTGGTGATAGATTTAAGGGTGAAATTACCATACCAATCAAGATATTTTCCTTTCAAATAGATAGCCAACAACCTAATTTCTATGTTTTACTCAATGATGTGATGTATATTATAAAAGTTATCAATAGTTATATGATGATCAATAAGGGTAATGCCAGTGTCATTGGTATATGAGGGAACATTTTTAGGGTAAATATGGGGATGAAATCATAATGGGAAAGTATTAGAGGAATATAACCATTGAAGGAAACAAAAGGTAGGTTCATTTCCATGTTAGTTTTAGGACTTTACAAGAATGGGCCAGTCAAAAACTTCATTATAGGCTTATGAGAAGGGTATGAATTCTTTCGGTAAGGATGGGTATTAGTAAATCTTATTACTTTATATGAATAATGAGGAATCTCTTGGAATTCAATGGAATGCTTGTGGTAAGAGACCTTATGTTTACATTAGGTATGAAAGAGTGCAATAGTCTATAACCAAGATTGAAATGTTGGAGTCATCAAATACTATAAGAATTAGACTATTATAGATTCTATGTTGTCAAAGACAATATCCACCTTGAAAAAATTTCTTGGAATTTATGTCCCATCGAGCATACTATAACTATTATAGCCCAAATTTTCACCCATGATAATTCAATTAGACCTTCTCAAAATTTGGATAACATGGAAATATCTCTGCAAATGGGCAAGTGATTTAATTTTTTTGAGAAACTAAATGTTTAATTCCTAAATAATAAATGGGTCTGAGTATATCAAATCAGTAAATAATGTAAAATAATTAGGCTACTAATTTGTGAATTTTGATTGTAATTATGAATGTTTTTAAAATAGAAGAGAGAAAGAGATAATAAAACTTATCTTATTCTGTATTATTCTAAGGTAGGATCTTGAAATATTTGTGTAGGCTTGGGAGACTATCATAAATAGGAATCTAGAGTTCATTTCTTGATTAGATATGAGCACTAAAAGTGGGAAATCCTAGGTTTTAGAACTATAGTTATATCTTAGCACTATTATCCTGGTGATCTAAGATTTTTGGGTTTTATGTGTCATGTTTGTGTGACCTTGATTGTGAAATATTGAAGCTTGAAAGTCCATGGAGCTTATTGTGTACCTAATTTAATCTTCAATACCTAGGATCCTTTGTGTACTTGACCTTAAATTTAAAATTTGGATAAAGGAGAGGAAGAGATAGTGTATAAAGGATACATTAGATGCACTTCACACCCTATGTGTGGTCACACTGCTTACATACTAGTACTCTGAGGATGGATCAAGCTATATTTAGTTCTCCCATTGAAGTGCTTGGTGAAATAGTGTGATCAAAATTTAAGTAAATGAGAAATTGGGTATACTTCAATTGATTAGGGACTCGTGTAAATATTTGAACAATCTTGAAATAATGTTGGATGGTTGTATGCAGATAATAGGGAAAAGTGTTTGAGTAGTCTTTATTGCATTCTTGCTTCTCTCTTATAAATGAGTGCCAACCCTTCTAAATAGACTGTGAATGGTGTGTTATAGTTTATTTAATGATTGTGGGCTAAATGAATTCAAATTAGATTGAAATGGATTAGGATAAGGATTTAAAATAAAGTGGCCTTAGAAGCTAATATGTACTTGGACAATAGTGCCAAGAACATGACACCATAAGTTTGTGTTTTAGTCCAAGTTTAGGTGTTATTGTCCATGGTTGATGGGACCTAGGGGGATGGATTAAACATGGAAAGAGAAGTCTATGTCTACAAGGGTTTAGCCTAGGAGGTTATAGATGACTAAGAATTAGTGAAAACATGCCTATGAGGGTTATGAGAGCAAGCAATATGGAACTATGGATTCGGTTTCATTATCCACACTCAAGTTACCAAATTTCACATTTTATATGACTACATATACCACCATTTATTCTATTGATTTAGAAAATTTAAATAGTAGGATAAAATAAAAATATAAAGCATACCTGAACATACCTAAAAAGGTGAAGCTCATGAAGCTGTTTGACACTAGATGTGTATAGAGAGAGCATGGCATAAAGTGTGAATCTATAATGAAAAACATGGAGTATATCATTCCTTACTAGATATTCTATATTTAAAATAAGAATGTATAAAATCTAGGTAAGAGAGAGAATAAAATAAAGGAATGAATATAGCTCATTGGGTATGTGTACCAATACAAAACATAATGTGATGTTGGATCTTGTTGGGTGTGTGTTTTACCAAAAGTAATATCATGAACATAGTTGAGTGTTCAATTCCCTAGAAGTGGCTCAAGAATGTAAAGGTAGGCACATTTTTTCCATCATCACCTACTAAGTGAAGCTAATGAATCATACATGTGTTAATCAATGTTTAGACTGTGTGTCAAATCCCTCTAAATAGGTGGTTCAAGAATACAAAGGCTATCTCATCCTTTAGCTCTATCATTACCCCATGAAGTGAAGTTATGAATTAATTATGGTATGGAATGGATGTCATATGAGATGGATCTTGAATGTACTATGAGCTGATAATGTTGGCATAGATAGTCGAATGTATGCTAGAAACTAGGCCACTCTTGGCCATTTCAAAATATGGAGATTATGCTTGTATGAATGCCACTCTGAAACTAGTGTAATAAGCCTATGTAGAAGCCAACTCAAGAAATCAAATACTCAATAATTTAAGCTTGTATGAAATCCAAACTTGAAAAAGGATGTCAACCACCTACAGATGGAGTAAGGCATGTAACTAATGAGAAATACTTGGAAAATAAATTGAACTTAAAAAAAGGGAGGATCAATGTGCCATGAACATTTCCCCCAATCACTAATGTCTAAAACATGGATTCTAATTTGGAATTTATATCAACTACCTCATATAAAACTAATAGTGAGTACCATCATGCTGCACATGATTACCCCAATATATAGACTCTTTGAGCAAAAACTATACTAAAACATGTTGAATATGGACTATACTAAGCTGAAAAACCTATGACTAAAATCAATTTTCTATTTTTTTTGGAAAAAATAACTTTGTTCTATCTAGATAAGAACATCAAAAATAGGACACCCTACTATCTAGGAATGTAGTCCAACTTTGGCACTATTATCCAGGGCTAAATCTAGTAACTATTCTAGATTCTTTTTTGTCTACCTAGTCTATTATACATGGTCCAAAATTTATATTCTATTTTGAGTGTTCTAAAAACTAATTTTTTGACCATTAGGAGCTCTGATCTCTATGACAAAACCTTTGTTTGTTGAACCCTCTTATGAGGGTAGGAATGAAGATGTTACAATGACTACCCTTAAAAGAAAGAGCCATCTAAGTGTGTTAAGATGCATAGGTATATGATATAGCAATGATAATTGACATGATATATCATGGTTTGTATTGAGAGATCGGTATATCAATAATGATATGCCTAGATAGATATAACAATGTAATAACATGTGCAATGTGCTAAAATGGACTAAAAATGTTAGTTTTTAGTTGGAGGGATGGAGCATGATGTCCATCATTGCATCCAAAAGAATAATAAAATGCATGATATGGATCATGGCATTGTAACAAATAAGAAGTAATCAAGAAATAAGAACACAAAGCAAGAAGCTTACAAGGGACATGGGCACATGTCATTCAAACTAGAAGGCAAGCATACCAAGCATGTTTAAATGCCATATACACATATAATTGAAACAAATAAAGTTGGAATGGAAGACACAATCACATAGAGGATTAAAAATAAAAGACATTGGCAAATGTCCTAAGGCTTACACATTAATAAAAGCAAAGGACATTGAAAAATGTACTAAAACACATACAAGGCATGGAGAAAGAACTAAGAAAATTCAAACACATCAATCTACCCTAAGAAATAAAGGAAATCATGTATATATTAGAATTGAAATATCATATAACTAATCAAATCAAGAAGTGAAAATATGAAAGACATATTAGTAGAAGCTTAGGTATATGCTAGGAAATACATAAGTACAAGATACTCATGAAATGTCGATATAGTAATTTATGTAATCTAGTATGTAATGTACATCAACATGATAACTTGAAATGTGTGGTTTAGGAATGGCATAACCTAGATGGTGTAGTCATGTAGAAGATGCCCTCAGTGGATATATATATCGATGTGTGTCTTGAATGTAGAAGTATGATTCACCCTTAATGGGTAGAGTGAAGTAGTCAAGGATTTGGATGTCACTACACACACTCAAAGAATATCAAGTGAAGCATGGTAATATAGATAAATCAAAAAATAATAGCATATAAAAAAATTGTAAGTCTAACATAGTAGTAACATTGTAAAGTATGGATGATGCATACAATTTAAATGTTTTTGTGTTTTGGATATATTTTAATGTTTTTGGTATTTTTGATATTTTATATTGTTTTTGTATTTTTGAAATTCTAAATTATGTACAAGAGAGACTAAGAATAAATGATACTAACCAACATGTCTCAGATGAGACTCCCTATCATGGTATCCTGTATCGAATAAAGGTATGATGTGTGATAATGAAGCATGATGGAAAGGTTGAGACTGTGACTCTAAAAGTTGTGTGCATTATAAATGATATGAAATATTTGAATTAAAAACTAACTGTGGGGTCCTTCTATAACTCTGAGAAGTGGATGCAAATGTAGGGCTCTTAGGGACCCATCTAGATGTAGGAGAAGTTCTTTGAACATGTTCTCTATGTGTAGATGCATGAGATCTCAATGAAACTACTATGGGTGTGAATACTATAGTTGGAAGATGTCTAGAATCCTAAATCTATGAATGTGTATGAATCCTCTATACTAGTGATGTATGTATCAAATATGTCTAAATCTATACCAAAGGAAGAACTCTAACTAGTGGGCAAATGAAAATTGGTGAAGTTGGAACTAGTGACTGCAAAGGAGATGGCTCTAAAGTGGGGAGTGGTAACTCATATGGAACTATACCAACTGTAATAACTTGATTAGCATGAATAAATTTCATGTATATATAAACTATATATGGTAATATTCATTTTTTTTTAATCCATGGGCAACCAAGTAACATATTAAAAAATCTTGCACTAAGAACTATGGTAAAATGTGTGGTTACATGTGTTAAACTAGTCTATAAAGGAATTACAATATCACCCAATGAACTATGTATGTGCCCACTAAATCCACTGATAATTGTATTTGTCAAAGTGATATCTTGCTTTAAATAGCCCAATTTCTTTAATAATGTAATGGTTCACATGTTGACACTAAAACCATTATCGATGAGAACACTATGAATGGGCTGATTTTGTATATGTGCTCTAATAAAGAGTGAATTATAATATAAATTATCCTCAAAAATCACCTAATTTGTGATCAAAAATTGGGAGTCCATAGATTTACAATCATGAGTCTGTAGACTTGCAATCATGAGTCTGTAGCTTTGTAATCATGAGTTCGTAGATTTGCAATCATGAGTCTATATATTTGCAATTCACGAGTCCATATATTTAAAATCATGAGTCTATAGATTTGCAATCATGAGTCCATAGATTTGCAATCATGAGTCTGTAGATTTTCAATCACAAGTTCATATATTTGATATCACAAGTTCATAGATTTGTGGATAATTTTTTGTTAATATCATGCCCCAGCCACATGAGATAAACCAGCCACTTGTTGAGCCACATAGCTTGTGATCCATTTGCCACTTCCTAGAAATGTGAGAATAGACATGCCCAGTCAAAGCTCAAAATGTGGTTCTGATAATGGTTTCAAGTCAGAGTTTCAATTTTGGCACACTGTAGAGCTCGTTGAGATCTTTTTGATGCATTTTTTGGAACGTAAATCCATGTTTGGGAGCTCCTATTATGGCCATTTGAAGATTGGTCAAAAAATGGCACTTGCAACATTTGGCATGTGTTTCAAGGTTATTTCAACATTTGGACCTATCAGAGGTCGACACTTGGTAAATGCTAAGGTTTGTAAAAATATTGGTTCAATGACATGTAATGTCATTAACATGCCATGTGGTAGTGTGAGATAAGCTCATTGAGAAAGGTGGTGAGTTTGGTGGAAAGACTAAGTACAATGGTACATGTTTGGTGCATTTTCCAATGGCAATCAAGTCTTAGTGCCAAGTCTCCCATGTGGGACAAAACAAAAAGTCTAAGTGCCAAAACACAAGGAGAAGGTTGATTCAAACCCAGCCAAAGTGCCTAAAAAGGAGGGCAGTGGTTTTGAACCCCTAACCTACCACCCAAAAGGAATAAACTTTGACAACTTAGGCCACAAACTTCCAAGTGCTTTGAAAGGAGTGAATTTGTATTTAAAGGGAAGCTTCTAGCCGATTGTATATGAAAAAGATAGACCAGTTTGTTGTATTTGGTCATTTTGAAGCCCTTAGAGGCCGAATCAGAGCTTAGAGTAAAATACAAAGTTGTTTAGAATTTTGATATGATATATTTAGTATATTAATTTTCCCATTTTGTAAAATTGGTGATGCCATTTTGAGCTTTATAAGTTTCCAATTTCAATTTGGAGAAGCCTCTGCATGTGATTCACGAAGGTGAAGGACGTGCTGAGTCAGCCAAGGTCTTTCAAAGGTCTGATCACTATTATTGTAGAGAGATATGATATTTTTTTACTTTTAAGTATTATTTTATCTTGCAAAATTTAGCAAAAATTAATGGATCAGTTTGATACGAACCCAGAGACGTAGGAATTTTGAACCCCATAAACAATTTTCATGTTTTGATCTTTGAATTCAGTTTTGCATTTCATTTTTAGTTAATTTATAGATTATAATTCATATTTTAATCAAAATTAAAAAATTACTCATTTGATCATTTATGAGAAATTGGATAAAATCAAGAATTTGGAAAATCTAATGGTTTCAATGGATAACTAATGCAATTTATCAATTCACCTTTATTTCAGTTTGAAACTTGATTTGGATCAGATTTTAACTAGATTTTAATCATTCCAACATATTATAAGTTGAGAAATTTAGAATCCATACTTTTAAATTTTCACTTAGAGTATATCAGTGGAGTTTATGGATCAAGTTGGTATCCGAGTAGTTAGAATGCAGGGATTACTTCTAGTTGTGTATTGACAGTTGCTTCCAAAATAGTTGGATTATTGGTTTGCAGATTGATTATATTGCAGTGTGTAGTGTGAAATCAGGTGTTTGTAGGAAACCATGGGCAAGTTGTCACAAATTGAGGTCATCAAAGATAAAAATGCAATCTTGAGATGCCAAAAATTTGCACTTGAATTGCAAGTGGCAAAGTTAAAATTGGAGCTTGAATCCAATGATGAGCTCTTGATTTGATTGCAATGTGGTGAGTGTGAAAAGGTAAAGCCTTCAACTTTAGATGTAGAGACTATGACTGAGTGTAGTGTAAGTTTTTCACCACAAGAATCTTCATCTTCTTCTACCATTTCAGATTCAGATTCTAGTAATATTGTTTTTGGTGATTTTGAAAGATACACTAAGGGCATAGGATCTAAATTGATGTTTAAAATGGGTTATAATGGAGGAGGACATGGTAGAGATAGCCAAGGTATAACTAACCCAATTCAGGCTAAGCATAGACCTCTTCATGTAGATTTGGGTTATATTAGTGTGTAGGTGGATGATGGAGAAGTTTCTTCCATGGATAAAGGAAGACGAGCTTCAAATAACGAAGGTTCTAGGCCACTAGTTCAAAGGTGTAAAGGTAAAAGAGGTATTGAGATTCCACCTCCTAATTCTTACACTAAATCTTCTAATCCAATTGATACTTTTAAGAAGTTTGGATATAATGTACATAAGATAATGCAATCATTTCTATGCACTTTTGTGGTATGAATAGCCATAGTGCTAACACTTTTTGGAAATGAAAAGATTTGTTTAAGCAGATTGCATGTTTGAAGGACCATTCTCATGTTAATTTGGGAATTGGCAAAAGTGGACCCTCATCTTGGTAAAGTGAGTGGACATAGGACTGATAGATGTTTTAAGCTTCATGCATCTTCACATTCAAGTAATGTTAGAACTAATATGATTTATAAAACTCTCACTAAGGTTAATGAAGCTAATTCAATCCATAATGTAGTTAACAATACAACCTAGGATAAGGTAAAATATAAGTGAAAATCAATTAAAGAGGTTAAATCAACAATATGCAATTGATAAGGAATCCACTAAGACAATCAATTTCACTAGGAAGAAAGAAATGGTTAAGTGGATTATCACGACATTCTTTTTTCAAAGCATTGTTAATAATTCACCTAAGGGAATGAACAAGCTTTGATAGATGTAGATTAGAGTTGGTGGGAACACTTCAAGATAGGTTTATCATATGAAGTTTTTCAATTCTAACTTTTTTGATAACTCTAAGTTTTGAATCTCTTATTTATGTTGTGTGAGTTGTCTAGAGGACTTGAACTCATTTGATCAGTTGGAGATAATAGCAAAATGCATGTTGTAGGTTGAGTTAATTCCTTACAACACTTATTTGACTACTATTTTGAATGTATCTATTTTTGCACATGGATGTATAGATGCATTGTTAAGACCCTTTGGGCATGTTTAGATGTTAGGTAGCATACACTTTTGGTTGTTTGCATTTTCTTAGCATATATGTCCCATACTAGGGCATTATATTGCAACATGTCCACAACCTTTATTGTATGTTTTCAGCATTATAAACTTGTCTTACAGTTACATTGGGAGTTGTTTCAATTTTGGCAATTCACCGCTTTACATGATGTGACATGGGCAGACAGTTTTGGTATGTTGTAATCACTTTGGCAGTTGCAAATTCACTTACTCATGCCTTTGGATTAGAAATTTCTGTAGTTTGATTTTGAATCATTTTAATTTAATTATTTATACCTCTTGTTATGATTGGGTTCTATTTTCATGGATGTAGTAGACCAGTTTATAGTTTTAGGGGATATTAGACTTTTGGAGATGAAAATCACTCCATTAGGGAGGTGTGATCAAAAATTGGGAGTCTGTAGATTTGTAATCATGAGTTCGTAGACTTTCAATCATGAGTACATAGATTTTCAATCATGAGTCCATAGATTTACAATCATGAGTTCGTAGATTTGAACTCGTGGATTTGCAATCATGAGTCCATAGATTTACAATCACGAGTCCATAGATTTGATATCACAAGTCCATAATTTGTGGATAATTGTTTGTTAATATCATGCCCCAGCCACATGGGAGAAACCAGCCACTTGTTGAGCCACATAGCTCGTGATCCATCTGCCATGTCTCAAAAATGTGAGAATAGACATGCCAAGTCAAAGCTCAAAATGTGATTCTAATAATGGTTTCAAGTTAGAGTTTCAGTGGTGGTACACTGTAGATCTCATTGAGATATTTCTAACGCATCTTTTGGAATGTAAATCTGAGTTTGAGAGCTCTTGTTATGGCCATTTGAAGATTTGTCGAATAATGGCACTTGCGACATTTGGCACGTGTTTCAAGGTTATTTTGACATTTTTACCTATCAAAGGTAAACACTTGGAAAATGCTAAGGTTTGTAAAAAAATTGGTTTGATGACATGTCACATCATCAAAATGTCACGTGGTAGCATGAGATAAGCTCGTTGAGCAAGGTGGTGAGTTTGGTGGAAAGACCAAGTTCAATGACACATGTTTGGCACATTCTCCAATAGCAGTCAAGTCTTAGCAGCAAGTCTCCCACAAAAGGGGGCATTGACATGTTCAAGGAGGTATTTAAGCTTTTTTAAAAAGCATGCAAACCATTAAGCATAGGCCATGTGGGACAAAACATAAATTCTAAGCACCAAAAAACAAGGAGAAGGCTGTTTCAAACCCAGCCAAAGTGCCTAAAAAGGAGGGTGATGGTTTTGAACCCTTGACCTACCACCCAAAAAGGATAATTTTTGACTACTTATGCCATAGACTTATAAGTGATTTGAAAGGAGTGAATTTGTATTTAAATGGAAGCTTCTGGCTAACTGTATATGAAAAGATAGACCATTTATTATATTTGGTAATTTTGAAGCCCTTAGAGGCTGAATTAGAGCTCGGAGTAAGCTAAAAAGTTGTTTAGAATTTTGATACACTCTATGAATTATATTAATTTTCCCATTTTGGAAAATTGGTGATGCCATTTTGAGCTTTATAAGTTGCCAATTTCGATTTGGAGAAGCCTCTACATGTGATTCAGGAAGGTGAAGGACGTGTTGAGTCAACCAAGGTCTTTCCAAGGTCTAATCACTATTATTGCAGAGAGATATGATCTTTTGTTTTTTGTAAGTATTAGTTTAGCTTACAAAATTTCACAATAATTAATAGATCGATTTGATACAAACTTGAGGATGTAGGAATTTTGAACCCCGTAAACAATTTTCATGTTTTGATCTTTGAATTTAGTTTTGCATTTCATTTTTAGTTAATTTACAAATTATAATTCAGATTTTAATCAAAATACAAAAATTACTCATTTGATCATTTATGGGAAATTGGATAAAATTAAGAATTTGGAAAATCTGACGGTTTCAATGGAAAACTGATGTGATTTATCAATTCACCTTTATTTTAGTTTTGAAACTTGATTTGGATCAGATTTTAACCAGATTTTAATCATTCAAACATATTATTATAAGTTGAGAAATTTAGAATTTGTACTTTTAAAATTTCACTTAGAGTATATTAGTGGAGTTTATGGATCAATTTGAGAAGGATATCTATGGTCTAGTTAGAATGCTAGACTCAAACACACCTATCATACCACTCAAAGGATGTGACTCAACTGAAGGTGTTTAGTATGTAACTGGTGGGGGATGTGCATGGTATTTGTGGTGAACACCTAATGTGTCCCCTTTCTATTATTTAGAATGATATGGAAATGGATCTAAGAATATTTTCAAAGCTTTATCCTATGTTGGCTTTGCCTATGGAGGCTCAACTGAAGTACCAAGATCAAGTAGGTTATCATCTATCAAGTCTTGTATCTTATGTCTCAAACTAATGCATCTATTTTTAGTATGGCTTGGTGCCCTATGAAAATCACAAAATTCATGTTTATCATATCCTCATGGAAGAGGCTTTGATAGATCATCTTTATGAATAGGATGGAGAGTAATGATGTTACATTCCAATAACTATTGTAAACCTCTAGCTAGAGAAACTAGTAGAATAGTAAATGAACACCAAGTAGGTGTTGATAAAACCACATGCTGAAGGGGATCTGAAGCCATGTTGACTATTGGTTGATTCTAATTCTTTTTATCATTGACTTTGACCTTGTATAAGACTTTGATATTAATCTTGTTTTGTATGTCTAGAATGGTTGTATACTTGAGTTTGCCAATTAAAATGAGTTTCATTTATCTTTTCTTTAGTGTATGACATAATTCAATGAAGGAAGAGAATCTTTTGAACATAATAGATTCATGCAATGCTATAAGAAGGATATATTTGAAGAGATCTTTTAACATTTGATTTACCATGGGCTTATTCATCTTAGCCATGATGGTCTTATATCAAAGCACATAGTCTTTGATATGCTCATTTAATTTCTATTTTTATTGTGCAATTTGTGCATAAGAGACCTTATCACAAATGTTGATACTAAAATATGCTAGAGACATGTCAGCTAAAGGATTGAATGCATTGACTAACTGATTTGATAGACTATAGAACCATTGTAAAGCATAATTCTTTAGACTCTATGGAAAAGTCTTAGTAAGTAGCCAGTCATTTCGTACATAATCCAAGCATGTTGCACGAAAATTTATAAAATGTGTTTCTAGATCACCCTTTTCATCATAAAGAGTAAGGTTAGGTTGAAAAAAACCTTATGGTAAAGGTGTATAAGCAATGTGGCATGCCAATGGTGTATGTAAAAGAGAAAAGGAGTCCAAATCCTGTGTAGGTCGAGTTGCACCTTACTCAAGATGTAACACCTTAGATTAATGATATTTTATATCTTACACAAGGGTTGCCACATCAGGAGATAGGGATGTACTAGCTATAATTGGTGGCATAGAGGTAGGTTGGGATGCTATAGGGGGTTGTTAAGATAGTTTCCCTTGTAGTGTCATTTTTTACTGGTTTCTCTATAGGAATGGAAAAATCAACTTGTTTAGCCTTTTTGATTTCCATGAGAGATTGTAATATAAGAGTATGATCTTGACGCTATTTCTTGATTCTTTCTGTAAAACTTTAGAGGATCAAATCTTTGTTGAGTATAAACTCATTATCAATAATTGGTGGAAGTGGATTATTAGTCCAATGTGGTGGAGCATGAACATTAATGTGTACATCATCATTTTTATTTTCATATTGCTTATTATTTGAATCATTCTAATTAAAATTAGTGTAATCTAGATGTGTATAATCTATAGCTAGAGCCTAATATAACTATTTATCTATAGTATATTGTCAAGTTGAAGGAATATAGGTAAATTCAAGAGGACTATAACTAAGTCTTGTACTTCATCTTAAAGGAAGAGATGCAATGAACTTAGGTGGTATAAGGAAAATAATTTGGATAATAGTAGAAAATATTAAACTAATATAATCTAAAAAAAGGAACTAGAATATGCATAGAAAGGATAGGAAGCTCCAAAACATGTAAGGTGATATCTCAAGAATCAAAATAGGAGCTAGTATATGTAACTAGGGATTTTTCAAAATACTATGAATTTTTGAAATTGAAATTGAATTTCTAAGTTAAGTATGTAATTAAAAATTCAAAAAATTAGTGGAAAATTAGTGATTTAATGGGACCTAGTAGATGCAACTAGGTTTTTGGAAAAAATAGATATTTTGGATTTTTTACTATAAATTTTTTAAATTAGAAATTGATTTTTTGATTTTAATATGCAACTAAAAATTCAAAAAATGATTGGAAAATTACTGGGAGCTAGTTGGTGCAACTAGGGTTTGAAATAAATTTATTTTAAAATTTTACTATAAAATTTTAAAGTTTAGAGGAATTTCTAATTTTAATATTCAATGAAAAAATTCAAAAATTAATGGAAAAAATTGTCTTAGAATTTACCCTAGGGTTTCTAGGGTTTTTATGCAAAATTCAAAGTGAGCTTGGTTCACCCAATGATTTATTATTTTTGGTAAATTAGATGTTTAATTCCTAAACAATAAATGGGTATGAGTAGATAAAATTAGTAACATATAATAATTAGGCTACTAATTTATGAAATTTGACTATAATTAGGGCTTTTCTAACAATAGTAGTGAGAGAGAGAAAATCAAACTTATCTTATTCTATATTATTTTGATTGAGACAAGATCTAGAAATCTATGTGCAAGCTTAGGAGACTATCATAAAAAAAAAATATAGAGTTCATTTCTTGATTAGATAGGAGTTCCAAAAGTGGGACATCCTAGGTTCTGACACTGTAGTCCCATTTCAGTGCTATTATCCTAGTGATCTAAGCTTTCAAGGTTTTTTGCATTAGGTCTGTGTGACCCTACCTATGAAATATGAAATATTGAAAGTCCACAGAGCTCTCTTTGCACCTAATTTAGTCTTCAATACCATAGGTCCTCTTTGTGTTTGAAATTGAATGTAAAATTTGGAGAAAGGAGAGGAGGGGTTAGTGTGTAAAGGATATACTAGATGTATTTCACACCCCATGCGTGGGCACACTACCTACATACTAATACTTAGAGGAGGGATCAAGCTATATGTAGTTCTCCCATTGAAGTTCTTGGTGCAATATTGTGATGAAAATGTAAGTAAATGTGAAATTAGGTATACTTGGAATGATTATGCATTGGTTTGAAGGTTTGAATAAGATTGAAATACTATTGGATGGTTGTATGGAGAGAATAGGGAAATGTGCTTGAGTAGTCTTGATCAATTTCTTGCTTCTCTCTTTTAAATGAGTGCTAACACTTTTAAATGGATTTTAAATGGTCTTTTATAGTGGATTTAATGATCATAGGTTAAATGAATTTGCATTAAGCTAACATGGATTAGGATAAGGATTTGGAAGAATGTGATCGCTAGAAGATAAAATGCACTTGGACAATAGTGCTAGAAATAAGACACCTTGAGTTTCAACATTGTAGTCCAAGTTTGGGTACTATTGTCTATGGTTGATGGGATTTTGGGGATGGATTAAGAATGGAAAGAGTAATTTGGGTCTGCAAGGGTTTAGTCTAGGAGGTTATAGATGATTGGGAATTATTGAAAACATGCTTATGAGGGTCATGAGAGAAAACTAGATGGACATATGGATTGGGTGTCGTTAGCCACACTCAAGCTACCAAATTTTTCATTTTATATGACTACAAGAAGCTACTACAAGAGATAAATCTCTATATTTGAAAGGGATAGCTCCCTTCATTTATCTTTTAGGTTCACACACTACACTAGAATAATAATTATTGGGGGTAATTAGGGAAGAAATAAACATAAAATCAACCTATACTAATGAATATGATAAACCAAATATAACTCCACAAACATACTTACATTTTCACTAAGAAAGAAGACTACTAAGACTAACCTCAATTCAATGTTATTCTAACATAAGTGTTTATACATGGACACATACTGTTATGAATATCTAGAGATAGGTAAAAAAGAGGTATGATATTTAGACACTACTATTCTCTCTCACACTTCAAAACACACTTAACAAACACATACACTTCATAATACCTATTAGAAGAGATGTTACTACCCACATAATGTATACAAAAGTAAAATGGAAGCAAGGAGAAGACATTAATCACTTGTCATCCAAATACACTACTTGAAATAATTAAGTAAGATTTGTATAGATAAAATCAACTTCAAAAATTTATTCAAATACAAATCAAGATGTCAAACTAGTAGGCCTTCATGATACCAATTATGGATTCCTTTACAATGCCAAAATGGCTTGCATATATAGAGCATAAGAGAGGAGAGAGAAGAACTGAATTTGGATAGTTATAATCCAAAATTTAAATACCTTAAAAATAGTTAAAACATGTATTAAGGAGTTATAAAATAGGATATGAAGTTATTTTGGATAAGTGTCTATATGAAGCGCATGACATCTTCCTCAAGTTGGCATAGAGACATTTCATTCTTCTTCTTAAAAATGCCTTGTTAATAAAAATCCACTTGACTATCCAAAACTATATTATAGGTCATTGACACATATCATCTTACCTAAGGAGTTGAAATCATGATTGGTTCAAATCATCATACCCATTCAAATGATAGCCTTCTTTGTTACACTTTTTATTCACTTCTTTGCAACTGCTCACTAGCCATCTAGTCATAGATCTTCACACTTATCACTATTATGACTTGAAGTTATTCAATAAATTTTGTTTATGAGGTGTTAGACACCTATTCAAACTTTATCCTCTATTTTATGAAATGGACCTCAATAAAACTCCAAACCACACTTATCATCACTAATTTTGGCAATCACTCACTTTCTCATTATTGTATCTAAAATTGCCTTCATTGACTAATTTATCAGATGGATTTTCATGCACAACCAAGGTGAGAATTAGATATTAGGAATTTTAAAAGTTCTCCACACATCTCCCAAAATAGCATTCATTTATCAGTTCCCTTTTGTACTTATAAAATACCTCAAGTCCTTTAAAAAACATAGTATTTAGTTTGTCCATACAGGTGATAGTACATAAAAATTGGATGCAAGGAGACTATGAGAGTGAAAAATATGTTCAAATCACTTTATATTTTAATTTAACCCTTATGGATGCATATCCCTTCATATCTTTCAAATAAAATTATTGGGAGGGATTTAGTAGGGTTAGGTTCATAGTGATAATTCATAAAGGATAGACACTTAAACCTCAAAAAAATTCCACTCAATTTGAGTTTAAGACCCTCCTTAACTATGCTTAACTGTTTTATGCACCATGTATCTCATCCATACATATATGATTGAAAGAAGTGTTCTTCTTAAGATCTTACTTGCATTCTAGAGATGCTTTATATGGATTTAGGCCCAAAATAGACAATTTGAGATATTATATGCAAACCAATGGGTCTCATCAACCCCCCACTCTCTCATAAGGGATCTTAAATTTTTTTGTGAGATCATGTGGTCATAAAAGTGAAGTTAGGTACTTTTAGGGTTCATGTCTAGTTTTAGGCCTAGTCTACAAGACTGTCTAACCACTTATGAGTGCTTAAAATGGTTTTAGGTGCTTTATAAATCTCTATTAAAATTTAATTAAAATATACACATCATCAAAAATTCATTCATTACTCTCCATTTAATCCTTTCCTTATTCACATACTAGGTCTACAAGATTACCTTGACTACGAAGTGCCCCTTATCTGAGAAAAAATAGAGGATATGTCCCCTATTATTTTATCAAGAAGGAGACCATGTGGGGTTTTTTAGGTCATTATGAATTTTTTTTTCCATATATTAAATTTATATCAAACCTAAATATCCCTTAACACCTCAAATCGTTGAGACTAAATTTTATGACTATGATTGTGTGCAATGTTTACTGAATATGAGGTTAGAGGCTAGTTTGCTTCATCTTTGATGTATATCATTTTATTATTGATACCACATGAAGTATTATATTCTCATTATAATAGTGTATTCAATGTGTTTATCCACCTCACACCTCTATCAAACTTCTAAACGTACAATCTCCATTAGCTAGACTAGTCTATAGTATGTGTTGATTATGTCACTTATAGGTGGTAATTAGGGAAGGCAAATGACTCAAATAGGTGATGATACATTGATTTATCACTATTTTCGACATTTTTATTCTACTAAAGTCACTAGTATCATATTACACTTGAATTCAATCACTTCATCTTGAGATCATGCAACCATTGTGTCACTATTGCATTGTAAGTTCATTTTGGCTTTAATGGTACTATTGTTCATTGAGTATTTTTAATAGAAACATGTCTAAGTTGAAACCATTCAACCATTATTCTTCATTGATCAAAAAAAATTATATTTACTTTAATATCATACCTCTATGCTTAGGTTCAAATTATGAAACCATTATAACTATCTAGATCCCATAAACATTTACCATAAGATGTTACTTTGTAAGGTAGAATCCTCTTCTAGAGAGATTAAGGTAAATGCTCCCATTTGAATCTTTCTCAACTTTGATTGATTATTGGTGTTTCTTTACGTGGTATTCTAAACCTATTATTTTTTCATGTGGTCTTCAATCTTTATCAAAAGGTATTTTTATTGCATCGTAAGCTTTATAGCCTCTTCAAGGCATATCATTAGGCCTCTACAATTTGACTAAATTACACATAGAAAATTGTAGGTCTCCATTAGGTTTTATTTTGAGTAATTTTCTCACTTATCTAGAAAACTTCTCCCTCTTCTTATATGGGGAAAATATATCATGGGATGTGAAGGTGATAGATACCTATTGAAGAGTTAAGATCATGTACTTGACTTTCCCACAAACCATTTGGTACCTCTAACCTCTGAGGCATACACATTCAACATACATTATACCTACATATGATAGTAAAGATATAGATCCACTATGACCTCATAATATGTTTTCTTTTAACATTAATTGAGACTAAGGGAACACATTATACTAAGCATGGTATTCATCTCAAGTTATTTTACAAACCTAAACTTCACAACTTCACTTGCAACTCATTAAGACATTGTTATGTATACCATCACTATGTTCACTTCCTATTAGGAGTGATTTTACTCATTATTACATGTTTACACATGCCAAACAATTTTAAATGCACATGCAATAGAGAAACATACACTTAAATTTCACATACAACATTTGGTTCACATAGATCAATGCAAATAAAGGAGAAAACTAAATCCATTAGGGATGCACATGTAGTTTGTACTATATAATAGTCATAGTGATTTTAATGAATCACATAACATTAATATAGAAACCATTGCCATGAAATATAATTACAAAGGGACGCCTAATAGCCATTAAGTGTATTCAATCCAAATCTTCTTCTCTTGTTTGCACCAAGTGTAAACCATTTAACCTTGTTGACATAACTAAGAGGGAAATGAGAGAGAGATTAGGGTTCATCAAATTTTAACCTGATAAATCTTCTTTATCCTAGAAATTAATTTTTGGCATGTAACAACATATTCTTGAAGCCTCACATGTATTAGGTGAGTCACCTCAGTCCATGTAACTACCTAAAATTGACTTGTTTGTAGTTGATCTCATTTATTTTATGTTTAACCTATCAAATTTTAGATTAAAAATAGTTTTGTGACATAATATAATAGTAATTACATTATCCTAATCCTTGACACATTTTTCCTTTAGTTAAAAATTTTACAACTTCCATTAGAGTGACCAAAAGGTGGCAAAAAGGTATATTAAGATAAGATGACAAATATGACAATGCTAAAACATGTTGTATGACCTCAATAATGAACATGTGACCACTTTAAAACCTAGGAGATCCTATAAAAGTTTTGAATTTATAAAGGGGTTGACTAAATTTGACCTAGTATAAAATTTAGTCAACACTTCCAAAAATTGTCTTCGTCATTTTATCAATGCTAAACAATCACCCTCTAAATCATCTCATGATTTAATTAAATGATGGAAATATTTATCTCATAAATTAGATGATAACATGAATGATGATAATCTATTCAAACTCTTTATAATAACATTATCATCCTCACTTCAATATAAGGTTTAAACTTTTTATCCAAAAAATCTAAATGTTACACTTGATCGAGCTAAAGGATAAGATTTTATTATGAAACAATTCAAGACAAATCATAAATCCATCATAATATCTTTCCAAAATTCAAATAATGTAATAAATATTACTCCTTATCAAACAAAAGTAGGGGTAATCAAAGTGGATAATCCTCCTATTTCACATACACCATTAATAGTCCAACAAATGAAGTAATTATTATCTCATTCTAAACTTTTCAAATATAATAATGGCACCCTTCATGATATGATCCTAAATTTTTTTGTTGGTTCCATGTTGATGTAGGTCATTCTCATGAAACATGTCATGGACTTCTTAAATTTTTTGATTCTTATATCTAGAAGGCACATTTTACCATGATATTATGATTAAATTATTTCATCATGTTTATGTCAAAACATCTCAAAATAAACAATTTACCAAACCTCCATCATCAAAACCTCAAAATTTAATCTCTAATTCTAACCCATAACTTTCAAATAATAGATGTAAACCTACCCACAAAAATCTAGTCACTAAACCTAAAAAACCATCAACCAAATAAAAATTACTTAAATATACCATACCTACCACACCATACTTTCTAAACTAAATGAGAAAACACTCCTATAGCTAGAACCTCACTCTACTTCTCACCTTCTTACAAAAAACATTGTACCTCATAAACCTTGTGTTAATTCTTCATATTCTAATCACATTGAAATTTCTTGGAAGACCTCAATTTGATGCTTTGTAAACTTCCCCTCATGGAGCTAGTTCTTACTTATCCATATCATAAATTTTTCATCAATAAGTATAATACATTAAAGAACCACCATCCCTTGATTTGTAAAATCATCCTAAAGATCTTTCACCTATTGAAGTACATACTATTGAAACTATTTGAACATCTTCTAAACCATCCATAGAATTTAATGAAGAACACATGATTAATGATTAAATTGTTTTTTAGACTGATGATCCGACCCTCTTTATTAAAATTTCAATCAATAACACCCTTATTAAAAAATCCTTAAATTATGAAGGATCAAGAATTAATGTTACCTCTCTTTGGTAAATAAAATAGATTAAATATACCAAAGATAATCTTAAAAAAACTCATATTATATGTAGAGTATTTGATAAAACTAATAAAAATACAATTGGCTATATTTGGCTCCCGATCACTATTGGACCCAAGCAATATACACTAAGTTCATGGTTATTGACTTACCACTATCTTAATATATACTCCTAGGCCACCCATGGACACATTGTATGTAGGTTATTACCTCCTCAGGTAGTAAATATATTAAATTTATACATAATGGAAAATTATATAAATATGGGGTTGATCCCAATCCATAGTGTATACAAATACCAAACCCCAAATCCAAATATCATATTCCAACCATTGCATGCATTAACAATAAACCTCTACCTAAATTTGTTAACATGAACCTAGATTTATAGGTCATTCTCACTAATTCTGATGATGATGAACATAGTGAATTATAAAATACTTGTAATACCACTAAATTACCTCCTTAAATTATGGAATGACTTCCTTATTTACTTCCCCATCATCATACCATTCCTTTAATTGATGATATAACCAGAACCCCTCCTATAATGCATAAAAATATTCTTATGTAGAAGATGATTTCACATGTGATGAGTATGGAGTGGCCTAATTATTCCAATATCCTTTAACAATGTATCCCTTAAAATTCAATGATTTAGGTGTATCCACATTCAATTCTCCCATATAAATAGATGTATGCACTATTTCCCACATATATGATGATAATTATATCATGGCCCAAGCGCAACCATGAGACTTAAATGTATAACACTATCAAAAGACATTATACAAAATACATGTATTCAACTATGATGTCCATGTTATTCATATATCAATTGATATTGAATTATGACCTGAAGGTTATGTATCTCCCCTTGATCCTCCACTTTTAGATACCTCATGGGTACTTGAAGAAATCTCAAATCCTAAACCTTCTACAATGTATACACAACCAAACATTTTAAAACCTTTTTCTTCGATTTATACTAACTAGGATATCCACTTTAATACAATTAAATGTTCATCTATAATAAAAACTAACATACCCACCACCAATTTGGTTGACACTAGTCAACCTAATAAGCTTCAAAATGAACCTACACCCAAAATTACTTTAGATGTTAAATCCATAGATGTACAACAAATACATTATAAATATGAATGTAATGGTAAATAAATCATTAATTTTTAAGTATATGTTAAATAGTATAGACCATTACCACTATTCCTAGAGATGAAGCTATACTTTAACTACTCAATGATCGATAATCTCAACTTCTATGACAACATCATAAACTTGGAAACTTTATGTAAAATTCTCCTTTTTCAATAATTTCATTATGAGTGTGGATCTTACAATAAATATTATTTATTTTATCCCTCCTTATCCATATCATTTCCAAGATGGAAATGCTATGGTCATTGAAAAAACCATAAAATTAGAATACAGTACACTAACATGTCCTCAACCTATTATTGTATCTAAAAAACTCACTCCAATAGAGCACGATAACTTTAATATATTCTTTGAAAAGTATCATGAAGAATTTTCTTGGCCATATAAGATATGATAGGTATTTAGCTTAGAATATTTGTACATAATATCATAACTTACCCAAGACAAACTTATTAGAGAAAAATAATGAAAAAAATCACCTAATATTTCTACCTTATGTCATAAAGTAATCATTAAACTTTTGGATGCAAAATTCATCAAAAATATTAACTACTTGAAATGGGTATCAAACATGAATCCCATTCATAAAAAAATTTATAATGTTTATTCATATATGCATTGATTTTCACAATCTTAACTTAGTATGTCTAAAATAAAACTTTCCCTTACCTTCAATAGATGATATAGTCGATTGCACCACTAGATGTGAAATGTTATCACTTATGGATGGTTTTTCAAGCTATAACCAAAATAAGATAGCTCTTGAATACAAACATAAAATAAGATTTACTAAAAAATAGGTCACCTATTTTTATGTCAAAATTTCTTTCAGTCTTAAAAATGCCAAAGATACCTATCTACATGCAATGACCCATGTTTTACATGATATTATACAAAAGATAGTGGAAACCTATGTAGATGATCTCATTAATAAATCTAAAAGTTTTAAAATTAACTAACCAATCTAGCTCTTATTTTTTATTGATTAATTAAATATAAAATTAGAAATAACCCATAAAAATGTGTATTTATAGTTACATCTTGTAAACTTATAGGGTTCTTAGTCTCTTTATAAGGCATTAATGTCAATCTATCTAAAATAAAGACCATCATCAACATGCCTATTCATTCCTTCATTACTAAAATACATACTTATCTTGGAAAACTTGGGGTAATTTGAATATTTGTCCTTAAAATGATTTATCATATATATTCTATCAATTCACTTCTCAAAAAAGGTAATGCTTTAGAATGGATGGATTCATGCCAAAAAATCATTTGATAATATGACATAATATTTGATCCACCCTCCTTCTCTTTAACCACCTTAAAATGAATATCACTTAATTTTATATACCTCCTCTACCCCTATATTAGTTGGGCAAATGCTTTCCCAACAAGATTATACTGGTAGATGTAGACACCTAAAACTAGCCACTGATAACCTCCAATGAGGATTTTGACCAATTTCTACCCAAAATGCATCAATTGGCCTAAAAAAACTAAAACACATTAAAAATATTTGAAATTAATATATTCAAGTACTAATTTTAGCCAAAGTATCATTAAGTGGGGCAATACAATTTATGGGCTAGCTAGCTTTGATTAGATCATTTTGAGTCAAAATGCCAATTTTGCACCTAGGTGCTCTAGATTGCTCCTTCCTATCAAATCTCTTGCACAAGACATGTGCCTTTGTTATTTTGAATTGATCATATGCAAAATGGGATAATAGATCCAATGCATCTGACATCACCTTCCAATTCTAATCCAATCAAATTTTAGACCAATAACAGGGCATTTTGATCAATTTGAGCAATTTGTGCACAAAGTACTTAAACATGCTTAAGAGCTAATTAAACCAAATTAGAGCCTAATCAATAATTCCATGGAAACTTGTTGAATAATTTTTTTTATAAATGAATATTGAATATCTGCATCATTAAGTGACCCCATTTCTTAGGAAGACATCCATAGGCCATAAATGCCATAAATATTAGGATTCATGTCCTTTATGCCTCATCAATACCCTCCATGCATTTTAATTTCCCCTTTTTCCAATCTCATGATGAGAATAATTATAAAATTAATTCTAAAAAATTTAATTAATCCTCAACCACACATCTTCAACTCAAGATGGATGATTCAGGGTGATTCTAATCAATCTCAAAAATCTATAAATAGAGAGGCCATGAACATCATTTTTAATCTTAATTTGTGAAAAGTTATAATGTAGGATTGGTTCCAAAATCTTCATGCAAACTAGTGTTATCATGCTAAATTGATTCTATGTGAAGCCAAGCCAAAGCCAAAGGTGCTAAGGAGAGATGGAGGTACCCAAGCTTCCATTGATGAGGACTTCATGAGCACAAATCGAGCAAGCTAATTAAAGAATACTTTTGGAGCATCAAGGAAGGTAAGGAATGTGTGTTTTATTGAATTTTAGTTATGCTTTTTTCATTTGTCTTTCTTAACCAAGCTCACCCTAGTAACTAGGCATGAAGATGTTAGTTTAGTGTGTTTTTTGTCAATTTGTTTTATTCATTCTGTCACTAACACAACACTAATATCCTCTTCTTAGTCAAATTCCTAGTTCACATAATGGCACACCTAGTGGGACCTTCTTAGCTTCAAAAAACTGATCATGAAGCTCTTTCAAGAAACCTACTAATCTTTTCCTTTCATAATCTTAAAGTAAGAAGCCAAAAAGAGTAAAAATCAAAGTAAAAACATGTTTTTTTTGGGAGTCATAGGTTTGTTCTGACACAATCATGGTATTTTTTCTTTGAGTCAAAGGATTGTCTTACAACTTGCGGTATTGTGCTAAGCTTCTTTTTTTTTGTCAGACTATCTTGGTCTTTCAATATAAGTTTAATAATACCACTACTATCTTAGTATCAAGATTGTTTTATAATTCATGAGGTTGCCAAACCAAGTCACAGTATTGTCTAACTACTAGTAGGTTATAAGAAAATACCACTACTTTTAAAGTGGCAGGATTATCCTGTAAGTAGTGGGATTGTCAATGTGAGTTATGGTATTGTAGTGTGCAAAATAGATCATTTTCAGATCTTTGTTTGGGGTCATCCATACTCCATTTTTGATGATTTTTGTTTTAAAACCATGTGTTTTTTCTTGAATTTTCATAATATGTTATTAGTTTAGCCTGAATTTGGGTATAGTTTTCAAAAAAGCTCATTTTACCCCAAGTAGAAGGATTGTGACCCTGAGTGGTGGAATTATTGTTTGAAATACCGTAACTTAAAAAGTTGTAGGATTTTCTTGCAAGTAGCATTATTGTCATTTAGAGTCATGATATTCTAAATAAATAGTTAGCAGTTATATAATACTAGGACTCATAAAGTTGTGAGATTGTCTTGTAAGTAGTGGGATTTCTCTATCAAGTAGCAATATTGCACAATTGTGACAACCTGAGAGCTCCTTTTTATAACTTCATTATTTCAAAATAATTTTAGCTTCAAAGATAAACCGCTTACAAACATTTTTCTTGTAGGACCAACTTGGAAAATTGTTAAAACATGTTTAAAACATATTTTCCATGCTTTAAAATGAACTAGAAACATTATTTTGGTTTTTAATCTTAAATTTAGGTGCTTAATTAAGTTTTTAGAATTAGTTTTCAAATTTCACAATCTTAAGACTAAGGGGTCAAATGAATAGCACCACATCTTTCATTTGGGCATAAAATTGAACACATTTGTCATTTTTGTCTTAAATAATTTCTTGATCTAATTTTGTTTAGCAAAGATAGGGGTGTTGCATGTATGCTCTTCCATTTGTCCCCTTTAGGGAACCCTTGGAATCAAAATCACCATTCATATTGTAAATTTCCTATTCCAAGGCATAGAAATAACATCATCTACAGAAATCCCCCAAAAATTCATTAAAGTTTTTGTGACCTTTAAAATGACCCTAAAGTCTTTCTCTTCTAGTCTTTTATTTCATGCAAACTTAGCTTGAAAGGGGTACTTAATTACCTCTGATGAGTTCTTTAGGGAATCTTTGATCTAGGGTTTCACCTTCCAGCATTGACTTCACTTACTCCTTCTAAGTTACACATGAGATGTATCTACATTTGGACATTGTACTACACTGAGCAAAAAACATGATGTAGTGGTTGGAAAAAAGACTAGACCTTTTTACAACTAGGCAATGCCATGGTCACCCATTTTTCATGCTTGTCTTTTGTATCATTTGATGTGAAATTCATTATGCAATTTATTCCCCTAGAAACATTCAAAAACTTGATAGTTAGTCAACCCCATATTTCCATACCCTTGTTAGGATTTGAACAATTATACATAGTGTATTTTGGTCATTTATCTTACTTGGTATTTTTGAGACTAAAACTTATTTATTCATAAAGACATGTCAAATTCAATTTGTCTATATATCACTCTTTTGTCTAAACAGGCATTTACTGACCATTTTATACCACACTTGTGCCTTGAATTTTTTGTTAAACTTATATGTGTGTCATTTGAGTTGCATAGGGTAGCGTTATGTTGCCTAAATCATGTCAAAACATTTTGAACCTTTTGAGCCTTTGAAACATAACATAGATCACATCATTAAAGCATTATTACATTGTTAGGCTACTCAATTGGCTTTAAGACTAGTTTACCTTGTATAAAAAAACCATTTGTTTCAAACCATGTCATGTATACCATTTAGACCTTTTTTATGTGTCATCATGCTATCCGATCTTGTCTAGCTTCTTTGGTCAAAATCCTAGATTTTAGCTTGATTTTTGAATTAACCTTGTGAAGTTTGGATTTAAACATTGATTGATTTATATTTAGGCCTTAATTCATGGGTTTGATACACAAATCTTTCTCTTTTAGGTTACATAACTTTGGTTAGTCGATTACCCAAATTTGAAAATTATTGGTGGTTTGCTTGTTTAGAGCCTATTTGCATCAATGTTTGTACCTTTATTTGGGAGAACACAACCTTTCTTAAAAAATCCTTTTACCTTATGCCTTATGCCAACTGATCATGTTTATTTTTTATTCCATCTAGTGGGTCTATGTCAAAGTTATTTCCAAACTTGTTAGATTAAATCAAATCAAATCAGCGTTTATTTCAAGTCTAGCTTTTGATTCCATTTGGCCAAAATTCCTAGTGTATGCCTATTTGTTTGAGCCTATCTTTTGACTATATGTTTGAATAAAATACCTAATAACTCAACTTTTCCCTTTCCTAGTTTAGACCTTGTTTGGAACACTCTGACCTAGACCTTTGACATGTCAATTTTTATTCAGATACTTGACCTTTTATGTGTATGACATTTGATATTAGAAACTTGATGTTAGGTTTTTGTATGCCAATTCTTAACAAAAATTATTTTAGAGATACAACTCCACTTTCAAACCACATTGGAGATACAACTCCACCTTTTGATGAAGTTAGACCAACCTTGAACCATTTGTCCTTTAGACATAGTTTTTTAGAGTTTGTACAACTCTAAGCCTTTTTATTTTATATCTTTCATCATTTACATGAATATGTATCACTAAAATTATGGTGGAGTCAAATAAAATCCAACTTATGATATAATGGCTACACAAAATCCCACTAGGAACCCTTATAGAGAAAGATTTTCTAAGGAGTTTTATTATTCTCACTACAATACTCTATATGAGGAACATAGTCAAAATCCACAAAATCTAAATCAAGACCTTAATTGGCATGAAGAGTCCTGTAAAGAGGACTTTAAATACCTAACTATAGATAATGTTGTTTGGGATATGGATCCATACCCTATTTATAATAATCAGTACGTGGAACATAGTCAAGAACTAGCTTATGAACCAACTCACAATTGGGATGATATGGTTTATGAGGAAGACTTGGATGTTTTGGCTCATGCAAGTAATTAATCTCTACTACATCATACCATTTATATTCATAGACCATAATGTCACACCATTCCCAAATTTAAGACCTCATCCTTTAGTTTGTGTGAGCAATCAAGCTACATAATACCTCTTCATCTTTTTAAGACCTAGTCCTTTGACTTGTGTAAGAAATCAAGCCCCACAACACCCTATTTTTGTCATTTTAAGACTTAATATTTTGGCTCATGTGAGCAGTCATGCTCAAAAATGACCTACCATTATCCAACCATAAGTCATTCCTCATCTAGTACCAATCTCATCCACACCTCAACTGATCTAATAATTTGAAGACCAAGCTATGTTCAAAACTAGTATCTTCCAACTCATTGGAAACCAAGGCCAAAATAACCAACCAATCTAGGATGTTTTTTAAAAACCAACCATTTATGATAAGTCAACCTATGATGAATCACATATTGATCCTATACCAGTTGTCAAGGAGTCTCACTCTAATGAGTCAGTCTTTATTGATTCACATCTTAATGATTATAATCACCTTAGGGTAAATTATTACCTTGATGATATTCCTACTTTTTAAGATCCACCTATTGAAAAACCAATCTTTAGGGAGTTGTCTCTTAAACTTTTTCTAATCCTAGAGAACTCTCACTTTGATAAACCAGTCTTAATGAAGTTGATCATGCCATTAAAGTTTTTTACTTATCAAATACTAAACATTCAACAAGACATCATTGTAATAAAG
Organism: Torreya grandis; assembly: GCA_037957365.1. Lineage (NCBI taxonomy): Eukaryota > Viridiplantae > Streptophyta > Pinopsida > Cupressales > Taxaceae > Torreya > Torreya grandis. Next base: position 853,691 of record JARHVA010000476.1, read on the forward strand.
TACCTATCAAATGAAGAATCAGAGTTATAGTTAGGTTCTATTATTAAATCAACATCAGATTTATCATCAAAATATGAATCAACACCAGTCTCAATATTAGATTCAGAGTCCCTTGAGTCAGAATTAGATTCAAAAAAAGAATATGTTTGTGGTTGTTACAACATTAGTTACACATGATTTGTAGATCAATTTGAATATATTTTTTATCCTTATATAGTTTTTGAGGATGAGTAATTTAGCTTCAACACAAGTTATCCTAGTATCTTCTATAAGGATTGTAATGCTAACACCCATTACAAATGCCATTTCCATCAACCAAGATAGCCATATTATTGACATTCTATCTCCCATAAGTGTTGATTAGAATTGATAGAATCACACTTTGTTAAAATGCATCCATGGTGACTTACTAGTTGAAGAAGAGCAAGGAGGCCAAGACCACATTCATGTAGTAGAAGAGCACTCTCCTATTGAAAACATTTTTGAGGCACTAAAGGAAAACCAAAGTTAGAAATCAACATCTTCTAGTGAAACTTTTTCAAACGTGCTCTAAGAAAATTGAATTTAAAAGCCAATGTTTATTATTGAAACCCTCTTGAAGGTGTTACAAGACAATAAAGATAACTTCATTGGTGAAAACCTCATTGAGCACCAATAGCTAAGCACAAAAAATATTCACTACTTGATGAAGACAAAATAAAAGATCAAATCAAAATAGCTTCCAATATATATCCTAATCAGATGGTAGCTACTCTCAAGATCAAATAATAGAAAAATTTGGTGGTCCTATTGAGAGAAAAAGTCTTTGGCCCCACCACATCCAAAGTTATGTTGAATTTGGCATCAACAACATTACATGTGACTAAAAGTATTGATCTTCATTTGTTTCCCTATCATTCCACATTCCATTATGATCTACCATTCCATTTCACAAAAAAAACTATCATCTAACTTTTGTCCCTATTTGCCATACATGGCCACACTTTCCTTTGTAGAGAATACAATGATACCTTATCTTAACACTTGATAGAATCAGAATCAATGACCAATGAAGATCACAAAATCATTCTTGACAACCAAATCTATAGTTAGTTCTTGACATAGCAACTATTCAGATGAGGTGTGGGATAGCAATTAGCATGATCAATTATTTTATTTGTATCATTTGTTGATTATGATGTGCATCTCCCCATCAGTAGGAAAACCACACCCAGGCCAAAAACATGTACCATGCCATTTCATTGCCATGTTATTTTCATTATTACATATCCATTTTCCATTATCGCATATTCTTGTTATTCACTCTATTACTCGGGGGTAAACTCTCTTATCATTTTATCCATCCTATCATTCCATTCCTATCTAGACCAAAGCTTATTTTTACTCATCCTACGCAAACTTATTTTGATCTTGGTTACTTTGGTTCTTCTTGCACTTTTTGTGAGAGGATTCTAATCAAGTTTTAATATTCAATCTGATTCATGTTTACAATGATATTCTATGAAATTAGTGTGAAAATTGATCTAGAAAGATATCTTTCATCCTATCAAGTTTGTTTATGTGAGCTTGATTATAATCGCCTATGGTAAAATTAGTGTCTCACCAATCTTGCTACTAATTATAAATACCTATGGGAAAATTAGTATCATTGACCTATGCCATTATATCCTAGTTATAACTACCTATGGGAAAATTAGGGGCAACACTTGTTTACCATGTATTTTTGCATCACCTTGCCATTATTGTTTTCATTTGACTAGCCATTTTCTATATTTGAGAACTTATTAGGACCTAGATGGTTTTCCTTGCCTTTTGTGTGGATGGAATTATTATGACTTGACGTCATTTTAGGACTATGTGGGTCATGCTCAATTTGTGTTGAGGTCATTTTAGTCCCCCTTTCTATACGCTCTCACCACTTTATGAGTAGCCTAAGCCATACACTCTCATCATTTTATGAGCAATCAAAGCCATACACTCTCAATATTTTGTGAGTAGGTTTCTTGTCATTAACTAATGATTTAAGACACCTCAAAATGCCAAAAATATTCATAACATTTCAAAAATCTAAAAACATTTATCCTATCTAAACCTAGTCAATTATCCTTGATCTGCCTTACTGGGGCATGGTCATTGTTAGGATGATTTCTTTTTCTTTTATTTTTAGGCTTTCTATTTGTTTGTTTATTTCAAGTTGTTTGTTTTTTCATTTTTTTTTTAATTTTTTTATTTTTTCACTTGCCTATTTGTTTACTTTCAACACTATTTCCTTGACTTAGTCTATATGTGTTCATTGGGTGATTCCTTAAAAACATTATTCTTGAGTCCATCCATATTAATAAATCAATATTATCATCATGGATTTTATCATTGGTTTATTGTTTTTTATTATTTATTGGATCAGGAGTTAGTCCTTATGCATTTTTTGTCCAAGTATTCATGGTGTTCTATCATGAAGCTTACCATCACATACTACAACAAAACTTATCTTCAAGAAGGTCTACAATCAATGGATCTGCACAATTTTTCTCCTTGGTACCTTGGCAAATCTTCCCACCCACCTTGATCAATATAACTCATTTGACCATTCTAATTGTATCATTGTTAATCAAGATGAGCATCTCCTCATTGATAGGCATAATTGAATCATTCTATTGATCAATCTCATTCCTTTATCTATCTCTTTCATCACTTTTCACCCACTCATCTTTAATTTATATTATAGGTTATATCCTTGAGTTATGTTTGCTAATAAACCCTAACTGGGGCACCATCATCTTTATCTAATTTAAGTCCTCATAATGATTATAACCACCTATGGGCAAATCATTATTTTGAATTTTATTCCTGATTATAATTGCCTTTGAGAAAATTAACATCCTTTTTTCAATTCATGTAGGCATCTTCTCATTTGGATTAATCTCAACCATAGGTTAATTCCACCTTTCTTCTTATTTATTTTTGAGGGACCATCTATCAACATATGTGATGGCCACTCCCTCGAGGGGGCATCATAATATTCTTCCCAAAATCATTTTGAGATTTGTTCTTTAATCATCATCTTCTTGTTGGCATATAGGCCATCTCTCATTATTTGAGAATACATTGCTTTGCCTACAATTTGTAACATCTTCCCAAATAGGGGCAAATTGTAGATAGCGAAAATTGGCCACCGATAACTTCCAATCAGGCTTTTGACCAATTTCTACCCATAATGCATAATTTTGCCTAAAAACACTAAAAAAAATTAAAAAGCTTTGAAATTGATATATTTAAGTACCAATTCTAGCCAAAGTATCATTAAATGGGGCAATACAATTTATGGTCTAGCTAGCTTTGATCATATCTTTTTGAGTCAAAATGCCAATTTTACACTTAGGTGCTCTAGATTTCTCTTTCCTATCAAATATCTTACACAAGACACACACCTTTGTTATTTTCTATTGATAATATCCTAAATGGGATAATGGGTCTAATGCATCTAACATCACCTTCTAATTCCAATCCAGTCAAATTTTAGACCAATAACAAGGTATTCTAATCAATTTAAGTAATTTGTGCACAAAGTTATTAAACATGGTTAAGAGATAATTAAACCAAATTAGAGCATAATCAATAATTCCATGGAAACTTGTTGAATAATTTGTTTTGGAAATTAATATTTAATATCTAAATCATCAGGTGACCTCATTTTTTTGGACAACATCTATAGGCCATAAATGCCACAAATATTAGGATTCATCCCTCCATGCCTCAACAATAACCTCCATGCCTCTTAATTTCCTATTTTTCTAATTTCATGATGAGGATAATTATAAACTTAATTCTAAAAAATTAAATTAATCCTCAACCACACATCTTCATCTCAAGATGGATGGTTTAGGTTGATTCTGATCAATCTCAAAAATCTATAAATAGAGAGGCCATGAACATCATTTTAAATCTTAATTTGTGGTGAGTTATAATGAAATGTTGATTCCAAAAGATTTACGAAAACTAGTATTACCATGCTAAATTGATTCCAATCCAAGCCAAGCCAATCAAATAATACTTTTGGAGCATCAAGGAAAGTAAGGAATGTGCATTTTCTTTTATTTTAGTTTTTATTTGTTCATTTTTCTTTCTTCACCAAGCTCACCCTAGTAACTAGGCATGAAGATGTTGGCTTAGTGTGTTTTTTTGTCAATTTTTTTAATTCATTTTGTCACTAAAACAACACTAATCTCCTATTATTAGTTAAATTCCTATTTCACAGTAGAGATTATGGTATCCATTACATTAATTTATGAATCATTAATTAGGAAAAACATTATACCAAAGTATAATCTGATTTACTTGTTATATATTTCCTAGCTAAAAATCTCAATCATTATATGTTATACCAAACCACTTATGTCATTGTTCACTTTGATCCACTTCATAATTTTTTATCTAAAGCATTCTTCCCTTGAGATATAAATGGTAAATGGATGGTAATATTTATGGAATTTGACCTATGAATTATTAGACAACAATATTTCAAAGGACAAGTCATCATAGATGAACTTATCAAAGCATTTTTACTAGCCACAAATCAACTTCATGATTGTTTCCCTCATAAATAAATCATTTATTTTGAATGATTTAGCCAATATATCTCTCTCAAATATTATTTTCATAATTTCACTACTAATTTAGAAGTAAATAATCAATAATATATTGATATTAATCTTACTACTACTAAACCTACAATATTTATTGAATAAATACATGAAGATACCATTGACTTACATGAAGAAACTTAAACACTTGAATTTGATGGTGCCAAATTCCTTTGAAGAAGTAGGGCATGATGCATTGTAACAAATCCACATGTTAAGATCATACCTTTAGTATTTAAATTAACTTTTGATGTCACTAATAACATGGCTAAATATGAGTGTTTAATATTAGGCATGAAAGCCATAATCAACTTAGACATCTCTTATTTACATTATTCAGGTGACTCATAACTTATCTATCACTAGGTTAATGGCTATTATCAAAGAAAAATAAAAAATATATATTAATATCATCAAATGGATATTACACTTGCCAAATAATTCTCTTGTTTTACCATCAAACAAATTCTAAGAGATCAAAATACCATAATTGATTGTCTAGCTTCATCAACATCTTTATTTAACCCTCATCAAGTACTTCATGATTCCCAATTTCTTATCCAAATTATAAAATCACCTTCTTATATATATAAAAAATGATTCACTAATCTAACACATTGGGGTTTTCACTATTTGATAAAGTCTATGGTATTAAAACATAATTATATTTCTTAAACATCAAACTTTCCCTCCAAACATGGATTCACATGAAAATACTTGAATATGTAAACAAGATATAAAGTATGTGTTTTGATATAATACCATTTACTATTATAATGTAAAAGAAAACTTACTCTACTATATAATGCAAGAAGAGGTTCACACTCTCATGGAATAATCACATGGGGGTATTTGTAATGACCACTAAAGCAGACATGCTACAACTCAAAAATGTTTGTGTATGGGTTACTTCTAGCCTTCTATAGAAAAATATGACATTAATTTTGATAATAAGTGTAATCCTTTTCAAATATATGATGATCTAATCCACTCACCATCAACTAAGCTCCAAATAATGGAGTCTATTTGGCCATTCTCTATGTGGGGATTAAACCTCATTAAAAAGTCACCTTGATTGCAAGATGGACATATATTTATTATTATTGTTACTAAATATTTTACCAAATGGGTAGAATACATGCCTCTTGTTAATATCATAGGAACCACCATTTATAAATTTATTCTTAACTAAATAATTCTTAATTTTAGAGTTCCCCATACCATCATATCTTACAATGGTGTCAATTTAAAATAAAAAGACATGAAAAAATTATGTGCCAAATTAAAAATTTCCCACAAATTTCCCACACCTTACCATCCTCAATGTAATGGTTAATCATATGATACTACCAAAATTATAAATAAAATCTTACAAAATACTATTCAAGAAACATGTAATGATTAGTACCATCATCTATTTATCATAATTTGGGTTTATCATACTAGTATATGTATTGCCACTAGGGTAACACCATTCTCACTTGTATATGGTTTTGAATCGATATTACCATTAGAATTTGAACTCCCATCCCTAGGTATATCACTTCATGGTATAACTCTTGATGAAGAATTATGTGAAGCTCATATTCATGATTTATATTTTCTTGATGAACATTGTATGGCCTCTTTATAACATAACCACCAATACAAGCCTCACATTTCTAAACAACATAATAACAAATTCAAAGAATGAATATTTAGTGTCAATGACTTAGTCTTCAAATTAGATTATAAATATGAAAAAGAGGGAAAATACGCCCAAAAATGTTTGGTCCTTACTTATTAAAAGGCATTCTTGGTCCTAGTACTTATCATCTAGAAACTAATAAAGGACATGTTTTAAAAGAACCCACCAATTTTAAATTTTTAAAGAAATATTTTGCTAAAATATATCCTTTATTTTCTTAAATTTTGTATATTATAACTACTAACACTTCTAGTAGGACTTATGCAATGATCTATCATTTTTATTAGTATATTATATACATAAATCTTATACATCTTCTTCAATTTTTTAGTTTCTATTTGTGAGATTAATTTAGTTCATGTGTTGCATTGTAATACTATGGATAGGACCCAATCTTCCACATGAATGTCTTTTCTTTCATACATCCATTTTCTATCTCTTTGATCATAAGTCTATTATTTTTCAAACTTTTATGTTCATTATCTTATTTATTTTGTGATTTACATTAAAATGCCATGGATAAGATGAGGCATTCCCCAAAAATACCATTATTATATTTTACACATACTTCAATTTATGTTTTATGAATTGTAGTGTAAGACCATGGATAGGACGTGTTTAATCAAAAAAATTATATATTCTTTGAAACCTTTTGAAAACTAAGTGCTCCTTTTATAATGTAAATAAATGGTTAAAATTTTATGATTCCATAGTCATCCTAAATTTGTGTTTCTTTTATGGATAAAACTTGCACAAAAAACTATGTTAGCATGTTCCCAACACTTACATATATTGTTATGATACAAAATCATGCTTACTTATCATTATATCCCTTTCACATTGTCACATTTTTTTATATTTGAGGTAATTAAAATAATTTAATTTTTACTTATTTTGGTCTCCCTTAATCTCATTCTACTTTGGATAAAACAAGGTCAAAGTATGATAACACTTTTATTTAACTAGAATAAACAATACTGTTAGACACCATACTTTCTAAGTCCTTTTTTTTAGCTACCAAATTTATATTTTTGAATGATACACATTTTTAGCACCTATGTTTGGTTCTCCAAAATATATATGGAGGAGTAATATAAAAATATACCATAAATTTAAAATCCAAACCATTTATAAAAGGTAATGATCAAAAAGTCAATATAAAAATCAAAACACTCAAAATCATAACAAAAGACATGATTTTTAACACATATCCTATTCCTAATTAAATTTCAAACTCCATAATTGGCCTCATAATATATTTTAGGTCCATTGGGGTATGGTAGGATAGTATATTAGATAAGAGAATTCAAAATTATCTAAAGTGATACCTACTTTCTCCAAGTACCCAATCTTTGTAGTAGACCGACAAATCTATTAGGGGTCCCAAGGAATGGGAATACATTATGGGAAGGTAGGTCCATTTAATTATCATTTGTATAGCCTTCATGGAATTATATTCATACTTCATAAGATAAACAAATATTTTTGTGGTTAGGAAACATTGTTTAGAGTCCTTAATGTTGAAAGTCCTCTTATTTTGACTTATCACTCACCAATGTTGTTTTTACTTCACATATTTTTTCCATTGATGAATAAGTTTAGGTTGTTAATTCTCACTCATAAATGTTATCTTAATTTATGTTTCTTTTTCATCTTTGTCTAAATTTTATTTTGTTACTCTTTAGACATTGATGTTAGACTTATCGTATTACTTTTACACATCCTTGGTTTGATTTAGTATGTCACTTTTATTACCCAAATAACACATTTTTTTTGAGTTTTTCAGTCATTTAGTAGCCTTGGGTTTTTGGTTACTCAATTTAATATAATTTTGGCTTGGTCATTTTGGTCCTAACTTAGTAATTATCAACCTAGTTTACCAAATTTCTAAGTTTGTCATGACTACACACTTTTGCTATTTTGACTTCCCTATGTTTTTTTATTTTTTTTATCTATTTTTTTATCATTAGGGTTTATCCAAAGTAGTATATACACCCTCCATGATAAAAACTAAAAATACAATAGACAACCATTCAATAATAAAGTTAATTCAAGGTACACATATATTATTTTTAATTATTCCTTATTTATCATTTTGGTTTATGATTAATATTGTAATTTATTTAGCTCAAACATTTTTTATTTCTATGTCTTTCTTAAATAACCAACCCCTATTACCACTGAGTGACACATGATAAGCTTAAAGTGGGGCATATGTATATGCATAATATTTATAAACTTTATCAATCATTGATACTTTATCTCTTAAAGGAACTTATTGAATCTCAACTTCTTTTATTACATTCCTTAAAGGGTCCACCGAGAAAGGGGTGGGAAAACCTTTAGTGCTTCACAAGATTTTTGTTCCATATACCACCACCTAAAACCAAGACAAACCCATCCTATACATTTCTCTAAGATTTAACACCTCAACCAAACCCTTATCTAAGTAATTCACCACTTGAATAGCCCATACCTAAGTAAAATCCCTTTTACCAATTTTTGAATGCAATTAAATGGGTCAATTTAGTGTTTATAATAGTGCATGTTATGGTACTAAACGAGCCTAGGTTGACTTAGTTTAGGACCTAATGGATCTATTTTCTAACTAATAAGGTCGACTGAGCTGACTGCATTAGGTAAAAATTTTAAACGGCTTAGGGTCAAATAGAGGTAAATATACTTCTTTTTCACCTCGTTTCCAATAGATATAATTTTTCATTTGCACTTCTTTATCTAAATTTCTACCATTTATTTGTAGAGTCATTTCTTAGGGTTTAATGATTATTGTAGGAAAAAAATTATCCTATGAAATCTTGAGATTCACTAAGAGGTCATTAGCTATACTATATTCCATTGTCCATCATTAGTTTCTTCAAAAATATAAAATAACCTCTTGCAAAGCACTATTGGCCAAAATAGAGGTTGAGGCCCGATGGGTTAATCTTCAAGGTAAGTATTTCTAACTCTTGATCTTCTATTTTAACAGATAGATTTTCATGAATAATGGTTAATTAATCTATTGTATCTCCTTTATTAATATTTAGTTTTCATGTTTATTGTTTATGTTTATCCCTCTTTTGTGCCACAAGCATAAGTGAGCTCTAGATAAGATTTACTTTATTATTAAATTATTAAAATTAGTTAGGTTTATTATGTGATATTTATTGAATAAAGGATTTGGGAACCTTTATATGCATATTATATGATAATATATCCCTTAGATAGGTTTAGTGGATCCATATTGGTCATGACCCTGATATCTGAGTATGACTAGTGGTATAGTTAACGAACTTATCTTCTCTAAGATAAGATTGATTTGGAGATCAAATTCACTTTTGCTTTTAGATACTTCATAACTTGTTTAAATGTGTGAAATATAGAAAATAATGAGTTAAAATGGTGGTTGGGTATGTAAATAATAAAATTCCATGGGATATTGATGCAAAACTAGACATCAAAATCATAGGCTTTGAATTCCCCAATGCTATCTTTGATTTTGGGAGTATGATGAACATGATTTTTAGGTTGACATGGGAATCCATTTGAATAATAAACCTTTGTTATAGTCTTATCATGTTAATTATCTCATACTATGTTTGAGTGGAACCCATTGGAAGAGTCAATGATGTGGAGATAAAGGTAGATTATTTTACTATGCATACATACTTTCAAGTCATCAATATGAAAAATAATGAAATTCACTATCCTTTATTAATCAAGAATAAATGGGATTATTATGGTTATATTAATATCAACACAATAAAATAAAATATAATCACATTAGGGAGATAATATGATTTTAATTCTATTGAATATGGCTAAAATCAAGCCTTATATCATCCCAAAGGACCCTTCATGACTTTATGTATATAGGGGACATAACTAGTTCAAAGTTTGTGAAAAATTAAATTCCTAGGCTGTATGAAGTAGAGAGTTTACTAAAAAAAAAAAATAGGTATAAAAAAACTTGTAGTTGAAAAAAATAAAGCAAATTTCATATCATCCTATCAATATGATTGAGTTTGTTTAAAATTTGAAGTGGATGAATGTAAGTCTCTATCAGTGTGATCTCTATTTAGGTTGAAAGTTGATTTTTTTATCAAGTGACTCCTTAATTCATTAATTACATATAACCCAAAAATTATGGGACTTTTTTAATTGGAAGATACATCTTCCATAAGTGGTGACTCAGATATGCACATGCTAAATTGGGCATGAGGGGATTATTGACACTCAATTTTGCACTCTTAGAGAGGTAGTTCAATATTTATTTAAATTAAGTGGAATTTTGGATTAGCTCTAATCCTATGAGTTTCTTATAGCATAATTAAATCTCTAGATTAAAGGGATAGCTCCCTTGATTTATCTATTGAAGCTCATCACCTAAACTACTAGCTCATTTGGATGAAAAAGGAGAGAGAGAGAGAACATAAAGAAAACCTATCCTAATGAGGTGATGCACCAATTATAACCTGATGACTACCACCCAATTACAAGTATACTTCAGACACAATACTAAATTGTACATACACTAATATAAATCTACCCCTTGCATTAATATTTCTCATGGATGTTTATGAGGCAAACTTAAGATAGGATGACTAAACCTAAGGTCATGACTTGACACTGATGTAGATATAACTCACCAACCTCATGAAAATTAAGACAATTTAAGAGACCTACCATAGACTTTCAAATTTGAATATGAATTCAAATAAGGACAACATGCTTAGGAGGAGAATATATAACTTAGTAAGATCAACTAGTTAACAAACACATTAAAAAAAACTCATGGAAAAGGTAAACTAGATCATTCTTTATTTCTCAAAGGATGAAAATGAGCATGAATTCACCATACTTATGGAAAGGATACAAACTTAGGAAAAAGTGGCTCACTAAATGTATAATGTGAGAGAGAATAGAAGAAGGTTATATGAGAGAGAAGGTAGACAAGTGTTATGTGAGTTAAAATAATAAGGGGTGTTATAAAACTACCTCAATAGTTCAAGGATGACATGCTTAAATCCTATGAATATTCTATATCTCTCCGAGTGAAATGGGAGTTGAATTTTTTTCTTGACACATTAAATAGATTATTTAAACTTATCTTCTTCTTGACATGTTAATGTAAAAATGGCTTTATTAATGGTTAGTGTTATGATCTCAACTCACACCCTAGGGAGAATTTCTTTAGGCTTACCCCAACTGAGTTATAAAATGGGAACAACCTTGGGTTGTGGGTATTCTATGATGGGGATGAACCTCCAAAATTCGTTGGTTCCTCTTTTATGCTCACCTAAACTAAAATTAATCCTATAACTTCATAGGTAAAGGGTTAGAAAGGGATGAGGGCTCCTAAGAAAGCTAATATGTGATGTACCAAAACTATAGGTTGATCCTCCCTGCTCAACTTGAAGAACACTAACGAAATGAGTAGAGACTAGGTTCAGAATCCAACTATCTATTATAAATATATGTGAATATTCACCAAATGGTATATGTTGAGGTAAATGAAGGAGAGGTATAAAGTAAGACACTAACCAGTCATAGTCTCCCCATGCATGATTCGATCAAGAGGTGTAAACTACTAAACATGATGTGCATGAATAGATGAACTAGTCACTAGGTGAAAACATAATTTGATGAGGGAGATATTTATACCACATGTGTGAATTAGATAAATACACACTATACTATAATAGTGAAATTAAAACATAACCTTCTATTTACTTTAAGAGGTTATAAATCCCATCTTGGTAGAGTCTAGTCTAACCAAGAGAAGCAACTGAGAGAAAATACAAAGATAAATCATATGATCTATCTAAATAAGTGAGAGATATTTGTTCTTGGCCCAAATCCCTCCATTTATAGTAAGAAAGAAAGATATGGGGGAAGGTAGAAAGATTGTTTATTTTGATAACCAATGAGATGTAAATTTTCAAAATGTTTTATCATGCTTTTGGTCCAATTAAGTCATTATGAATGGGATCCGCATAATTTTCTTAAATGGCCTATAAGTCATTTTAATTTTTCAATATATACTAGAAGATAAGAGTTTGCCAAAGGTCATAAGCTGAAAGTGAATTATCGAACTACTTTTTGAATCCCCAAGCTTTGATTCATTGATCTTCCACTAGATCTTATCATAAAGGCCTAATTTTTAGGTCTTTGAATTGCTAAGGAGATGTCATGTTTGATATAAATTAGCATATTTTCAAGGCATGGATAAAAATGGTATTTTAATTTTTTTTTATATCCCTTGGGTTTTGAACCAAATTAATTATAGAGGAAAATGAATTTAAGGACATTGATTTTCCTATAGTATCTTGTCCAGCAATCAGTCTTATTTGTATTGAGCTCCTTCCTTCAACCAACTTGGGTTAGGATTGAGTTAAGGTTATTCAACTTGATGATTCAAGATTATCATCCTACTTGGTCATTCTTTGAATAAATACCCTGGCTCATTCTTTTTTTTAACTATCAGTGATCTACCTTAGTTCTTTTGGCACTTTGACTATCACATGCCATCAAATGTTGAGATCTATTTACATATGGTCCATAAATCTTTGGTACTTATCACTTTCAGCTCAATTATTATTGGTATTCATTATCCATTAACCATTTGACTTGATCCAAGCTCCCATGGTCTTAACACTTGTTGGTTGCATGTTTTTCCTTAGGTCTCCACCAAGGATTTTTTAAACACTAATAGCTATTTTATGGAGCTTAAGTTTGACATTTGAGTAAATGTCATTTGATATCTATGAGAAATTTTTTGACATCCCATAGACCATAAAATTTAAAATCATATGGATCTTTTCCTAGGCATAAATTTGACACTTGCATTGACATCCTTCATATTTTGGCCATCTTTGCAAACCTATAACTTGAAGCACAAAACTCATGAAGACACCAAAATTTAATGAGATGGTTTTAATTCTACAAGGATAAAATCCATTAGATCTTCTGGCCTATAAGGCTTCTTGAGTAAAGATATTAAATACACAAGTTTTTTAGCTTACTTGATCCTCATTTGAAAATAGCTAAGTGTGAAAGATTGGTTATCTTAGTCTACAAAGATACCCATTGAAGGTGCATAGCCTCAATATTACCTCATCACATGAGATACAACTTGGCATGGATGATCTAAGACTTGGTGTGTAGTATTTTGGGACCAATTTGAATAAACCCATATTCATCCCAAGTGTCCTAAATATCCCATGGAGTTTTTTTAGCTCAAGACCCATCCTAAAAAAATTGACAAACTACACATTAGGCATACCTAAAGTGTTTAAAAAACCTTATGAGATTCAATATATCACTATTCCACTCATAACCATCCAGATTTTCTTCAAACCACTAGTTAGGAACTTTGTATCTTTCCCTACATTAGGATTGTTTGCCACTAGGCACTAGTTTGATATGTTGGCAAAAATGGCCAACATTTTTTATGACTTGCATGGAAACATGCCTGCTATGATTGAGAACCCAATTCTAGTATGATCCATTGGGCATGGAGTCAATCCTACTTAACCTCTTAAAATAATAAAAAAGAATTAAATATAATAAGATAGGTGCATACAAGAACTTGAAAAAATAAATGACTAACCTATGAAACAAAAAGTGAAGAAAACACCTAGAGGAAAACATTGAAATCTAACCTAATATATACAATAATTTACAAATACACCCCATAGATCAAATGGAAAACTATTATGTACATATTGGAGCTTTGATATATACTTGGTGTTCCTAGATAGCTCTTTTCTATAGTTGAGAGTAATCAAATGTTCATATATTCTTAGGGAGGTGAATAGTTCTTATACTATTGCCTTCAACTATAGAGGTTGAAAGTATGGGTCTAAAACCCAAAATCATAGTCTAAGATCTATGTACCTCATAAGAATAGGTCTAGTCTTCCTTTATCTATGCATTACTAGTTATAACCATATGGACCAACTTGATATGTCCCCTTTAGCATATCTATAAGACTAGCCTCTAATGTTGTGACCTTTTGAGGCCATTTGCTTTTACCTCTACATTTCAAGGGTGGAGAGATGTCCAAGGTTGAAGGGATAAATTGATAACCATGTTTAAAAAACTCACACATGTCATCTATTGAGAAAACAACTACCTCTAAAGATTTATTTACATAGAGCTATAGGTATATTAGGGTTCCTTTAGGGGAAGATATATCAATCCTTTGACCATGATCCTAGGGCTATGGGTCTTTCTTTAATGTCTTAGACTAGTTGATCAAGACTACTTCTCCCTTATTTGATAAAGAGATTGTGTGACCCCCAACCAAATCCATTTCTTCCATGAATTCATGGTATAACTACTACCATGACTCTTCTTAATCCCCTCCCTCATTTTCATTTTCCTTCTTCAGAATAGGATCTTATTGAAGGGGAGAGGAAATGGAAGGTTAGGGTGGGGTGAGGGGTAGAGGCTACTTAAATTATTTCTACCTACCCTCCCATTTTACCAATCTATCTATCCACCATTGGATTAGGGTCTTCATTTCATACAGATAATTATTGGTAGCACCATACTAAACTTCTTCATTGAAAGTCATCAACTCTTTTACCAGCATCCAAAATGATTCCCTCATCCTTTTTTTGAGATGAGGTGGGACCACCTCAAACTCTGTGTCCCACTTTTTCATCACCTCTTCTAACTTTATCATGTTTGGTTTAAGGGCCAACAAGGATGTAGTAGTAGAATGGTGGTTAGAGGGGTAAATGGGTTGGTATGAAGTATAGGTATGCTCATAATAAGGCTAACAAGGGTGATTAAAAGGTTATAAGGCTCCATTTTGTTTTTGATAAGGCTCACCAACTAGATGAGAGAGTAAATCTACCTTAAATCTGACCATAGAGACTCATAAAAGGAGATTAGATGCATATAAAATACTTGAAGGCTTATCTAAACTATTATAACTAGCTAAATCTTAGATTAACCATTGATTTTTGTAAAATGTGCCTCCAAACAATGATATGCAAAAGAACAAAACCAATTATTCTTCCACTATTTTAGTCTTTCTTCTCATTAGGCATGTCAAAAACTACTACAGGCACAACTTGTACCCTTGAGATAAGTTCTTCGGCCTTCCCCTAGTTGAGCCATAAAATGGGAACAACCCTAAGCTATGGGTATATATGATGGGGTTGAACTTCTAGAGTAGGCCGATTCCTCATTGATGTTGAATTAAACTAAAACTAAGACTATCGCTTCATGAGAAAAGGGTTATAATGGGATGAGGGATCCTAAGAATGCTAATAGGTGATGCACCAAAACTATATGTTGATCCTACCTACTAAACTCAAAGAAAACTAATGAAACAAGTAGAGATTGGGGTTATAATGCAACTATCTATTATACATTAATGTGGAGATTCACCAAATGGTCTAGTTTGAGGGAAATGGAGGGGTTTAAATTAAGACACTAACCAGTCATAGTATCCACATGCAAGCTTCAACCAAGAGGTGTAGAACACTGAACATTATTTGTATAAGTAAATGAACTAATAACTAGGTGAAATCATAATATGACGAGGGAGAGATTTCTACCACATACACAAACTGGACAAATACACACTATATCAGAATAAGGAAATCAAAACACATCCTTCTATTTATTTCAAGAGGTTACATATCCCATCTTGGTAGAGTTTAGTCTAACCAAGAGAAAGAACTGAGAGAAAATATAGAGAGATATCTAATGATCTATCTAAATAAGTGAGAGATATCTATTATTTTCCGTAAGGCCTCCATTTATAGTAGAGAAAGAGAGAGGGGTGAAGTTAAAAAGCTTGTTTATTTTGATAACCAATGAGCTACAAATTTTCAAGATGTTCTATCATGGTTTTTGTCTGATTAAATCATTATGAATGGGATCCTCATCATTATCTTAGATAGCCTATGAGTTGTTCTAATTTTTGCAAGCTATACTAGAAGATAATAGTTTTATAAAGGTGTCAATTCTATAAGTGAATTCTCCAACTACTTTTTGAATCCTCAAGCTTTGATCCATTGATCTTCCATCATATCTTATCATGAAGGCCCAATTTTTAGGTCTTTAAATTGCAAAGAAGATGTCATGTTTACTCTAAATTAGTGGCTTGTTGAGGCATGGATTGAAATTATCTTTTCATATATTCTCTATGCCTTGGGTTTTGAACTGAATTAGTTATGGAGATAAACCAATCTGAGGACATTAGTTTTTCTATAGTACCTTATCCAACAATTGGTCCTATTTGTATCGAGCTCCTTCCTTCCACCAACTTGGTTTAGGATCAATTTTGGGCTCTTCATATTTTTGAGGAAATATCATCATCTGTCTTGGTTATCCTTTGTAAAAATATACCAGAACATTCCTTTGTTAGTTATTTGGTTTTCATCTCCAAGACCAAATAGAATGAAAGCAACTCTCCTCCATATAAGGGCACCTCTAGATGAGCTGAGAAGAAGTTGTTAGGCATGAAGAAAATTTTCATATAGGTGGATCCTTTTATAAAAACTATTTTGATGACATTTTTCAAATATCTCATTCTATCAAGAAACCATTGGAGAAGCATATTAAAGGGGGCAAGCCAAGGGTATTCAAAAGGGTGACATAGATCAATTAGGGTTCCCTAATGAGAATCTTTGGAAAAATTACTTATAGCCAAATATGGTGACTTAAAACATAATATATTATTCCTTTTGGAACCATAGGTCTCCTCCTCTCACTTCCTTTAGCTATAAATACAACCCTTGTGCAAGGGAAGAAAAGACCATGTAGTATATGGTGAAGCCCTGTTGGAATGATTAAAGTTATACATTTAAGCATTTAGCATAAATATGTTTCCTTGAATATTTTTTTGGAATTTTGGTCTAAGTGTGGAAGAGATTTATAATGGTATCATGTGATGTTTTTTCATCCTTCTACCCACCTTATCCTTCATACCTGAATAATAGTTCTTAGTCTAATTGGTCACATAATGTGTATCTAAGTGTATTAAATTTTTGCATGTGTATTACTATCTTGAATGTGCAAAGTTTGCCTTTCAACTCATTTACATTGTGTCATTTTTTACACATCTCACCTCTATGTTGAAATATTATTGTTAGAATATTTAGAGTTTGGGAATGCTTTGTGGATCTACTATATTGTGTACTAGAATATAACATTCACATGGAAAATATTTTTTGGTGTATCACCATTCTTAGAATAGGATTTATTTTCCTACAAATTTCTAACTCTTTTCGTTTTAAGTAAGTTGGTTTAGCAAAGATCATCTTGAAAGAGACATATAAAGGGAGATAGCCCTAATATCTAGAGGTTCATTTCCACCATACGCACACCCATATGCCTATAAATTTTCCCATGTTGCCCAAATCTAGGAGAGGACTAAACACTCTCTCCCAAGGTGTGAGATTTGGAGACAATAGTTATTGCACACCTAGTGGGACCAATTTTTTGACATGTCAAGGTGAATGCTAGTCTTGATAAGCCTAAGGTTGTATAAATATCCTTAACCTAGCATTTGGTGACTCTAAAGGGGTGATAATCCCTTGTTGTAGATCAAGTTTTCCACATTATACTCCATGGTCCGTACTAGGTTGTATAGGATTTTTTATCAAGCCCATTTAGTGGAAGATTTTCCTAAAGAACAATTCCCTAAACCACTCCTATCCTTAAGAGATCCTTGGCAAGGAGGTTTTGGAGAAGAAGAGGAAGAATTTGAAGAAGTTGAAGAAGCTGAAGAGATAGGAGATCAAAGGGAAAGAGCAAAAATGGGGGAAATAAGAGAAATGGATAGACATCAACCTTTCCTAGCTTTTAACACCCAAAATCCCATTAACCTTCCTACATATGACCCTATTCCTCCCAATGCTACTAAGAGTCTCCCTAGTTTGAATAGTGAAGGTTATATTACACCATCTAAGCATATTATAAACATTTCAAACTTCTATAATTTCCATAATGTCACCTAAGAAAATATAACCATTAGATTTTTGTCTATGTCTCTGAAAGTCAAGGCACTTGACTGGTAAAAAATTTTGGAAAGTGGTTACATCACAAGTTGGGATGGTTTTGGGGAATTGTTGGTAATAATATTTGAAATAAAAAGTTACCATACATCACTAATTCATTATCTAAATGTAATAAAAATATGTCCTAATGAATCCATGGGGGATTTCAATGAAAGGTTTCAAAGGACATGGCATAGGCTACCACCTATCATTAAACCCCCTCTAAGCTTTGTGTTCCCCACTTACCTCAAAGGTATTGGGACTGATGTATTTTTTTATGTTAAATTCAATGGGAGGTTTCACTCTACTAGGCACATATGAATTAGCCATTGAAGCTGAGAATAACTTAATACAGGCTAGAAAGCTCCCTCTAATAGTTTTCATGCATTTGTTGTCCCATAATTTATTTGAAGCTCTCAATATAGCACAAGTTACTAATGCTAATGTGAAAACAAGAGCCTTCACTAAGAAGATGGATAATTTGGTAGAAAAGGATGAAAAGATCCAATCATTATGAGCTTGGCTCAAATAAGCTCAGTTTCAAATGAGTGCTCCACATAATCATCAATATTATCCTCAACAATTATATAGGTATCCCAATGTCTATAATCCCAATACAACTACCAAGGGAGAGTACAAGGTTATAATAGGTAGCCCAATGTCTACAATCCTAATTTCATTACTGTTATGAAGGTTGTTATTCTATTGCATGCTAACATGGTTCAAGGAGAAGATTATTTGGACCAATGGGGGAAACCTCAAGGTTAGTTCATACATGATGATGGATGAGCCATCCAAGCTTTGGAAACATAAGAGTATGACACTCCTTATATGATGTCAAAAGAAGTAGGTCCCAGTGAAAGGGATATGCATGGAGAAGGTAGTGGCCAAAGTATTGAGATGATGAATTTTCAAGATAAATATGATTATGTGTTAAGTAAAAACATGTCAATTATATCCAACACAAGATCCAAAAATATATCCTTAGGAGATGTTCTAGGATTACATTGACTCCAAGTGATGCATCTCCAAGACCACAAGCTATGAATTATAACACAATACCTACTACCAGTCATGCCCCTCAGTAAAATTAGAATGCAAGTGGGCTTATCAAACCTATAGTGTAAAAAATTTAGACTCCCTAACTACCTTTAAGAATGGAAGAGAAGGTAAATACTTCCCCTCTAAACATTTTTGATTCACTGAAGAATGCCAAGACAAGCATATCTCTATGGGAAGTCTTGCATATGCCTAGTTAAAAAAAGATCTTACAAGAATAGCTTGTAAATATTCATATAGCCCCTCAAGTTTCTAAGCACAATAGTTTTCCCCTTACTAATTCCCCAAATCATATTTTATAACCCTCCACCAAATTTGAAAATCCTCCACCTTTTTACTACACACTCATTATGGGATATAAGGTGGTTCACAATTACATTGTGGATAGTGGATCAAGTACCACTATCATGCCTAAGGTGGTGGATGAAAAATTGGGGTTGAAATATGAACCACATAAAAAAGGTGTCTTATAGCTAGATAAACAACCAACTAAGACAATGGGGTTGGTCAAACGTTTAAAGGTCTTTCTTCATGGCTACCCAAGTTTCCCTATCTTATGAGACATTGTGGTGGTGGACCTTCCAGCTCATTTTGCTATCTAAGGGACTTCAAAAAAAAAATAGGAGGGTACCTTTCAATTGACTAGTCATTTCTAGTGTTTAAAATAAAATATAGAACCAAGGTAACTATAAGTACTCAACCCTTAGCAAGGTTTCATATTGAGCCATACTTGGAGACAAGTTTGAATCAAAATTATCTAATCAGCAAATAAGAAGGAACTATCATAGATGGTGAAGCATAATCTAGTCTTAAAGGAATTTCTAGTCTTTTTCTTAATAAATATAGTACTGAGACCCATGGACTTGATCCATATACCTTTATATAAGAAACTAATTTGTGGGTTTATTTTATGCACAAAAAAGATGTTTTAATTCCTTCACTAATTGATGAAGATCATGAGGTTGAAGGAATGTGGGAAATGTTTTCTGATGGCTCAAGAATAAAAGTAGGTGAAATAACTAACATCATGTTAATTTATCCCTCAAATAATTAATACTACTCTTCCTATATATTTCACTTCAATTGCACCTATAATGTGGCAGAATATGAAGGCCTAGTTCATTGCCTCCAATGGGCAAAGAAGAGGGAGATCAAGAATTTGAAAGTCTATGGAGATACTGAATTGATCATCCATCAGGTTGGGAATTGATCTAAATCCAATAATACTTTGTTTAAATCCTACAAGCATAGGGTATGGGACCTACTTGAAGACTTTAAAGCCTTCAACATATAACCCATACCAAGGGATTTAAACAAGCATGCTAACAAGTTAGATACCATAGGGGCATAATTTGATGTAACTACTAATGTGGGAAAGGAGAAGGATCAATCTCATATCAAAGTCATTATGAGACCTTCTCTCCTTGATAACAAAGTGTCTTGGAAGGTTTTTGAGAGTGATGAACACATTGCACACTTCCTACATAATGAGGTAGGTTTGTCCTTAAGGAACCAAAAGAGATTATGTGATCAATTTGAAGAAAAAATTATATAGCTAAAGATAAATAAGATACCCAAAGGGATGATTACATTGGAGAGTGTCTTCAATTAGGATGATCAAAATAAAAAATAAAGAGTGAGCATGTCCACAAAAGAGGAAAACTATGAGAGGCTCATGATTTTCAAAGACAAGCTCTTAAAAATTGGTAGGATTTATTCTTTATCTAAAAAATAGGATTTTTTTAAACTATGCAAAGAGTTCCATGATATATTTTCTTTGGAATACAAAGACTTGAAAGGGTTTGATCCAAGCATAGCTCATCACACCATTAAGCTAGAACCTAGAGCTAAAACGGTCAAGTAAAAGCAATGGCCTATCAATCCTAAGATAGAAGAACTGATGAAGAAGGAACTAACCAAGTTGATTGAGTCTAGGATTATATTTCCTATCAAGCACTTGACTTGGGTAGCTAATCTTGTACCTATCCAAAATAATAATGGAGAAATCAAACTATGTGTGTATTTTCAAGATCTTAATAGAGTGTCTCTTAAGGATCATTATCCACTACCTTCTATAGAGCAAATTCTGAAAGTTGTTTCAATTTCTCAATGCTTCTCACTTCTTGACACTTATTCATCCTATAACCAAATATTGGTCGATGAAGAAGATCAATTCAAGTTATCCTTCACTAGGAAATGGGGGACCTTTGATTATAACAAGATTCCTTTTGGTTTATCAAATACTGGAGCCACATTTCAAAGGGTATGGATATGGATTTCAAGGTTTGATCAACAAGTTTTTACTTTTATATCTTGATGATATAACCATTTTTTCTAAATATTCTACTAATCACATGGAGTAACTAAGGTTGGTGTTTGAGAAATGCAAGGAGTATGGAATATCCCTTAATTCAAAGAAGTGCATCTTTATTGTCCATGAAGGAAAGATTTTGGGTCATATCATTTTAAAGGAAGGATTAGTTATTGATCCCAAAAGGATTGAGGCTATCCTAGGATTATCCTTGCCTTAGCATAAGAAGGTATTACAAAGCTTCTTATGGAAAATAAATTTTTTAAGGAGGTTTATTCGAGGATTTGCAACTAGCTTATCATATATATGCTTAATAAGAACCAAGATTTTGCTTGGAAAAAGGAAGGTAGGAGTAATTTTGAGGAAATCAAGAGAGTAATTGTAGAATCTACTACTCTTCTAAACCTAAATTTTTCTAAGGAATTCATACTTTACACATTTGCTAATTTTGACACGATCTCAACTATGCTTATGCAAAAGAATGATGAAGAGGTTGAGTAGCCAATTACATTCTTTAGCCAAGGGTTAGAGGATTATGAGGTCAGGTGTTATTTTTTTGAGAAGAAGGCTCTAATAGTGATTAGAGGGATAAATAAATTTAGTCACATTGTTTCCAATAATAATAATATATATGTCATGGTTTCTCATCCCAACACCAAGGAGTTTTTCCTAAGCAAGGACCTCAATGAGAAGAGAGATGGATGGATTAAAAAGGTAATGGAGTATGATGTAGACATTAAAGTGGTGAATTTTGTAAGAGGAAGATGATTGTGAGAGCATATAGCTTCATGCCTTCAAGAGCTAAAGGAGGAAGTCTTGGCTAACTAAGTTTAACCTAAACTAGCTGATCAAATACAATCTCATAGTTGAACACAAGAAATCATTGGTTTTCTTCAAAATGTTGAGTGTCTCAATAGCTTGAACAATTCTCAAAAGAGACATTTCATATTATGGACCATCCCTTACTACCTTATGGATGATGTCCATTTTAGAAAGGACGTAAATGGTGTGTTGCTAAGATGTGTTAACAATTATCAATTTGATATGTTGTTTCATGATGGTATAGATGGGGGTTAATTCTTCCCTAAGATGATAGCTAAACAAATAATAAGGACTAGTTAATATTGTCCTAGTCTTTTTAAAAATTGTTATTAATGGGTTAGAAAGTGTCCTCAATGTGCCTTGTTTATAAGTAAGTAGAAACTTTCATCCCTTTCACTAAAACCTATCCAAGTGGACCAACCTTTCATGAAGTGGGGTCTTAATTTCATTGGCATGATCAATCCTCCATCAAGTGTTGGACACAAATGGATATTGACTAATAGTGACTAATTTACAAGGTGGGTGAAGTCTATTGCTATGAAGGAGGCAAGTGAAAATGCTATCATGGAGTTTTATGACAATATGTAACAAGGTTTGGAGTTCTAAATGTCATCATTTTTTATAATGTACTTGCCTTCATAAGTTCTAAGACCTTTTATTGTACAAAAATAAATGGGGTTTATTTGAATACCTCATCCAATTATTACCCTCAAGGTGATTGATTGGCTGAGTCTACCAACAAAAGCCTCATCAAAAATAGTCAAGAGAAAATTAGAGACATATCAAAGGGAATGGCACAACAACCTAAAGACAACCTTATGGGCTGATAAGATTACCCTGAAGAAATTAATTGGTAACTCTCCCTTTATGTTGGTTTATGGGAAGGAAGCTCAACTATCCATATCTTAAGAACTCCCTATTCTGTAACTTGCACAATAGTTGGAACTACTTTAGAACACTCTAATGGAGGTATGATTAATACAATTGATACAAATATAGGAAGCAAGGGGAAATGCACATAAGTCCATGGAGCATCACTAAATATTCATGAATAAGTCCTTTGACAAGAGGGAAACTATAAGAGTATTCAATGTAAGTAGAGCAATTCCTTTCAGCCAGCCAAAATGAATGGAGAAGAATTTCTTATTTCTATGAATGGGATACATCTAAAAATCTACTATTAACCTTGCCAATTTATCTTGTAAATAATATTCTAGGTGTGTGTTTCCCATTATTTATTATTGTGTTCACTAAGTGTTGTATAACACAAGTTTTTCCTTCCTTTTGTTTTTTGTGCATGTGATCATCTAGTTTTTGTGTTTTGCCAAGAATCTTGTTCAAATATTTTGAATTCCTTATGCATGACTTCATGCCCAAAAAAAGGATTAAGATGACTGGTCTTAGGCATATCAGGCATACCTCCCCTGGGAATCACCAAGAATGTTAGCCAAAATTCACCCTTACTTTGTAGTTTCCTTTTGCTAAGTTCAAACGTTCACCTATTGGTTTTAAACTCACTTCAAAGACTAGTGTTCTCTTTTCTTCAAGTCTTTTATTCACCTTTTCAAAGCTTTACTCCTTAGCTTCTACCTAACCTTTTCAAAACTTTCTTCCTTGTCTTTTTTTGCCCAAGTTGGAAATATTTTAGCTTTTTTGTCTCAAACAAAAAGTTTGAAAGAATTCTCCCTTGTCTTTGAATTATTTTGGCCTTTTTCTATTAGACAAAAGGTCTAAAATAATCCTTCAAGTTTTTCCTAAAAGTCTTCTTCCTTGGCTCTTTATCTTCAACTTACCATTTAGAAATTTTAAAAGGGACACTTTTTTCTTCCAAGTGACCTCCAAATTTTTTTTGAAGGGGCACTTTCTTCCAAGTTCCCTTAAAAAAAATTTATAAAGGGACTTTTCTTCCAAAAGTGCCCTTTGAAATTCTTATTAAGGGACACTTTCCTTCTACTTTCTACACTTTGTTTCTCAAAGTGCCCTTCAAAACAAATTTAAAGGGATACTTTGTCCCTTTGTTTCTCAAAGTACCCTTCAAAAAAATTCTAAAGGGATACTTTGTCTCAAAGTGCCCTTAAAAAAATTTTAAAGGGATACATTATCTCAAAGTTCCCTTCCGAAAAATTCAAAAGGGAAACTTTGTCTTAAAGTGCCCTTCATAAAAATTCCGAAGGGATGATTTGCCACTTTTCCTCCAAAGTGCCCTTCAAAAGTTTTATTAAGGGTCACTTTCCTCCAAAGTGCCCTTCATAAGTTTTTTGAAGGGTCACATTCCTTAAAAGTGCCCTTTAGAATTTTTTTGAAGGGTCACTTTCCTTCCAAGTGCCCTTCAAAAGTTTTTTGAAGGGTCACTTTCTTAAGCTCGAATAAAAGTCTGAAGGAAGTCCTTCAAACAAATTTTCTAAAGGAATTCCTTCGAAAGAATAAATCAATGGAAAATCATGGAAGGCATTTGAAGAAAGGTGGATAAGAAGTCTAAAAGAATTCATTCAGACAAGTTATCAAAAGGAATTCTTTTGAATGAAATTTTGAGTAAGTGGCCTGATGGAATGTCGTTGAAAGAAACATGCCTAAAGAAATTATCCTATGAAGTACTAAGGGACATCAAATTTAGAATAATAATATAGCTATTAGGATTCAAAGGGAATGATGCGCTGAGGGATTTCAAAATTAGGGGTGAGTAACTAGATGTTTGGAGTAATCAATATGGAAAAGTTCAAAGTCATTTTGCTATAAAAGTTCAAAGTAAAGGAGGCTCAAAAACTTGAATAACTCTTACTAGTGCAAATCAAGATTTTTCAAGTGCTCTACTTATGAACTTTATGTAATATCCCCTTCTAAACAGGAAATATAGCAACACAAAAAATCTGAACCAAGATATAATCGCTGTTGAATAAATTCAAAAAGATCACAATAATATAGTCTCTTAATAACAAATTACAGATTGTATCACTTGTCCTTCTAAATTATTACAATTGCAGTCCTCTGATATGCATATAAATATGAAATACAGTCTTGAAAACCCTGGCTTTGCAAATCTGGAAGTGCAAATTGAGTTCTGGAAAGTCTCGGCCCTTATGTGTCAACACACAGTCGCCGTCGTCGGTCGATATCTCGCTGACGTCGGTCACTTCAGGTCGACTTTCTGCCGACGTCGGTCTTCAGTCGACCGATGTCGGTCACTGAAACCCTCTGTCTGCCGAGGTCAGTTCCTGCACTGATCTGTACGAACCCGTACGGATTCTGTACGGCCGCAAGTTAAGCACAACTTCCCTGTTTTCAACCCCTGATCTGAAGATATATGACTCTAGCACAGTAGATCTCTAGCTGTATAATTTATTGAATCAAAACATAAAGCAATAAATACCTGGAATATCTGTGATAACTTCTGTGTGAAGTTATCTCTCAAACCTGAAATTCTGTAATAACTTCTGGATGAAGCTATCTCTCACTTTGGCAATAGATCAGCTGATATTCCACAGCCTCTTAATTGCACACACTAAAGAGGGAACGTTCTCCAATGCAAATGGAATCCTTGAACCCTAGGCTCAGTCTTCACAGAAGAAATTCTCAAAATCAATATCAATATTCAATAGCATCATCAACAATGGCCTCCATGAGAAACCCTTATACCCTCAAAAGATATGCTTGCCCTAATTAGGGTTTCTTAAATTAGAATTAGGGTTTCTAATTAAAATTAGGCTAAATAATTAATATTTGATTAAATCAATCAAATATTAATATCTCCCTCAATACATGTCGGATCCACGAACCGATCGAAGCTAGTGAATCAGGGAGTGATTCCGCACATAACCATACCACAATAAAGGCGCTCCGCTGCATATCAAATATCCCTAAAAAGTAGGAGCTCAAGCCAAATGTGTCTGAAATACCCTGAATGAAAATCAAATGTAGAAATCTTGTGAATCAAAGTCGAGCCAAGCTCCATTATGACCCTCTATCCATCCTATTAGCCTACGAAGGTCGCATAATAGGCTAACCATGAACTCAGAACATGTCACCTAAAAAAGGGGGACATGACAATCCGCCCCTCTTGAAATTGCTTGCCCTCAAGCAATCACTGTATGACAAATCAATCAATCCACCTGGATCCCAAATATAATTTTGACCTCCACCACTGTCAATTAACACGACCCCCATGCCATGTCCATCCCAACTCTCATGTAATGGTGTCACATCATCTCTAGTACTAAGATAAGCACTCCAACATCCAATCCATAAATGAAAATCAGCAAGCAAACTCCTTACCTGAATAATATATGAAACTGGATAGTGAAGACTAGAAATAGTAATATCATCATCAACCTGTGATCCGGCTGTAACAGAAAGTTGAGTCCTCACCACATGTGACAACTCCTAAACTGAGCTCACCTCAAGACCAAGCTCGTCCTCGTACCTCTCCTGTACTGGTGCCACTGTGCTCTTGTCATCACCCTCTATCATGTTATGTGGTATAGGTACCTCCATCCGATGAAAAAACATATATCTGAAGCTGCTGCCCCGTATTGCCTTAAGAATATGTGTCGTCCCATCAACATTAAAGAGAACCTCCATGTCCTTGAGACGAAGAGTAACTTCCTCAAATGAATGAAGCCACTTCATACCCAAGACTAAGTCTATATCCCCCATGTTTACCACATAATAATCAGCGTTGAACTCATAGTTGTTCAAGTGCAATGGGAGGTCTCTAATCATACGCTCACACTTAAGAGTGTGACCATCAGCTACCTTAACTCTGATGCCCTCAAAACCTTCTGTAGTGAGTCCACGCTTCTCCACAAACCTAGCATCTATGAAATTGTGAGTGGCTCCTGTATCAAGAAGGGTGATAACCTTCTACCCTGCCAAAACTCCACGGAGTCTGAATGACTCATCTGACTGTATGCTGGATATGCGGGCCTCCTGTAGGTGAAGCTCTAACTCTGCCTCTACATTAGGCCTTAAAGCCTTTGCCTCTGCCCCCTCAGCACTGTTATGCTGTTCGGAATCCTCAGAATCTGACTCCTCATAATATATCCACATCATACGATTCGCCTTGCCCTTAGGCCTCAAAGGACAATCGTGATGGATATCATATGGTCCCTTGCAGTAGAAGCAAAGCTTCTTCCTGCGTAGATCATTAAGCGCCTCACGATCCAAAGGTGGTGCTGCTGGATTGGCCTTTGAATCATTTTTAACTCTGGATTTATCTATGTTAAAATCTGGTATCTCCGTATCCCCGTGGGAGTGCTTATGGTCTCTGGAAGAAGAAGTACCTTTGGTGTTAAATTTATTGGATGGGGCTGCCATCTCCATATCACGTGCCTTCCTCATAGCTACCTGTAATGAAGGAGGATCAAAGGCTTTGATCCAACCCCTCAATGGCTCTGTCAATCCCTCTATGAAGAGAACTACCAATCTACGCTCTGAAATATTGGGTACCATGACTGCTAATCTCTAAAACTCACCAATGAAGGACTCCAAGCTACCTGTTTGTCTCAACTGTGCCAGATCTCAGAAGTAAACCTCAGGATCTCTCCTGTCAAACCGCTCAACCAATCTATCCACAAAGTCCTGGTACTCTGTCACTTGATTATGCTGAAGTGTTACCATACCATGGTACCACCAATCATGTGCTACTCCATCTAAGTGCAAAGTGGCGTATTTGATGGCATCTATCTCTGACATTGGTCTCAACGCCAAAAAGGTGTCAAGCTTATGAACCCAAGCTTGAGCTGTCATCTTACCGCTACCGTCAAAAGTAGTCAAAGAAAGCTTACCAGTAGCCTTCTGTAGCTCACTGAATTGGACTCTAGGTCTCCTGTCCTGTCTAGCCAATCTATAGTGCTCTCTCCTCAAATTGACAAAATGATCAAAGGTTGTTCTCTCCTGGATATGAGGAGGTAATAAGTCCCACTCATCATTTACAGCCATGTAAACATCTGCAAATGGAGAATTCCCTGCCTCCTCATCTGCTGGTACCTCTGGTTCTTCTTGAATAAATGAAGGGCGTGTAGGTCTATCCGCTGTCCTGGAGTGAGTCTGTTGTGGTCTCTGATTAACCGTAGCACTCCTATCATCTCTTTGGTCCCTATTCTGTCCATCAGGTGCATTCATTCTCTCTATCATGGTCATAAGTCCCTGTAGTGTCTGAGCCATCTGCTGTTGGCTTATCATCATAGCACGTTGAAACTCTCTGGTG
Source organism: Torreya grandis (assembly GCA_037957365.1). NCBI lineage: Eukaryota > Viridiplantae > Streptophyta > Pinopsida > Cupressales > Taxaceae > Torreya > Torreya grandis. The sequence continues at coordinate 882,435 of JARHVA010000476.1, forward strand.
GCCTGATCAACATCATACCTGTGGCCCCTGGGTGGGCTGCCCTCACGTCTGTCACTCATGATGATCGGTCTCTGATCTAACAACTGGATACCTTCAAGTAAGGCTCGGCTGCGTGTGTTATACCTGTGTGGTCCCAACTCTTGTGGCTGCATAAGATCTATAGACCCTCAGGCTGGCAGGATTTAGCTCTGATACCACTGTAATATCCCCTACCAATAGAGATATATGAAAGACACAAAACTATGATACCAAAGACCAAAGCTCTGATACCACTGTAATATCCCCTACCAATAGAGATATATGAAAGACACAAAACTATGATACCAAAGACCAAAGCTCTGATACCACTGTAATATCCCCTTCTAAACAGGAAATATAGCAACACAAAAAATCTGAACCAAGATATAATCGCTGTTGAATAAATTCAAAAAGATCACAATAATATAGTCTCTTAATAACAAATTACAGATTGTATCACTTGTCCTTCTAAATTATTACAATTGCAGTCCTCTGATATGCATATAAATATGAAATACAGTCTTGAAAACCCTGGCTTTGCAAATCTGGAAGTGCAAATTGAGTTCTGGAAAGTCTCGGCCCTTATGTGTCAACACACAGTTGCCGTCGTCGGTCGATATCTCGCTGACGTCGGTCACTTTAGGTCGACTTTCTGCCGACATCGGTCTTCAGTCGACCGATGTCGGTCACTGAAACCCTCTGTCTGCCGAGGTCGGTTCCTGCACTGATCTGTACGAACCCGTACGGATTCTGTACGGCCGCAAGTTAAGCACAACTTCCCTATTTTCAACCCCTGATCTGAAGATATATGACTCTAGCACAGTAGATCTCTAGCTGTATAATTTATTGAATCAAAACATAAAGCAATAAATACCTGGAATATTTGTGATAACTTCTGTGTGAAGTTATCTCTCAAACTTGAAATTCTGTAATAACTTCTGGATGAAGCTATCTCTCACTTTGGCAATAGATCAGCTGATATTCCACAGCCTCTTAATTGCACACACTGAAGAGGGAACGTTCTCCAATGCAAATGGAATCCTTGAACCCTAGGCTCAGTCTTCACAGAAGAAATTCTCAAAATCAATATCAATATTCAATAGCATCATCAACAATGGCCTCCATGAGAAACCCTTATACCCTCAAAAGATATGCTTGCCCTAATTAGGGTTTCTTAAATTAGAATTAGGGTTTCTAATTAAAATTAGGCTAAATAATTAATATTTGATTAAATCAATCAAATATTAATATCTCCCTCAATACATGTCGGATCCACGAACCGATCGAAGCTAGTGAATCAGGGAGTGATTCCGCACATAACCATACCACAATAAAGGCGCTCCGCTGCATATCAAATATCCCTAAAAAGTAGGAGCTCAAGCCAAATGTGTCTGAAATACCCTGAATGAAAATCAAATGTAGAAATCTTGTGAATCAAAGTCGAGCCAAGCTCCATTATGACCCTCTATCCATCCTATTAGCCTACGAAGGTCGCATAATAGGCTAACCATGAACTCAGAACATGTCACCTAAAAAAGGGGGACATGACACTTTATAAGTTGAGTAATTCTAAGAGTCCAAAGTTGTCAAAATAAAAGAACCTAAATTCATCAAGTAAGTGAGTTATAAAAGCCCAAAGTGAAGTGGTTTGGAAAACTTGAATGGGTCTCCCAAGTTCAACACATCTCATGATCTTTAGTATCTATCAGGTTGAAAATAAGTATTTTATGAGGTCTAGACAAGTTTACAATCTGTAGGAGCTTTTCCAGATTTTGTTTTCAGTTTAAATTACTTAAATGAGGCATGTAAAATCCTAATTTACCTTTTACAATTCTTATATTATCATATTATTTCACCAAACTCTCTTACATCCAATCTACTCAGACTTACGGTTCTCAGGCCAAGCCATTTACCATACCCTAACTAATTATCTTGCTTGATTCTCTTATCTATTATAGTTAATAGAATTATAGTAGGATTTTATAGGTTTCTCACATTCCCCTAAAGGTCTCAATGGTATTATCTCACTCTACTTGACTTCACCACCATCTCTTCAAGGTTGTCTAAAAGCATGTGTAAGCTTCAATATGCACTTAGGATTATTTGAGGGTTTAAAACAGGGTATATCAAGCTTGTTTCATTATTGTTTGAGTTGATATTCTAAAGGAATATGTTTATAAATATCCAATAATAATTATACACTTTACTCTCTCAAACCTTCTCATAAACCTTTTAGACTCTTCAAGAAAGAACATATTTCTCAAGTGCTAATAGGCCTATGTACATACTTTTGAGTAGGTAAGGTTTTGATGATTCTCTCTTCTATATTAAAGTGAGTTTGAATGTCATGTGAGGATATATTATTACTTCAATACCCCTCTCCAATTTACTCAATCCTTTATCTCTTGAGTAAACAAATCCTTTATTTGGGTTAGGTAGGTAGTCTTATTTGTCAATCAAAGATTATGTATATCCATTTAGGTCTTTGACCCCTATTTTAGAACTAATTTGGACATGATGAGTTGGAAAATTTAATATAATTATGAAACAAACCTTAATTATCAACCTAACATTTTGACTCTCCCTAAGGCTTGAAATATCCCATATCAATTAGTAGACCTGTAGGTCTCTATAAAAGGACTAAGTGTGTATATAGAAATGTGTGACCCCTATTTAGAACTTCTTTCTTAGTGTCTTAATATATTCAAGATTCTTCAAATACTTTGACACCACTATCTTAAGACTTTGGATATTCTTTATGTTACTCAATCAAACCTACACATGGATATAGGTGACTGCACAGGCATTTAAAGATTGGTTTGCATCTTTGATGCTTTAATAGCCCTACTTGACATTTAAAACCTTACTCAGACTCTTAAAAAATTATTTAATGACTCAATACCTCATTCTAAGTCCATGGAATCTTTGTGTTTCCATTAATATTTACATTGTCTTAAAACAATATCTTCAAGAGGCTAGCTATGGGTGTTAGTTTGAACAATTGACTATATATAGGGTCTTATAGGTCTTCAAACCAACCTCAAATCTATTCAAATGTTATTCCATCATGTTATTGGTTCCTTGAGGTCCTTTCACTACTTTTAAGACTCCAAAATTCCATCAATAGTATTATTTAAGGCCCATTTATTAACTTGCTATAGGTATGCATTTTGAGGAGTTGACTATGTTATGTTGAGTATTATAATTCATGGCAATGGTACATCTTGCATAGAGTTGATGTCATTAAAATAGTGTGTCTAGTTGGAAATGTGTTGATGTGAAAAAGGGCATTTATCGAGTGTTGTCACTGAAGGATGTTGTCATGAAAGATAATTTGATGGCAAAATAAATAATTTGAATGAAACTAATGCATTATGGTTTCATGAAGGTATAGGTCTTTGAGTAGCCTAATCCTAGTCATGGCATAAAAATACCTTTCATGAAGGTATGAGCATGATGGATTAGTGATAAGAGTGCACATATGCATGAGTATATGTATGAAGTTGTTTGAGCATGTCTGAGATGCATTGGAGTAGTCAAAAGAGTCTTAAGGTGAGCCTAGAGGGGTTAGACCTTAAGACCAAGTCTATATCTAGACCACTTATAAACTCTACTTGGCCCAATGAGGTATCATGATCTATTTTCAAGGCATATTAAGTATTTTTTATAGTTTTTAATCATGAGATAGGTTTATTTATAATTTTAGTGAGGTGGAGAGCACATGTAAAGAGGCATGAAGGTCATTTTAAAGATCTAATGTTGTTTACAGATCAAGGTCTAAGCAAACAGAGAGAGAGAGAGAGAGAGAGGCCTAATAAGAAGTCAAGATCATATTTCAAAGTGTTTTAGATTATATAAGCATTGTCAGAGGTGAGGTATTTTGTTTCAAGTGTGTTCATGTAGTTTGAGGTCTTAGCTTGTATGAAATGACATGAAAAGTGGTTTTTATGAGTCTTGAGTACACAGAGTGAAGGGTTATCAACCTAAAAAGGATTTTCTTGTTATAATTATCTCATCAAACATTTTCATGGGAGCCTAAACTACTCATGGTATATGGGGAAAGGTCCAAGCTTAAAATTCTAGAAATTATTTTGGATTGAGGGGTTATGCTTTATGAATGATGGTTAAGAATGAAAACAAGTTTAAACCTTCTTATAACCCTAATAAGTACCTAATGTTTAAGATGTTGATCAAAAGTACCAAAAATATATTGGTATGCTTAGTTAATCTATAAGCATTTGTATTTAACTCATCCAAGCACCTCTAGGTGTGATTGAGTTGTCAGGTGTGTAAGTAGACCCTATAAAAAGTGCTAACTCCATAGACATTTGATATATCAGTTAGATATAACCAATTTAAATTATTAAAATGGATGGAGGATGAACCTTGAGACATTTATTTTGTGTCCATAAAGGTTTATGGATAGGTTTATAACTTTAGGTGTGAAAATTTGGTGATATAAGTTGGTCAGTCATTAATAGGTCTAATGGTGCAAACAGTGAAAAATCTAGACAACAGTGAGAAGATGATTAGGAATGTGTTATCATGATAAAATTATAAAACCAAGTGTGTGTTTTGTGTGTGTGAACGCGCGCGTGTGCATGCGTGTGTGCGTGTGTGTTTGTGTGTGTGTACATATATATAATTTTAAGACATGTTCATGTTGTATAGATGTTTTGGAGGTTAGTGAAAATGGTGAAAAAGTTGCTCATAAGTTTACATATCTGGTTCAGATAAGACAATGATATATAGGGTCATGATATTGGTCTGCAAGACCAATATTTTTTATTTAAATATATTACATTTCTATCTAATAACTATATAATTATATCATATGATCATCTAAATGCATAAAAATTCATTTAAAATGCCTATATAGGTGTTGGAGGTCTGAGTCACTGTGACTGGTCTTTGAGGAAAACTAGATGTTCTTAGTGAGCAAGCTGCATGAGTGTTTTTGAGTATTTTATTCTAGTATGATGAATTTTAATTCACTTGGTGAATATTTTTAGGTATTTTAGGTTTTATTTATATGTTTATTATGATTTTCATGTGGCTAAATATTGTGTTATCTTTAATTTTTCAAGACATACCTTTTTGTGTGTGTGAAGGCCTAATGTAAACAATACTAATGGTGTGCTTCAAGTGGTGGTTGGAGATAAAAAGTGTCATGGAATTAATATGAGATTATTATGGGTATATTTTAGTTTCATATTAAATTTTCTTTCCATGTGTGAATTTTGAATGTGATCCTAGGAGATCAAAGCGTAACATGTACTAATGAAGGCTAAATTGAATTAGGTCTCTTTAAGGCCTAAAAGAGGTTTTGGTATTAAGTTGTGGACAAAATATTTTAATGATTAACATGTTATGAATTGTGTGATAAGACATATTTATAATTTAATCCATGTTTCTAATTGTGTATGGCCAATCAAGAGGTGTGAGAGCTAGAGGATTGTATAATAATAAGGCCTAATTGGCTTGTAAGTGAGATTCTGAGAGGAAGCAAACAAAACAACACATTAAAAAGATGGTTGTATTTTTATGAGGCCACTAATTACTTACTTTTATAGCCTCATTTATGCTTAATATATGTCTTTTTCTATGTAAATCATATAATTATCTATCACTAATGCAAATGAATGAATTAAGTTATGATTTTGTATGTTCATTGATGTGTGTGTGTGTGTGTGTGTGTGTGTGTGTGTGTGTGTTATGTTATGAATTATTGATGTCTTTCCTTGACTGAACTATATTGGTGTGAATTTATCTAACAAACAATTGAAGGGTCATGAAAGGTGACAGGATATTTTTAATCCATAGCTACTACAGAATACCTATAGTAATTGTAGGCCTCACCTACAGATTTATTGTAGCCAATAAAGAGTGCCCATAACAAATATAGGCTTCACCTATAGGTTGTTTGTAAACACTATAAAATACCTTAAAAAACTATATGTTTCACCTACATGTTACCTATAGCCATTATAAAATACTCGTAGCAACTGTAGGCTTCACCTGAAGGTTGCATATAACCACTACAGAGTGCCTACAACAACTAAAGGTTTCACCTATAGGTTTCTTGTAACTACTTTAGATTGCCTATAGCCACTATAAAAAATAGAGTCATTAATGAGGAGATCTTGTAGACACATCCAACTATTTTGGGGAACCAAATGGATGATTGGTAAGAATCATAGTCATTGTACAGATTCCCTACATGCAAAGAGACATTGGATGTGCTACCAAAGATGGGAAAGATAAAGATAATGAGAAAATACAAAAAGAAATAAAATAGAAAAATAGTATGCCTTGTTTCTAACCTAGTCAAACCTAAAACAAGTAACTTTGGTTACTAACCACTTGAAGGTTAACTGGGCTAGTTTCTAAGTATTTGCATTTTTTCCTAGTTTAGTGTTTTTAATTAAGAGTCAATAAACTACCTTCTATATTTAAAGGTAGAACCTAGATCAAACTAGGAGTTAGATAATTCTAAGAAGGTAATAGTAGAATTTTTTGAGCTATATCATTTGTATTCAAAATTGAGTAATGAGAGTGTTGAATTTGTAAGAAGTTTGTGAATTATCTCACAAAGGGATTAGAGCTCAGTTCTGAATGAGAAAGTGCCCCCTCAAAATGAGATGATGTGAAGATCCTGACCCTCTTTAATTTTAGTGGGTTGTGTAAGTTGATTTTAATGTTAAGTATGATTATATAGGTGTGATGCATGTATGATACATAAGTGGAATAGAATTGTAATCCTATCACAACAGTTTCATAATATATCTATCTAGTAAATTCATCATAAACTCATTATACTACAACTAGATAAGCAAGTTGATTTCTAAATCAGTAAGACATATACAATGCTAATACTCTTGAAAAGTGTATGCACCTTAGGTTGATTATTAATGTTTAAATAGACTCATGAATTTGGTAATCACTCGGTAATTAGTTTACACAACATTTTGGCACCATTGTCAAGGAGGGTGTCAATTATTATTTCTAAAATTAATCATTAAAAATTTTTAGGTAATGCACTATTCTAGCTAGCCAAGTAAGTTGAGTGAGGACACTGTGGTGTCTTATGCTAGATGTCTAATTTATTGGACATATAGTTCTAGCCAGGTAAGCTGAATGAGGGCACTATAGTGTCTTATTGTAGATATCTAAGTTTTTGGAAGTAAACAATGCATAAGTTACTTAATTCATGTTTCTAAAATTTATTTCTTACAAAAGTGATATATTTTTGACAAAGTGTGATTTATTTTTGACAAAGTGTGAATTTAATTTTCCTACTTTCATTTCCTGCTTTCTAGAATAATTATCTTGTTTTCATTTCTTGCTTTCAAAAATAATTTTTCCTACTTTTAGTAGATAATATTTACTACTTTCTAGAATTAGAATTTTAATTCCTATTGTTTTTATTTCAGCACTCTTTTATTTTTGCATTATTTTTTAAAAAATTGGTCTGAAACAACCTATTAAACACACAAAAAAAAAAAAAAAACTCTATGTAGGAAGGGACAAGACAAATGAAGGAGTGGCATAATGTTTATGTAGAAAGAAATATATTCTCAAAGTAAATTCCTACCAAATAAGCCACAAGTTATTGCTCGAAAAGAACCACAAACACCTACAACAACTAAGAATCATGTTGAAGAATATACCATAAGATAGAAGGCTCTTAAAGAAGATAACACTATAAACTAAAGGAGGCATCTTACAAAAGAAGCATTATTGGCTCTAAGAAAGGAAATAAAATTACAAGAAGCATTAGATAATCTAGTAAGAAGAAACAAAGGAGAAGAACCACATGAACCAAACACTCTAGAGAGTAACACATTTACAAAATTTTAGCAAGGCTTTCTTGATCAAATCAAATAAACCTTAGGAGAATATTTAGACCCTTCATCTAGTAAAAAGATTTAGGATCAACATATAAACATTTATTATCATGTTGATTAAGGGATTGACACAAAGTGTTAGGATGAGATCCTGAGTACTTTTTTTATCCATATCACAAGAAGAGCCATCATGAGCAGAGAATGAGACTTTGTGGATGACAATTAGACTCTAGGCACAATTACTTTTGAACTTGCTATTCTAGATGCAATAGGCATAACACAAATAAAAAACATTCCACCCTCAACCTTGCCTAATTTTAGATGTACATTATCAAAATACTCAGACACATTTTATTCAAATTTTATATCCTTTATAGAATCTATGACTACAAGCATGACGTAAAAAAAATGAAACTTTTTCTAGCTACTCTTAAACACTCAACACTTCACTAGTTTATGGGACTAGGTAGTAATTCAATTCATACTTGGGAGGACATGAAAAATAAATTTTTGGCCAAGTATCAAGAATATGGAAGAGGAAGAATTTATAAGAGAAAAGTCATCACTCAGGATGACTCAAGAGGGGGATGAATCCTTGGAGGACTATTTTGAATGATTCATGTTCAGTGTACAAAAATTCAAGCAAAGTGTACTTGGAGAAGAATATTTGAAACTCATCTTCCTAAAAGGTGTCAGAGAAGATTATCTGGATGTCTTGGACCTAATAAATGGAGTAGATATTTCTCACCTACCATAGTCATATGTCAAAGAGTTAAGTAAGAATTATTCTAGATCTACCATAAACAAAGTCAGGGGCAACAAGTTTCCATTGGTAGTTGTAAATGATCTATCAAAAATTAAAGTTAGTAACTTATTATAAGACATGAAGTAGGATATCATTAGCCATTTGGAAACCCAAATGGATAGCCTGCACTCAAAAAAAAAAAAATTAGCTTTGGATCAAGCCTTGACCATTTACTATTGAGATTGTAAGAAGAAAAAGGTTAATTGTAGATGTCATGAGGTTCAGGCTAAAGTAGCTCACATCACAACTTAAGAACTATAAATAGTAGAGCCACATGTTATAAGAGGAGATAGTGACCAAGTTTTCTATATTTTACAAAAAATTCCATGGGTTTAATGACCACCTTAACAAGGTATGGGAAAAAATTCACCTTTTGTAAATTATACCTCCTTTAATTCATAATTTGTAAATGATACTCCCAATTAGACTATTCCTTGGATGAACATTCCATCTCTAATTCTAGTTGGAAACCACCTCAAACAAGCTACCCACCAACTCTTGGTATCCTCCACAAAATGTATCCCCATCTTAGATGTAAGCTTGTTAACCACCCTAAGGCCCACCCTTCACAAACTAGTGGTAATAGCCTTTGATACCTAACAAACCATGGGGAAGATCTCTAGGAGGATTTCCTCCATAATAAAAATAATAACCTCTTTTTCTTATGCCCAATACACAAGCTACACCCATGCCTAACCTGTTACCTACCCAACCTATATAAAATCTTGTGAACAAGCCAATGAAATCCACATTTAGTATTGATCTTGTTTAGTACTTGGTATACATGGTGAACATCAATGAAGTTCACCTCCATTTAGGGAAATTTATACCACCCCCAATAACACCCATAATAAAGGAGTTAGATGATGAAACTCTACAATAACATGCTAACCAACCTCCATCACCTCAATAACTCTATGAACTAGTAAATAAATTTGTTGATGAAATATCCCCCCCTATTTCTTGAACATCTTAGCCTAAAATTCCATATAATTGAACCTGAGTTTGATTTCATGGGAAAACATAAGAACCTTTATGTCAAAATCCCTCTACTCCAAGCCATCAAGGATGTACCCATATATTTCAAAGCTATTAATGACCTCTATCTGTGAAAACCAAGAAGGAAGAAAAAAGATCTCAATACTATGCATGTAATTGGCTAGCTAGTAGACATCATGCTAAGGAACACCCTACCAAGAAAATAGTGAGATCAAGGATACCCAATAGTAACAGTCTAGTTCCATGACCAATAGTTGTCCAACACCTTGATATACCTGGGGGTTGTAATACAATTAATGATAGCTGAAATTATGCACAAACTATAGATGCATAATACTCATCCCACATCTACATTACTACAAATGGTTGATAGGTCTACAGTTAGACCAAAGTAAATAATTGAAGATCTTGTCATCATTATCAATTCTTGGGAGTATCCTATAGATTTCTTTATGTTAGATCCTATGTCTAATTTGGGTGGATACCCCATTTATCTTAGGATGACCTTAGCTTGTCATTGCTGATGCCTTAATCAATTATAGATCAGGTAACATGATGATCTTCAATGGAAACCACACTAATAATTTGATCCTTTATCCCCTAGCACACCCAGTGTTTATGCTTGAGTAGTCATTATGGGATAAATAAGATGAGGCAGAGCAACCTTCCTTGATTCTTGTATTTACCATAGACCATGCATGTTGGAAATATTATCATTGATGTCAAAGGTGCAACATTGTTGATAAAGGCCCCATAACATTTATTATCTAAAGGTGTTTTTAATGTTCATATCTTGGCTAATGTGTGTTAATATTAATGAATATATTTTTTGTTGCATAAATTCAAAAGAGGGACCATGGAGAAGTCAAAGAGTCATGGTATAAAGAAAAAAGAGGAATGGGATGCATTTTCCCATGAAGAGTCATCTTTGGGAATTCCAAGAGTCACCAAGTGAAGACAAAAGAGGGTATGCTGCATTTTTCCATGAAGAGTCACCTTAAGGAATTCAAAAGGTTACCATGATAAAGACAAAAGGGGAAATGATGAATTTAATCATAAACGGTCACCATGTGACTTTTAAAATGAAATAATGTGAAGGGCCATGTAAGTTTGGCACCATTTTCCATAAGGATTGAAGGGTCACAAAGGGTGAATACCAAAGGTAATTTAGTAAGGTATAAATAAAGGCTTGGGAAGCCATTTATAAAATGTGAGAAAGAACATGGTTTTTAATTTTTATATTTTTATTAGAAGAACATAAGAGAGAAAATAAATAGATATAGTAATGTAATATCATTTGTTTATAAAGTAAAATTAAGAGATAGTTGTCTGGTATACACAATAGGGGTTAGTCCTCCTAAGAGTTAGTGCTCATGAATAGTTATTTTGTTGGTACTCAGCAAAGGGGTTGGTGCTCCTACAAGTTGGTGCTTGTGAATATTGTAGTTTGAGTTGGTGCTCATTCTTATACTTGAGATTGTTTTCCATGGTTTTTCCCACATTAGGTTTCCACATTAAAATTTGCTCTCTCTCTCTCTCTCTCTCTCTCTCTCTCTCTCTCTCTCTCTCTCTCTCTCTCTCTCTCTCTCTCTCTCTCTCTCATGTGGTGTTTATTATTTCAGTTTTATTACATATATGAATGTATGGTTAAGTGTTATTTGATCAAGTAAAATATCTATAAGATATATGATATACTGATTTACCACCCCCTCTCAGTATATCCCATGCTTAACAATTGGTATCAGAATAGGTTCCTTTTGAAAAAATTTATATGTTGAAGGTAGATTGGGGAAAGCACGGTGGCTAGATCACATGAAGGTTTTTCTAAAAATAAGGCACCTTTTTTTTATGGGAAAAATTATGATTTTTGGAGCATAAATATGAGGACTTATTTGATGTCTCTTGGATTCAACATTTGGCAAGCAGTTGTGGAGGAATACAAAGAGCCATAGACACCTGTGCCTACTCCAACAGAAAATAAGTCAAGTGAAAATAATGATAAAGCTTTAAATTTTATTTTATGTGGTTTATATGAATCAATTTTTTTGGAGTTATGCAATGCAAATCTGTTCATGAGACTTGGATAAAGCTTGAGAATATTTGCGAAGGTGATGGAAAGGTTTAATAGACTAGGATTCAAACTTTTAAAAGATAGTTTGAGAGTTTGAAGATGGAAGAGGAAGAAAATATAGTGAGTTATCTTTTATGGGTTGATCAAATAGTAAATTAGACTCAAGGTCTTAGAGAAAATATAAAAGAGTCAACGGTGGTACAAAAGATTTTGAGATCTCTACCAATGAGATATGATGCAAAGGTTTTGGTAATTGAGGAGATGAAGGATATTGCTAAGATAAAGATGGATGAACTACACGGTAATCTCATAACATATGAGATGCATGCCAAACAAGAAAAACCATCAAAAAGGGAAGTTGCTTTCAAGACATCAAAGAAATAGAAAGCCAAAATTCAAGATTCAAGTGACAACTCTAGCGATGAGGAAGATGATATTGGAGCTCTATTCATCTGCAAGCATAAAAAGGGCATGAGTAAATATCAATGAAAACTATCATTTAAATGTGGTAAGATTAGAATTTTTTTAGATAGATACCTAGATAAGAATAATGGTGACAATGAAGAAGGCAAGTATACACACAATAAAAACTTCAAAGGCAAATACAAGAAGAGATTCAAGGAGAAAGGTTTATATTATAAATATCTTAGCTCAGTCAAAGATAGTGGAGTCAATGACTCATATGAAGAAGATAATCTATTCATGACCATACATGAATATGTCTCTACAATTGAAAGTATAGATAATCAAGAAGAATAACATAATGAAAGTGAAGATGAATCTAGAAGGAGAACTCATTTTTGCCTTAGAATAATTAGAAGTTGTTAAGAAGAACAATCAAATATTGAAGTGGTAGATCAAGAAAAATAAAAAGGAATCAAAGAAAATAATTGAATGTCTATAATCACACTTTGAAGAAGCCAAAAGGAATGAAAAATACCTAACAACATAGTTGAAAAAAGTAAGTAAATAATGTGAGAGGTATGTTATTGAAATTGCCTCTTTAAAAGAAGATATTGAAAAAAAATCAATGATAAAATAGTTAGTGATTTAAAATTTGAGGATAACACTAACATGGTGAATAAGATATTAGAAAATCAAAATCCAATATCAGATAAGATAGGTATCATATTTGAAAAGAGAAAGAACTATGCTAATGCTCTTACAAAAGAGGAAATAAAAAGGGAAGAAGTGAAGAATATAGAAGGCTAGAAGGAACAGAGCTACAAAAGACAATCATTAAAAAGTTACACAAATATATTATATTTTTATGGTTACTATTTTTATTGTAATAGATATAGTCATAATAAAATATAATGTCAAAAAGTATCTAATAATTTCAAAAATAAGGAGAAAGAAACTCATGTAGAGTTAAGCAGAAGCCATAACTCTTTTGATCCTTTGTTAGGCTTTGATGAAGAGTCCATAATATGTTACAAGTGCAATAATTTTAGACACATAGCTCAACATTGTAGAAGCATTCTTGAGTCAATCAATAAGGATCATAGTTTCAAGGCTCCATTCATCAAGAAGAAGGTTTAGATAGGTTCATGGTAGAAGAAACAACTTGAAGATTCTATGTTAGTTCAGACAACTTTGCATGTAATAAATGAAGAATAACCATGGTTCATTAATAGTGGATGCTCGAGGAACATGATAATAGAGAATATAAAGTTCATAAATCTAAATAATATCAATGGTGGCATATTAAAATTTGGAGACAAAACTACTACCAAGAATTGTCAAAAAAGGTACACTAAGTTTGGATAATGGTAGAACTAAAAATAAAAATATTTTGTATGTAAAAGGTCTTAAGTATAATATTTTGATTGTAACTCAAATGTGTGACCAAGGGCACACACTAAATTTTTATGCAGAAGATTGTGAAATTAGGAAAAAATATTCATATGTGTTGGTTGCAAATACTCAAAGAACTAGCAATAATTTGTATATGTTATCAGACATCAAAGGTCAAAGATGTTGTTTGAGTCAGATTGAATAAATAGGGCTATAGAATAGGAGAATGGGACACATAAATTTTGATAATTTTTTCAACATTAGTAAGAATCAAGTAGTCATAAATATTCCAAAGATTGCAAAGTCATCCAACATGCTTTGTGAACCTTGTTAGCATGGGAAGCAAGCCAGAATGTGGTTCAAAACAAAAGAGTACTCAACCACTCAGATGTTAGAGCTTGCTCACACTAATTTATGTGTATCTATGAGAATTCAAAGTACTCAAGGTGAGAAATATTTCATGTTGCTTATTGATTATTTTTCACGTATGACTTGGATAATGGTTTTAAATAAAAAAATTAGAAGCTTTCAATCATTTCACAGCATTTAAAGCATTAGTTAAGAATGAAACTATTTTGAATATTAAGTGCCTAAGATCAGATCAAGGAGGAGAATTTATGTCAAATTATTTTATTGAGTATTATGAAGACCATGGAATAAAGAGATATTATTCAGCAGCTAAAACTCCATAGTAAAATGGAGTAGTTAAACAAAGAAACATAATAGTTTAGGAGATGGCAAGGATAATGCTAAATGAATCTAAGATACCAAATAAATATTGGAGAGAGGTATTTGATATAGTAGTGCATATTTAGAATATATCATTATTCAGAGTCAATAGTGACAAAACTCTTTATGAGCTATGGAAAGACAAACTAGTGGCAGTTGATTATTTTAGAGTTTTTAGTAGCAGATGCTTCATAAAGAGAACTAATGAAAAACTAGGTAAGTTTTAATATAGATTAGAAAAAGGTATATTTCTTGGTTATTCTTGAAAAATTAAATGTTATAATTGTTATAACAACAGAACCAAAAAAATAGTTGAAAGTGTAAGTGTCAGGATAGAAGAATATGGAGCACAAAGAATTAGTGATACAATAGACATTACTAAAATCATTAAAGATGAAGATTTTTGAAGAATTAGATGAAGATGAGAAGAAGGAGAAAAATAAAAACCAAAACCCCATTCAAATATGTCCATAGAAATCATAATGAAAGTGACATCATCAAAGACATAAATGAAGGAATTCACACTAGAAGAGTGATGGTAAGTGAATATGAGCAAGTTAATTTCTTTTTGTTATCCAAAATTTAGCCTAAAACATTTTTAGAAGATAGACATGATAAACATTAGGTTAAGGCAATGGATGAAGAATTAAATTAGATAAAAAGGAATGATACTTGGAAATTAGTGCCTAGACCAAAAGATCATAATGTGATAGGAACAAAATGGGTTTATAGAAATAAGTTGAATGAAAATGGAGAAGTGACCAAGAATAAAGAAATATTAATATGTAAATGATATGCTCAAATTAAGGGAATATATTTTGAACAAAATTTTGCACCAGTGGCAAGGCTAGAGGCTATTAGAATGTTTCTTGCATATGCAGCGTTTAAAAAATTCAAAGTGTTTCAGATAGATGTCAACTCTACCTTCATAAATGGGAATCTAGAAGAAGAGGTCTACATTGAGTAGCCTGAGGGATTTATTCTCTAAAATATTAGCAGCCATGTATGTAGATTGAAGAAAGTACTGTATGGATTGAAACAAGCTCCCAAATCTTGGTATGCAAGACATGATAAGCACCTATAGGATCAAGGTTTCAAGAGAGGATTTGCTAATAGTAATATCTACATCAAAATAGAAGGTGAGAATCAATTGATTATTGTGGTATATATTGATGACATCATTTTTAGAAGAAACATTGAAAATATGATAAAATAATTTTTTAATAATATGCAAAAATAATTTGAGATGTCTATGCTTGGAGAATTTTCTTTTTTCTTAGGGTTACAAATATTTTAGTCAGATAAAGGAATTATCATATCTCAAAGTAAATATGCCAAGGAAATGTTGAAGAAATTTGGTTTTGAGGATTATGCACTAGTTGGCACACCAAGGAGTATAAGAAATAAGGTGAGTAAGGATGAAGATTCACCTATTATAGATTAATCTTTATATAGATCTATGATTGGTAGTATTTTATATTTGACAGCATCAAGGCTAGACATCATGTATATAGTAGGTATAGTTATAAGATATTAGTCAACTCCAAAAGATGGTCATGTTTAATTAGTGAAGAGAATATATAGATATATGAAGGGGACATTGGATTATAGATTATGGTATACCACAAGTAGAGATTTCACTTTGGTTGCTTATATAGATTCAGATTGGGTAGGTTGCTTGGATGATGGAAAGAGTACAAGTGGAAGATGTTTCTTCCTTGGTGATAGCTTAGTATTATGTATAAGCAAAAATTAGAATTTAGTATCACTTTCTATAGCTAAAGAAGAATATATTTTATCAAAATTGTGTTACACTCAAGTGATTTGGATGAAGCAAATGGAAGATATCAAGGTAAAGTATGATGAACCTATTTCTATTTTTTGTGACAACACAAGTGATATTAATATTTATAAGAATTAAGTGATTCATTTAAGAACAAAACATATTCTATCATATATCACTTCTTAAGAGAGCAAGTTGCAGATCAACAGGTTAAGATGGAATATATCAATACTACAAAGCAGATTGTAGATATTTTCACAAAGGCACTTCCAAAAGACACATTTGAGTATCTATAGGAGAAGTTGAGAGTATTTTTTTTTACTTCCTACCATTGAGGATCATCATCAATTGAGGGGGAGCTAAGTGTTATCTCCAAGATAAGCCCTTTACCATTAATGTCAAAGTGGGAGAAGACTAGAAATAGGTATAAGAATAGGTATAGGTGCATAAATAGGTACAAGGAATAAGTACAGGTTGCTACAATAAGGGGGAGTTACTATATGTTTTTTAGATGGTAGTATGTATAAGTTGACATGTGCAGTATAGGTTTCAGGATGTGGTAGTTTTAGTTTGAGGTTGCCATCAATGACAAAGGGGGAGATTTTTGGAAATATTGTCATTGATGTCAAAGGTCCAACATTGGTGATAAAAGCCCCATAGCATTTATTTTCTAAAGGTGTTTTTAATGTTCATATCTTGGCTAATGTGTGTTAATATTTATTTAATATTAATGAATATATTTTTGGTTGCATAAAGTCAAAAGAGGGATCCTAGAGAAGTCAAAGAGTCATAGGGTAGAGACAAAAGAGGAATGGGACACATTTTCTTGTGAAGAGTCCCCTTGAGGAATTCCAAGAGTCACCAAGTGAAGACAAAAGAGGCTATCACACATTTTTCCATGAAAAGTCACCTTAAGGAATTTTAAAGGTCACCAAGATAAAGACAAAAGGGGAAAGCATGAATTTTCTCATGAAGGGTCACCATGTGACTTTTCAAATGAAAGGATACCAAGGGTCAAGCAAGTTTGGCACCATTTTCAATGAAGATTGAAGATTCAAAAAGGGTGAATGCAAAAGGTCATTTAGTAAGCTATAAATAAAGGCTTGGGAAGCCATTAATAATGTGTGAGAAAGAGCATGGTTTGTAATTGTTATATTTTGCTTAAAAGAGCATAATATAAAAAAGAAAGAGATATAGTAATGTGTTACCATTTGTTGAGAAATTAATATTGAGAGATAGATTTGTGGTATACACAATAGGGGTTGGTGGTCCTGAGGGTCGGTGGTCATGAATAGTTTTTATGTTGGTGTTCAACAAAAAAGGGTTGGTTCTCTTACAAGTTGGTGCTTGCAAATATTGTAGTTTGAGTTGGTGGTCATTCATATACTTGAGATTATTCTCTATGGTTTTTACCACATTGGGTTTCCATGTTAAAATTTGATGTCTCTCTCTCTTATGTGGTGTTTATTATTTCAGTTTTATTGCATATTTTGAATGCATGGTTAAGTGTAATTTGATTAAGTAAAAGATTTATAGGATATCTGATATATTGATTCAGCCCCCCTCTTAATATATCCCATGCTTAACAATGCATGCATATTGGTTTATTAGGAGTAAGATACCATTATTTCCAATGTTTTTTAGCATAACTACCAAACTCCTAAATATCTCAACCACTTGCAATGTGATGAGTACCCATTTTCCAGCTTCTATGAATTGGATAATTGTAATGCATTTGTACAAAAAATATTCCACTAGTTACTGCCTCATAACTATAGCTAAACTAGATCCATTATCAATATAGAAATAATTAAAACACTCTCACAGTAAATTGAAATCTCTCTAGGAAAAACATTGCTTATTAATAACAAGTTAGAGTTAAATGAGAAAAAATGCTTAGTCAACATGTTATATGTAAACCAACATGATTTTTCATGAGATTATGAGTATATGCAAGGAATCATCCCAAAAATATGTACACATCATATCTACATCAAAGAAGAGTGTCAACCAATCAGACAACCACAATGAAGGATGAATCTAGCTCTTCGAGAAATAGTCAAAAGGGAATTGTAAAAACTTTTGACTACTATATTTATATATCCCATTTGAAATAGTGAATGGGTGTCACCTTTTGTAATTATACCAAATAAAAAAAGAATATGATGTGTATGCATTGATTATAGGGATAGGGAACTCAACACAACAACCAAGAAAGATCACTTTTCTCTACCCTTAATTGACTAAGTGTTAGACATACTAGCAGGGAAGAAATATTTTGCCTTTTTAGATGGCTTCAATGGTTACAACCAAATTAGAATTTCTCTTCAGGACCAAAAATAGACCACCTTTACTTGTCCCTATGGTACTTATGCTTATGTTGTATTACGTTTTGGGCTATGTAACTCTCTTGCAATATTTTAGAGGGCTATCCTAAGTATATTTATAGATATGGCTAATGAATGTGTAGATATATATATGGATGACTTCAATGTATATGGAGAGACATTTGATGAATTCCTTAAAAACCTATAAAAAGTGTTGAAACACTGTTAGGTGCACCATTTATCTCTCATCTATAAGAAATGTTACATTCTTATGATAGATGGTATTGTCTTAGGCCACCATGTATCTACTGAAGGAATTAATGTTGACCCTGTAAAAATCAGCATCATAAAAAACCTATCTATTCCTCAAAAACAAAAAGATTTTAGGAGTTTTTTAGGATATGTTGATTACTTATTGAGATTCATCAAAAATTTTAGTAATGTATCAACATCATTATTCACCCTTCTGACTAAAGATGCTAAATTTATCTAGACTCCTACTTGTGATACATCATTTAAAAAATTGAAGGAATTATTGACAATCACCCATATTTTGCATGGTCTTGATGGGAAGCTTCCCTTCCACATTCATAGAGATAATTTAGATACTACCCTTGGATTTTTACTTAGACAAAAATAGGAAGAACTTAATTATGCCATCTATTTTGTAAGCAAAAACCTATAGGTAGTAAAATTAAATTACATAGTTACTAAAAAAGAGTTCTTGGTGGTAGTTTATGATATCAACAAGTTATATCACTACATCATAGGGTATCAAGTATTTATTCATATAGATCATACAACCATTTAGTACCTGATGAATAACTATTTATTCTAGCCAAAGTGATAAGATAGTTGCTCTTATTACAAGAATTTGATATCACCATTATAGATAAGCCTAGTCAGAACAATGTGGTGGTTGAATTTTTATCACACATGCAAACCCCTGAAGAGGATACCATAGTGGATGAATCATTTCCAAATGAGAACCTATTCTTTCTCACCCTTACCACACCCTGGTATGTTGATATTGCTAACTACCTTATAATAAGGTTACTTTCACAACACATCCTCCCCAAACAAAGGCAAGCATTGATTCACAAAAGTGATAGATATTCATGGTTTTTTGGATTCCTTTTGTATACTAGGCATCATCATAAGATGTCTTAGAGAAGATGAAGTTATATATATCCTCAAATCCTACCATGATAAACCCTATGGAGGACACTTTGTAGCAAAGTGTATAATAGTTAAAATTTTGAATATAAGATACTATTGTCCCTCACTCCATAAAGATGAAATAAGATATGCTTCTCATTGTTATAGATGTCAGTGTATGGGGAGACCCACACATTTAGATGAAATGAATTTCCATCCCTAGATGGTGCTTGAACCATTTGAAAAGTGGGGCCTAGACTTTGTAGGACCCTTTGATCCAAAATCCAATAGTAAAGAGTAAATCCTTGTTTATATTGACTATGTCACTAAATGGGTAGAAGTAAAGCCTCTCACACATGCTAGACATGAGAAGGTGGTAGCTTTCCTATATGAAGAAATATTTACTAGATACGGTGTTCCACATAAAATAGTTACTAATCAGGGACACTAATTCACTTCTAATTTAATTACTAACTTAGTCCAACAATATGAGATTAGGCATAATAAATAAACTCCATATCATCCACAATCTAATGGATAAGTAGAAGTCACCAACAGGGAGTTAGAAAATATTTTGACAAATAATTTTAGTCTATCCCATAAGGATTGGGAGGCTATGCTTATTGAAACTATGTGGGATTATCAAATCACATGGAAGACCACTATAGCTTCACTCCATATGAGTTATTCTATGGAAGGAAACCTATCTTACTAATTGAATTTTAACACAAGACCTTACAGACAACACTAGAACTTGGGATGGATATATCTAAAGCCTAGAAAGAAAGGCTTCTATAATTGAATGACTTAGATGAATACAAACAACAAACATTATAGAACATAGATCTTGTATAATAGTAGTAGCTTGGATGACATGATAGGTACATTAATACCAAACAATTTCATATAGGAGATTGGGCTCTTATTTTTTACTCCAAATACAAGAACCACATGGGTAAACTCCAGACTAGATGGATTGGTCCTTTTAAGATTGAGAATGTTTTTGACAATAGATTATTCTAAATCCAAACTTTTAATCTATTGATATTTTTCCTACTCGTCAATGTCCACAAGCTCAAGTTATACAAAAATCCACTTACTTAGGAAGAATTTACCAGTCACATATGCTAACAGTTACAAGATGGATATAATGATGTCCTAGATAGGCATGTTATATCAATAGACAAAGGGAGAACCAATCCACACTTAGATGAAGGAGAGGAGGACATTATTTCCCTCCTCTGGTATGATGAATGAGACCTTCACCTGATCCTTGATTAGTCATCCTTCCAGATGACTTGACAAGGACTTTGAATAAAAATTCTACTATAAATAGTAGTTAGAGTCAAATGTGTGTGTGTGTGTGTGTGTGTGTGTGTGTGTGTGTGTGTGTGTGTGTGTGTGTGTCCAACAATAAAAACCCATTTTTTGGCATTATTGGCAATTTTTGGGTAGAAAACTAGCCTATAGGCTACCAGATCTGTAAAAAGAGCCTAAATAGAAAACCAACTTGTTAGTTATTTAGGGTTAAAAACAAAAATAAATAGAAAAGGGAAAGTGAGAAAGGATGCAAAGAGGGCAATCCCTCCAGTCCCAACTATTCATGTCAACACAAGTTTTCTCTAGTTGTTATCGACATTTCTATAGCTACTATGAGCACCTTATATATAGTTGGCCATCACTTTGTAGCTTGATATGGGAAATTTTGTAGTTGCTGGAGGAACCCTCTCATGCCTATTCTCACCTTTCTATAGAGAATACAATATAAATCCTCTTATAGCTCTCACCTATGGCTCAGCTATTGGCTTTTAGGCATTGTATGAAAGTCATCAGATAACCTCATGGAAGAATGAATGAGGATTAGGGTATAAAATATCATATATATTGCCTAAAACTACCTTTTATAACAAAATATAGAGCCAAAACAAATTATATAACTTCCCTTTCTATGTGGAAGTATTGTAGATCAAAATTTATGCCTATAAGGACACCCATGATTCATTTTTATTTTCTAATCATTTTATTAAGATCATTACACTGTATTGATTAGTGAGATATTAGATTTCTTTGTCACATAGGTTCAATGTTTTAAGACCCTGATGATTACTTTATCTAAGCCCACTAGGCATAAAACCTCCCAAGCATAAGTAACATTCAGACACCTATTAGCTAATTCATGTAAATGAAGGTCACTAGGCAGTAATGCCCTTAGCTACCTACTCAAGATCTTCTAACCCATCACTTAGATCACTTAGCTTTTCAATTGTCACCTTATGGTATGAAATCAATCATTTATCCTCCAAGTCTTAGACACTTCTTCCATGCAGAATATCCTACATCACATGCACATGAGCTATAAGCATCATCAATGCCTAATCACTAGTGATCTCTTAATCACTTCACAAAGGGTCCACTTCACTCTAGTTCCAACTTTCAGCCCAATCGTTACATCCGTTAATCATTCACATGTAAATATTTACATGCCAACACACATGCAACTCCCTAGGCATCACATCAAGAACACTATTAGTAAAAGGTATGCCATATCTTTCATTATTAAAACTATCTTGATTATTCTAATATAGCATATATGGTATTAATAAATCATATTCAATTATGAATTTAGTCATTAATTCAAAAATTATATCACATCATCTCTAAACCTATACTTCTATTCCTCATAATGACCATCTTATCCCATACATCCTACTCATTCCATGTCACTCGAGGACATGTGATAGGTCAAGTGGGGGGATAATGCTATGGGTTATAACCTCATGTACCATAGTAACCCTTGAGATGCCTTGCTTTGTTGTAGGTAGAATTCCATAGGTCAAAAGAGTGTGTAGCTGACTATTGGTTGAAGGGACTGATAGAGAAGTTAAAATTGGAGGGTTAGTCATGTGAAGAGAACTCACAAACCACAAGCACTTAAAGAGATACCAAGCTAGTTGGTATGTCTTCCACAGAGCTAGTTGGACCACCTATTTTGAATGGTTGTAACATTATTTTATATATTCTTGTTAGGGAATTTGTAGGTTATTTTGATGGAAACTAAGCCATTGTATATGATATTACATTTATAGTTATTGAGACCTTAGTGAGCTAAATAACTGGGCTACCAAGCATGGGGAAAATTAACAGGATAGACCCAATGGCCAAGAAGCCAAGTAGTAGTTTTTCCAATCAAATGAAATACTGGTATTAAATAAGGGAGGTATGGAAATACTTATCCTACCTATAGATTAGAGAGAGATAGCATCATATATTATCAGGTACATGACTTGTGAGGGAAGATATTCCCTCATTTACACTCTCTAATTTAAATTTTTAAATCATTTAAGGCATAATAGAATCATTAATGTTCCAAATTTCTTATGGAATATTTTGAAAATAACATATAAATAATATTGGAAGGGCATTAAAATATCCCTATCTCACCATTACCCAATATGGCTCATAGTTAAACAATGAGTAGCTTCTATCAGACTTGATCTCACTTGGGAGCATTTTTTGGCCCTAGAAAATATTACACCCTAGCAAGAAAAGGGAACTAATGAGAGGGAATCCCCTAAGGAATATCCCTAAAAAATATTTCAATAATATTTTAATGGCACTAGTGCTATTGGTCAGCACATAACCACTCAAGGTATATTTGAGACTATTATGGGAAAGAAGAAGAGGAGAAGACTAGTCTTATTCCCTTATGACACATAGGAGGAAAGATCACAACAACATTTCCCTTCTCTCATTATGTCCTCACCTAAAATTTATTCCTCCACACTATCTCCTATTAGACAAGAAGAAGTTCCTCTATCAACTAATGCATAAGAAAAACAAACTCCATCAATCACCCCTCCTACAAAGAAAATGAAAATTGAGGGGAAGAAATCCATGGTGTCAAAAATAAGGATACCTCCTCTTAGGATATCTCAAAGGATGAAGAAAAAAAAGACCATTATATCCTCCTTAACCATAGCTATCAATGATAATGAATAACCAAGGAAAGAGCCTAGGCTTAAGAACACCACTGATGGATTTGAAATAGAAGAATGATCTACTAATGAAGGATATAATAAGGTAGAATAATGGTCACCTCTCCCATCTAGATTAATTGAGGAGGACATTGATCTCCTTAGAAACATTGGATACATAGAAGAGGAATTGAGAAAGGTAGAGCAATAAGCAGGAGAAGAAGAATTGGTTGAATAAGATTTTTTAGAAGAGAATAAGATTTTTTTTATCATGATCAAGAGTTCCAAACATTGGAACAAGCTATGGAGGAAATATAAATACTCAAAAATGAGATAACAAAATTGAAAGGAAAATGAAGCTTTAAAACACTTTTGGGAGTAGCAAAGTTAAAACCCATTAGGGATAAAGAGAAGATAGTGGAGAAACCTATAGATGCATTCATGGAGGAACCTAAAACATCCTCATCCACCTTGGCCATAAAATCCCCTATAATAGAGTATGATCTAGCTTTGGTACCCTTCTATCATGTATTTCCTCCTCCATGACGCACTACACTAACACCTACTATATAATAAGTTATTGATGTGGATTTCTCAGCCACCACTCTAGTAGAGATTGATGATCTTTTGATTTTTTCGAATGAAAAATTTAGTAATGATGAAGCCTACCATAAATAATTGGTGTATAAATTCAAGGGATATCTTGAATAAAAAGAACAACATGATGAATTATAATAAAAATTAAAATTTTATAAAATTAGGATCAAATATCTAAAATAAAAGATTGACAACTTGCATGAAACTATTGATGGAGTACAGACCCTATTTTAGGGTGTATGTTGTATACCTAGAAAAAATGGTTTAAATTTAGGTATGATAATATTTATAATGATCAATATTATATGTTATATGACCTAATATTTTTCTTTAATGAGTATAGACATATTGATCCTAATCTTCAAGCATAGCTAAATGAATTCTACATTCACCAATATGTTGTTCCTAGTGATACAAAATGGAATCCCAACATATATTTAAGGGATGTCTTGTTAAATGCATTTTCCTCATATGTTTTGAATGAAATTGAAATAAGAAAACAAATGGAATAATATCAATAAAATGAGAAATAAGCCACCTTGATGATCAAGGGTGAATCAAAAGATTTAGATGTTGTAGTGGAAGAATGGATCTCATATATGAACACAAATGCTCTCACAAATGGGAAAATAATTTTAGATGCTTTGAAAAGAATGAACTATACTCCCCACAAAACCTTAGGGATGCCATCCACAAAGTATACTTATATATTAAACTTATTAGGATGTGTAGAATAAAATGGTTGGGATTGATGTTTTAACCCATATATTATGGTTCTAATTCCTAATTAGGAAGGAAATGTTTTAGCTAACAGAGAGGTAGAGAAGAAAAAATGAGAACACATTGAGAATTCTATTTTTTTTCACATCTTGAAAGGGTCCAAGTGCCTTGAACCCCTAGCATTTAGAAAATTTTGTGATTTTAGAATGCAACTAAGGCTTGCTTGAGGTTGTGAAGGAGG